>CM067360.1:11767289-12427799 GCA_034401795.1 Chaetoderma sp. LZ-2023a | reverse complement strand
TTTCGGAAGTGTTTTTCCACATTTTTCAGTTTCGACGTATGTGCACCTTGTGCCATGTTTCCAAGTGACTGAAAATGGAATTAAATCGCAATTATTGTATGCACAGCTACCAAGTCAATGTATATTTTATCAGTATCTTAGTTTCTGTGCTGCAACTACCTCTTGACTTTCCAACAACCATGTTAAAGTAAAAATATGGAATTTTGGATATTTCTCAGGAAATCTCAGGGAATTTTGTTTTGTTAAAGTGCTGGGAACGCTGCAATGGGAGAGGGATTGCTTGCGAGTCTACGGTGCAACTATGATTTGTATACGGCCGTTTTGAAAAAACAAAACAGGTCGTTTTATGTGATGGCGCGTGGTGTCCGTCCGTCCGTCCGTTATCAAATCCGTGTCCGGCCTGTATCTGAAAAACTTCTTAACCTACACTTTTTATTAAAAAAATTCCACGGCACATATTAGGGGAGACAGTGTCATGATTTTGTTTCGTCGAATCTGTCGATATTTGCCAGAGTTATCCCCCTGAACTGCGTAAATTTTGTCAAGAATTTCTGTGTCTGAGCCGTATCTCAAAAACTTCTTAGCCTATATTTACAATTTGTTTACTCCAGTGCACATATTATTGGGAGACAAAGTTCTATAGGTTCGTTTCGCCGAGATCCGTCAACATTTGCAGAGTTATCCGCCTGAGATGCGTAAAATGCGTCAAAAACTTGTGTCCGGGGCGTATTTCAGAAACTTCTTAACCTACATTGAATTTTTTTCTCCAGTGGACATATTCTGGTGAAACGAAGTGTCATGATTTTGTTTAATCGAGATCCGTCGATATTTCCCAGAGTTATCCACCACCACCCCCCCCCCACCCCACCCTGAAATGTGTAAAATGCGTAAAAGATTTCGTGCTCGGGCCGTATATCAATAACTTCTTAACCTATCATGATTTTGCTTCGGCGAGGTCCGTCCACATTTGCGAGAGTTATCTCCCCTACTTTCCTAAAATGCGTTAAAAATGTTGCGTTCGTTTTTAATCTGCATTTGAAATTTGGTTCAGTGGGTGTACTAGTTAGACCACATGCCATGATTTAGTTTCAGCACGATCCATTCGTATTTGTGAGTTATCCTCTCCTCACCCCCCCCCCCCCCACCCCCAAATCCCCAACACACGCCGTGAAACGAGTAAAATTCACCTTTCCCACATTAGCGTATTTTGGGAAAATACCTTCCCGGAATGCATCGTGCATGCCGCTTCCGGCTGGTAACCGCGATAGCCGACCTCGCAAACAGCATTACTTTACTATGGGAATCAGATACAGTGCACTTTAGGCAGTGCATATGAAAAACTATGTTCATATCCCCTATTGTTCACTTGATTTAATGAATCTATGTTGAATGGTTTATTTTATATACGCAAATAACTCAGTGAAAATGTTACAAGGCTATACAAAATAATGCATTAATGTTTCGGCAATTGAATGTGCTTTCCAATGATATGGTGCTCGTGTTATCCTTTTTGGCACACTTTCGGGTAACTTGGAGGGCAGAATGTTCATGAGCAGTGTAAGGAGGCAGTGATTTAGAACATTTCTATCTTAAATCTCACGTCCTGTACAATTACATTATATGCGCTTTAAAGAAGCTAAATTTTTTGCATTTCATGATATTTAGCCTTCTAGAGTCTTGTGTCTTTGTTGCATCTGATATAGAACAACTACTGACCGAAATGTCCTTCGAGAATAACATGCTTTCCATCTGATACCCGTAAAATGGCATTAGATACATTAATAATATACACATAACATTATAATGTGCTTCAAAAATGGTAATTTGGTCAGTACACGAGCTTTGAGGAGCTAGTAGCCCTATATTTGCATTATTTGATGTAGAATAATTGTGTGTAATAGAATCCGTTGTTTTAAGAAAAAGAGCAATGCCATCAGCCATCCATCATCTGATATCCGTCAAAATTGGCATTAAATAAAATCATATAAACGTTAGGTGCTTAAAATTTGAAGTAGATTTGTTTCTGTTCATGATATTTAGCTTTCTGGAGTCAGTATCTTGGCTGCATTTGATAAATAGATAGGTAATGGAAGCAATTTCCTTCAAGAATGATATTATTTTTCTCAATGTCCATCGACATTACATTAGAAACAGTCATATAAATACATATGTGATTCAAATAAAGTAAATGTATTGCAGTTTGCGATATTTAGCCTTCTGGAGACAGCATCTGTGTTGTATTTGATAGAGAATTACTACATGTAATGAAAGCAATAGTTTTTAGGAATAACAGTAACGTTATCTGACATCCATCATCGGTTGTCCATCAAAAATGGCATTAGAAACAATACAACAAATACATCTATATTGACTTATGTAAGTTAAATTCAACACACTTTATCATATAACCCAGCTTTCTGGGTTTATTATCTTTATAACAATTGGTATATGTTAGATAATGGAAGCAATTGTAATTTCCTCAAAAGTCTGTCAAAATAACATCAGAAACGATTCGGTATTACGTTTACACGTTTTTCACATCAAGTAAATTGGTTATTATCCATGATAGCGAGGTTCTTTCAACCAATATTATTTGTATTTGATCTGAATTAACACACACTCTATCCTTACTAATATGCGCAATCTTTATCAGTTTGATAACATTCAAATACCATACAAAGTCGACTTTGAATCTATATGGTGGATGTTTAATTTCTATCCAGCTTATGTGCTTTAGTGATATCCTTTCCAACTTGATTGAAATGAAGATTTGATATTGGATTTCTAACCTACTCGCAACATTTATAATAGAGGGCTCTTGCCTGTATATGGTGTTCACGACTGTATTCCCGCATGTGGTATCTGTTCTGCTTATCAAGGATTTAAATCCTTGTGGTCCTTGTTGTTTTGTATTTTGTTCATCGACCCTATTCTACTAGCCTACTAGTATAGATTAAAATCTACTAATATCGATTTAAATAAAGTATAGCACTTGAGCGCTCAAACACAATTAAGCGCTCAAAGATCCTAGATGTACTACGCCAGGCCTGTTGCAATGAAGATGAGCTACGACTAGTGAGACTACTGCTTGCAGATACCAAGCTGAAAGTACGAGTCCAGTCAATGAAGTCTGTAAAGTTTGAGACATCAATCGGCTCCCCACAGGGAGATGGTCTATCTCCTGTGCCCTTCACCTGTTACCTGGCTGCTGCATTGAAATCCGTGCGGGAAAATTCCACAACAACCACCCCCCCCCCCCCCCCCCCCCCGGTGTTAATACTGGACATGCCGCTAGAGATGGAATATGCCGACGATGTGGACTTTATAGATGAGGAAAAGAAACCCCCTGACGAACTTCTCTTAATAGCTGCAAGCAAACTAAAAATTGAGAATCTTTATGAATGAATCTAAAACAGGGTTCACCCACATATACCTATCTACAAAGCATGAAACTAAAGAAAATGACGATCCTCTCAGTGGCGGCGAACCATGGAGGAACAGTAAAATCTTGGGCTTACTGATTTGCAGTACTGCTGACATTGCTGCACGCTGCATCATGGGGAACATAGCTTTCCAGTCCTTCTGGAAGCTATGAATTCGTAGATCAGAGATGCCCTTGGTAAAAAGACTACGTTTATACAATGCAACCTGCGTATCCTTGATGCTGTATAACTGCAACAGCTGTGCAGTTCCAAAGGCAGCTCTAAACAAACTTGACGCCTGCCACCGCAAAAACTGGGCAGCGCTGGCCAGAGAGCATAATTTCAAACGATGCACTATACAAGATGTGTAATACGCCGCCGCTGTCTGTAGAAGACACACCAGCAGAGCCTTGGAATTCGCCCTACCCGGAGCCCGCAAATACAGAGCCAGGAGAGGACGCCATTGCAAAAATCTGCTAAGTGTGCTACGAGGTGACCTCAAGAAAGCAGGATTAGGTACACTCAAGTCAAGAATGGACCTGAGGAAGCTAAGGATTTTGGCTGAGGACAAGACACAGTGGGCAAAAGCGAAGAAGGACTGATTGCAGCTGTAGGATGTCTCTACTACTACTACAGCCGCAGAATACAGTAATCATACATACATACATACATATAGCACTTGACTTAGCTCAAGTGCATTGACCATCGGTCATTCATTTTATAAATTCATTTTATTTAAGGAAATAGGAGTGTGTAGGGGGGACGGGGGTGTGGCGGAGGGAGCGAGGTTGTCGACACACCTCAACTCTGGTGGAGAAACTATATGATGGAACTGGCATGATCTACTAGCCGACTAGCCTAGACTTATAGCTTAAGCTACCAGCCCACTAGCCTAGACTTCTAGCCTAGTCTACTAGCTTAAACTTATACCAGGTAGTCTACTAGCCTAGAAGTCTACCCTAGTCTACTAGCCATACTAGTATAGTCTACTAGATTATATTTGTAGCATGGCCTTCTAGCCTACTAGCCTGTATTGCTAGCCTAGACTTCTGGCCTAGAATTCTAACCTACTCTACTAGCCCATTAGCCTAGATTTCTATACTAGACTTCTTGTCCAATATACTAGCCTACTAGCGTAGACTTCTATCATCAGCTACAGCCTTGACCTCTACCCAGGTAGTCTACAGCGTTGAATGATACGCAGGTGGTCAACTAGCATAGAGGTCTCCCCTAGTCCATTAGCCTCGACTTCTAGCCTAGTTTACTAGCCTAGTAGCCTAGACTTCTAACATTATCGCCTGGTCTACTTGTCTGTGATTCTAGGCTAGCCTTTTACCATCGTCTAAGAGCCTAGTAGTCTTGACTTCTTGCATAGTCTTTAAACTTCTAGCATAGACCTTTAGCTTAGTTTACAGTCTTGACTTCTGCACAGGCTGTCTACTAGCCGAGACTTCTAGCCTAGACTTCTCTCCTAGTCTACTAGCCTAGACATCAACCCTATTCTACTAGCCTAGATTTTTAACCAAGTCTACTAGCATAGTCTGCTAGTTTACTCTACTGGCCTAGGCGTATAGCATATTCTACTGGACTACAGGCATTTATTTCTAGCCTGGTCTACTAGACCACTAACCTAGACTTCTAGCTCACTCTACTAGACTTCTTCCAGTCTAGTAGTTCTAGTTAATTAAGAATTCTAGCCAACTCACCTAGCCTGTTAATCTAGACTTCTAGCTAGGACATCTATCCCAGCTTACTAGCATATGCTTCTAGCATAGACTTTACCCTAGTCTACTAGCCTTGTATCATAGACACCTAGCTTAGATTTCAAGACTAGACATTTATCCTAGTCTAAGCCATATCACTAGCCATGTAGTCTCTACTAGCCCAAACTACTAGACTACACTTCTCGCCTCTTTCGCTATCCTACTAGCCTAGTCTACTAGCCTACTAGTCTAAGCTTCTAGTCTAGTTTACTAGCATATGCGTCTAAGCTAGTCTACTAGCCTAGATTTACACACGGCACTTCTAGCCTATTCTACTAGTCCAATAGGCTAGACTTCTAGCCTAGCCCCCTAGCCTACTCTGATAGCCTACTAGCCTAGATCTCTAATCTGCAACCCAGACGTCTACACATGTAATCTTCTAGCCAATACTAGCCTAGAATTCTAACCTAGTCTACTAGGCTAGCATTCTAGCATAGTCTACTAGGCTAGACTTCTATCCCAGACATTTACCCTAATCTACTAGCCTAGACTACCCTTTTACCGTAGTCTAGTAGCTTAGACCTCTAGCATAGTCTATAGTTTAAACTTCTGACCTAGACTTTTAGCCTAGCCTACAGCCGTGACTTCTAACCACATCTACTAGCCTTGACGTCTAGCCTAGACCTCTTGCTTACTCTACTAGCCTACTCGCCTAGACATCTTTCATATTCTACTGGCCTACACTTCTATCCTAGTCTACTACCATAGTTTTATATTCTAGTCTACTAGCCTAGCCGTCTATCCTAGTCTATAGTTTGCTCACAGATTTCTAGCCTAGTCTACTAGACCACTAACCTAGACTTCTAGCCTACTCTACTAGTCTTCTACCAGTCTACTAGCCCACAAGTTCTAGTTAGCCTAGCATTCTAGCCGAGTACCAGTCTATTAAACTAGACATCTAGCTGAGACATCTAGCCCAGCTTACTAGCATGCGCTTCTAGCATAGAATTTTAGCCTAGTCTAGTAGCGTAAACATCTAGTTTACTTTTCTAGTCTAGTCTAGATGTTTAACCTAGTCTTCTACCAAGGTAGTCTAATAGACTATACTACTATTCTAATCTATTAGTCTAAACTTCTAGTGTAGTTTACCTGCCTAGATGTCTAAGGTAGGTAGTCTGCTAGCCTAGATTTACACCCTATACATCTAGCCTAAACTTCTAACCTAGTCCACTAGCTCAATATCCTAGACGTCTAACCTAGTCTACTAGCCTACGCTTCTTGCCTAATCTGCAGCATAGACTTCCACACAGGTATCCTTCTAGCCTTGTCTACTAGCCATACTAGCCTAGAATTCTAAACTAGACTACTCGGCTTTTATTCTAGCATAGTCTATTAGTCTAGACTTCTATCCTAGATATCTATATCTACCCTAATCTACTAGCATAGACTAGCCATTTAGCGTAGCCTAGATTTCCAGCATAGTCTCCTAGTTTAGATTTTTATCCAATGAGATTAGCATAACCTATTGTCTTGACATTTAGCCAGGTTTTATACTAGCATGTACTTCTAGCCTAGTCAACCTGCATCTAGCCAATACATATCGCCCAGACGAGAGTTATAGACTAATCTACTAGCCATGTTAGCTTAGACCGTTAGCCTACTCTACTGGACTAGATATCTAGCCTTGTCTTCGAGCCTAGTCTATTAGTCTGCGAGCCTAGACGTTTAGCCTATTCTACCAGCCTATTAGCATGGCATTCTGCTCTAGTCTACTAGCATACATTTCTAGCTGAGTATACTAGCCTACTTGCCTAGACTTCTAGATTGTAGTCTAGTCTTTTACCGTAGTCTACTAGCATAGTCGTACAGTCTACTGGTGTAGTAGTCTAGACTTCTAAACTACATGTAGTCTCCTAGTTTAGACTCTTTAACCTAGCCATTTAGCCTAGTGTGCAGCCTTGACTTCTATCCAGGTTGCCTACTATCCTAGAGTTCTAGCCCATTCGACTGGCCTAGACTTTTATCGTAATCTGCTAAAATAGTCTTCTAGCCTACTCTACTGGTCTCGAGCTCGAGCCTAGTCTACTTAGCCTACTAGCGTGTTCTAAGCGTGTTCTAGCCTAGTCTACTAGACCACTAACCGAGACGTCTATCATGCTCTGCAAGGCTTCTAGCTGTATGCTATCCTACTAACCTAGGGGTCTAGTTAGCTTAGAATCGTATCCAAATCTACTGGCATATTAATCTGAACTTCTAGCCAAGACTTCTATCCTAGCCTACTAGCATATGTTTCTAGCATAGACCTTTGACCTAGTCTACTAGCCTAGTAGCCTAGACTTCTATTTTGGACTTATACCCTCGACGTTTAGGCTGGTCTACAACCTTGTCTTCTACCCATGTAGCCTACTAGCCAAGCCTCTTTGCCTAGTCTACTAGCCATGCTAGACTTCTAGCCTAGACTACTAGCCTACACTACTAGACTACACTTCTCACCCATTCTACTATCCTACTAGCCTTGTCTACTAGCCTGCTAGTCTAAACCTCTATATCTAGATTACTTACCTAAACTTATAAGCTAATCTACTAGCCTTGCTTTACACCCCTAGACTTATAATCAAATCTACTAGCGCAATAGCTCAAATTTCTAGCCTAGCCCTCTCGCTTAGTCTACTAGCCTACTATCCTCAGCGTCTAGCCTAATTATATACAACCTAGTATTATACACAGTCAGCCTTCTAGCCTTGTTTACTAGCCATGCTAAGCTATACTTCCAGCCTGAACTTCCAACCTAGTCTATTAGGCTTGTCTTCTATCATAGACTACTAGGCTAGACTTCCAACACAAACTTCTACCCTAATCTATTAGCCTAGACTGCTAGACTAGTCTACTAGCCTACTAATTGAGACAAATCTAGCAAATATCTACTAGCCTAGTAGCCAGACCTCTAGCCTAGTTTTGTGGTTTACACTTCTAAATTGGACTTGTATACTAGTCTACAGCCATGACGTCTACGTAGATAGTCTACTAGCCTAGATGTCTCTTATTCTACTAGCCTGGCATTCCAGCATAGTCTACTAACATAGTGTTCTTTCCTAGTCTACTAGCTCAGATTTCTAGCCTAGTCAACAAGCCAACTAGCCTATAGTTTTAGCCTAGAATTCTATCCTAGCCTACAACATAGACTTCTGCCCAGGTAGTCTACTAGTCTAGTTTACGAGACATACTAGGCTAGACTTCTAGCCTAGACCTCAAACATATTCAACTAGACTTGGCTTCTAGTCTAATCTTCTAGCGGTGCCTTCTAGCCAAGACTCTACCTGGTCTACTAGCCCAGACGTCTAGTGTACTAGCCTACAGCCTATTCTACTAGCCTCCTAGCCTAGACTAACCTGGTGTTCGTTCCTAGTCTACTAGTCCAGATTTCTAACTTACACTACTAGCATTCTCTACGAGACTTCTACCAATCCACTAGCCTCGTAGCCTAGAGATCTAGTTTGCCTGGATGAGTCTACTAGCCCACTAACCAAGATTTCTCACCTACACTTCTAGATTAATATACTAGCCTACCCACATAGTCTAGACTTTTCCCATCGTCTACTAGCCTGAACCTCTAGCTTATACGTCTGGCCTAGACTGCTGGCGTACTAGACTCGCAGACTACTAGCCTATACTTCTAGCCTAGTCTACTAGCATATTCTTCTAGCCTATTCTACTAGCCTAGACTTCTAACCTAGTCGACTAACCTACTAACACAGATTGCTAGCCTTCTCTACGAGATTTCTACATGTCTTTTACCCTGACGAGCCTAGAGTTCTGGTTAGCCAAATCTACTAGTCCACTAACATCGCCTTCTAATCTACACTTCTAAAGCATTTACTGTAGCTTACTCCCATAGATGTCTAACATGGACTACTAGTTTCGAGTTCGAGCCTCGGTTTCTAGAATAGTCTACAGCAAATACTTCTACCCAGGCAGTCTATTAGACTGGGCATATCTCCTAGTCTAAATGTTCTAGCTTATGCTTCTAGTCTATACTTCTAGCCTACGCTACTAGCTTAGATTTCTGTCCTAGACATCTATCCTAGTATGCTAGCCTACCAGCCTAGAGTTCTAGCATATTCTACTAGCCGTCTTGGCCAGTTTATTAGCCTAGTCGCCTAGCCTACATTTCAAATATAGTCTCCTAACCGAGACCTCTAGTCTAGTCTATAGCCTAGTCTACTAGACTGGATTTCTAACATAGTCTACTAGCCTTTTAGCTTAGAGAGATGGCATGCTCTACTAGGCTTCTACCAATCAATTATCCCACTAGCATGGAGTTCTAGTTAGCCTAGAATTCTAGCCAAGTCTGCTAGCCTACTAAGCTAGACATCAAATCTAGAGTTCTAGCATAGTCTCCTATCCTACTAGCCTGTGCTTCTAGCCGTTTCCCTATGCTCCTATCATAGTAGCCTATACTTCTAGCATAGTTTACTACTTTAGACTTAACATATAGCATAAGCTACCACCTTTACTTCTACTCAGATTGTCTACTAGCCTATACTTCTAGCCTAGTCTACCAGACTATACTTCTAGCCTAGACATATAGCCAGGTCTATTAACATTAGCAACGTAATAGCCTAGTCTACAGCCTAGTATTCTAGCCTAATCGACTAGCCTTGATAGCATAGACTTCTAGCCTAGTCTACTAGGCTAGAGTTCTAGGCATGTCTACTAGGCTGAATTTCTGGTCTATATGGTTAGACTAGTCGAGCGTTGGCATCTAGCCTTGACTTTTCGCCTTGTTGGGTAGCCTACTAGCATATGCTTATATCCTAGATATTTACCCTATTCTAATAGCCTAGGCTTCCTAGTCTACTAATTTTTAAATTCTCGCCTAGACGTCTAGACGAGTCTACACAGTAGACTTGTATACAGGTTGTCTACTAGCCTAGACAACTATTATAATCTACTAGCCACATTAGCATAGACTTCCAACCTAGCCTACCCCTCTGGCCTAGACCTCTAAACTAGTCTACTATTACCAGGCTAGACTTCTAGCCTAGCCTTCTAAACTAATCTACTAGCCTAGCCTTCTAGCCTAGACTGTTAACTGACACTACTAGCACTGTACTTTTGACTTCTACCCTAGAGTTCTAGCCTAGTATACTAGCCTACTAACCCAGACCGCCAGTCTAGATTTCTACCCTACTCTACTAGCTTAGATTTTTATTCTAGTCATCTAACAATAGTTTGTGTATTGGCCTAGGCTACTAGCCTAGTAGCCTAGGTTTCTAGCATAGTTTACTAGTTTAGACCTCTAGCTTTGACTTTTAGCATATGCTACAGCATTGACTTCTACCCAGGTTTTCTACTAGCATATACTTCTAGCCTAGTCTGCCAGCCTATGCTTCTACCCTATACATAATTACATATATCACACTATTAGAATACAAGCTTAGACAAATAGTGTAGTTTATAGCCTAGAATTCTAGCTGAATATACTAGCCTTGCTAGCCTAGACCTATCTTGTCTACTACATAGACAACTAGCCTAGATGTATAGAATAGTTGTTTAGCCTAGGCATCTAGCCTTGACTTATAGCCTAGTATATTAGCATAGTCTTCTATCCTAGTCTACTAGCCTACTAATCTAGACTTCTCTACGAAGTTCTAGTTCAGACTTAGCCAGGCCTACTAGTATATGCTTCAAGCCGAGGCATTTACATAGTTTACTAGCCTAGTAGCCTAGACTTCTAGACTAGTCTACTAGTTTAGACTTCTACCCTAGAATGTTTAGCTTAGTCTACAGCATTGTCCTCTACCAAGATAGTCTACAAGCCTAGACTTTTAGCCTAGTCCAATGGCCATACTGGCTTAGATTTCTAGCATTATAAGCGATTATCATATGCTTCTCGCCTATTTTTCTATCCTTCTATCCAAGACTTCTAGCATAGCTTACAAACTTCTATTCTAGCCTAGTATACTAGAATACTAGCCTAGTCTTGTAGCCTATTCT
Organism: Chaetoderma sp. LZ-2023a; assembly: GCA_034401795.1. Classification (NCBI taxonomy): domain Eukaryota; kingdom Metazoa; phylum Mollusca; class Caudofoveata; order Chaetodermatida; family Chaetodermatidae; genus Chaetoderma; species Chaetoderma sp. LZ-2023a. The sequence goes on along the minus strand of CM067360.1, from coordinate 12,416,677 downwards.
TTTAGCCTGCTAGCCTAGTCTACTAGTCTAGTCTGCTTGCCTAGTTTAATATTTTTAACTTAGGCTACTGGCCTACTAACCAAGATTTCGGGCCTACTCTACTAGCCCACTAGCCTAGAGTGCTAGCCTTCTCTACTAGACTAAACCACTCTATTTGCCTAAACCTTTAAGCCTTTAACCTAGTCTACTAACCTAGACATCTAATATGTGCTCCTAGACTTCTACCAGCCTATTATCCCACGACCTTAGAGTTCTAGAAGTGTAGACAAATATACCAGCCCAATAAATTTGAATACTAGCCTAGTCGGCTAGCCTGATAGCATATGCTTCTATTTTAGATGTTTAACCTATTCTACTAGCCTAGTCAGCTAGTTTAGAATTCTAGCCTAGACATAGTCTAGTTCGCAACATAGATTTCTGCACAGGTAGTCTACTATCCCAAACAGCTATCCAAGTCGACTAGCCACGCCATTCTAGACTTCCAGCTTAGCCATCTATCCAAGACGTCTAGCCTAGTCTACAAGCCTAGAGTTCTAGTGGTCTATACTAGCCTACTTGCCTAGATTTTAATCCTAGACATTTAGCTGAGTCTAGTAGCACACTAGTCTGGACTGCTACCCTGGAGTTCTAACCTAGTAGCCCACTAACATATACTTCCAGTCTAGACTTCTACCCTAATCTACTAGTTAGATTTCTATCCTAGACATCTAGCTGAATCTACTAAGCCACTCGTCTTGCCTACTAGCCTAGATATCTAACATCGTCTAATAACCTACAAGCCTAGATTTCTAGCCTGCTCTACCAGACTTCAACCAGTCCATTCTCCTTCTAGCATAGCTTCGAATTCTAGCCAAGTCTACTAGCCTACTAACCTAGACTTATAACCTAGACTCCGTGCCCAGTCCATTAGCCTATACTTCTAGCTTTGTCTTACAGCCCAGTCTACTAGCCAACTAGCATAGACTTCTAGCTTAATCTACATACTAGACTTATAGCATAATCTACTACCCATGCTAGCCTAGACTTGTAGCCTAGTCCGCTAGCCTATATTTATAACCTATCAGCCTAGGCTTCTAGCATATTCTACTAGCCTATTAGACTAGACTAGTCCTCTTGCCTACCTTGCGTGCTCAGATGTATAACCTAGGCTACTGGCCTACTAGCCAAAATTTCTGGTCTAGCCAACTAGCCTATCATTCTACTAGCCATCTCTACTAAGCTTGTACCAGTCTTCTAGCCAAGAAGCCTAGAGTTCTAGTTCGTCCAGAATTCTAACTGAATTTACTAGCCCACTAATCTAGGGTTATAGCCTAGAATTATAACCTAGTCTACTTTACTAGCCTACAACCCTATGACTATAGCATAGACGTCTACCATAGTCTACTAGCCTAGACATTTGAAACTCTAGCCAAGTCTACTAGACTAATAAATTTTACTACTAGCGTAGATCATAGTCTAATCACATAGCCTACTAGCATATCCTTTTGTCCTTAATGTTTACCTTACTCTACTAGCCTAGACTTCTAGCCTAGTCTACTAGTTTAGAATACTAGCCTAGACTTAAGGACTCGTTTAGAACATAGACCTCTACACAGGTAGGCTTCTAGCCTAGATATCTAGCTGAATCTACTAGCCCATTGCTTTGGACGGTAACCTTAGAGTTCTAGCATAGTATACTAGCCTACTAACCTAGACTTCGTGTCTAGTCTTCTACCATACTCAGAGTGCTAGCTTAGACACCTAGATTAATATGCTAGGTCACTAGCTTAGTCTATTAGCGTTGTTTACTAGCCTAGATTTCCACATAGTCTCCTAGCCTAGACCTATAGCGTAGTCTGAGATCCTGGTCTACTAGCTTTGAATTCTAACTTAGTCTACGAGCCTACTAGCCTAGATTTCTAACCTGCTCCACAGTCTTCTCCCACTACATTCGCCGTCTAATTTAAAGTGCTAGTTAGCCTAGAATTCTGGACTAAATCTAACAGCCAACTAACCTCGCCTTGTAGCCTAGATTTCTAGCATAGTAACCTAGTCTGCTAGCCTATGCTTTTAACTTAGCATTTAGTTTAGTTTACTAGTCTAGTAGTTTAGAGTTCTAGCCTAGTATATTAGTTTAGACTTCTAGCGTGCACTTTTAGTATAGGCTACAACCTTGCCTTCTACACATGTTGTCTACTAGCTTATACTTATAGCCTAGTCTAGTAGCCTATGCTTCTACCCCAGTCGTATAGCCCAGTCTACTAGCACATACTTATAGCCTAGTCTACAGCCTAGACTTATTGCAAAATCTACTAGCCATGCCAACCTAGAATTCTAGCCTATACATATAACATCGACTTCTTGATTAGTCTATTAGCCTACTAGCCTAGACTTCTATCTTATTATGCTAACCTACTCGACTATCCTTCTAGCCTAGTCTACTAACATTGCCTTTTGCCTATTCTACTCGCCTAGACCTCTAGCATAGTCTATTTGATAGCCTGCTAGCATAAATTTCTAGCATCGTCTACTAGCCCACTAGTCTAGAAGACTTCGACCCTACACCTCCAGACTTCTACCAGTCTACTAGCCTATAGTTCTAGGTAGCCTATAATTCTAGCCGAGTCTACTTCTGGCCTACTAACCTAGACTTCTGGCTGAGACCTCTAACCAAACCGACTAGCATATGCTTCTACCTAAGACCTTAACCCTAGCCTACTAACATAGTAGTCTGGACTTCTAGACTAGTTTAGACTTCTAGCCTAGACGTTTAGACTAGTCTACAGCAATGTCTTATCCAAGCAAACTACTAGCCTAGTCTTAGCCTATTCTACTATCCTACATAATTAGACTACTAGCCTAGCCTTATAAGATAGTCTTTGCCTACTGGACTAGATTTACACCCTCGACCTCTAGCTTAGATTTCTAACCTAGTCTACTAGCCCACTAGCCTAGACTTCTAGCCTAGTCTGCTTTCCTATGCTTCTAGCCTAGACTTCTAGTCTACAACCTAGACTTCTACCCAGGTAGTCTACTAGCCTGGGTTACTAGCCTTCTAGCCTAGACTTTAAACCTATACTACTAGCCTTGACTTCTGGCTTCATCTACTAGTGTAGACCTCTAGCCAGTCTGTTATCCTTTACTCCTCGCCCATACTTCTACCATAGTCTCCTGGCCTAGACTTCTAGCCTATTACACTTGACTTCTACCAGTCTACTAGTCTAGAATTCTAACGGAGTCTACTAGCCCACAAACCTTGAGTTCTAGCATATACTTCTAGCCTACTATCCTAATCCTGTAGTCACGAAATCTGGACTTCTCCCATAGTCTACTAGCCTAAGCATCTAGCCTAGAGCAATTCTACTAACCTACTAAACTGGACTCCTAGAGCTTAGTGTACTATGTTAGTCTTATGACCGAGTCTACTAGGCTAGACATCTAACCTTGTCTATTAGTCTACTGACCTAGACTTATACCAGCCTCCGAGCCTAAAGCTCTAGTTAGTCTGGAATTCGAGCCAAATCTACTAGCCCACTAACATAGACTTCTAACCGAGACTTAGCATACTAGCCTATGATATATCCTAGTCTACTAGTTTAGAATGCTAGCCTAGAGCGCTTGTGTTCTTGGATCATGATTTCAAAGGGGCAGAGGGTTTCTCCTACGCATTGTTTGCCACAGACTGCAGTTTAGGGGATAGACTATATTGCGTGATTGACAATTGCCTCTTATATTGGCTCTGTAGGAGAGGCCAGTGTGTTGGTTTTTAAAGAATCTGGATTTGTCAATATTATTGCAGATATTACAGTTCTAGGTTGGGCAAGGGATTAACGGGTTGTGGTATTCTTGGGCCGGTTGGTCCAGGGGAGGGAGTTTGTCCCTGACGATCATATCTTTTATTGTTTTGTTTTTGAAAGCGAATGGGGTTTTTTCTTGGAAACCTAGCCTGCAACGTTCTTTTTCCCTGTAGGATGGGCCAGAATTTGGTGATTGTGTCCTTCAGCATCATATCTGTGCGGTTGAATTCACAGACAAAGATTTGTCTGTAGGGCTTTTTGGTGGATGGGTCCATTGGGGTAGGTTTGAGGAGTGACTGGCGGTCCTTGGACCGGGCTGTCTATCTGGCCTTTTGTAGTATCTTGGCAGGATAGCCCCTGACTCTGTAGTGTGAGTGTATGGTCAGGCTGTTTCTATAAAAATCTTGAAGGGTGGAGCAGATCTTTCTAAGCCTAAGGAATTGGCCATATGGGCTGGCTCTTTACAAGAGGCCGGGTGGGCAGACTCGTATTAGTGTAGGTACCCATGTGTGTCCGTGGGCTTGGTATATAGAGGTCGAATATGATGGAATTCATTTGCGAGTTTTGGATCATGGTGTCCATATGATGCTTATTCCATGGTGAATTTAATGCTGTGTTGGGGTGCATTCATGTAAGTGACAAACTCTTATTGAGCTTCGTGCCTGTGCGCCCAGATCATAAAGATGTCGTCTATGTATCTGACGTACAGTGCTGGGGAGTATGGTGCATTCTGTAGCAGCTTATCTACTAGAATGCTCATGAAGATGCATGCAGATGTGCATGCTGCTTTGCTTCCCATTGCGGTACCGCCCACTTGGAGATAATGTTCTCCGTTGAATTCAAAACTGTTGCATTCCAAAACAAGTTTCAGGAGGTTACAGAGTCTCCTGATTGAGAGTGTGCCTGACATACCATGTTTTAGCAAACATGGCTACCACTCTGATGCCTTCTCTGTTTAGGATGTTTGTGTATAAGGATGTGACATCCATGATGACTAGTAGCAAATTAGCCTTAAGTTGGCCAAAGGACTCTACTTTGTTGATGAAGTCTGTGGTGTCCTTGACATACGACAATTTTAGTAACGTGAACCTTAATGTGTTCATCCACGAAACTACTGATGAGTTCCGTAGGGCAGCCGATGCCACTGATAATTGGTCTATCTGGGGTTAGGCCATCTTTTTAAAATATAAACTGGCGGGAGTGGGGTGTGTGTGGCTGGGATCAGTCTGTAGGCGGTGGAGGAGTCGATCTCCTCATCCCTGACCAGTTGGTTCAGTCTTCTGCGGACAAGTTCAGTAAACGTTATGGTTGGATTGGTTTCTAGTTTAGTGTAGAATTTAGTATCTGCCAGCTTATGGACTCCATAATGATGCTGCATAATCAAGGTGGCTAAGCTTACCATTGCTTTATGCAGTGGGCTAAATGTAATCTGGTTTACGTTCACATAATTGTGAACATACTAATTGCGTTATTGACCTTTAGCCCATCTGTTTTCACCCCTATGTCCTTCTTCTGCTGAGACCTCTTAATTACATGGGTTTTATCATCAGCAATAATATAATAGTTATACTCTCATCTGCACAATACTCATATTGGCGTACTTGTCAGGATGAAAGCGAAGTAGCCGTGTATTTGACCATTCGACTAGTTCATTCAACTCTGCCTGTAAGGATGCATGGTCTTCCTCTTCAAAAAAGTGTGTGTCATCTGCAAAAAGATATATGTCTAAACTTACACGGCTTGACAAGTCATTTATATAGATCACAAAAAGCAGAGGTCCCAATACACTTGCCTGAGGAATCCCACTCGTTACTACCATCCAACTTGATTCTTTTCCACTAATGGGCACCTGCTGCTTTCGCTCGGTAAGACATGCTCTGACACATCCATGAATCGGATTGCATATATAATAGGACTGCGTCTTGCCCATGCGCCTCCTATATAGGACTGTGTCGAAAGCTTTCTTGAAGTTGAGGTGTATGCCATTGACTGAGTGTACACCATCTATTGCTTTTGTCCTAGCCTTGTCTACTGATTTAGACTTCTATCCTAGTTTACACCCTAGACTTCATAGTATATTAGCTTAATTATAGAGTCTAGTCATCTAGCCATACTAGCCTAGACTTCTAGCCTATTCTACTAGCCTATACTACTAACCTGGAATTCTTGCTTAGTCTACTAGCCTACTTGTCTAAACATCTAGCTTAGTTTAGTAGCTTCTTTTCTAACCTAGTCTATTAGCCTACCAACCCACATGTCTAGCCTAGACTACCAAGCCACATGTCTAGCCTAGACTACAAGGGGTGTATGTGAGCATGTGTATTTGACTCCCCCCCCCCCACCCCCCACACACTAGACGTCTAGCATAGTCTACTAGCCCACTAGGCTAACACCTATAGTTTATACTTCTAGCCTAGTTTACTATCCTACTCTGCTATCCTACTAGCCAATTTCTAGGATAGACTTCTGGCCTACTCTGCCAGCCTACCATCTTACACTTCTAGCATTGTCTGGTAGCCTACCTAACTAGAGTTCTATGCTGGATTTCTAGCCACGCCTACTAACTTATGTTTCTAGATTTTAGCCTAGTCTACTATCATATTAATCCCACCAGCTGGTGTGCTGCCACTGCTAGTCTCCTAGATTACTAGTCTACACTTCTAGCCCAATCTACGCGCCTAGACTTCTTGTGTAGTCTGCTAGCTGACTAGGCTAAAACCTGTGGTCTAGACTTCTAGCCTAGTCGACTATCCTACTCTATCCTACTAGCCGATTTCTGGGATAGGCTTCTAGCCTAGTCTGACCGCCTACCATGTTACACTTCTAGCATTGTCTAGTAGCCTACCTAACTTGACTTCTATATTACATTTCTAGCCATGTCTTCTAGCCTACTAACTTATGGTTCTAGACTATAATTCAGTTGATTGAACAGTCAAAACCATGGCGTGTCACACTTGCTTATGTTTGTATTACATATAATATATGACAACGTATTGAATAGTAATACATAATATAACAATTTATTTTCTTTTCCATGATTATTTTTCATAAAGCATTAGACTGAAATATATTCACATTGTTTCTTGTATGCATTATATAACATTTCTTTCATAAACACATCTTTTTCAAGTACTTGGAATGGTTTCAGATAGGTTTATTGCTGCCAGTATCCTTTTGAATATTAGTTTCCTTTTATAGCTATCTTCCCTATCTCAAGGTATAACTTTCATAACAACTGGATGGACTCTAGCAGGTGTTACGGTTCAAACTCATTTATATGTTCTGTCTTGTCAACAAGACTCAGTTAGTGTAAACATTCTGAATTAGCTTATGACATTCCTCATCATAGATATTAAGTAATGTACCTATTTTTTAAATCTCAGATTCCTTCGTATTTGCTATCTTAATTGACCTTGCTATAAATTGCTGGGAGATGTCTGCTGCTGTCTATCATAGCCGAGTCTTCTAGCCTAGATTTCTAGAATAGTCTACTGGCCTAATGGCCTAGACTTTTAGTCTAGACTTCGAGCATAGACGTCCAACCTAATGTACTTGCCAAGACTTCTAGCCTTGTTTTCTAGCCACTTTTACAAGCCCATTAGCCTATACTTACTGCCTGGTCTATCAGCCTACTAACCTAGATTCTAGACTAGAATTGTTACCAAGTCTACTAGCTTCCTAGCTGAAACTTCTAGCCTAGATTTCTAAGATAGTCTAATAGCCTAGACGTTTAGCCTATTTTCCTAGCCTAGTCTCAAAGCCTAATAATCTAGACTTTTAGCCTAGATTGCTGGACTAGACTTCCAGCATAGTCTACTACCCGAGACTTCTAGCCTAGATTTCTAACAACGTCTACCTAGTCTACTAGCCTCATAGCCTAGCCTTCTACCACGCACTTCTACCCTCGTATACTAGCCAACTAGCCTATATTTCTTGTCTAGATGTCTTGCCAAGTCTACTAGCCTACTAACATAATCTATCTAGGATACTAGCATAGTCTTCTAGCCTAGTGCACTAACCTAAACTTCTACCCTAATCAACTAGCCTAGACTTTTAGTCCAGACTGCTAGTTTATTCTACTAGCCTGCCTACTGACCTAACCTACTAGCATGCCGACTTGCCTAGCCTACTACTAGCATGCCTACTGGCCTAGCCCAATATCCTAGTAACCGGCACGCCCTACTAGCCTGCCTACTGGACTAGCCTACTATCCAACTGTTTCCGACAACAAACAGTAGCAATGCCTAGAGAATAGAACATTATTTACTATTCAGTAGCTTGACTTTAAAAATCAGCGAGTTCTACTATTTATTTAGCTAGGGGTAGTGCTTCATACATGGCTGGAAGGGATAAGACAATCAAACGAGTACAGATCAAGGATACCGAGTAGATTTTGATCTAGCATACAAGGTTTTCAACTCATCACACCAGATAGTATTCGATCAATAGAGAACTAGTGTTATTATAAAAATAAATTGCTTTTAAACATTAAATATGATTTTTTATGATTTTGAAATCATTTAAATTTTTTTTATATTATGTTTCTAATCATATTTACCTCTTTATTAGATTGCGCGTGTTGTTATATATGTCAATGCATGTAATCTACACTACAGAAGCCCCACCCGTTATAACGCTACCAACTACATGTATATATTATGGCTATCTGTTTTCTTTTCCATGATTAATCTTCATAAAGCATTACAATGACATATTAATATTCATATTGCTGTTTCCTTTATGCTTTATTTATATACATATTTTAATAACGGAATGTGTCCTGCTTGTGTTTGTTGCTGCCAGTATTCGTTTGAATATTAATTTCGATCCATAGTTATCTTTCCTATCTCAAGGCATGCATTTAATGGCAGCTGGGTGAACTCTGCCAGCTTCTGAGGTACAAACGATCTGAATGTTAAAACTGAAATGTAATGATGTTGATAAGTCTTTGTCTGTTATTGTATTCATTATGATACAGCAATGATATAGCTCATTATGTTTTCTGTGCGTTCAACAAGTGTCAACATCCTGAGTTAACTTGTAAAACATTCTTCACAATAGATATTAGGTAATGTATTTATTTTTATCTTTCAAATTCTTTTTCATTTGCTATCTTAATTGAGCTTCCTATCAATTACTGCTTCTGCCGATGATGATGATGATGCTGATATTCTAGTATACTAGGCGATTAACCTATTTTTATTTTTAGCATGACTTATTTCATTTACATTTTAGTTGCAACTTGCAACTAGTATAAGTCGGTTAATTGGTCGCTCGATGTTATAGCCATGATAGTGTCCACCATTGTTTATGGTTTGTTCACATATATGTTATGACAATGTATTGACTAGTAATACATAATATGACTATATATTTTCTTTTCCATGATTATTCTTCATAAAGCATTACACAGAAATATATTCACTATTTCTTTTATGCATTTTATAATATTTCTTTCTTAAACACATCTTTTACTTGGAATGGTTTCAGATAAGTTTATTGCTGTCAGTATCCTTTTGAATATTAATTACCTTTTATAACTATCTTTTCTATGATTCTATCTTAAGGTATAATTTTGTAACAACTGAATAGGCTCTGCCACGGACTAAGGTATACAATATCTGAATGCGAAATGTGAAATGTAATGATGTTGATTTGTCTTTCTCTGCTATTGTATCCATTATGTTACCGCAATAACATAACTCACGCGTTTTCTGAGCTGTCTGCAAATTGCAACACGCCGAGTTAACTTATGACATTCGTCATTATAGGCAATCGATAATTTATTTATTTTTTACCTTTCAAATACTTTTTTTATTTGCTAGCTTAATTGAGATTGTTATCAATGGCTGCATCAGGCTTGGCAATGTCAGTGGGGTGTCTTGTTGGCAAGGTCGGCGTCAGTAGCGCCAATGGTGGCAGTCATCATCAACCGTGATAGCAGCAGCAGCAGTGGCAGCTACTGCTGCTGCTAACATATATTACATGTATTATATTAACATATGATCCCGGTGCTTTATGGGTCATTTTATGTAGTGACCCACAAAGTCATATACTGTATATTACTTTGGGTGCCTTGCGGGTCATTTGCGTCAGTATCCCACAAAGTCATAAAATCGGTGACCCACAAGGTTTTATACAAACTTAAGTATAATCATTACTTCTTTTTATATTTATTATTACGGATATCAGAACTACCCTAAATCTGAATTTTAAGCCAAAATTCCTATGGGAAAGCAAAGATCCCACAAAGTACCAAAACACACAATGTCCCACAAAGTACCATTAGTGTGTGTATATATATATATATATATATATATATATATATATATATATATATATATATATATATATATATATATATATATATATATATATATATATATATATATATATATATATATATATATATATATATATATATATATATATATATATATATATATATATATATATATATATATATATATATATATATATATATATATATATATATATATATATATATATATATATATATATATATATCGCCTTCTCATTCCCAATGTACCATATTAAAACACACACACGACCCTCATAGATAACAATAAAAATCCTAGATCGAAGCTAAAACACATACTAATATAAGGATTGTCTACATAGGATCATGATCATCATCATCATTTTACGAGGCATAAGCCATTGGCTTGTTATTGCCTCAGTGTTTTGTTGTAGTATGGCTTGCTCAGTCCAATTCAAATGTTCTTTCTTGGATATCTAGTTTGTTCTTGGATGATTTGACTGTTGTTGATTAATTAAATCTCCTCGAAACCTTTAGATTTAAGAGTTTAGCGCTTACCGCTCCGATGTCAATATTCTATCTTTGAAACTTTAAAATCTTGACATCGGAGCGGCAAGGGATAACACTAATTTGTGGAAATGTTGTGGTGCAGATGGGTGTTCCCCGCATCAGCTGCGGTGGCCGCCTACACTCATGGTTGCACACTGCTGTGCCTAGCATTTGTTTGCACGCTGACTTGTGGAGGCCGTGGTTGGTCTTATTGCTGTTGTTTTCATTTTCTGTGTTTGTCGCTATCCGAATCTCCTTCTCTACGCTAGTGTTTTTCACGCTACCACAAAATACGGATGTGGAAGCAGAGACGTATCTACCCATAATTGAACTCTACAGAGCATGGAAGATAAGTCCACTGTATTGGAAGAATTGCAGTATGACTTTGTATTGGGCTGGTATACGTATGCGATTTCAATTGGTCTTTCTTTGAAGTAGATATCTAGTTTGCTCTTGAATAATTCAAGTGTTGTTGCTTCGACAATTGTAGCTGGCAGTGCATTCCACTGTGGTACCACTCTGTTAGCGAAAACGTGCTTGCGAAGATCTTTGTTGCTGCGATTTATGTTGACCTTGAATCTATGCCCTCTGGTCTGTGTAATACTAGATGGCTCGAAAAAGTAGTCCTTATCAATATTATATAGCTCATGATGAGCTTGAATGTAGTCCTTATCAATATAATATTATAGCACAATATAGTACCGAACAATTATATTTTGTATCGTCCTGTTATTTGTGTAGGCTCTACCGACCACCGGGACACGTATTACCTTGTGAATATTGTATCAATTATCACTCTGTATATTACAATGTTTTATTCTGTGTTTCGGGGATCCATCGATTTATAGGCCATGGACTGTGATGTGTGTATATTATATATTAAGAAATAAATAATCTTGAATCATCATCATCATCATCGAGGCTTAAGCCATGGCCTTGCCATTGCATCGACGCCTTTAGAAATCATCATCATCTTTGTTGGCTTGTGGAGACCCGTGCCCGTACGAATAATTAAATTAATTCTTAAAATACCTGATTTTCTATTCCGAGCATCGACTGTAGCTCTATTGAGGGAGGCTTGGGATTTTTCTTGTCCTTCACCTTATATTCATTCCCTTGATGCCAGCAAGAGCCGAACACATTCCCCATCGAATGTCTTGCTCGGAGGCCAAGTGTTTTAAGGCGATCCAGACTTGTCCCCCTCTCTATTGATGTTGAATTTGTCACGGTCTCGGACTCTTTGTAGTCACGTTCAGCAGTTTGTGGATTATCAGCAGTGAAACCCAGTTCCTTTGCGCCACGAAATCGTTTATGACAGGGTCCTTCTCGAGCGCCAAATTTCCACTTAAACCTACGTTTGTTCACTTTTGTGCTTGAAACTCGTGTTTTAACTCTCCTAAGACGTTGAACCAGTCCTTCTATTGACGGCTTTCTTTCAAGTGATTCGTGAAACTCTGTGTCTTCTTGATCTTCTATTCCTCCTGACGTCGCCGGTAGATCTACGGGAACAATCGTTTCATCTTCACATATTATTGCCATTATTTGTGTAATAATTGCACAATATATATGATAGGCCTAAACTATAGGCAACTAAAACCGCACGCTTAGTGCTTACTATAATTTCCGGTTTAATTGTATAAAGCAATTTGAACACGTCATAGACTGCTCGCTTTGAATGACGTCACAAATAATTGTGATGTCATATTATGAGATGACGTCATTTTTGTAAGCCATTTTTCTCCTGTTGCTTGGAATAAACCGCCTTTATATAGGAGCACCGCGTTACGCGTATAGCAATAATGTGTCAGTATATCAGACATGTGAAAGCTGATCTGCTAACCTGAGACTTTGTCTTGGCGCGGTGGTCCAGTGGAAAGATGTCTGGTTGCTGATGCTATGCGGAGTTGCAGTATGGCGGTTCGATCCCCCGACCGGGAGATGGTGATCAACAAATTAAACTAATGGGTGCATGACTGTCGGCTGGTTAGCACATCGAAATTGAAGCCAGTGCGTCAATAAAATAAAATACATATATACGCGCAAGCTCGTACACGGTTATTCACGCACGCACGCACATACATATATATACTGACCCAATAAGTTTAGCAACAGTGAAGTTTGGTTTGTTGTATTAAAACTATGCGTCCATTTATAACCAAATTTGCAGGTATGTTTCGTCAATGTAATGTCTCGCTGATCATGAAGAAATGCAAATCATTTCTTGCATTTCTCGGCCGCACGCTTACTGCATGTGAAAATGCATTTTTCATGCACTGGCCCACATTGGCGGGTAGCGAAGGCAAAAATTCACCATATTGCAAAAGCAGATAACGAACGTTAACAGAAAACGCTTAAAAGTTTACCCTACCGAACATGGGCCGCCGCCCAGGGCTACCCGAAAATCAGCGCCATGAAGCAATGGGAAGACTCGCCGCTGGGCAGAGCGTTCGCGCTGTTGCTCGACATTTTAATGTTCACGCCTCAACAATTTCCCGTCTCCGCCAACGTGAGCAGGAAACTGGACATGTTAATGACCGACCACGATCTGGCAGACCGAGAGCAACAACACCACGAGAAGACCGCTACTTAGTTACGTCATCACGACGTCACAGGTTTGAGACGGCGCCGCGGCTGTCCCGTAATTTGCACACCGCTACCGGCACTACAGTGCATGCACAAACTGTGCGAAACAGACTCCATGATGCTGGACTGCATGCCCGTCGTCCACTTGTTGCTGTTCCGCTTACAGAGCGTCACATCGAGAATCGGTTTGCATGGGCAAGAACTCATCAGCGATGTCGTGCTCAACAATGGAGCCACGTTTTGTTCAGTGATGAGTCGAGATTTTGTGTGGATGTGGCGGATGGTAGGCAACGGGTTTGGCGACGTTTAGGAGAACGGTATGATGCAGCCAACATCATTCAGCACGACGGATTCGGTTGCGGCAGTGTCATGGTGTGGGCTGGAATCCATGAAAATGGCAAAACATATCTTTTTGTGATTCGCGGAAATTTAACGGTTCAACGTTACTGTGAAGAAGTTGTCGCCCCTGTTGTCATCCCTTTTATGCAGCATCATGCAGACTTTATGTTCCAGCAAGACAACGCCCGTCCTCATTCAGCTAGGGTCACCAGTGATTTCCTTGAGGCTAACAACGTTCCGGTGTTGGACTGGCCAGCACGATCACCGGACCTGTCTCCTATCGAACACGTGTGGGACATTCTTGGCCGTATGGTGCGTGAGAACCATCCACATCTTCACAACGTGCGGGAGCTGGAAGCTGCACTGCTCCAGGAATGGGATGCGATTCCTCTTAGTGACATCAGGTGCTTAATTCGAAGCATGAGAAAGCGATGCACTACGGTGGTTAATGCGCGCGGAGGTCACAACCGGTATTGACAGCTCAGCGTAATTATTTAAATTGGACCTTTCCGTTGAATGATGCCGTGTTAAAGGCGCGATGCTAGCATTACAGTAACAAGAGACTTGTTCAAATTGGAAAATGACATATCAATTAAATCATATATTTGAATCAATTTATTGTTTTTGTTAAATAACATTTATACAGTAATATTCTCAGTGTTGCTAAACTTTTTTGGTTCAGTGTATATATATATAAATAGGCAACATTAGAACACTTGTAGTAAAAAGGCGAAATCACATTGCCCATATATCACTATAATTTAGTGATATATTTATGTATATTGGATTTGAATGTCGGCAGAGTAGAAGACTGGGTAATCTTTCAGGCAGAGAATTCCACAGTTGCGCTGCAGTGTATTTGAAGCTTTCTCTGCCATATCCCGTTTTAATCCTCGGAAGTTGTAGCTGATTGCGTGTTCTTGAACGTAAATTTCTAGTGTGTGCCACCCTAACGGAAGTAAACACGTCTTTCATATAGCCAGGGGCCAGACCATTTCTAGAATCATATGTCATAATACTCATTTTAATTTGCATTCTTTTAGTTAAATTTGCCCAGTTTAATGTTTCATATAGTTGTACAGATGGTGTCCTGTAAGGAATGTCTAATATCACCCTAGCAGCCCGTTTTTGTAATTTTTCGAAGCTATCCAATAATGTAGGTGAAGACGGGCAAAATACAAGACTACAATAATCAATGTGTGAAAGGATATACGACTTATAGAAAAGATTTGGTTGCTCAATGCTAAGATAATGTTTATTTTTCCGTAGAGTATAAATCAAGGACGAAATCTTTTTACAAAGTTTGCCTATAAGTATGTGTTTTCCATGCAAGCGTATTATTCATATATAATCCTAAAAGTTTGACAGATACAACAACATTTAAGCTTCCACGATCAGTAGGGACTATAACATCATTTTGGTTTACTTGTTTCAATTTATGCATAGTTCCTAACATCATCAACTTAGTTTTGTCTGTATTTAACAACATGTTATTATGTATGTATATGGTTCATCCGCGTTTGAACTGTTCATTAATTATGCCAATCATGAGCCTTGTGCTACTCCAATATCGATGGGCAGTGGTTTAGAATTCTTTCCAGAAATTGAAACGTATTGTTGTCTGCCATTTACATATGAAGAAACCCACTTTAACGCATCATAGCCGAATTTGTAAATGCTGAATTTGTGTAATAGGATGCCATGATTGACAAGATCAAAGCCCCTTTTAAAGTCAATCATAATAGAACTAATAAGGTCGCCGTTATCTATCGAAAAACACCATCTTTCCATTACATTTAACAATGCGTTCACATGAATTAAGTTCCACGTAAAACACATGTTTTTTTGGTATAATAACAAATAGTGAGAAACAATAACTGTTATTTATCAGTCACTTCCACCAAGACTAGCAAGATGTATAGCATAGTTCGTTAAATAAGGAACTAATTATAGAATGACAGAATACAGTCTAATATTTCATTCTAATATGAAGTTCTGTACAGGTATGTTAACTGATTAATAATTTACTATGTCATTGTAGATAAGTAGCTAGTTCTTTGCTGAGATAGCCATTTCCACTTATTGTATCAGATTCGTGATTTATTGTAGGCCAATAATAATAATAATAATAATAATAATAATAATAATAATAATAATAACAATAATAATAATAATAATAATAATAATAATAATGCAGACCATTGCCTTCCCGTGTAGGCCTACCTGATTTTGTGGTGTTTCCGATCACGGCCAAAGACCAATGTTGTAGAATCCTAATGTACTGTCGCGCACTTTCAGGTGTGACAATTTGAGTGGAATCTGGCCAGTAGGTCCCGTTGTATCTATAAATCCAGAATTTGATCTGATCTGTATCCTGGCTTTTTTATCTGCATCACAACCAAATTCTGGAATCCTCGCGCACAGTAATTTCCTTTGTTGTGTTAAAATTTGGGCCAAATCGGAGCATCAGTTTATATACAGCTTCGGACACGCATGCATGCACGCACGCGCGTGCGCACGCGCATAGACCTGACGGCAAAACACTATTTGATGTACAACAAACGTTTGCTAAGCTAAGGTACAGCGAAACGTGCATGCCACACGGGACAGCAACAACTCGCAAACAACTTTTTTACTAAAACAGTAGTTGTTTGAGAATGGAGCCTGATTTTCCAACCGACGTTTTTCTTGGAAACAACTTGTTGGATGGATGTGACACGCAAGGGGATTTGTTACTAGCGATTTGTTGCCTGCATGTGTGCCACTGTTTTAACATGTGAAAGCATGTGAACGTAGGTTTTCAACCTCGTAGTCTGTTGACATAAATGATAAGATGTTTTACTGTTACTGTCTTCGAGCACCCCGCCACTCCCACCCACCCCACCCCCATTCCTCCCAACCACCCACCACCACCCAATCCCCACATCCACCCACCCCAATCCACACCCAGGGTTACACAAACAGACGAAATTCCAGTAATCCACACAAACGCACGCACGGACACACGCGTGCACAGACGTTCGCACGAGTAGAAGGCGACGATGTAGGCGGCTGCGCTGATTGGTCCTGAGGGTGATGCCGTCATCAATAATTTGAATTTGGCCGCGCTCCCTTTTTTCCCGCCAAAATACTCGAATCTGATTGGTCGCGAGAAGAAGTCATTTGTTCTCTGTCGACCAATCAGATTCAAGTATTTTGTGCGGGCGGGGGGGGGGGGGGCATGAAAGGGCCGTATCCTAATTAAAATATTGATGACGTCATCGCCCTCTCGACCATTCGTCCAACAGCCGCCTATATCCTCGCTGTTTAGGTGATGTAGAGGTGTAGGCCAATGATTGATAGGTGTAATGATGCACAGGCTGATGACTGACAGGTATAATGAGATGTGAAGGTGCTAGTGTCATGGCCAGGTCACATGACCTCTGTAGACCAATCAGTATGGGCGCTTATCTTGTCACCCTAGCCTGAGTCAACTTATATAACGTTAGCTGTCACATTGCAGGTCTAATGACACGTGAAAAGGGGCGTGTCCTAGAGTGTGTCCATCTCGTCGCCCTGGTCGAGTGACATGACAACGTCTATGCTCGTTGCCAGGCCCTCGTGATCTGTGTGAAGAAAGGGGTGGCCTAATGCATAGTGTCCTAGCATGCGTCCCTATCGTCGCTGTGGTCGGGTCATGTGATGTCAGTTAAGCTCGTTGCTGAGCCTAATGACCCATGAAACAAAGAGGCGTGCCCTAAGGTCTGGATAACGTCTGGAAATGGCCAGGTCTCGTGACGTCTGTAGGCGAATAGACATGGCCGCTTATCTTGTCGCCATGCCTTCAGCTCTATGTATTCAGACGTGTTCTGACAAGTAGCTCCTATCCCAACCCGACACCATCCCAGGGTAATAAGGGTATAAAAAATCGTCAAGTGACAAACCTTTTCAGAGATTAAGCAAAGTTTCTATAATAGTCATGATGAAATCAGTATGTGCCTGTAGATCTCTTTGACTATTTGTACATAAGAGTTATGAAACGTAATGATGAACCTGTAGTTAACCTACAGGAATTTGGTGTTGGTAGCATCCATCCTACCAGACGTGAATTGTTTATGCACTATATAATACATTTAGAATGTTTACCAAGATGATGCCTGTATTCGTAAAAACTGTAAAGCTAGGAATAGCGATAGAGTAGAGAAACTTGTTTGCGTTTATGAACTAAAACCTCAGATAAAGGTTTTCATCAGCACTAAACACCCTTACGTCAGCATAGGTTGGTACTTAACACCTCCGGTAGCAGTGAGATGAAAGCTACGTTTAGACATGTTAAACTCTTCGACATCGCTTGGCATATTCTGAAATCAATGGTGCCTTAACGAACTGTAAATTAATTTAACTGCCAACAACCCTGTGCATATATAGACAATGAAGATGGTGAAAGCTGTGATATCTCCAGAACATTGGGGCATGTTGCTGAGCACGAGGTTGATGGCCAACGACAGTTATTGTGACGTAGATATTCGTTAAATAGGTCAACTCTTTAACCACATGTTGCTGAGCACGAGGTTGATGGCTAACGACAACCATTGTGACGTAGATGTCAGGTAGATAGGTCAGGGTTAGGGTCAATTCTTTAACCACTCTTGTGTCAATTAAATCCTTTAATGGTCAAACTGACCTAAATATAACTTGCAGTGGTCTTCAGACATGGCTATTTGAAAGCCTAAAGAGGAGTATCTTTTAATATTTACCACTAGAATGACTGGCTCGGTAACCGAGCCAGTCATTCTAGTGGTAAATTTTCAAAGTTATTCTTCTCTCGACCTGCAGATAAATACTAGCTAAGTAAAAACTATAATTTGCTTTACCACTACCGCTTTAAAGGTAAAGTCAGCGAAAAGAAATTCAGTGGTAAATTTACAAAAATAGGCTTCTAAAATTAAAACATCTTGAAAAATATTGACCATCAAAATGTTTACTTGATATAGCGCATAGTATTTTGAGCGCTTTGAGGCGCTGTTGACACAAGAGGGTTAAGTCAACAGTGTGCAGAAATAGAGTATACCTAAGAATAATGTTGGACGAAGCCGTCTGGTGTGGAATAGTTACGACGTTACATAATCGAGAAAACATTACGGAAAAGTTAATCTCTGACACTGTACATCACCCTTAACAGTGAAGAGGTAAAGCTAATCACCAAACAATCTATTTAGGAGGAGGGTCTGTGCAGAAGAAAGAGTGTATGTTTTGCAGAATAACTATGTAATGGTTATTGGCTCTCCAGTGGGTCTACCAAATCGGAAAATCATATCTTAGACCCGTTATCCCCGCCCCCCCCTCTCCACATTTATCTACGCTACAGACATTTCTTGACACCACATTGCTAGAAGATTCTCCAGATTTAGACTTAACAGTTCAGACTCTAGCAGAAGTAGCATAATTTGAGAATGCTAGAGGCTCAGGCTGCGGTAGATCTGGAGGATATATTTGGTCAGTCTCCATTACCCTGCACCAAAAAGTTAAACTACATACATGCTTCAGAATGTCTATAAAAAGGACTTTACACGGGCATTATATAATAATGAATGCATGTATCTATATGCTGACAATGTGTACAAGAAATGTAAAGGATTGTGGGTCGAAAGAGTCCTTACTGAGGTTTATAAAATGCGTTTGCTTAATTTATTACTTAACCCTATGAGCGTGTAACGGCTCTGAGAAGACGAGTGGCGAAATGGCCACTCTTTTCACACATTTTTTTTGTTCTTTCCATTGTTCTCGCCTTTGTTATTTTGACACCTGTTTTTCTTTGATCTCTACCGCCTTTTGTGTCAGTTTTTCCTTTGAAGTGTCCATATCTCCGCCATTCTGATTGGATGTTAGATGTAGGGGGTGGTCATAAGCCCCTACCCCTCATTAAATCACGTGACTCCTGTCATCTAATCAGGTGAGCTTACTGGTAATTAGTGTAATACTAATTGACAAGGGTTAATGCATTGTGTAAGGATGATTGACAGGCAGCATGTCTGAACTTGACTTTTCCGGACTCTGGGAACGCATTCGATTCTGAAGATAATAATAATAATAATAATAAGCATTTGTATAGCGCCATTTATCAATTTGACTAATTTTCAAAGGCGCTTCGGTACATATGTGTTTTTGGTCTTTCTTTAAATTTCTCCCTAGAGCTTATCGTTTTAATATCCAGTGGTAGGGTATTCCAAAGTTTTGGCACGGCGATGCTGAAATCTCTGTCTCCACATGACTTCAGATTGGATCGTGGAATCTTTAGCAGGTGTTGATCTGTAGAGCGAAGAGCACGGTGCGGATGGTGGGGCATAATGAGATCCTTCATGTATTCTGGAGCTTCATCGTGCATGCATTTCCATGTTAGGAGGATAAGTTTGAAGTCAATTCGTTGACGGACAGGTAGCCAGTGGAGGTGTTTCAATACAGGGGTTATGTGATCACGTTTCTTGATCTTCATCAGGACACGGGCTGCAGAATTTTGAACCTGTTGTAACTTGTTCAGTGACTTTGCCGTTATACCATATAGTAGGCAGTTACCATTATCCAGACGTGATGTTATAAATGCATGGATAAGCGTTTCTGTTGTTTGATGTGTTAAAACAGTTCTTATTGAATTAATGTTTCTTAGATGGTAATATGCCGCTTTGCAAATAGATGTTACCTGCGCATCCATATCCATAAACTGATCAAATATTACACCTAAATTTCTGGCCGATGGATTTGCCGTAATCAGACTGTTTACTAGTTGGACTTCGGTAGTATGAACCTTACTACGTTGATGTTTTGTCGATATCACGAGGAACTCGGTTTTTTCTGGGTTTAGTTTAAGCTTGTTAAATGTCATCCACTGACTAATGTCTGCAACACAATTCCGTACTTGTTCAAGAGCCATGGTCTCGGTTGTATGCACGTTGGGTTGGAATGTCAGGTAAAGCTGCGTATCATCCGCATACATGTGGATCTGGAGATTATGTTGTTTCGCAATGTTTACAATAGGTGCCGAGTACACAGTGAAAAACCTCGGACCGAGAACTGAGCCTTGCGGTACACTGTACTCTAACAGGACACTAGCGCTGGAGGAGTTGGAGATAGTCACAGCTTGGTGTCTGTCTGTGAGGTAGGACCTTACCCATGATAAGGCCATTCCAGTTATGCCTATGCTTTTGTTCAATCGCGTGATTAAAATTTCATGATCGATCGTATCGAACGCGGCAGAGAGATCGAGTAAAACCAGGAACACTGCATTGTGATTGTCTAATGCGCGCATAATGTCATCAGGATATCCCCCCCTCCCCCTCATTAAATCGTGTGATTCCTAGCGCCCTATTGCGTAATGCCACTTGACAACGGTTAATGAGGGTAATTAAGCATTGATCTCTTCGAGCCAGGACAAATGCGCAAGGGTTAATGTCTTGCATAATGATTATTGACCAGACGCATGTCTGGACTCGTCTTTTCCGGGCTCTGGGTCCTTATTCAATTGTAGGAGATTAATTCTAAATGGTCAATCTATAGCATAAGGACAACTGTCAAGCGATTGTGGAAGACAACTTGGTTAGTCTAATGAGTTGACCATTAAACTTCTGAAAATCAGATCTTTTTACCCATGACAATGTACAAGGGTCAATCTATTGCATAAGGACAATTGGTTAGTTATGAATGATTGAAATTAACTAGTTGTACTTTAAAACAACTCCGACCGCGTGTAGTGATCATCAGAGTCGTCCAAAGTTCACTGAATGAATTTTCAATCGAGGAAAGTTAATAACTACCAATTACATTTTTAACGTGCCTCAAACTGTCGTGCAATATTGAACAAATCTACAGCTATATATAGATAAAACTCGCAATGGTTGAAGCTATGATCCCCAAAGAATCCAGAGACCAACTATTAAGTATTAGATTAACGGCTGATTCATGTCGTTCGGATAATGGGCAGAGACAAATAGGGTTATGTAGTAACATGCCTCTACTCTCCAGCTCTAGAGTCAGCTTAAAGTTAACGGTTGACGAAGATGTTTCGGTTGAAATAGTCAGAACTCTAAACAGCTGCGCAGATGTTAACTCAAAATTAATACATACATTGCTACTATGTTTGAAGAACTTAAACTAACCACAGTTTTAATATCTGACGGGCTATATATTACTACTGCGTTTGAAGAACTTAAACTAACTACAGTTTTAGTTGGTGACGCTGTAAAGCCTAAAGATTACATATTCTCGAGACACTGTTTGACTAGATTACTGGGATTAACATCTAAGCAACCAGACAATGAGTAGTAGTGTCGGGGTCAAAATGATCCCACCTCCCTCAGCTGGCCGCCGTTCAGTGATCCGTGGCCCCCACCGCCCTCTCAATCCATGGGCATAGGAATTTGAGACATGTGATGTTCGTGGTCGAGATGGGAGCTGCTGACATGGAAGGTCGTGGCGAAAGTAAAACTCCCGTGCGGACCCCACTGTCCGGCAGAACCTCCTCAGGACACCGGCCAGTCGCCGGCCTCTCTATTCTGTGTAGGCTCAGACAAACACGTAGTCTCTGCCAGAGTCGCATCGGCATGACGGGACCACCCTTAGTGTCTTTCATCTACCTTGACAACGCTCACCGGGTAGGAGGCTAAAGTGCTTAGCATTTGCACCACGGCAGACTCTGGCATGTTCACATGCTACGCAGAGAATCTGGTTTTGAGCAGGTGTCTCCAGCAGACAACCACGTCCTACCCTCTGCACACCATAGAAGTGGCAGTCAAACTCGATCTCTTCACGTGGGTGAAAGTGGTCGTAAATGTTTCTCCGCAAGGGGTCGACCCAAGGATTGTACTGGGGGGGGGGGGAGGTGGGAGGGCGGGGGGGGGGGGCATCCTGGAGGTGGGCCCACTTAACATCCAATATCATGGCAGTCTCAGCGCCCTGTGCCACTGCTGTAGACGCCAGCAAGAGCAGTATGATGAGAATCATGGCTATACATGAAGAGTTAAACTGAACAGAGTGAACCCCTCGAGAAATATCTGTGCCAGATCGAGCCCTGCTCCATCAGGTTCGATAGTGATATTCACCCCCTCAGGGGCAGGGGCTAGCTGCTTCACTTTGCCACTGGCTAAGAAACGTAGCTCTAGAACTATATGAGTCGTTTGCGGGCTAGTTAGGCCGACTCGCTGAAGCAGTTTAACAGCACCCTTGGCTTTGGTGACATGTGACACACCATCTACCCGTAGGATGCCCTCCTGGAGGTTAACACCTTGTTCTGGTCCATCGAATGGACGACGCAGCAGGAGCTTTCCACCTGTAACCCCGATCCGGTGACCCACTCTCGTCAGGGAGACACCTTCACCTATGTAGGTGAGGAAGGATGATCCCCGATTGTAGAGCTTTCGAACTGTCCCATCCCTTTTCACAACAGTGGAGAGGGGAGTAGTCTATATAGTGGCAACCATGTTTGCCAGTTACCACCAGGTCCAGCGCGGTACCACACATTCTTCCCAAGCATGAACTGCTGGTTTGCCAGGGTCAATAGCAGACCCTCATGGGTCATCGGTGGGGCACCTCTCGAATAGGGTTTGATCAGATGAAAGCCGAGGTCGTCATTTAGGGTGTTGATGTCTGCCACCTCTGTATCCGAGACCTCAATCAACAGCTCGAGGATGTACTTGTTCTTTGGGAAATCGTACCGAAACACATCTTGTGGCCATCTATGTTGCGGCCCAGGCACTCCTTCGACACATCCTTGAGGTCTGTGAGCAGCTCTACCCCATCGCCACCAATGGGGTGGAGGGAGAATGCCTTTGAGTTTGTTTCGTACTGTAGGGCGAATGACTTGCCATCGCTCTGTTCTACCTTGGCAGCATCAACTGCGTGCACATCTGCCAGGTCAGCAAGACCTGTCGAGTGAGCAAATGTGGGTACCATAGCACGCTATAGAAGGTGTTTAAACAGGAGATATAACCATGCCGATTGTCCGACTGCTGCCCTCCGGTGGTGAGAACGTAATCTCACCCTCTCTAGATGGGAGACGGGTGTTACAGTACAGTGTAGAATGGGTCCTCTTCGAGGTGCCCTAGCGGGGCACAACATACATACACCTCCTGGCAGTGCACACAGCAGCTCACTAGTAGAAGTCGGCCGGGACGTGATAGAGTATCTCCCAGGTGCCAACAGCAGCCCCTGAAAAGTTATCAGTCCTAGCCTGTTCACACCTGTAAATCACCTGTTTGACAGCCCCTCCATTAACATATATGCCAGCACGGATGGGATATCGGACGCCCATTTAGAGTTTACACTTTTATTACTCATTGACCTGATGACAGCATGATATCATATCAGCATTATCTGACATTGGCCGAGATGATGAAGAAGGCGGTTCGCCCCTTCATGGCCCCTGCACAGATAAAGGCCTTAAGCGAACAGAGGCTCGCACTGCAACAAGAAGCAGAGCGACTACAGCGGGAGAACTGGTATCAACAGAACGTGAGCCTTGCAAGGAGGCAAAGGAACAGTGAAACTTTTCGATACTGGCAGGCCCTCATGGAAGAGAGTAAGCGGGATGCAGGAGTCTTGTCAGACGACGATGAGCCAGATGTCTTCACATACGACGATGACCCAGGTGTCTTCACAGACAAGGATGAGCCAGATGTCATACAGTGGAAAGAGGAGATGGCGCAGAAGTGTAAGACCAAGAAAGCCATCCAGCGGCGGACCTACCATCTTGGTTATAAGGTGAAGTTCCAGATATTGCGTCTCAGAAAGCTACTGGCACCCGACATAGTGCTGGATGACCACTGTCTAAAAGACGTCTGTCTCAATACCAACAAGCTGGTATGGTTCGCCAGGCTCTCCAAAATGAACCCTTCTATGACTCATGAGCAGATTCTGCAGGTGATGCTGTTTAAGCCTCCAGATATACTATGGCAAAATCAGTGTGGCGGAAGCAACCAGAACTATATCCCTCCCTGACTGCTGACGAAGTCGGTACCATCCACGGCTGGCGACTCCAGCAGATAGATACCAACAGGCAGAATCTCGTCCATGAGGCAGAAAAGTACAGCAGAACGCGCAGGCGATATAAGACAGCATACAACGTCCTCGCGCATATAACCACGGCTGCGGGTGTGATTGGAGCCAGTGCTGGTGTGGCAGTTGTAGCCACTACCGCTACAGGGGTGGGTGCCCTCGTCACCATCCCACTGGTTGGCGTGACACTAGCCGCCACTGTCTTGGCCACGAGCTTGGGGGTGGGGCAGTGGCAGATCACAATGAGGCTGGAGAAGCATGCTAAGTACATGACAGTGGCACAGAGTATGCTACAGACTATCGACGAGTTTGTCAGCAAAGCTCTCGAGGATGGACGGGCCACCGATGAAGAGTACCACCATATATTGAAGGTCCAAGCCCTGTACCACACGGAGAAACCTAAAGTGCGACAGCAATACCTCAAAAGCTACAGCGGGTGGGTTGATATGGAGGAGCTAAAAAACGAGATGTTACGGCGAGTTCAACCCGCCGGTCATTGGAGTCTAGACGACTACAAATAGTGTGCTGCCTGTATGGTAACTTTAAGAATACCAGTATAGATGGCCTTCCCATTGAACCTCACGACAGTCATCCGGAGCCAACCGCCCCTCCTGGGTACACGCTTGACGGGCCTGAGAGGTCTACTGGATGATATACCAGCGCTAATACCATTCTCAATCACAGTGGATGGACGGTCCCGAACCAGCTTCTCCGTCAGCCCACGACCGCTGACCAACTTCCCCATCACCATCAAGGATGCCAGCTCATACTTGGATGGCTGCTCCAAGCCTCTCATACTGGAATCAGCAGCTGAACTTTGCCGTGTGGTGTGCCATGGCAGGATGTGGAATAAGTTCCACCCTGCTTCACTCCTATTCTGGTACTCCTGAAGCTGTGCTCATTGCCAGATGTCTCAGATTCCACGTGTACTTCACAGTGCAACGAATCCTCCATGAGCTGGGTGCAAGCCTCCTTGATACAAATGACTTCGACCCACAGCTCAACAGTCATAGCGTCTCAGTGGCTAGCAGACTACAGAGAGAGAGAGTTCAGCGCTCACCCAGACTATCGGTGGCATGGTAGGAACATCAGCAGCCTAGGGGTTATGTACGGTGACCCGAGACGTGACTACTCAGGATTTCCCTATCGAACACCCCGACGAGTAGGCCGTCGGAAGACAGCGACATTCTCATTCGTTCCATACTCCAACCCTGGAGCGCTGGTGCAAAATATGCACATCACTGGCTTGTGGCAGGACTATCCAGATGTGTTGAAGTACTTTGTCCCACACACCACCTCAGGCCTCACACCATCGTTCGGATCAACCAGTCCATGGAAACAATGTGCTACTGCCTCCTTACAGCACAGTCCAAGCTGCGCCATTCCATAGATGGTGTCAGCGGAGCAGAGGTCCAGGCCATGTTCATCAGTCTCGTTGAGGATATGATCATCGTGGCAGA
This sequence comes from Chaetoderma sp. LZ-2023a, assembly GCA_034401795.1. Taxonomy (NCBI): domain Eukaryota; kingdom Metazoa; phylum Mollusca; class Caudofoveata; order Chaetodermatida; family Chaetodermatidae; genus Chaetoderma; species Chaetoderma sp. LZ-2023a. Next base: position 12,390,668 of record CM067360.1, on the reverse strand, counting down.
TCCCAGTAGTCTTATTGCTAAGTTCCAGCAGGGGTTGCAGAAGGCCCGTCGCAAACTTGACTTTGCTATTTCACCACAGCTACGGTTGATTCCGAGCAACATGATCCTGAACATCGAGGACCTCCAAGTCAGGGGCTATAACAACATGATAGTCGAGGGGAGTTCCCCCGGTGTCCACTTCGGCTTCAACACTGATATCAACGCACCTACACGTAGTACGGGCCATACAGTCGTTCCGACCCTGACACTGCAGCCAGTCGACACGACGCTTCCCATGGCAGCTCCGACCCGACACTGCAGCCAGTCGACATAACACCACTTCCCGTGGTAGCTCTATGAGTGGTGTCAGGCCTAGCTATCATGGCGCTCGGGATCAGCCTACTCCGCCACTAGCAAATCAGCTATAAGCTCTACAGTAGCAGTGGGGACCATGGTGAGACATTGAACCAGCTTGGCCTGCACAACAGCCCCTATACACGCTGCCAACATGCACATCCAAGGACTGAATGGTTCCACAGCGCATCCTTTTTTCCAGCTTGTAGTATCGCAGAGCCTTGTTCAGCTCTGAGTCAGGTGAGGCCATGGAGGTCTGCAACTGCTGGAACACATCTGACAGATACTCACGATCCTTGTAGAAACCTTTAGCTCACAGGAGCTGCTCGACGATACTCCCGCCCATGATAAGGTATTCGAGGAAGCAGATCTGCCCATTACCAAATCCTAGATAGAGCTTCATAGCCGTCAGCTCCTCTGTGAACTCAGCACCGGAGAGCTGAGCGAGCTCATCTGGTGTCTTCTTCTTGTAGTCCTTCAACTCCCTCCAGAAGACCTCATAGTACTTCTCACATAGCGTGAGCCTGGACGTGTTTAAGATGTCTCAATAGAGAGATGAATATTCCTGAGTACCATGCCGGACACCTGGTAGATGCAGACTGGGAAGATCTTATTAGCTCACTCGACAGGGAACGCAGGCATTTAACTGCGTTGTATATTCAGTGCTTAAACAATGATGTCAACGGTACAGATCGTGAAGCAACTACCCGAGAGCCAGGCGAGTCTTCAGAAGGTGGAGAACCTGCTGCGAACCAAGACCCCGAAGCTACTGACACAGACTAAGCCCCTGGCAGTCCATATCGCCAGTAACGTGGCGGCGAATGTGGCCGTGGTGAAGATGACAGGTGGAAATGAGGTTCTTCCTGCCGCCTCTGCGGCTGTCCTCACTACAGTGGTGAGTGGGGGGGGGGGGGGCGAGCACTGTCTCGGAATAACTCAGCTAATCCTAAAGATCGCCATCAGTGGTGCCTCCTACACTGCCGCCGCCAAGATCATGGGTGAACGTGTTACACTAATGGAGGCCACAGTTCTAGGGCTAGCAACGAGTGCAATGGCTGAGATCATCGTCGCCTATGTTTAACCCCTCTGAATAGTGAGAGATGGATCACGAGCCCCCTGCAGCAAATGAGGCATGGCGTGCCGGAGGGTTGTGTGTGGCCCATAGTCGAGCACGCAGACTGAGGATTGCCAATGCCCGGGAATGGTGGACCACCCACAAGGCATGCCCCTGCAGAGAGGGCCAGTACCCTGAGCACTGCCACCTATTCCCTTGGCCGACTGCGTGGTCTTCCTATGCCCAACTATTTCACTGGGGGTATGACTAGTATGTTTAAGCCGTGTATATAGCACTATGACTCTGTCACTCACAAACCTAGAAAGCAAAGAGCTAGGCGATCTTGCTCACTTGGGCGAGGCACGCCTCAGTTCAGAGGACACTGTTGCCCCTATCGCCTTCCTAGAGTTCGATGAAAAGGGAGACCCGCGGGAGATCCGTGGTAGCATCCTAGCCCGGGATCACTGATATGGTAGGACAATTGGCCATTAACAAGGCCAAGACTGTATACAAGGGGATGGTATCAAGGACAGGTTGACGATGCGAGGTATGCTCGGAGTCGATGAGGCTGGAGCCATCACGGTTATGGCTGAGTCCTATGCACAAGACCTGGTTAATGATATCCTGCAACCACGGAGCTCATTCCAACAGGATGGAGAGAATCTCAAGGTAGGCACCATCAGGCTGAGCAAGATCACTGTTGATGGCGCAGAGGGTGCTACTGCCAGCCTCCAGCTACCAGCGGTGAAGAAGTCAGGGTTCTTTGGTTTGCCGTTTAAGACCTAGGCACCATCAGGCTAAGCAAGATCACTGTTGATGGCGCAGAGGGTGCTACCGCTAGCCTCGAGCTACCAGAGGTTCTTTGGTTTGCGGTTTAAGACCACAGGGTAGTCATGGCTACCCGTGCATGTATCATACAGATACTGGATGTACTAGACACTGTGGGTGCTGACACAGGCCCTCAGCGCTATTTTTCAGCTGCTGCTGGGATTTCATGCTTGACGCCTCCATCGCACCACGTAGAAGGAACACCAGTTAGCTCTATACTGTGTATTATTGTGTGCTCATTTACTGTCAAACGATATCTTGTTTGTATAGTATATATACACCTGTGCAAAAGTTAAGCACCAGCAAAAACAATAGAACGTAGAAACATGATGGTACAACTAGGCTGCCATACTTTTTGTCCCCGTGTTAGCTGACATAATTCCAAGTACGAAATGCACATGCATGCATGACTTCACGCCGCTTGATGTCCGTGCGTGGCGGGAAACAGCACACATGTTCAGTTATGTAAAAGTCCAGTTTGAGGTGTAGAACATTACATACAGATTTAGGCGACAAGATTAGGAATTTTGTGTTCATGACCGTGGTTTATTTGTACAGAGAGAATTAGCTCTTGATTGTGAACCGCTATGGCAAGACCAAGGTTAAGTGATCGTGTGAAATGGCAAATCATAGGCATGCATACCACTGGTATGTCATGCAGAGAGATTGGCAGACAGCTGAACATTAACCATACTGTAATCAGTCGTTTGATTGCAAAACATGGGCAAACTAACGAGGTGAAGGACAGGCCTAGATCTGGAAGACCGAAGAAGACTACTGCCCGTGATGATCGAGCCCTAGTACGCCTTGTTAGGAGATCTCCATTCACCAACAGCAGAGTGCTCAGCCAGCAATGGGAAACGTGCAATAGAGTGTCAATGTCTACCGTCAAAAGGAGACTGTATGCTGCTGGCATAAAAGCTAGGAGACCTGTCAGACGTCCTCTCCTCACTGCACACCACAAAGAGGAGCGTCTGAGGTGGTGCAACGAAAGAAGACACTGGAACATGAGATCCTGGAGACGGGTACACTGGTCCGATGAAAGTCGGTTCCTGCTTCATGCCACAGATGGTCGAACTCGTGTATGGAGGTCCAGACGCACGGAGTACGACCAACGTAACATCATGGAAGAAGTTCCATTTGGTGGAGGTTCCGTTATGATATGGGGGTGCATCTCATTTGATTGTAAGCTGGATCTGTTGACTGTACCTGGAAAATAAATGGACAAAGATATCAAGATTCCATACTGGATAGAGTTGTGGTCCCTCATTTTGTAAATCATGCACCTGGAACCCACCCTATATTCATGGATGACAACGCCCGACCACATCGTGCTAGAGCTGTGCATGAATACCTCCGCCAGAATGGCATCGAAACCCTACCATGGCCAGCAAGGAGCCCTGACATGAACCCTATTGAGCATATCTGGGACATTCTGGGAAACATGGTGAGAAGGAGGGATCCTCCTGTGCAGAACCTACAGGAATTAACAGACGCACTCCATCTTGAATGGCAACGAATACCACAATGGCGTATCAGTCGGTTGGTGACCAGCATGAGACGTCGTGTCCAGGCCGTCATCCAGGCACAAGGTGGATATACCCGGTATTAATAATGGCAGTCTCAAACTCGTGCACAGATGTTAAACTTCGTTTTCAGACACCATTAATGACAATCTAGCCACGTGTGTCAACTGTAGGCAATAGTTGTCAGTTGTGTCAACGTAACCATATTCAGGCCTCGTTTTCAAGTTCAAACAAAAACATACAGTGTTTCCCCACCATCATAATCAGCATTCCTCTAGTTGCATTATTACCTCTTGCACTAAGATGGATGGGTACATAAATGTTTATGCTATTGCTTTCTTCATAGCACATGAATATACCCTCGCATGTGCGTAAAAATAGGGTGGTGCTTAACTTTTGCACAGGTGTATATTAACATTTCTACTGTTTTAATTACAAATTGTTCCATAACTCTAAATTAGTATGGATAGACATACCGGTGACACTAATAGTTGGGATGACACCATGTCGTTCAATCTTGGCGGCAATGGTCGCACGGCCCCACTGGAACATCAGTGTTCCACCGAATCTAGATGTCGGACTTTGTATTTCTCAGAGAGATGTCATACGGAATCCGCAGCTAACTAGCCATCCTGGTCATCGTGCACTTGTGGTGCGATGAGCAGAAATCTACTAGCGGACCAGTGTGTACCTCCGTGAGCTACCCTTTTAATAGGGTAACATGCCCTGTAGGTGGGGCTTAGAATACACCTTCCGTATCCGCTGCGTGTCATAAGAGGCGACTAAAGGAGGTAAGGGTGAGGTAACCCTGACAGAAACCTCGAGTGCTGAAGACGGAGGTTCCAGGCCACACGGCGCACTCTAATAAACCATGGATCCACGCACTTAACGCTTATGATCATGTCGATAGTCACTTACAGGACTGGCGGTATGATCAGGGAACGAAAAGAAGAAGAAGAAGAAGATAGGTTAATGGCATCCATCAGATGTGGGAAGTCAGTGCAAATAAATCTCGACACATTGTTTCCATTGACCAACAGTGAAGATTTAGTATGATAATTGTATCATTGCACAGTCTGGTGTAAAGGCAGATACCACTGGTTGTCCTTTCTGATCAACTGTATCTTTAATTTTATATAACAGGTTCTTGTGTATATCCTTGTCCGCATGTAGTGTTACTATTTAAAGAAATTCATATGCGCAGTTGAATACTCTCAAATATTCTCACGCCTCCACATGCTTTTACAACCATGACACCGTAGTTGGCCATATATGAATAATAACAATTTCATAGCATTGCTTGCCACTGTTGATTCTAATAACACAATATTATACTTGCCAAATCTTTGGAAGGTGATCGCAATAGAGTTTAACCAGAATTTGGATGACTGTTGGATTAAAAACTTATGATCATGATGAGATAAATGTTTAATATTTACAAATAGCACCAGAGTTTGTTTTGGGGGGAGGGGTGGTGTTTGGTGGTGGGTGGTGGAGGTTTTTTTCCTTCAGTTTTTCCTTTTTTAGATTTTAACCAGGTGAGTACGGCTGTGTACAGCACTTTATGAAAAAAGTCAATACAATTGCATAAGGGATGATAAAATTGTATGTGAAGGGCAGATAGCTCTGAGGATTACTGTGATTTCAAAAAAACAATGCGTCTATAATCACAAGGACTGCGTCACAAAGTACGTTAAAAGTTCTGTAATTGTGAACAAATTTTAAAACAGTACCATAGTAGAGGTCTCTGTAGACTGTAGTTTATAATTAGAACAAATTTAAAATCTTTAATATTTATGCACGTTGCTTAAAAAGTCAAGTCAACAGGACCACAGTTGATAGCATGATGGCTGACTGTGAGCCGGTCAAGTTAGATTGTTGTGCCCCTTTAAAGTCTATTGATTTGGAAATTGTCGATCTAGTAGCCTGGGTATAAGCATCCGTCAGACTCAGACACGAGAAGCACAGGGGTGGAGTGGGTGGGGTTTGGGGGGGGGGGTGTTGGGGTCGTTAACTCTATAATCCGGTAAATAATGTCATGACTTTCTCTTTGTTTAAGGGTAGAATAGATGTTACTTTCTAATTAATTAAGACAGGAAATTTCACGTCTTTCATCTGACCTTTTCACGTGGTTCTTGTTCATCATCACAGATAAGAATATTATTAGATTAGATCCTACCTGCATATGTGTAGGTCTACTTATGTACACTCAGATGTTGTTTGACAAGATGGCATCGTCACGAGTACATGCAGTTATATCAAGATGGCGCCATTCTCTGAATTCCCGCATCCAGCTTCATACCTTTTTTTCCTTCTTATTTTGCCACAGCCGTATCTAAAGTAATTAGACTAGACATTTCTAATTGTGCTGATTGAGTTAGTCAATTTAAATAGTATCTAAGAAGAAACAGCAGAACTTTCGTTAATGCTGCGAATCTGATTTTTCATTTAGCAGGTGAATCCCTCATTTTAATCTGGATTAGTGAAGAATGAATGAAGATAAATGTCGCCAATACTCATCTCACACACAATAAATCAAATTAGTGTCACGATTAGTAGTAATAAAACGTTTATAAAACTTTGAAAAATATTATTTCACACAACTAAAACTGGATAAAATTGTTAAAAATGTAACCAATATTTACAGCGCAATAAAAAAAACCTTGGCACGTCATGCACTCCAATAAGGTTGCTCTGATCTACCAGTTCAAAGATGTATATACACTTGTAAATTGTACACACCACAGCAACCCTATAATACAAACAGTAAAAAATACCACAGCTACAGGTTTTTTTTGTTACCCATTAACGTTACTTGTACGACCAGAATGTGTGGTTGAGGCAGATTGTCTTTGGAAAGATCAGGGTTTTTTGCGACCCTTAACCATTACTTGTACGACCAGAACGTGTGGTTGAGGCAGATTGTCTTTGGAAAATCAGGGTTTTTTGTTACCCTTAACAATTACTTGTACGATCAGAATGTGTGGTTGAGGCAGATTGTCTTTGGAATGATCAGGGTTTTTGTTACCCTTAACCGTTACTTGTACGACCAGAATGTGTGGTTGAGGGAAATTGTCTTTGGAAAGATCAGGGTTTTTTGTTACCCGTAACCGTTACTTGTACGACCAGAATGTGTGGTTGTGGCAGATTGTCTTTGGAATGATCAGGGGTTTTCGTTACGCTTAACAATTACATGTACGACCAGAATGTGTGGTTGAGGCAGTTTTCTTTGGAAAGATCAGGGTTTTTGTTACCCTTAACCGTTACTTGTACGACCAGAATGTGTGGTTGAGGCAGATTGTCTTTGGAAAGATCAGGGTTTTTTGTTACCCTTAAAGGGAAACACCAGAGCCTCTATACTACTGTGTATAAAATGAATCTACAGACCGTAACGTTTTCAAAAATATAATTGTAAGCTCCGTGCTCAAATTAGAAATATATATCTTCATTGCATAAATATGTGATACATTAGTTAAATTTCTATTCCAAGATGAGGCGTATGACGTCATAAGTTGAACGTTTTTCTCGCTGTCATCCAACGCTACCGCAATAAAACTGCGAATTACGTTTTTATAAGGAGGTTCTCTTTAGCGGTTTTACAAATATATAAACTATATTTGCGGAAATGTTGAAGAATATATATTAATAGTCCTTTGTCTGATTTCTCTAATGGTGCCGATTTTGACATCAAGATTTGATCTTGAAATAAATGAATGACGCGATAGTATAGGCATATCAATATAATTGTCACTGTTGAATCAACATTCTCACTGGGACCACAGCAGGTAATGTTATTAAAGTTTCATCTATTATTATGAGAGTTTAAATAGTTTGTACATACATCCAGTCCATCTTTAGGTACTTATGTTTTCATCCTAGCCTCAAAACCTCCTGAGATATTGTAATATTCATGTAATTGGCAGGTATCTTCATAGAAAATGGCCGTCTTAAGGTTCGGCAACTAATATATGAAAATAACAAATATATTCGATAAATTTGTGATAATGTGATAAACATCTTAATCTCTTCAATCTGTCCATATATAAATGATGTCGATAGCATTATCATCGATAGAGATATCATCATCCAAATGCATGCACTCCTGTCTTCAGAGTGCCATTATCACGGTTCTTGTCGGATGGGATTCAACCTATGACGTCATAGGTTTAATTAACTTGCAGAAAATTGTAGTAACATATCGTTCTTTAGCACCATTTTAATCGGATTTATATATAAATGTCGCAGGAAAGTTTTGCACAGTAGCTTAAATATGGGCTCTACGATAGAACTATGTGTTTTATGCAAACTACGGTGACCCTTCTTGTGTTCCACTTTAACCGTTACTCGTACTACCAGAATATGTGGTTGAGGCAGATTGTTTTTGGAAAGATCAGGGTTTTTGTTACCCTTAACCATTACTTGCACGACCAGAATGTGTGGTTGAGGCAGATTGTCTTTGGAAAGATCAGGGTTTTTTGTTATCCTTAAGCATTACTTGTACGACCAGAATGTGTGGTTGAGGCAGATTGTCTTTGGAATGATCAGGGTTTTTTTGTTACCCTTAACGTTAGTTGTATGAGCAGAATGTGTGCTTGAGGCAGATTGTCTTTGGAATGATCAGGGGTTTTCGTTATGCTTAACCATTAGATGTACGACCAGAATGTGTGGTTGAGGCAAATTTTCTTTGGAAAGATCAGGGTTTTTTGTTACCCTTAACCATTACTTGTACGACCAGAATGTGTGGTTGAGGCAGATTGTTTTTGGAATGATCATGGCTTTTTGTTACCCTTAACCATTACTTGTATGACCAGAATGTGTGGTTGAGGCAGATTGTCTTTGGAAAGCCCAGGGTTTTTTGTTACTCTTACCCATTACTTGTTTGACCAGAATGTGTGGTTGAGGCAGATTGTCTTTGGAAAGACCAGGGTTTTTTGTTACCCTTAACCGTTACTTGTATGACCAGAATGTGTGGTTGAGGCAGATTGTCTTTGGAAAGACCAGGGTTTTTTGTTACCCTTAACCGTTATTTGTACGACCAGAATGTGTTGTTGAGGCCGATTGTCTTTGGAAAGATCAGGGTTTTTTGTTACCATTAACCATTACTTGTACGACCAGAATGTGTGGTTGAGGCAGATTGTTTTTGGAAAGACCAGGTTTTTTTGTTACCCTTAACCATTACTTGTATGACCAGAATGTGTTGTTGAGGCCGATTGTCTTTGGAAAGATCAGGTTTTTTTGTTACCGTTAACCGTTATTTGTACGACCAGAATGTGTCGTTGAAGCAGATTGTTTTTGGAAAGATCAGGATTTTTTGTTACCCGTAACCATTGTACGACCAGAATGTGTGGTTGAGGCGGATTGTTTTTTGAAAGATCAGGTTTTTTGTTGCCCGTAACCATTACTTGTACGACCAGAATGTGTTGTTGAGGCAGATTGTTTTAGGAAAGATCAGGGGTTTTTGGTACCCTTAACCATTACTTGTACGACCAGAATGTGTGGTTGAGGCAGATTCTTTTAGGAAAGATCAGGGTTTTTTGTTATCCTTAAGCATTACTTGTACGACCAGAATGTGTGGTTGAGGCAGATTGTCTTTGGAATGATCAGGGTTTTTTTATTACCCTTAACGTTACTTGTATGACCAGAATGTGTGCTTGAGGCAGATTGTCTTTGGAATGATCAGGGGTTTTCGTTATGCTTAACCATTAGATGTACGACCAGAATGTGTGGTTGAGGAAAAATTGTTTTTGGAACGATCATGGTTTTTTGTTAACCTTAACCATTACTTGTACGACCAGAATGTGTGGTTGAGGCAGATTGTCTTTGCAAAGATCAGGGTTTTTTGTTACCATTAACCATTACTTGTACGACCAGAATGTGTGTTTGAGGCAGATTGTTTTTGGAAAGACCCGGTTTTTTTGTTACCCGTAACCATTACTTGTATGACCAGAATGTGTTGTTGAGGCCGATTGTCTTTGGAAAGATCAGGTTTTTTTGTTACCCTTAACCGTTACTTGTATGACCAGAATGTGTGGTTGAAGCAGATTGTTTTTGGAAAGATCAGGCTTTTTTGTTACCCGTAACCATTACTTGTACGACCAGAATGTGTGGTCGAGGCAGATTGTTTTTTGAAAGATCAGGTTTTTTGTTGCCCTTAACCATTACTTGTACGACCAGAATGTGTTGTTGAGGCAGATTGTTTTAGGAAAGATCAGGGGTTTTTGGTACCCTTAACCATTACTTGTACGACCAGAATGTGTCGTTGAGGCAGATTGTTTTAGGAAAGATCAGGGTTTTTTGTTTCCCTTAAGCATTACTTGTACGACCAGACTGTGTGGTTGAGGCAGATTGTTTTAGGAAAGATCAGGGTTTTTTGTTACCCTTAAGTATTACTTGTACGACCTGAATGTGTGGTTGAGGCAGTTTTCTTTGGAAAGATCAGGGTTTTTTGTTACCCTTAACCGTTACTTGTACGACCAGAATGTGTGGTTGAGGCAGATTGTCTTTGGAAAGATCAGGGTTTTTTGTTACCCTTAAACGGAAACACCAGAGCCTCTATACTACTGTGTATAAAATGAATCTACAGACCATAACGTTTTCAAAAATTTAATTGTAAGCTCCGTGCCCAATTAGAAATATATATCTTCATTGCATAAATATGTGATACATTAGTTAAATTTCTATTCCAAGATGAGGCGTATGACGTCATAAGTTGAACGTTTTTCTCGCTGTCATCCGACGCTATCGCAATAAAACTGTGAATTGCGTTTTTATAATGAGGTTCTCTTTAGCGGTTTTACAAATATATAAACTATATTTGCGGAAATGTTGAAGAATATATATTAATAGTCCTTTGTCTGATTTCTCTAATGGTGCCGATTTTGACATCAAGTTTTGATCTTGAAATAAATGAATGACGCGATAGTATAGGCATATCAATATAATTGTCACTGTTGAATCAACATTCTCACTGGGACCACAGCAGGTAATGTTATTAAAGTTTCATCTATTAATATGAGAGTTTAATTAATGTGTACATATATCCAGTCCATCTTTAGGTACTTGTGTTTTCATCCTAGCCTCAAAACCTCCTGAGATATTGTAATATTCATGTAATTGGCAGGTATCTTCATAGAAAATGGCCATCTTAAGGTTCGGCAACTAATATATGAAAATAACAAATATATTCGATAAATTTGTGATAATGTGATAAACATCTTAATCTCTTCAATCTGTCCATATATAAATGATGTCGATAGCATTATCATCGATAGAGATATCATCATCCAAATGCATGCACTCCTGTCTTCAGAATGCCGTTATCACGGTTCTTGTCGGATGGGATTCAACCTATGACGTCATAGGTTTAATTAACTTGCAGAAAATTGTAGTAACATAGCGTTCTTTAGCACAATTTTAATCGGATTTATATATAAATGTCGCAGGAAAGTTTTGCACAGTAGCTTAAATATGGGCTCTACGATAGAACTATGTGTTTTATGCAAACTACGGTGACACTTCTTGTGTTCCCCTTTAACCGTTACTCGTACTACCAGAATATGTGGTTGAGGCAGATTGTTTTTGGAAAGACCAGGGTTTTTGTTACCCGTAACCATTACTTGCACGACCAGAATGTGTGGTTGAGGCAGATTGTCTTTGGAAAGATCAGGGTTTTTTGTTATCCTTAAGCATTACTTGTACGACCAGAATGTGTGGTTGAGGCAGATTGTCTTTGGAATGATCAGGGTTTTTTTGTGTACCCTTAACGTTACTTGTATGACCAGAATGTGTGCTTGAGGCAGATTGTCTTTGGAATGATCAGGGGTTTTCGTTATGCTTAACCATTAGATGTACGACCAGAATGTGTGGTTGAGGCAAATTTTCTTTGGAAAGATCAGGTTTTTTTGTTACCCTTAACCATTACGTGTACGACCAGAATGTGTGGTTAAGGCAGATTGTTTTTGGAACGATCAGGGTTTTTTGTTACCCTTAACCATTACTTGTACGATTAGAATGTGTGGTTGAGGCAGATTGTCTTTGGAAAGATCAGGATTTTTTGTTACCCTTAACTGTTACTTGTATGACCAGAATGTGTGGTTGAGGCAGATTGTCTTTGGAAAGACCAGGGTTTTTTGTTGCCCTTAGCCGTTACTTGTATGACCAGAATGTGTGGTTGAGGCCGATTGTCTTTGGAAAGATCAGGGTTTTTTTGTTACCCATAACCATTACTTGTACGACCAGAACGTGTGGTTGAGGCAGATTGTCTTTGGAAAGATCAGGGTTTTTTTGTTACCCTTAACCATTACTTGTACGACCAGAATGTGTGTTTGAGGCAGATTCTCTTTGGAAAGATCAGGGTTTTTTGTTACCCATAACCATTACTTGTATGACCAGAATGTGTGGTTGAGGCCGATTGTCTTTGGAAAGATCAGGTTGTGTTTTTCCCGTAACCATTACTTTACGACCAGAATGTGTTGTTGAGGCAGATTGTCTTTGGAAAGATCAGGGTTTTTTGTTACTCGTAACCATTACTTGTACGACCAGACTGTGTGGTTGAGGCAGATTGTCTTTGGAAAGATCAGGGTTTTTTGTTATCCTTAAGCATTACTTGTACGACCAGAATGTGTGGTTGAGGCAGATTGTCCTTGGAATGATCAGGGTTTTTTTTGTTACCCTTAACGTTACTTGTATGACCAGAATGTGTGCTTGAGGCAGATTGTCTTTGGAATGATCAGGGGTTTTCGTTATGCTTAACCATTAGATGTACGACCAGAATGTGTGGTTGAGGCACATTTTCTTTGGAAAGATCAGGGTTTTTTGTTACCCTTAACCATTACTTGTACGACCAGAATGTGTGGTTGAGGCAGATTGTTTTTGGAACGATCATGGTTTTTTGTTACCCTTAACCATTACTTGTACGACCAGAATGTGTGGTTGAGGCAGATTGTCTTTGGAAAGACCAGGGATTTTTGTTACCCTTAACCGTTACTTGTATGACCAGAATGTGTGGTTGAGGCCGATTGTCTTTGGAAAGATCAGGGTTTTTTTGTTACCCTTAACCATTACTTGTACGACCAGAACGTGTGGTTGAGGCAGATTGTCTTTGGAAAGATCAGGATTTTTTTGTTACCCTTAACCATTACTTGTACGGCCAGAATGTGTGTTTGAGGCAGATTCTCTTTGGAAAGATCAGGGTTTTTTGTTACCCTTAACCATTACTTGTATGACCAGAATGTGTGGTTGAGGCCGATTGTCTTTGGAAAGATCAGGTTTTTTTTGTTACCCTTAACCATTACTTGTACGACCAGAATGTGTTGTTGAGGCAGATTGTCTTTGGAAAGATCATGGTTTTTTGTTATCCTTAAGCACTACTTGTACGACCAGAATGTGTGGTTGAGGCAGATTGTCTTTGGAATGATCAGGGGTTTTTTGTTACCCTTAACGTTACTTGTATGACCAGAATGTGTGCTTGAGGCAGATTGTCTTTGGAATGATCAGGGGTTTTCGTTATGCTTAACCGTTAGATGTACGACCAGAATGTGTGGTTGAGGCAAATTTTCTTTGGAAAGATCAGGGTTTTTTGTTACCCTTAACCATTACTTGTACGACCAGAATGTGTGGTTGAGGCAGATTGTTTTTGGAACGATCATGGATTTTTGTTACCCTTAACCATTACTTGTACGACCAGAATGTGTGGTTGAGGCAGATTGTCTTTGGAAAGATCAGGGTTTTTTGTTACCCTTAACCATTACTTGTACGACCAGAATGTGTGTTTGAGGCAGATTCTCTTTGGAAAGATCAGGGTTTTTTGTTACCCTTAACCATTACTTGTATGACCAGAATGTGTGGTTGAGGCCGATTGTCTTTGGAAAGATCAGGTGTTTTTTTACCCTTAACCATTACTTGTACGACCAGAATGTGTGGTTGAGGCAGATTGTTTTTTGAAAGATCAGGGTTTTTGTTGCCCTTAACCATTACTTGTACGACCAGAATGTGTTGTTGAGTCAGATTGTTTTAGGAAAGATCAGGGGTTTTTGGTACCCTTAACCATTACTTGTACGACCAGAATGTGTGGTTGAGGCCGATTGTCTTTGGAAAGATCAGGTTTTTTTGTTACCCGTAACCATTACTTGTACGACCAGAATGTGTGGTTGAGGCAGATTGTTTTTTGAAAGATCAGGGGTTTTGTTGCCCTTAACCATTACTTATACGACCAGAATGTGTTGTTGAGGCAGATTGTTTTAGGAAAGATCAGGGGTTTTTGGTACCCTTAACCATTACTTGTACGACCAGAATGTGTGGTTGAGGCAGATTGTTTTAGGAAAGATCAGGGTTTTTTGTTTCCCTTAAGCATTACTTGTACGACCAGAATGTGTGGTTGAGGCAGATTGTTTTAGGAAAGATCAGGGTTTTTTGTTACCCTTAACCGTTACTTGTATGACAAGAATGTTTGGTTGAGGCAGATTGTTTTAGGAAAGATCAAGGTATTTGTTGCCCTTAACCGTTACTTGTACGACCAGAATGTGTGGTTGAGGCAGATTGTCTTTGGAAAGATCACGTGTTTTTGTTAACCTTAATACTTTCTTGTACGACCAGAATGTGTGCTTGAGGCAGATTGTTTTTGGAATGATGTAGAAATTTAGAGTTCTTGGGGAAAAACCCCAGTTTTCAGCGTAACCGGTGTAATCAATTGCCAATGTAGAGTGCGGAATTGAGATGTGCAGTTGATGTGCAGTTCTTGACCATTTAGGAAGTGACATTATGAACATTTAAATTCAGAAATCTAGGTTAATTAGGGAAAAGAACCCAGCATAATGTAAAAATATTAGAACTTTTTGATAATTAAGGATAAATTAAATTTAAAAATGTGTATGTGGAAGTGATCTTGGAAATATATGGAAGTGATTAATATGGTTTAAAGGGTTGGGTTATAAGATTTAGAGGGAAAGTATGGTGGGGGATGTATTTTGTTGTATTAGTTTAACTATGCCTATTACCTTGTGTTATGGAAGATTTCTGATTGTACTAGAAACTTTTTGAATTATTTTCATGTTTCCTTTGTGCTCTTTTTTACTCTATATGACATTTGCGAAGGTAGTATATTTAGTTTTTGAAATTTAAAAATAAATTATATTTCATAGATTTATATAGACCTATTTGAAAGTAATATGAAGAAAAAAATGAGTCTACCTGCAATCACTATCTTGTTGTGATCCCCACTCACTCTGACAAAGTTGTCCGCCATTCAACACCTGATATACAATGCATTAAAGCTGACGAATTCATTTTCAATAAATTAAATTTCTGGCCTTATCTTGACGTACTCAAAATTCCTTTCTTAAATTTGTTTAGGTTCTTTATTTTAAAATCGATTAAGGAAAATCATTTCGGATCAGTTTAGAACATTATAGAAATAAAAGGTTCATCGTTTGAAATCGCTAGCTTACAAAATTGGTGACAGGAGTGGGATATGTTGTGTTATGTGTTAGTTGTTGAAACATATCCAATATTTATATATTGAGTGGGCAGCCAACATCAGAGTGATGGGATTTCATTATTAGGTTCAGTTTAAGAAAACTCACTGATATAATAACTGATCAGGTTAGGTGCAGATTCATGCTGTTTTGATGGGTGAGCTTTTCCCCCATGTACTTGACTGAGTGAGCTAGGACAAATAGATAAGTGCTTTATTACAATCTACAATATTATTGGATGTATTTTTGGTACTCTTTTTATTTTTATAGTTTCTAGTGATTTCTGGAAAGATCTGACCGCAGCGCTTTCCCTTGATCAGCTCGAATCTATAATTATAATACCAATTTTATGTTAAGGAGTGCATATATTCCAGTGTACTTGTTGGCACTGTTTTTCTATTACTGTGGTCTACATAGTCAAAAGCTGTTAATATAGGTGGTAATTGGACGAATGGTGTGATTTGTTGGGCTGGTGCACCAATATGGCTTGTATATAATTCTTTCCTGCTGTTATAGCCACGGTCGTAGGTGATATTTTCCCCCCTCTAAATGAAGAGATTCATCTTGGCTACTGATTCAGGGGGAGATAACTTTGATCATTTCTCAGTAATTATTTGAAACTTCATTTGAGACTCCATTTTGGTGATTGGTGGATATTTGTAGTTCGATAACTTGAAAGTATTACCCAGGCTTTGATATATATTCTTCCTGTCTAGATATCCATGGTTATGGTATCCATTGTGAAAATAAATATATAGATTTGGCCAGGCCAGTACATTGAGATTTATTTTTGTCCAGGTAGGACCATTATGGCTGCGTTAAAATCTGATGGTCAAGCTCATATATCATGGCTCATAGATGAAATCAAGGAAATGACCGATTTCATATCTGAAGTACATATGAAAGGAAATAAAAATTTAGAAGATTATATCTAGACTATTTGGAAGGCGAGCTCTACAAATATGATCAGGATGAATTCAAATTTGAGAAGAATTCCACATTAGTGAAGCATTATGAGCAATCAGTCAGAAGTCCCAGAAATGAACAACTGGACAAAGATAATTGTGGAATCAATTCAATCGAGGCCTACCCCATTGATAAAGGTTTGGCTTCGGCCAAACCTGAATCAAAGGTGGTGGCAGATTCTGGTCTGTGCCAGGTTGTCACTAAATTGGTTTCCCAAGTAGAGTTGTTGCAACAACGACATAACCAGCAGAATGATGCAAATGCGCTTCTCACTGGACAGCTTGAGAACATTTTACAGGCTGTTCAGGTTAACGAGGGGCATCATTCTGAACGAGTAGCGTTGTTGCACCAGCAAATAAGAACTATGGAGGAAGTACATAAAACCGTCCTCCATATGCTGGAAACCGTGCAGCAGACATCCTTAGATGTCTTCTGTAAGTTGGGATTTGTCCAGCAAATGTTAAGGAGGCTGCATGAGCAGCAAACTTACTGCTCTTTAATTAGACAGAGTGCCTCAGCTGCTAAAGATGGTAATCCCCAACCTTCTCAGCATAGAGATCCTTTTCAATCTGACAAGGGATCCAGACGTCGAAGAAGAGCACATCGTCAGCGCAAAATAAGATGGCAGAGGATCAAGAGCCCTCCGGTGTGTTCTCTGGCCACCAAGCGCCAGGAAAGTGAGCAGCTACTGGAGCTTGTACAGAAAATGTGTAATCCGACACATCCAAACCCGGTTTGGTGCTCTGAGATGTCAGTTCCTGTGCCCAAGCGACAGAGGTGTCCTGCTAAGAAGAAATCGCAGATCCAGTTTAGCAGGAAGCCTGATGCAAATCATCTGGTCTCATCAGTCAGCATGGAAATACTAAGGTATTTCCTAAATTTGAAATTGACCCTAAAGTGGTAGACAGGTGTCAGGTCTTGGTCTCTGAACTTTCGGGAACCAAGATCGACCCTGTTATTCCTAGTTTTGTGGCATGTCAATCTGTCAGAGCATTGCCTGATGATTATGTTAAGCTTGACAAGCTACAATCATCAGTTATGGTGTCAAGTGATAAGCCGTCTCCTCAAGTATCTATGGATACATCAGATGAAGATGACAACAGTCTCCAGCCAGGTTATCTAACGATTCCCTGTTGGAAAGACTGGTGTCAGATTTTTCCAGGCGTATATAGATGTATAGTTAGTGATCTGTTCGAATGGTAATATTAAACTCCATTTTCTTTTTGGATTCTGGCTTTTATGGAGATATGGGCACGTGAAATACTCGCTTGCACGACTTAGTCGGGTGTATCTCGGTAATTGTCAGTACTCTTGAAGGTTTGGATAAATAGAACCATAATATGGATAGTGCATTATAATTAAAGTGATATTCCACTGGGGGATTTTATGCACCTGGCGTAAAGTACTAATTCTCCGCATTAATTTGAGACCACGAGCACAATTGTATGCCCACAAATAAAAAAGATATCCCCAATTTAATTTGCTAAAGTAACCAGTAGATAGAGGCACCATTTTGGACTAGCGGCTGACGTCACCGACACACCTTCTCTCTTTGCCCGATCGAGGATAGCCATAACCAGGGGAGGTAAATCTTGCATCGCGTGGATAATTAGCGTACTGCCTAAACAACTGACACGTTCGCACAGTGTTTGGAGGAAATTAAAGTGCAATTAGTGTCCCGATGATTGCGCCAGTCATTGTAGTGCTAAATTGTCAACAATTGTCTTCTTATGGGCAATTTCTCTTTTTAAAAAACATTGAAGGGTTATGCCAGGAGCATGTTTGCAATTAACCAGCTACAACAAAGTCTTGAAAAATATGTTAGTTGAAAAAAAATAAAAAAAATGTTAGTTGAATAAACGATGAAAGTAATTTCTCTGAAAGCTGATGCTTTTGCAACGTCTGCTTCCAGTCAAATTCCAGTTTCAAAATATTCAACAGGCAGTAAAAATAGGTCAACATTTAAGAATTTGGGATCAATTAGTCAATTCTTTCAAGGACAGAAAAGCAGAAAGCTTAACTTTTACCCTGCATAGGCCTATTGTGTGAAACTAATTAGTTTGGAAGCTACTGCAACATAATGCCAGGCAAATTTAATTCAGAATATTCAACACTCCGCATAGTTATTATAAAATTGGGAGTAAACATTGTAAATGATTAATAACGCTGGATTTCAATAGTGTGAAAGCACTAAATTACTAATTATGTCTAGCGTACACTTGCCATTATTTGCTCGCTGTCACCTACTATCGTCTACGAAGTAAGCCGCTAAGCGATTGCCTATAATTGACCGACCGGCCAATCAGCGCCATCGTTTCATTTTGGTTTGCAAATCCCATTTTACAATTGATGCAAGCAAATACAGACGTTAATTGTCGAGCTTGATTCTGCTATATTAAAATTAAGTACCGTGCCTTTTGTTTTGAAATGCATGACACATTATTTTTAAATGATACAGACTATATGTTCTAAACGTGTCTTCCAAATTTAAATGTGGAAGATATCCATCCAGTGCCGATGTTATGAAGCCATTTTTCAGTTAGCCCCTTTTTAATGCGGATGCTTCTGAGGATCTTTCCAAGATAGTTTCTCTTACTGCAACCCCATGCTTGATATGCGGACATGTTGGGATTTAACCATCTCATGACAGCACTGGTCTCTGCAATGGTCAAGTTGCGGACGCGGGTCAAAAGAAGGCTGTTTTTGAGAATTTACAACTAAAACGACTGTCTCAGTAACAGAACCCGCCATTCCAGTGGTCAATTTTCAAAAACAGTCTCCGCTTGGCCTGCAAATGGACATTCAATAAGGAAATATTCTGATTTTCCTCACAGAATTTGGTCATTAAAGGGTTAATTAATATTCGGCCTTCGTAACGCGAAGTAGACAGGTAAATATAAAAGCGCTGACGATATTTTGCTGGTGTGTCATTGACGTCATAATCTCGCGGTTTCTCGCTCTCGTTACGAGAAAATGGATGCGCCCGAGGAGACACGTTTTCGAGCGTTTTGGGCATATTCATTTTATTATTTCTCGGCAATGGAACAGTGTATTTTATATTTTTTTGCGGCAACTATACACCTGTGCAAAGGTTAAGCACCAGCAAAAACAATAGAACGTAGAAACATGATGGTACAACTAGGCTGCCATACTTTTTGTCCCCGTGTTAGCTGACATAATTCCAAGTACGAAATGCACATGCATGCATGACTTCACGCCGCTTGATGTCCGTGCGTGGCGGGAAACAGCACACGTGTTCAGTTATGTAAAAGTCCAGTTTGAGGTGTAGAACATTACATACAGATTTAGGCGACAAGATTAGGAATTTTGTGTTCGTGACCGTGGTTTATTTGTACAGAGAGAATTAGCTCTTGATTGTGAACCGCTATGGCAAGACGAAGGTTAAGTGATCGTGTGAAATGGCAAATCATAGGCATGCATACCACTGGTATGTCATGCAGAGAGATTGGCAGACAGCTGAACATTAACCATACTGTAATCAGTCGTTTGATTGCAAAACATGGGCAAACTAACGAGGTGAAGGACAGGCCTAGATCTGGAAGACCGAAGAAGACTACTGCCCGTGATGATCGAGCCCTAGTACGCCTTGTTAGGAGATCTCCATTCACCAACAGCAGAGTGCTCAGCCAGCAATGGGAAACGCGCAATAGAGTGTCAATGTCTACCGTCAAAAGGAGACTGTATGCTGCTGGCATGATAGCTAGGATACCTGTCAGACGTCCTCTCCTCACTGCACACCACAAAGAGGAGCGTCTGAGGTGGTGCAACGAAAGAAGACACTGGAACATGAGATCCTGGAGACGGGTACACTGGTCCGATGAAAGTCGGTTCCTGCTTCATGCCACAGATGGTCGAACTCGTGTATGGAGGTCCAGACGCACGGCGTACGACCAACGTAACATCATGGAAGAAGTTCCATTTGGTGGAGGTTCCGTTATGATATGGGGGTGCATCTCATTTGATTGTAAGCTGGATCTGTTGACTGTACCTGGAACACTAAATGGACAAAGATATCAAGATTCCATACTGGATAGAGTTGTGGTCCCTCATTTTGTAAATCATGCACCTGGAACCCACCCTATATTCATGGATGACAACGCCCGACCACATCGTGCTAGAGCTGTGCATGAATACCTCCGCCAGAATGCCATCGAAACCCTACTATTGCCAGCAAGGAGCCCTGACATGAACCCTATTGAGCATATCTGGGACATTCTGGGAAACATGGTGAGAAGGAGGGATCCTCCTGTGCAGAACCTACAGGAATTAACAGACGCACTCCATCTTGAATGGCAACGAATACCACAATGGCGTATCAGTCGGTTGGTGACCAGCATGAGACGTCGTGTCCAGGCCGTCATCCAGGCACAAGTTGGATATACCCGGTATTAATAATGACAGTCTCAAACTCGTGCACAGATGTTAAACTTCGTTTTCAGACACCATTAATGACAATCTAGCCACGTGTGTCAACTGTAGGGCAATAGTTGTCAGTTGTGTCAACGTAACCATATTCAGGCCTCGTTTTCAAGTTCAAACAAAAACATACAGTGTTTCCCCACCATCATAATCAGCATTCCTCTAGTTGCATTATTACCTCTTGCACTAAGATGGATGGGTACATAAATGTTTATGCTATTGCTTTCTTCATAGCACATGAATATACCCTCGCATGTGCGTAAAAATAGGGTGGTGCTTAACTTTTGCACAGGTGTATATTTCGGATTATTGTATATTTTTAGTTGACTTATTCTCGATTTTCACTGGAATTTCCCAGCATAATGTAAAAGTTTTAAATCTTTTTGATAATTAAGGATAAATTAAACTTGAAAATTTATATGTGGAAGTGATCTTGGAAATATATGGAAGTGATTAATATGGTTTAAGGGATTGAGTTATAAGATTTAGAGGGAAAGTAAGGTGTGTGTGTGTGTGTGTGTGTGTGTGTGTGTGTGTGTGTGTTGTATTAGTTTAACTATATCTATCACCTTGTGTGATGGAAGATTTCTGATCATACTAGAAATTCTCTTGAATTATTGTCATGTTTCCTTTGTGATCTTTTTTCTCTATGTGACATTTGCGAAGGTAGTATATTTAGTTTTTGAAATTTAAAAATAAATTAGATTTCATAGATTTATATAGACCTACTTGAAAGTAATATGAAGGAAAAAATGAGTCTACCTGCAATCACTATCTTGTTGTGATCCCCACTCACTCTGACAAAGTTGTCCGCCATTCAACACCTGATATACAATGCATTAAAGATCCCGTAAAGCTGATGAATTCATTTTCAATAAATTAAATATCTGGCCTTATAATAATAATAATAATAATAATAATAATAATAAGTGAATTTATAACGCGCCAAACTCCACGCAAGCATGCTCGTAGCGCAAGACAATGAAATGATAATATAAACATTAATTTAAATTCTGGTACGCTTGTTTAAAGAGATGAGTTTTAAGATTTGATTTGAATGTTGTGAGATTTTTTGACAATTTTAGATGAATAGGGAGGTTGTTCCATTCAGTGGCGGCCGAGAAAGAAAATGTTCTAAAAGCCGTATGAATTCATTTTGTATGGTTTGACGTACTCAAAATTCCTTTCTTAAATTTGTTTAGGTTCTTGTTTTAAAATTGATTACGGAAAATCATTTAGGATCAGTTTAGAACATTATAGAAATAAAAGATGCATCGTTTGAAATCGCTAGCTTACACTATCTTTGGCGTATCCAGGAATTACTTATATAAACATTCGCATGGATTATGACTCGGGAGGTGCAGGCTTGAAGGTCTGCAATAGATGTTTATACAACAACCGTGCTAGAACAACCAAACCATATTTGTATTACAAGACTAAACACTAAATTAAACCTGATTAAAATAAATAATCGATTTTTTTTTTTCGATTGTTTTATTTTACACTCGATTTCGCCTGGAAAAATAATCGACTATCGATGAAATATCGATTAACCGAACAGGCCTACCTTCACTTGCCTCCGGATTCATGAGAATAATGAGATGATGTGGTGATAGCGAAGCCGCACTATCCTCAGAAAGTGACACTGATTTAGTTTTTGCCTGTGTGGAAGATGTTAATGGTCTTGTCTATTTACGGGTGGTTCACTTCACTCACGCCATTTAGTTCTTCTCCGTGGAAAGGATATGAAGTCATGGTCTTTCTAGAAGTCTGGGACCGAGAACTGTCCAATCTTTGTGCTCTTCTCTGGGTTTTAAGATGACTACCGTTACATGGTGTTTGGTCACGGTGGCGTGTGTGGTTCTGTAATGCGGAGCGGTTTACAAATAATTACACTCATGTCAAAACGCTCTCTGCCGAAGATGATCACGACTAAAGTGGAGTCTCAAATCCGAGTTTTGCGAAAACACTTTCTGACAAGGAAATTCACCGCTAGCTGCCCAAGTGAGCCGGAATCGTTGTACTGTTACTTGTGGAGGAGAAGGTAGCTCCTCATCGGAACTCGCCGACAACCTTAAGTCTTCTGCTAATGACAGCAGGCCATACCATGATGGCTAACTGCAAGTTACACCTAACTGTAAACTTTATTGACTTTCCAATAAAGCAATAAAAAAAATAGCTGGATATAAAGTCAAAGAGGCCTAATGCCAATGACCTTCCCTTGTGTTGTGTTTCAGTACGCGCGATTCCTTCCTTTTATAGTTTTTGATGATGTCAGGAGAGGGCGGATGACCACACCCATTCTTTTTCTAGTGGAGATGTAGTCATTTCACCTGCAAAATCCATTATTTATTCTTAACTCTTCAGAATATTTATTTAGTTCGCAAAAAAGAGAGAAGACATGTATATAAAATAAAAGGAATGCATACTTCATCCCTATTATTATGGGATCATCAGTTTCCAATCAACATAAAAACAGCGAACTACTGATTCTCGCATAGGCTTACCTTTTAATTAGCGTGAGTCAATTTTCAGGTTAGATGCGTATAGACTTGCCCAATTCCGTCTTAGGTTGGATAGCCCGAGGAGGTGGCTGAGATCAAGATTACGTCAGCAGTTCAACGACCCTGATTCATCTCCTTTCACCTCATCGATCTCGAGTGTGGTAGAACAGCGCGGTGGCCATCATTTTGTCTATAGTTCTTTAAAGTAATTTACTGGAAAATAGTAGGTGGCTGTCACATGTTCAGTATTTTAAAACATGTGGTAAATTGGAAACTTAGGAGTTCTCCATCACGTGAACCGTATGTTGGTATTTTGACTGATAAGGAAAATGACGATGTATGTAGCCATTATTTTTAAGAGGGTGTCTGCTTTCAACCAGCGTGTGTTTATTATTTGCGCTGTCATAAATGCATAGTATTTAATCCTGCTTCTGATGATTTGGATACAGAATTTGTGTATATGAGAATATTTGAAATTCTCTCGGTATTTTGGCTGTTCAAATTTTGATGCTGCTTTTTCCAGCCCATGCGTTAATGATTAGTAAATATGGTAGAACTTTTCTAGTTCTTAATCAGAATTATAACAGTCAGCTGAATGTACTCCTTGTTATGTATGCTCAGTTTAAGCAAATTCATGTCTTACAAGCGACAAGTTACTGACCATGTCAAGCATGATTGCTCTTACTGCGTGGGTGGACTGCCAAGCATCTCTCTCTCTCTCTCTCTCTCTCTCTCTCTCTCTCTCTCTCTCTCTCTGTGTGTGTGTAGAAGGGACTAGTCCCACCATACCTAGACATGAACTCAATTGGTACAATACAGCTCATGAAATTGTTGAGGGGTGTATTTAGTATGCGTGGCTGATTGTTTACAGATGGAATTGCGCTGTAAATATTATTGCAGCTGGGATGTAATTCTGGGGTGCGTGCAATGATAACGTTGACAGACATTGAATATTTACACTCTGTAATGGCCGAGCCTTTTAAAGACAGGACAGAGGTACTTAGAGTGGGGATGACGGCATAGGTGGCTGTCATTCTCGAATCAATCCATTATCGACTTTCACTTTCGGTAACAAATTCCTACTTGTATACCAAGGCAGATTTTTCCGTTATTGGCATTATGGTAACGTATTTTACAGGGTCTGATAAATGGTGTTAATAAACCGATTCACCTTGTCGAAATCAACTACAACGGATTTAAACAATGTTAAAAACTTACTAAGAGTTAAAACTATGAATACTACATCAAAACAAAATCAACCGCGAGAAGAAGACAAGACATGATCTAGATGATGCATCAAAAACCGGAGTCCTACGGTCCTGGGTACAGTGACAGGGCCTATACCATGAGGACAGTTCTTTCATTTACAAGTACTCTTGACGAGGTCCGACATCTGACCATGTTCCACTTCAATGGCATTAATGTCGTCCTTGGAAAATCTAAATGCTCTCGCAGAACGCCCTATTGGATGAGGTGCTGATATCTTGCACAAAACATTGGTCTCCTCCACCCACAGCTCATCTTTTGGTGCTGGCCAAACATATGTGCCGGAATTGGTGGCCTTGGTGAATGACACCTTCATATCTTTGTCATCTTCATCGACCATTAGGACTTGTGCAATGTACCAGTCGCCATTGTAGTCTAGTCCAATAAATTCTCCTTGACTCACTTCTGTAACAATCCATTTCGAGGTCGGAGTAGCATCAATGGCAGGGCTAGGAATGACATCTAAGTCTGGGGCAGTGTCTTGGGCAGACCAGAGATGGCATCTATGACAGGGGCAGGAATGGAATCTTGGACAGGGGCCGCATCTATGACAGGTGAGATTACATTGCTTGGGAGTGGTGCTGCATGTTGGATGTCAATGGGTTCATTTAGGACTGGTACGTCTATGGCTTGAACTGGGGAAGTTTTAAAAGTTATCATACTCTGATGTGCCTTCCAATCACATCCGCTGTCTCCATACATGCACTTTTCACAATAACATGACGTTACTCTGGTTTCAATGATTACCATTCTGCTTTCCCCGGACAGCATAGTTCCTTTCATAGGCCTCAACATAACAGTGGTCGCCTCTGTTGTTTTACCCTAACAGTCTTCTGAAGATACAATAGCGGGCGCACCATATATGTCTGCATGTTTGCTCATGGCATAGAATACTGCTTTGTTTCTATATTGGGATGTTGGGCCGTCTGTCCAGTAGTGGCCCCTTTCTAGATCAGACTTCATTTTCTTAATTTCTGTGATCAGCTTGTCAATGATTGTAGGCATTGTATTGGCGGAATGAGACAATTCATTGGAAACGAATACAAAATCTTTGTTATGCAGTTCATCGCCCTCTGACCCATGTAATATTTGACAACTGGATGTCTGGTAACACCTGTTTGACTGAAATAGGCTGATTGGATCTGATCAAGAGATCTACAGGAATAGTTCTGTGCTAAATCCATCTGAATTATTACATCGATTTTAGGGAGCTTCTCCTTGAGAACTCTAAGTTGCATGAATTGTTCCTGCATACGGAAAACATTTTCGTGAAATCCTGCTACCAACTCGACAAAATATTCTATGAATTCCCTCCAGGACTTGGATGACTACTTGCCTCAGCTTCTTGTGAATGCCACTCACAGTGATAACATTTTGCCACATGGTGTAGTTCACAACTGGGGGAATACTAACTAGTTTACTCCAGATTTCATCTTCAATGGTTAGTTTCTGAATCATTACCTCAGGACTGCGTTCAATTGGTGTTCCTGCGGTGTTTATAGCTTTCAACAGCATTGCCAAATTCTGATGCTGTTGGTACAGACATATATTTCTATTTGCAAAGCGAAAAAGTTTTATGTTTCTGGGCCTAGCTCTACAGAATGTTGTAAATGAAATGTTGAATGTCGGGTTCTCTGCGGCATACTTGTGATGCAGATTGGATAGATAGTCGGACATGACCATAGCTTGCCTCTTCTCACCGCATAGTTTCTTGGCATAATCTTTACCAGGAAGCATTCTAGAATTGTCCTCGCTGATTAGGAACTCCTCGATGCTGGCCTTGTATACCCGTAACTTTGATGCGTATGCTGACTTCTTGCATCTCAAGATGGCTCGGCGACATACACCAGTTTCTCTTGCAAAGCTCCTCAAGAGACCGTACTTCTTAAGCAGAGCTCCAGATAAGAATTAGTCTTTTGAGTGTTTTACTCACAGAGGATGATTATAATTGAGTATTCTTCATATTAATTGGGTATTTCAAAATACCTTTGCTCATAGGAAGTGGCAGGAATTTAGTATTTGAGGCCCACTTAGACATGAAAAAACGTTTTGTATTACCAGAGACAAATTGACTATACTGACTCGAATAAACAGTTTGGCGGCCATCTTGGATTGTTTCCCTGGCAAAGAACCAGTAAAGCAATGAGATTAAAATGTTTTCTCAAGAACCACTTGGCAGATTTCACCCTGATTTGGTGGGGAACATTCTCGAGTGATGAGGATGAAGATGGCCACCAAATTATGCCATAGTAATGAAATGGGAAATTATGTCTTCTCTAGAACCATTATGCGGATATCAACCAGATTGGTAGCAAACATCCTAAGGTTGTAGATATGCAAGTTTGTTCAAGCAATGACGATGGCCACCAGCCATTACAAACTCCCAGAGTAAATCAATGGAAAATTTTAATTGTCTTCTCGCGACCCACTGAATGAATGTCACCCAAATTTGGAAACATCAGTCTTGTGCGATATGGATGCAAATTGGCTCAAATCAAGCTGATTGGCTAAAATCCAAGATGGCTGTCGGCCATTAATATCACCCATAGCAGAGCAAGGGGGAATTTGCAAGGACTTCTTCTGGAGAACCACTGGGCTGATTTCAACCAGATTTTGTAGTAACCATCTTTGAGCTCGGCAATAGGTATACAAGTTTGTTCAAATGAAACCAATCAGCCAAAATCCAAGATGGCCACCGGATGTGACAATTTCCCATAGCAAATCAATGTGGTTGTCTGCATCAGGCTGTGGAGTTGTGTCATGGCGGGCCGAGTCTTTTTGTCATGACAACCATAACACATATAAAGACATACAGACATACCACCTCTACACACCTGTATATAAGTCCACAAGGTAAATATTCAGGTCCACATTGTTACATATATTATATATATATATATATATATATATATATATATATATATATATATATATATATATATATATATATATATATATATATATATATATATATATGACAATGTGGGCATTGAATATTTGATAATCCGGACATCAGTAATATGTGAACTTATATAATACTAATGTCCCCATTATCAAATATTCAATGTCCACATTATCATATAAATACAGTTGTATATAATGCTGTTTCATAGAAAAGATAATATCAATACACACATGAATATAGCAAAGCAATGGGGAATTTACAATGACTTCTTCTGGAGAACCACTGGGCTGATTTCAACCAGATTTTGTAGTAACCATCTTTGAGCTCGGCAATAGGTATACAATTTTGTTCAAATGAAACCAATCAGTCAAAATCCAAGTTGGCCACCGGATGTGACTATTTCCCATAGCAAATCAATGTGGTTATCTGCGACAGACTGTGAAGTGGTGTCATGGCGGGCCTAGTCTTTTTGGCATGACAACCATAACACATATAAAGACATACAGACATACCACCTCCACACAACTGTATATAAGTCCACATGGTAAATATTCAGGGCCACAAGGTTACATATATTGTATTTATAAATATATTTTACAATGTGGACATTGAATATTTGATAATGTGGACATCAATAATATGTAAACTTATATACTACACATTACACATTATACACATCAAATATTCAATGTCCACATTGTCATATAAATACAGTTGTATATAATGTTGTTCATAGAAAAGATAATACCAACACACACATGAATATTACTGATGGCCAGAAAATCTGCTTCAAATACACTAACACATAGAATTGACACATACAGACACAACACGTCCACACAACTGTAGATATATTAAGTCCATATGGTAAATATTCCATAATATGTGATAATGTGGGCATTCACCATTTGGATAAACAGTTTGGCGACCATCTTGGATGGTTTCCGTGGCTAGAAAACCAGTAAAGCAATGAGATTAAATTTTTTTCTCAAGAACCACCTGGCAGATTTCATCCTGCTTTGGTGGGGAGCATTCTTGAGTGATAAGGATGAAGATGGCCACCGAGCGCCGAATTCTTCCATAGTAACGAAATGGGAAATTATGTCCACATGGTAAATATCCAGGTCCATATTGTTACATATATTGTCTATATGATAATGTGGACATTGAATATTTGATAACGTGGACATCAGCATTATGTGGATTTTATATATGTGAAAGGTCAGAGTTCAAGGGTTATGTCCTCACTAATTTATATATAATATATAGGTCCACACAACAGTATATAGTAAGATAATAAAATCTACTTTCCTAACATTGCTGTATATACGTTATAGTAGATCCAAGTAGTCTAACCAAGCTAAATTTAGTAAAGGTTTTCAAGTGGAAGTACATGTCCACATAAACCCTGCTCAGGACAATGGCCACATAACGCAGTAAGATTTTGTATATATATATTATGGAAGGCCAGTTTGTAACAATGAATGGATGATGTGGTTGCACACCTATCCCACTAGTATACATTATTGACATAAGCGCAATACTTTTGGTTGTATTAAATGCACACTGATATGGATGGTGTAGTTACACACCTGTCCCTATAAACTGTGAAAAAGGTATGGATGGCGTGGTTGCACACCTATCCGTCGATCATATCAGTTAAAATATTCTGAGTCCAGGATGCTACTATTGAACCATGACTCTGTGATAATTATAATATCTGGCTTAGTGCTATCGAGTAGGTTAAAGA
The DNA here is from genome assembly GCA_034401795.1 of Chaetoderma sp. LZ-2023a. Classification (NCBI taxonomy): domain Eukaryota; kingdom Metazoa; phylum Mollusca; class Caudofoveata; order Chaetodermatida; family Chaetodermatidae; genus Chaetoderma; species Chaetoderma sp. LZ-2023a. The sequence continues at coordinate 12,361,625 of CM067360.1, read as the reverse complement.
ATGAGCCCTTTTTATTGACGAGTGATTGACAGTTGACGCTGATGATTTTTTAGATGTCATGTTCCAGATGTTGATTTTGGTTTTGGCTTTATCGTTGAAAATATAAATTTTGGGGGTTGTCCAGTGAAATCGTGGAGATCAAGTGAATCCATACTGTCATTACTAGATATGCTTAATGATGTGTGCTTAGATTCAGATTCGACACCATGGAGATCGAACAATGTTGAGCTATAGTTTGGGGATGTACATCTTAGACAGGACCAAATAACACTGTCACTTCCTAGATGGTCATATTTTGAGTCACTGATGTTCTGGCAGTGAGTGTGGTACCAAGTTTTACAGTCTTCACACGTAGCACCTTTGTCATTCCAAGTGACTGGTACTTTGCACGCACCACATATAGATATAGTTATAGATATAGGGTGGAATCAATATTATCTGGTGAGCCAGGATTCAGATCAATGTCAAGCTTCAAGCTTCAAGATTCAAGATTATTTATTTTCGTATTTAGTCGTCAGTATCAGAGATTACAACAGGCAGCCCACCAAAGGCAAGCCTATGAGGTGGTGGACTCCTAACATATAAACATTAATTGCAAAATATATTATGACATATATACTAGGATGTAACATAGACAACCATATATTACGTGATACTATATGAACAGTAGGTACATACATGTAGGATGCAACAGTAAAACAGGTCAATTGCATTTATGAACATAAAGGGAGGGCGGGTGGGAGAGGGATTGGTGGGGGGGGGGAGCTCATCTATTATATATTACCATTTTATTATTATTATTATTATTATTATTATTATTATTATTACTCCTATACAGTTTTACATTTGATGTTCTGTTCCGGTGAACAGGTGCCTTGAATAGTTAGACTACAGCCCAGCTCATAATAGAATTGATAATGCTAAAATAAGTTGGCATGCCTCCAGATCAAGACAGTAAGTTAACATGTTAATTAGTGAGAAGTGCTCCGCTGAGCACTCAGAGCACAATCGGATTGGAAGGCACTGCCACTTTGGGAAGCAATGTCTACCATCACCGTGCCCAGAATGCCTGACAGGACACCTCAGCTCACTCCGGAAGCATGTCAAGTCGTTCCAGAGCTGTGCTGTGTAATGGCCATGGTGGTGGTGGTTAGTGGTGTGGTTTCTGGTAGTTGTCAATAATTATGTTTTTGATGAATTTTTTGGATGATTTTCTCGTGGGAATTTATGTACGTAGTCTGTATCTGTATTATTCCCTAATTGTATTGCTTTGTAGGATGGTGTTCGTGTAGCTGCCTCTGTTCTGTGGTATGTGACGTGTAGGTTGGAACTTGTTCTTGTGATGTGCGTATGTATGTCTGCATTTATTGAAAAAAGATTAGATAGAGATGAGGGTAGGTTGCCATTGTGGTAGTCCTTTAGAAAAGCATATAATTGAACCCTTCCAATGTCTTCGAGTTTTAGGATTTTGGTACTTTTGAAGGTATCTTATCCCCCTGCTGTTTGCAAAAATAGTTAGATAGATTGCCTTTGTAGTGATTTTATTTTTTAAGTTTTTTTTATATGTATTGCTCCAGATAGCATTGCAGTAGGCTATGTGTGGAAGTATCAATGTGTTATACAGGGTTTTTAAGATATGAGATGGAAGATATGACTTGAGTCTGCGCATGATACCATTATTCCTTGCTACCTTGGATGTGATTATCTCTATGTGCTTCTCCCAGATTAAATGTTTGTCCAAATAGACTCCTAGGAATTTAACATACTCAGCCTCCTCTATTTCTTGATTGTCTATTTAAAATTTTGGGAGAGCAGCTTCTTCAGGTTGGCTAGGCCTTGTAAATAGTATAAAGTTAGTTTTGTTAACATTTAGAGATAATATATTAATTTTGCTAATTAAGTTTTACTACCTTTAGTAGTTTAAAGGGTTACCAATCCGCGTGATTAATACTGATGGGATCCATACAGTGAAGTTGGTGGATCCAGAATTTCTCACGATCCTTGCGGGAAGCCGTTGCTCCAATGCCATCAGGGTCGTGGTGGAGTACTTCTATGATCCTATAGTTTAGGGAACAGGGATTGGTGAGATTAAAATGGAAGGCGACAGGTGTGTCTTTCTTATTCTTAATATCGCTAAAATGCTCCTTAATACGTACTTGGAATTCATGTTTTGTTTCTCCCACGTACTCTTTATAACACTTGTTGCATGTTAATAAATAAATAACATTGCTAGTTTGGCAGAATGGTTTTTTTTAATATGATATTTAAGCCCTGTGTGTGAGCTTCTGAATGAGTGAGATTGGTCCATGTTTTGGCAGAAAGTGCAATTGTGTTTGGTGCATGGTTCGATTGGGTTGGCTGTGGTTGTGCCCTGTTGGCCTGCCATTTTTGGGTCTCTGAATTTGGCGTTGACTAGTGTGTCTTTGAGAGACGGGTTGCATCTATAGCCAAACAGAGGCTTCTCTGTGATTGTAGGTCTACACTTGGGGCTGCTTTGAAGTTGGTCCCAGTGTCGTAAGATGATTTTTTTGGCAAGTTCACTGTGTGAGTGAAAGTCAAAGATGCACAGTATTCTGTTGTTTTGTGCTTTCTTTTGTTTGGGTTTAAGAAGGTTTTCGCGTTTGCTTTTAGATGCTTTGGTCAGGCTATCATCTAGCTCATTTGCTGGATAGCCTCTGTTCATATAATGGTGAACAGTGTTGTGGGCGTGCTTGAGGAAGTCTTTTTCATTGCTGCAGATTTGTTTTAATCTTAAAAACTGGCCGTATGGGTTTGCTTTTTTGGTGGATTTAGGATGGGCTGACGAGTAGTGCAGATATCCATGAGTATCCGTGGGTTTGGTGTATAAGTCAAACCCAATGGTTCTGTCTGGTTTGATGTAAATGCGTGTGTCTAGAAAGGTGATAGATGTGCCCGATTTCTCTGCTGTAAATTTGATGGTTGGGTGCGAGTTGTTCATATGTTTTATGAATGATTCTAAACTTTCCAAGCCTGGTGACCATATTATGAATATGTCATCTATGTATCTGAAATAAAGTGCTGGCTGATGTTCTGCTTTTGAGAGAATAGATTCTTCTAAATTAGCCATGAAAATTATGGCATAACTGGGTGCAACTTTGGTGCCCATAGCTGTACCTCCTATCTGGAGGTAGTGTTCGTTGTCAAATTCAAAGTTGTTGCATGTGAGGACGATTTTGAGTAGCCGTAGTAAGGAGCGCGGTGTAGCGTTCCCAGGTGTTCCATTCTTTTGTAGAAGCTGCGCTACCGCTCTTATACCTTCTCTATGGGGGATGTTAGTGTATAGTGAGGTGACATCCATGGTGACAAGGATAGCATTGTCGCTGACCTTGCCAAATTTTTCACGTTTGTTGATGAAATCAGTGGTGTCACGTACATATGACTTAACTTTGTTGAGATTAATTTTAAGATGTTCATCTATGAAACTACTGATGTGTTCAGTTGGACTACCATTGCCACTTATTATTGGTCTTCCAGGAACTCGGTTGTCCTGGAGGTTTTTATGTATCTTTGGGAGGAGATAGAACCTGGCAGTGTGTGGGTTATCAACTCTAATGCCGTTTGCTATATCTGTACTGATTTCCCCACTGAGGACCATGTCTGTAATAGCAGTTTCGACTATTTCAGCATGTTGCGTGGTAAGATCCGTGTCCTGTTTGAGGTAATACTTGGTGTCGCTTAGTTGGCTTAGGGCTTCTGACTGGTAGAGTTCAGAATCCTATAACACAATGGCCTGACCTTTGGTAAGTTAAGAAACAACTACCGCTCTACTCTATCGTTCACAAACTGTGTTCGCTATATCACCAAAAAAACACTATTATTGTGATAAAACCGAAACCACTCCTCTACAACACAAAAAACCCCTCAAAACATATTATGGAAATATTCTTAATCAGAATATGTCAGTCCTCTGATGAGTAAAGCCATAACAATGGCACGAAATGCTAGTAGTCTGGATCAATATTGGACCGTTTTCGCCAACACGCTAAACAATGACCGACATACTCCTTTTTACCCAACAAACGGGTACAAGTACACACCCAAACGGGTACAAACGGGTATGAGAACACAACCAAATGGATACTAACGGGTACAAATGGGTACATTTGGTGTAGCCAAAGGGTATAAAAGGAGCGTGCAAACAGCACATCGGCATCCAGACTCAACTGACACCTCAGTTCGCGTCAGGACAAACCAGAATCAACGCATCAAGCTTTTAGAAAAGTCAATATATTAATTTTGAACCAATTTATAATTTTTTCCATTTCATTATTTACATTTTTGTATAACGTATTTATATCCTTATGTCTACCAAAGACATTGGTATCATCTGCAAATAGTATTAATGAAAGTTGGTTAGTGGCATTGGGTAAATCATTCATGCATAGTAAGAACAGCAGGAGTCCAAGGATTGTACCTTGAGGTACACCGCAGACTAATGTTTTGTTTCCTGAAATAGCATCATTAAATTGAACACATTGAATCCTGTCAGTCAAATAATTTTGAATCCAATCCAAAGCGATGCCTCTTATACCATAATGTGATAATTTTTTCAATAAGATTTCATAGTCAATAGTGTCGAATGCTTCAGAAAGATCCAAGAACACCCCGAGTGTATGCTGTTTATTTTCCAAGGACTCAGATATTTTTTCTATCATATCCACAATGGCAAGCATAGTAGAGTGTTTTTCTCTGAAACCATACTGAGATTTGTAGATAATTGAATATCTATTTAGATAATTAACAATTCTGTTGTAATATAATCGTGCCAGGAGTTTCGAAAAAAGTGGAAGCACTGAGACTGGTCTGTAGTTAGTAAAATCAGATGGATCTTTAGCTTTGTAAATGGGTGTTACTCATGCTATTTTTAGTTGTGATGGGGATATACCGTGTGAGAGTAGCATTGTACACAGTCGGGTTTTTAATAAAGGTTGAACACAGCTTGTTCTTCTTATGGCAGACAGCTATCAATCCTCTTGTTAGCCAAGGTATAGTAAGATTTTGCTTAAATTCCGTCACGGTTTTTAGTGGAAATACAGCTTCATAGGCATTAGTACATATATAGTGGAATGTGTTGTAGGCATCTTCACATGAGTCGCAGTTGGTCACCTGATTCCAATTTATGTTCACCAAACTGTTTCTAAACTTTTCTATGTTCTCATTTCTAAAATCTCTACATGTTGTTTCCTCTTTTTCGAATGACTGTGTTCTAACTTGTTCATTTTCCATGTAGTAGATTGGTGGTCTGAGTTCATGTCTTCAACAAAGATACCAGATTGGGTTTTGGGATTTGCAGTGTTATTTGAGAGAATATTGTCAATGTCAGAGGCCCTCTTTGCAGTTATTCGTGTCGGTTTTGTGATGAATGGATAGTATCCAAATGTTCGTAATAAATTTGCAAAATCTTGAGTAGTGGTTTCATTTTCTCTAAGTAAATCAATGTTGTAATCACCCAATATATAAACTGTTTTATTCTCCGTTTGTATGGTTTTAAAGTATTTTTCTAATGTTTCTATGAATTCTTCTTTATCACTTTCTGGAGAACTGTAAATGACACCGACAATTTTGTTCTTAGCTTTTTCCATAGGTATTTCAATAAAGATAGATTTAAAAAAGTCTTCCATTATTGTCAGTTCTTCTCTCTTGTAACGCTGTATATTTTCTTTTATGTAGATGCCTACTCCACCTCCTGGTTTATTGGCCCTGTGGTTTTCCAGGAATTTGTAGTTTTGCTTATCAATAAAGCTGAGTGCCGAGTTAGTTTTAATATAATTGTGCTAGTGTTTAAAAAATTGCTTAATTTATCAAGATCTTTTGGTAATGATCTTATATTAATGTGCATAGTCAAAAAGGAGATGGTATCTTTGTTTTAGATCAGGTTTTTGTTAAATTCACTTTGTAGTATATAGTTACATTTGGGTTGTGGGAGAGTAATTTCTTGATCATCAGTATAGGTCTCAGAGAGTATGAATTCCTGTGATGAGTAATGGATTTATAAGTATGCTTGGACCTAATATATTGAGTTTAAATTCAGTGTCGTTGTCATGGTGATTGACTGGAAATTGAGTTTTGTTGCAGGTAATACACCAGCATGGCCCTGTATTGTTTTCTAAAATTTCATAATCCGTGGTTGTTAATTCGAAACAGGTTCGGTGCACCCATTCACCACAACAATCACATAATAATGCTTGCTGATCTTTCTTTACTGGCTTGTTACAAGATGAGCAGGGGTGTTTGATGGGCATAGGGGTACAGGTTGGGCACGGTATGAATGTGGATGGATAGGTAGGCTGAGACTGGAATGGATGGGGTTGTAAGTGGAGAAAGAAGCAAGTGGACAGGAGGATAAATGGCTACCTAGAAAGTTTCTTGACCTTGACATTACTTTATTTCTCTGGTTTGCTGTTGATGCAGTAAAAATAGTATATTGGCGTCAGACTGGCAATGGTTGATACATGTAGGACAATAGGTTGGCTTTACAGCACCATTACAGCTTATATTGCATGTAGTAAAATAAGTTAGGATTACGGGTACATTACATATTCTTACCTTAGATTGTCTAATTTCATTATTTTTCTTACCATATATCTTTAGCTTTAGGATGTTCTGGGAATGTAAAGTAGGAATGGCTTAATTTAGCAATGTACTAGATTAATAACAATAAATAGTAGTATATTTTTTATTATCAGTGACACAGATCTAGCGTTTTTAATCCTTCAACACTCACACTAGCCAAAGCAGCTTCTACAGTGGTGTTGAGAAATGTCTACTTGCAGACCAAGAGAAGACTACCCCCGAATAACCCACCACTGCAGTGACCCGCTCAATAACCAAGTCAGTCCTTCCAGTGGTAAATCCTCAATAATAGTCCTCTCCCGGTCCGCAAATGGACACTTTCTATGAGAAAATTTAGATTTTCTTGCACAAGTGTGAGAGTTAGAGGACTAATCTTTAAGCTGTTTTGAAAGCTCTCCCCAAAATGCATGTGAATAATTAAGAAATTCACGAAGCACAATATGTCAAATTTCTCGGCGTCTATCTGGATAAAAGCTTAACCTGGGAGAAGCATATAGAAATAGTGAGATCCAAGGTAGCATAGAACATCGGTATCATGCGCAGACTTAAGCCATATATCCCCCATAATATTCTAAAAACTCTATATTGTACACTGATCCTTCCACATATCACATATTGCAATGTAATATGGACTAACATGCATAAAACTAAACTAGCACATCTAAAATCACCACAAAAGCAGGCACTCAAATTATTCGCACAGCCAGCAGAGGGCCAGGATGTCTTTAAAACCGAAAAATGCTAAAACTTGAAGACATTGGAGCTGTCCAACTATACACTATCTTAAGGGACTACCGTAATGGCAATCTACCCTCCTCATTATCAAACCTTTTTAGGAACAACTCCGATATACATTTGCACAACACACGAACTAACAATAACTTACACCAAACCTATTACAGAACAATGACAGCTACACAAAAACCATCCCACCAAGCAATACAACTCTGGAGCAACATAGATATAATATACGCACACAAATTCTTACACAAAGCTCTTTTAAACAAAATATTAAAAAAATTATCTTAGAAAGATACTAAAAATCCAAACCAATGACATGAATGCAGAAGTCACCACCATGGCAGTACAAAAACAAGTATGTACCCAGTTGCCAGGATAACAACTAGAATGTAAAATACACATCTGCAATAATAATAATGCATCCGTAATTGTTGATGTGGATGATGCAGTTGTTAATAATAATAATAATAATAATAATAATAATAATAATAATAATAATAATAATGCACCAAGAAATGTTGATACAAATTAGGCCGCATTGTTATATATGACAATAATAATAATAATAATAATAATAATAATAATAATAATAATAATAATATTGTAAACAAGATATGCGTGTGTTCTCCCCATTCCCATGTGTGCGTGCGTGCGTGCGTGCGTGCGTGTTAATTGTCTATTGTCTTAAATGTATACATGTACATATTATATTATCTTCACCCATGATCCAACTATTACTGAATTATATGTTTATTATATGTTAAATGTAAGGGGTCTACCGCTGTATAGGCTCAGTCTTTGGTGGACTGCCTGTTGTGTAAATGTAAAATCTATGTGTTATATGAAAATAAATAATTTTGAATCTTTGAATCTTTCTTACAAAGTAAGAAATTGAAAACTCAAGGAAACAAGCAGAACCTAGAACATATTGTAAATCCACACAATCTCAGCTATCAGAACATGAGAGATCTGAGCTACACTTGAAATGCATGTACACCAATGCAGATAGTCTCTCTAATAAATTACCTGAATTCAAAGCAAGGCTTTTGGCCACGAAAAAAACACCAGACATTATAATGATAACAGAGATATTTCCTAAAAATTTCCGATTTCTCCCTACTAAAGAAGAAATGTCCATCGCAGGATACGATACTTTCCCAAACAACTTCTGTGAACAAACCAGAAGAGGTGTTATGATACTTGTGAAACAGGAACTACATTCGGTTGAAATCAATGTGCAAAGCAATTTTAAGGAACATTGTTTTATTAAAATACGCCTAAAAAATAATGAAACTTTACTAGTTGGTGTTATATACAGAAGCCCCACTGGTGACGAGAACAATATAAACCTAATGAACATCCTCCTGCGCCAAGTAACAAATAACACAAAGCAATACACACACATTTTCATTTGTGGAGATTTCAATTTTCCAAACATCCAATGGGACTCCTGGACAGGATCAGATAGTACTGAAGGATTCCTAGAATGTATGAGATTGTTTCCTTTTTTCAAAAAATCGATAACCCCACTAGAGTTAGAGGCACTGACACCCCACATACACTGGATCTAATTCTCTGCAACGATGAAAATCTTGTGTCAGATATTGCATACGATAGCCCTCTGGGAAGCAGTGACCACGTTGTGATCACATGTAATCTCCAATGTGCAAATGAGACAGTGACAACTGAAATAGAAAAATTAAACTACGACAAAGGGAGCTATGGGGCAATGAAACATGAACTAAATCTCGACTGGGATAACATATTAGAAGGTAAAGATGTTGAAGACATGTATTCCACTTTTTCTAACAAACTAAAGTTAGCAGAAATAGCGCATACCCCAAGATACAAGCCACACAACAAGGGAAAGAAAGCAGCTATCACATCAGAAATTCTTAAACTAATAAAAGCTAAAAATAGAGGTTGGACGAACTATATGAAAACCAGAACAGACGAAGACAAGCTTAAATATACACACCAGCGAAACAAACTTAAGACACTCACAAGAAATGCTAAACGAGAAAAAGAAAAAGAAATAGCCAGAAGTGTAAAAAGGAATCCTAAAAAGTTTTGGTATCATGTCAACTGTACAAGAAAACTCACCTCCAGAATACCTGAACTTGAGGTTGAAGCAAATGGTACAGTCCTGAAAGTACAAAATGATATTGACAAGGCGGATGTATTAGCAAATTTCTATACTACTGTTTTCATTGATGAAGATACTAATACGCTTCCACACCTTACTAGGCGAAACTACACAACTCTCTCCAGCGACACTACCTTCAGCCTCAGCGAAACACTTAAAACTATGGAATCAATAAACATTTCTAAATCACCTGGACCTGATGAGGTACATCCTCGCCTCATATATGAATTAAGGGAAGTACTACATAAACCACTTAACATCATATTCAACAAATCATTTGTCTCAGGATGTGTACCTACCCATTGGAAACTTGCAAACGTTACACCAATTTTTAAAAAGGGGGATAAAAAGGACCCAGGCAACTACAGAACAATAAGCCTTACAAGTGTAGTTTGCAAACTCATGGAAAAGCTCATTCGGGATAAGATATTAAAGCACATAACGTCATGTGATCTACTCACTAATAAACAATTTGGTTTTATTTCCGGGAGGTCAACAACACTGCAATTATTAAATGTTTTAGACCACTGGACAAACATATTCGACAACAATAGTGAAATAAACGTAGTATTTATGGACCTAATGAAGGCATTCGATAGGGTCCCACATGAACGACTCGTGATCAAATTGAAGGCATATGGATTTAGTGATACAATGTACCAATGGATAAGGGAATTCTTAAAAAATCGTAAACAGAGAGTCCAGATTAATAACAAATTTTCTGCATGGCAAGATATATCCAGTGGGGTAGCACAGGGTAGTGTGATAGGCCCTATCCTGTTTGTTATATATATAAATGACCTACCGGATAATGTCAGTTCTGAAATCTACTTATTCGCAGATGACACAAAGATTTATAAAGAAATCCATGACAAAACAGACAGTAAAATAATACAGGATGATCTTGACTCCATGACCGACTGGGCTTCTACATGGCTACTAAAATTCCATCCAAACAAATGTAGAGTTCTGGAAATAAAAAGCAAACAAAATGTTGAAAACAGATCCTATCACCTACACAGAGGGGATGGTCTCCCAATACCACTTGAATCTGTTGAGTTTGAAAAAGATCTAGGCATATTTATAGACAGACAACTTAACTTTCGAAAACATATACAGGAACAGGTAAATAAAGCCAACAAGATAATGGGAATAATTCGCAGAACCTACACATACCTAAATAATGACAATTTCACCTTGCTGTACAAAGCATTAGTACGCCCTCACCTTGAATATGCTAACAGTGTCTGGTGCCATACAAAGAAAAAGATATCATTACTATCGAAATGTTCAAAGAAGGGCAACCAGACAGATTCCGTCATTGAAGGGACTGAGCTACCCTGACAGGCTAAAGAGACTAAATCTTCCAACTCTAAAATACAGACGACACCGGGAGATATGATTGAATTATATAAAATCATACATGGTTATTACGACACACATCTAACAAAACATCTTTTCACATTAAACAATTCAATAGCAAGAGGACACACATATAAACTAAAGAAACATCGCTTTTCACATGATTTCAGGAAAACATTACTTTACCAATAGAATAATCGATGCCTGGAATTCACTATCTGATCACATTGTAACATCGAAAAATTTAAACATCTTCAAGAATAGATTAGACACATACTGGGCAAACCAAGAACGAAGATTTAACTATCATAGCAGCCTAAAAGAGGGATCTACATGAACGACAACTTTTTCAATTTTTCTCCCGCGCAAAATCAACGTCTTAGACTATTTTTACGTAGTTTTCTATCATAATTACAGTTTATTTGTTTATTTTGTGGTATCTTTACACGAATCTTAAAAATTCGTACATGCACTCTTAAGTGATTAATTTATAGCGCATAAATTCAGTGTTGTATGCTATATCCGGGAACACTGTTTACACGGTTACCAACAGTAACAACAGTACACACTAATTTAACATAGATTCTTGGACTATCATATAATATAATACACCGATTTATTATAACTACAGTATTAATTTAACAAATAAATATATATTCGTATATATATATATAAAATAAAAAATAAAATAAAAATAATAATAATTAAAATAAAGTCTTAGTTGCTGATATTTAAAGCTAAACCATCACCTAATTTAAATATTATAATGGGGTTTTAAGCCTTTGATTCTAATTTAAATTAAGCTCTTGATTTAAATTATTGCTGCAATTAAATTAATTGCCCTTGTACGTCCAATTCCTTTGATCAACGACGATCACCTCTTTTTTGTGTTCTATCCTTCCTCCGGCTGCCCCTGTCAACCCTTTCCCTGAGTGGCCGCAGGGCAGAGAAATAACACTACAACTTCCTAACCAATCTTCTGCTTTCTGTGTGATGTCTTTGCACGTAGATTTGTAGCTAGGTCTGCTAATAATAGCTGAACACACCCACACCCCCACCCCCACCCCCCTATTTCAGAATTTCTTTCTGACTGTCGACTACTAAACCTTTCATTCTACCGCCCATTGCTAATCATCGACATATTGCAAAATGTATGGGCTGAGAGATAAGGTATGCTGTCGAGATTGTGGGGTGAGTAACCCAACAGTGGAAAATCGTCTATGTGACGACTTCTTATGTAGTGATTGTAACCGAAAAAGATTCCCTCCCGTAGCGACACCAACGGCAGACATTGTTGACACTGATAAACCAGTCAAAGAAATTCCACACATTTCAAATCTCGCTATTACGATATCTCCCCCAGGTGTATTCACACAACCATCCACAACCTCGAATACAGACGAGGACTTGCTCTTACTTAGTAGTCATTTACTACCAGATCTCAACGACTCAGCCCAGGTTCCTTCCTCTGGGCGCATTTTGTGCACATGCCAAAATCCCAACAATAAATACATGCTAATGTGCTACAACTGCAAAAACTGGCAGCACTATGCATGTACACTCCTATCACAATACATGCTTTCTGCCCTTACAGCATCCAGGCGAAAATATACATGTGCTAACTGTACCCCAATATCAAGCCACATAACAGAATACCTACAATGGCAGAAGTCCTCTGATAACCATGCTGGCCACGATACACCAGTTGAAACCACTAGTGCTACACAGCACGCTAATGCACCTCACAACAACAGTCAACAGACCATTGAAATAAACAACACCGGACACCACTCACACACTACCACTCAGAATAGTGGCAATATTATTGATGAATGCGAAAACACTTCTCATACTACAACCCACAACATTAATCAGTACTCAGATGAGTTATCACCAAGTAACATTGTAGATGAGATCCCACTAGAACACAACATGCAGGTTAAAGCACTAATCAATGATTTGATTAATGAAGTCAAATCATTAAAAGAAGATTGCACAATAGTAAAATCACAGATCAGAGAACTTAAGACTCAAAAGGCTAATAACAATCCATTAGTCAGCACACATACAGATGGTAATACAAATGATAAGCACCAAACTATCAAGCCAGGAAATAAAAGCTATTCACAAGCAGTTTTGGACGGCATACCATCAAATCCAAGATCAGTTGTCAGAAAGCAGGGCACACTGACTACAGAAAATCCATACACACAACCAAAAGTCAAACCATCTAGAAATGTCTTGATAATTGGAAGTTCAATCCTTAAGAAATTCAGTGGCAGATACATGTCAACGGAAACTTCCAACATAACCGTGCGATCCTACAGTGGAGCATGTATTACGGACATAACAAATCGTATATTAGATTTAGATGTCCCCAGTATAAGTCAGTTTGACACAATAGTTGTCCATGTAGGTGGCAATGACATTCGGAAACAATCAACTCTTAGTATGATCCGTGATTATGATAGTCTCATTGAATGCATCAAAGATGTAGCACCCCAGATACATATCTGTGTCTCATCAATTCTGGAATTTAATGCGATGTTGTATTCCCTTGCAACATAGCTTAATGACATTACATTTATTGACAATTCAGATTTGTTCATGAACACAAACGGAAGTGTCATCAAGGGGCTCTATTATGATCACATCCATCCAAATCATGATGGCATGAGTTTGCTGTCAGAAAACATTATGAGTTATGTTGTGAGCATTAGTGATCTACCGCTACTAAATGCCAACATAAGGCTCAACCGTTTTTTATACAAAACAAGACTAGAAACAAACAAGACTATAGCTTAGTTAATGATACTTTCCATAGTAATACTAGCAATCCATTACAATTATCAAACCAGTTATCAATCATTTCAAGTGAATGTACAAATAACAGTAAAATACATTTTCAAGCCAACATCCCACTAACTACAAACAGATTCAATGTTTTACATGATGAATGTACATCAGTCACCTTCCCAGTCGATAATTTACAAGAACCTTCAAAAAGCACACGCTATCCATATACAAATAGAAAAACTGCAAAACAAACCAACATTAAACAGCCTCGAAGTCATAAGCATAACTTCATCAAAAAGTCTGACCACAAATCTGTAAAGTCTCCTCTGTACAGAAACGAATTAAAATGTTTGTACACTAATACAGACAGACTTCTAAATAAACGTTCTGAGCTAAAAGCATTTATTCAAAGCGAAAAACCTGACATAATTGCTCTCACAGAAATACTAGCCAAAAACCGCTCAGTAGACCCACAGGAGGGTGAATTCATGCTTGAAGGGTATAATCTGTTCACCAACTTATCCGACAATCACCATCGAGGGATTATTATATATATTAACCAATCACTTCCTGCTAGTCCTATTAGCATTCCTGGTGATGAGATTTTCACTGAATCAAAGTGGTGTCAGATTAGACTCCAAAACACAGATACATTGATTTTAGGATGTATATATAGATCACCCAACTGCAACCTTCAAAACCATAAAAGTCTAACTGACCTGCTAATCAATGTATCAGGTCTCAAACCTAGTCACATTATAATGGGTGATTTTAACTATAATGAAATTGACTGGATAAATGACATCTCACCCGCCAATCCCGAAAGCCCTGCTAATATATTTATTGTGATGCTAAGGGACTTATGCTGGCATCAACATACACGTGAACCAACTCATTTTAGGGGAAATCAAAAACAAAATATCCTAGACCTAATTATTACAAATGAGGAAAACATGGTAAATGATTTATCTTCTGGTGTACCAATTGGTGAGAGTCATCATGCAACATTAACATTTACTTTCTCATGCTACGTAACTGAATCTCCAACCATGTCACATTATATACTATATAAGGGAGATTATGACAATATGCGGAAAGATGCTAACTCTATAGACTGGGATTCAAAATTTATTGGGGACATAGAACATGACTGGTTGGAGATAATGAGGGAAATAAATCGATTAACTGATGAATACATACCAAAATCTAGACGTCAATATAAGCAGAAAAAATTATTATACTTAACCAATCGTGTTTTCGAAAAATTAAGAACCAAGAAACAGGCATTTCAAAAACGGAGAAATTCTCATAGTAGTAGTGACTACAAAAATTATGCTAAAGCGAGAAACCAGGCCAAAAACGAATGTCGAATAGCTGAAAGAGATTTTGAACGTAAACTAGCAAATAAGGCAAAGTCAAATCGTAAAGCATTTTTCAAATATGCACAAAGCAAAATAAAAACTCGAATCACCATTTTTGACCTCATGAAGTCCGATGGCACACTAACCACAAATGATGGGGAAAAGGCAGATGCATTAAACACATATGAAGATATCAGTCAGTTGCCTAGTTTCAACAGTAGACATTTCATTGCTCCATTACATCATATCGAGGTCACTCGTGACATGATAATTTAAAAAATTGATAATCTAAAAACTAACAAGTCTGCAGCTCCTGATGGAATCTATCCCCGTGTTTTAAAGGAACTCAAACTTGAAACTGTCTGCCCATTATTACATTTTTACTCTAGTTCATTGAGAGAGGGTAAGCTACCTCAAATCTGGAAATTAGGTCATGTATCTCCACTTTTCAAAAAGGGAAACAAACATTTGGTTAATAACTATCGCCCTATAAGCCTTACCTCTATAATCTGTAAACTCATTGGGTCCATTATAAAAGACTCTATTGTAAGCCATCTTGAACAAAACGCCCTAATTGTACCAAGTCAACACGGATTTATTAAAGGACGTTCTTGTGTCACACAGCTAACTGAAGTCTTAGATATATGGTCAAATGCAATCGATCACAGCAGCTCTATCGATGCTCTATATCTAGACTTTGCTAAGGCATTTGACTCTGTACCATACAAATGACTTCTTCTTAAACTAGAAAAATATGGTATCCATGGTAACCTACTAAAATGGATTGAGGATTTTCTTACTAACAGAGCCCAACGAGTTGTCGTGAATGGATGCAAATCAGTTCAAACTCCTGTCATTAGCGGTGTGCCCCAAGGTAGTGTACTAGGACCACTTCTTTTCATCTGTTACATAAACGACCTTCCTGATGTAATTAAGTGCCCTACAATTAACATGTTTGCTGACGATACAAAAATCTACAAAGAAATTAAATCATCAATTGATGCAATCGAACTACAAGATGACTTAAATAGCATAACGAAATGGTCTTCTATCTGGCAAATCAAATTCAATGCTGACAAATGCTGTGCTATGCATCTAGGTACAGCTAATATTAAACATTCATACTTCATGAACTCTCTTGATACAAATATTAAGCTGGTAGAAACAACTGTCGTAAAGGATTTAGGTCTGAATGTAGACAACCAACTAAAATTTAGCATCCATTGTCAAATCCAAGTATCAAAAGCTAATAAGATTTTAGGACTGATAAGAAGGTCTCTCACCCATTTAGACTCTTCAACTCTAGTAAGGCTGTACACTTCGCTAGTTAGACCTATACTTGAATACGGGAACGGTCCACGGACTCCCATGTTAAAAAAAGACAGTCTAACACTAGAAAATGTGCAGCGAAGAGCAACTAAAATGATACCCTCAATAAGAAATTATACTTATTTAGACTGGTTAAAATATCTGAATCTACCATCTCTCTATTACCGTCGATCACGTGGGGATATGATTCAAACTTACAAATACCTTCATGGCCTTTATCGTGTTCAGTGCCCATTCTTGGAGATAGACAAACAAAGCATCACTCGGGGACATAATTTTAAACTCACTAAGAGCCGAAGTAACAAACTAATTAGGCAGAACTTTTTTGCAAACCGAATTACGAATAGTTGGAATAGCTTACTAAATGAAGTAGTTAGTTCCGTAAGCCTAAATATCTTAAAAAATAAACTGGATTCATTTTGGTCAGATTTTTTTTTATACACAAGAGCCAGTACACAATCATTATCTTTCCTTTACCTCGAAACAAATTAACTAAGCAATAAGCATAATGTAGTCGCCATCTATCTACAGGCATTTTGCCTATAAGGTAGTATATGATAAGTATAAGTATAAGTATAACTCTATAGCAGCCTAACACAAAACGGAACATAGAGGCTTTTTAGACTGTGTTCTGCAAATCAATCTTATCTTATCTTATCTTTGAAATTGAGATACTGAAATAACTGCCCAAGTGACATACATAATGTCACCTTATGTGTAAGGTGTGCGCCAATACAATAGGCATTGCCTTCGGCGGACAACCTAGTTGAATTCATTACTTATATATATCTTGCTACTGAATAAATAATATTGAAACTTGAATTAACCGGCAGAAGCAAAAGAGAAATATACAGAACAAGAAGAAAAAGACCGCTAAACCTAAACATATAATCTAAAGGAAGTTGTTGGGTAATCAAGCTTAACAAACAATTTTGTAATCATTGTACAGACATATATCACATTAACAATTTATGTGGTTGAGAACTGCTAGCGCAACTAGATTCAAGCAGTGTAAATTGTACAAGATACCAGTTTTCGTTAGCATCATCATGTGTTAGGATGTTGCTGTGGACTTAGGCTTGTTCAGCCCGTATGTCCGCCTCTTCATTTTCTTCTGACTTATACGACGGATGCACGTGACTTTCAGGCATTTTGTATTCAGCCCGTATGTCCGCCTCTTCATTTTCCTCTGACTTATACGACGGATGCACGTGACTTCCAGGAATTTTGTTGTCCGCAATAAAGTTGTATAGTCGAGTTGCTTAAATTCGTGAGTACCGAAATTCGTGAATTTGTTTTTATCGCTCTCGTTCTATGATGTAACGTTGCATGGAACGCATCTACACAGCAGCCACTTTTTGATTGACAGTTCTGAACCTTTTGACAAAGTTTTGAGCAAAATAGTAAATACGGTCAAAACAAGAAACTTTTCATACAATTACTGATGGTAGTGATGAAAATTGCAAGATTCCTTAATGCACTTTCTTAGATTACTTACTTGCGCTTATTTAGCACCTAAAATGAGCAATTTTCACAATCCAAAGTTACCACCTACTTTGGTTACATTTTCCCGCCGCGTCGGATTAGACTGATTGACGGTAGCACGTCTAACTTTTATTGGAGAGGCTCTAGCGGAATTTTTTTATTCTTCCCTTTATGCCTGCTGAACATGTTTTAAAGACCCTAATGTTAGTTCATTTCTTCAGCTCATTAATATTTATGAATTTCATGTGACATCACTACCTAACCACAGCGGCATACATTTGGGTTTTTTTCTTCTCTTCAAATGTATCAACTGCTTTTATAGTTTATACATTCATTTGTAGGACTAATTTATGGGTTAAAATGGGGAAAATTAGCAGTTGAAACATTCAACAAACCAATACCGTGATATTTAAGGATTTTCCGATTTACAAGCATGTATCAGACAGCTGAAGATGCATAATCACCAATTCACGATATTCGGTACCGCTATTTCACACATAACCTGGCGAGGTGGGTCAGTTCAAATGCTTCGAATTTGTTTGCAAATTAAAGTTTTGTGCTGAGATTTTTGCATTTGTATTCGGAAGTGTTATTTTACATTGTGTTAAATTTTTGTGCAGATCTGTTTAAGAGTTTTCTTTCACGAGTGCATTACTTGCTTAGATTCACGAACTTCGGTACCCATAGTATACTTAATTTCCTGATCATCATCATCATCATTTTACGAGGCATAAGGCGTAAGCGGCTATATCCTTATTCTTAGCCCTCACCAAAAGTGGTAACTCACACTTATTTCTGTTATTTAATTTTACAGCTTTCTTCGTATGGTGAAAAAAGCATCATAGAAGTATTGCCTTACTTAGTAAAACGTTGAAGACATTGAAAAGCGCAGTAAACCGCGTTCAAAATTGTAGCGTTTTACAGATTGCTTCATTGACTAAATAAACAAGTACAGTGCTTTTTTACTGTGATATATTACATAGCAAAATTTAAATTTGCAAAAACATGTAAAATCGTAATTAATTGTGGTCGTTATTAGTGAATTATCATGGTGTTCCATATTCTCGCAGTAGTTATGACAATCGACCTCACAATCATCATCATCATTTTACGAGGCAATAAGCCATTGGCTTGTTATTGCTTCATTTGTTGTAGTATGGCTTGTTCAATCCAATTCATAAGTTCCTTCCTTGAAGTCGACAGTTTGTTCTTGAACGATCAGACTGTTGTTGTTTAATTAAGTCTCCTCAAAACCATTTGGTTTAAGACTTTGACCATTCCCACTCTGCTGTCAATATTCCATCTTTTGCTGTGTCAATAACAAAGAAACTGGTGTACATTTTGCAACAGTTTTGTTGATGATGTTGCTGTCTACGATTGAGGTAAAGAGGACAAATTACAAGACATTTATATAATACAACTCGATGCTGTAAATATAGTATAAATAAACCTTGTTGAAATCGGAATAAAAAAAAATCTATGAATAAACTACCAACAGAATACAATTTGTAATACAGAAAGAATGTGCATATCAATGGAGCGTATCAGAAATCTGAAGTCTTACAGGATAGGTGAGTCGTGGACAGAGGGTACTATAATACCATTTTATAAAAGAAAAGGCGGTCCCAAAGAGCCAAAAAAACTATAGACCCTATCAGATTACTCAGCTGTCTTGGAAAACTATTCACTTCAATTATCTGTACCTAAATAAACAAATCACTAAATGAAGATATATATTATAATTTTCACAATCGATACATTAAATGTTAGGCTTCTATCCCACCACTGCCATCAATTGTGGCACTCACCTTAGTCAGTCATCAGATGCAGGCGATTGAGGTGTCTTCATCTTTCAGTCCAGTGACCAACTGAATTCGGCTCTAAACCTTATCATCCTTTCCGGTTCCTGTAACCTCCCTTGTCCACATTATCAGTATCATGTGCAGATGTGCATGTGCTTTTTTCATCATGACCGAAAAATTGTTCATTACAGAATTATCCCCCTTTAAATATCTTACAGCTGATACATAAACTGCATTGCTAATCATTTCTTGTCAATGCAATGCCTCCTACAGTTTAACTCCGATTCGTTTGAAACTTGGTAACTGTTATCATTACCACGTGAAGGTGTGCATGTGCTATCCGTATACCTGTACGTCCATCTGTCTGTCCAAAATGTATGTATGTATGTCCGTCTGTTGGTCCATCCGTCTCTGACAATCATTTCTTGTCAATGCAACTCCTAGAGGTCTCAATGAATTAACTTAGAGTTTTGTCCACATTATCAGTATCATGTGCATATGCTTTTTTCACGGCCAAAAAATTATTTACTGCAGAGTTATCCCCTTTAAATATCTTAAAGCTGATGCATAAACTGCATTGCCAATCATTTCTTGTCAACACAACTCCTACAGTTTAACTCTCATTGTTTTGAAACTTGGTAACTGTTATCATTACCACGTGAAGGTGTGCATGTGCTATCCGTATACCTGTACGTCCATCCGTCTGTCCAAAATGTATGTATGTCCCTCCGTCGGTCCATCCATCTCTGACAATCAATTCTTGTCAACGAACTCCTCCTAGAGGTCTCAATGGATTACCTTAAAATTTTGTCGACAATATCAGTATCATGTGCAGCTGTGCATGTCCTTTTTCCCGGCCAAAAATTATTCATTACAGAGTTATCACCCTTTAAATATCTTAAAGCCGATACATAAACTACATTACACTTAGTAAAAAAGGAATTTAGGCTTTAGGCGGAGTTGCATTTTTCATTGATTAACTTTTTCTAAAATATTCTCCTTGACAATTAATGTTACATGTATGCCCACTCCTGATGTATGTTTATCTGAAATGTTTGGATCCGGGGGTAGGGTGTGTGGGGGGTGTGTGTGTGCGGGAGAAGGGGGTCGTAATATGCCGTCTTCTGATGGCTCTTGTTACAATTTATGTACATTTTCCAAATAACTGAAAGTGGCATTTGCCAATCAATCAGTATCCGTGTATCTACAAGTCTAACTAGAAATACCATCCTCTCCCCAGTAATGGTCATTTAAATTAGAAATTCCCCAATAATTACATTGATTATTTACATGGATCAGAAATCCTCTCCCCTATCCCAGTAACATGTCTACACTGCCCCTCCCTATCTACTTAGAGAAACCTTTCCCTCTTCCAGCTGCGCTTTTTCCCCCTCAACTTCTGACGGAGATTCAGAGTATGTAGACAAGCTAGCTTTATTATTTATTTTGAGTTCCCTATCCAACAACTCATTCCATTTTTCCAATAATGAGGAACCTGGATAGACACCATCCATAAGTCGATGATACGGCTGATGCCTCCCCCCCCTCCCCCACCGAAGCAATGATTGACAGTTGAATGTAACCGTGGGGTATAAGGCTTGCCACTGTTATTGATGGACAAGATGTTTCTATTAATATTCTCAATCTCAATATTAAATGTAACTTGATAGCTCTCATACTGTGCACTATGACATAGTTCCATCGTCACCTCTTGCTGTAAACTGAGAACGGGATGACATGGATGCCGTGGATGGTACTAGTGTTCATTGATGATTGATTGGTTTGCACGTCCAACCAACAGATCGCTCGTGATTTCAGAAATCGATTTGACAGCTTATAAATTTACGATATTAAAACTGCAGAAGATGATTCCTTTTTTTTGGCAATACCATTTTAATTTCATTTTAACAACTATATAACATACATGTAGTATTACTCCATATGAGTCCATAGTCACCGCCTCGTCCAACTGACTAAACTCACGTATCCACTGTGCTTTCTTGTGGAGATTCCAAGGATCCTCGGTAAGCGCTCGAAACCTTCCCGTGTTCATTGCTCAGGAGAGTCGCTTCTGCTACTCCTCGGCACGGACCTGGTCGATCATCTGGAGCAGGTCGGCTTTCTTGGCCTTAGAGTAGCCTCTAAGGCCGAATTGCTTTGCAATAACGCGAATCTGTGCAACAGTACTCATGGTGTATATCCCTGTGGATGCCTGTCTCTAAATGGGCGTTCAGACGCTATTATGTGTGGCGATCAGTACCTGTGGATGCCTGTCTGGGCGTTCAGACCTATTATGTGTGGTGCTGGCGATCAGTACCTGTGGGTGGTGTATATCCCTGTGGATGCCTGTCTCTAAATGGGCGTTCAGACCTATTATGTGTGGCGATCAGCGTTCAGACCTATTATGTGTGGTGCTGGCGATCAGCCCCTGTGGGTGGTGTATATGCCTGTGGTAGAGCCAATGATTTTCCGTTTCAAAATAACATGTTTTCCGTTTCAGGATATATTAAATTCCGTTTCGTCACCGGTTTCCTAATTTTTCAGCTTCAAATGCATCATAATGTGTTGCTATCTCCCCATGGTTACCACCAACCCTTGTAGGTATGCTTCTCCAGAGGCCAAAAGTATAACGAGGCATTGGTAATTCAATAAATATGATATTTCAGTGAGGTAACAAGCAATATTAGATAGAATTTAAATCCAGAACTTATCACCCTTAAAATTCAAGCCCATTAAACAGGTTTAACAGGTGCAATATGGCAAATGTTTCTACACTTGCTTTATAATACATATACCGGGAACTAGTGACTGCTAATCGCGCGTGACCGGGCACATGCTCGAAATGCTAAAAAGTCAATTAGAATTAAGTCTGCGTAACAGTCTATCCAGCTTGTCAGATTGCGCCCGGAACACGTTTGTGTACCGGGAACGTGTCAGATTGAGCAATGGTCCGCCATTTTATACTTTAGATTTGCCGCTTCAATAGTTTTAAAAAGGCGTGAAAATTACAAAATATTGAATGTTGATGTTTTCTAGCGTTATATATGAATGTTTTATCAAGTTTCTTGGTTATGCGTCATCGTAATTTAACTCTAAACGTCCAGAAAGGGCTTCTATGGGTTTTAATTTCGCGTACAATTTTGGAATTATGTACAGGAAAGATATCATCTCTGTGTACCGGAAAGACATCTCCGTGTACTGGAAAGACACGAAACAAAGTCTTGCGCATTGGAGTAAACGGATGTAATACGTTTGTCGTGATTTGGGAATATTTTGACATAAGCGAACTCTACTACTTTGCGATAGACATCAAATAACGCCAATTTTAATGATAATAAGCGAGAAATTTAAATAAAATTAATATTTTCACCGAGATGGTCAATTATTAATGCGATTATATCTAGATTTTGTGGAAAACATTTAATTGTCACCAAGATACCAGATTCCGTTTCACTATGTCCATTCCGCAAATTCCGTCCGTTTACCGCGATCACGGAAAATCATTGCCTCTAGCCTGTGGATGCCTGTCTCTAAATGGGCTTTCAGACCCTATTATGTGTGGCGATCAGTACCCGTGGGTGGTGTATATCCCCTGTCTGGGCATTCAGACCTATTATGTGTGGTGCTGGCGATCAGTACCTGTAGGTGGTGTATATCCCTGTGGATGCCTGTCTCTAAATGGGCATTCAGACCCTATTATGTGTGGCGATCAGCGTTCAGACCTATTATGTGTGGTGCTGGCGATCAGTACCTGTGGGTGGTGTATATCCCTGTGGATGCCTGTCTCTAAATGGGCGTTCAGACCCTATTATGTGTGGCGATCAGTACCTGTGGGTGGTGTATATCCCCTGTCTGGGCATTCAGGCCTATTATGTGTGGTGCTGACGATCAGTACCTGAGGGTGGTGTATATCCCTGTGGATGCCTGTCTCTAAATGGGCATTCAGACCCTATTATGTGTGGCGATCAGCGTTCAGACCTATTATGTGTGGTGCTGGCGATCAGTACCTGTGGGTGGTGTATATCCCTGTGGATGCCTGTCTCTAAATGGGCGTTCAGACCCTATTATGTGTGGCGATCAGTACCTGTGGGTGGTGTATATCCCCTGTCTGGGCATTCAGGCCTATTATGTGTGGTGCTGACGATCAGTACCTGAGGGTGGTGTATATCCCTGTGGATGCCTGTCTCTAAATGGGCATTCAGCCCCTGGTAGTAGTAGTGTCGGGATGATCCTACCTCCCTGGCGGCCATTCAGTGATCCGTGGTGGCCCCCACAACCTATGCCCCAGGGATTGAGAGGGCGGTGGGGGCTCATTTGTCTAAATGGAAATCCAGTTGAGGGAGGTGGGGGCTCAGTTGTCTAAATGGAAATCCAGTTAAGGGAGGTGGTATCATTTTGACCCCGACACTACTACTAAAGCGCCATCCTATCTTGGTCATGAAATACGTGCTCTGTCAGAATAGTATTAAGCGTGCACATGCGCGCTATGCGCTTTAACGAGCTTAGTCGTTTTTGCAACGCGATCTCTCATAGGTCCATATACGCCCATAGCTCTACCCAGAGGGGCGTGTTCAGGGAACGAATCCAGGACGGGCGGCGCATACCCAGCTTAGCTGGTACGGCTGGCACCTGACCGGTCGATCCGAACCACACCACCACCTCCTAGTTTGACATCCGTGACAAACGATCACGCATTGCGGATCGACGCACGCACGGGCGTACGCTAGGCGGGAATTATAGACTTCCCGGGTAGGCGCGTGTCCGGAGAGGAGTAGTGAGGCAATAGACGCGTATTCAAGAGACAGAGCACATAGAGGTGCCAAAGAGGAGAGGGGAGGCATACTTTTAGTTTAAGATATATAATAATTTATATAAAATATATGTATATCAAATATATAATTTCCACGTAACATACCCTTACGGAGTATTTAAAATATTACGGCCAAAATACTTGCGCACCCCGGGTAAATAAAGGGGTACGCAACACATATCTTGATAAAAATATTTGCAGCCCGTTATAGCGGGTCCGCAACGGGCAGCTCTCGCTGACCCCATAGCTGTCCTGACATCTAAGACAGGAAGAAAAATAATAAGAAAAATAGAACATAATAATAACTCAAAAGTTAGTTTATCAGGCAGCCTCAGCAAAGCTGAGACTGCATGACGGGATTATGACATTGCACTGTGGGGTGTTGTATACTTTACGTCGCACACGACGTTGTTACAACACCGGAGTCTGCAGTGCTCATTTTGTGTGGAACACAGCTGGGCAACTAAGTTGCGCAGCTGTGTCGGATAACCGTAGTCATCCCAGGGACGGGATTCAATTGATTTAACATATATAGTTTTACCGTAGCGTATTTAAATTCTTCGATCAACATAAAAACAGGGTACTACTTATTCCGGCGGAGCATCACCTTTTAATTAGCGTGATGCGGTTTTATAGATTGGATGCTTATAAACTTTCCTGTTATAATTTTAGGCTGGAGCGCCCGATGGGGTGTGTGGGAGCCTGGTGATGTCAGCGGCAATTACCCTGACTCACCCTCACCACTGCTCCATCACGCTGTGGTAGTCGCATATTTGGGTGGCTCTTTTGTTTAAAGCGTTTGATCCAATTTACTGGAAATAGCAGTAAAAGTCACGTGGCCCTTGGAAACATGTGTTTGATCGGAAACATATGTGCTGTTTATGGCGATGGCCGAAATACTGTTGCTGAGGTGTGGTCTTTGTAGATGCGAGATATGGAAATATATGTTATATCAAGATTCCATATAAAATAATGTCCCTATTTGCGCGGGTTCTTAAACATCCATCGTGTACTTGTCTGTAAAAGGTAGTTCTCAGTCCGTGTTGATTGTGGACTGGAACACAGAGAAGAGAATTTTTGAAATTCTCTGTAATTATACTGTTATATTTTTGATGCCGCTTTATCGGCCTGTGCGCTAATGATCTGTATACACGGTAGAGCAGTTGTCTTCTTAATCAAAAATATAACAGTAAAGCTGTAGGTAATTTGATGTGTGGTTTAAACAGATATATTCAGGCGGTAGATCAAAGTTACTGATCCCGACAAGATAGCTGCGTTTTCCGAGCCGGAGGGCTGCCAAGCATTCTCCTCAATAGGTAGAACTAGCTCCATCCATGCCTAGACCGGACACATTAATACCACTCTATAATGGTTAAATTGCAGTACAACTCAGAAATGGGTGCACACACTGTTACAATTTACAATGCCATTGTTTGGAGATTGTGAATACAGTCAACCTGAGTGTCTATGTTCCTGAGATGTTGGTGATTTGAGTTTGATACACATGGCTAGTTATCTGTGGATGATACTTTCGCTGTGGTGAAGGTGACGTTTTTATTGCCACCAGGTGCGGGAGTGGGGAAGGCGGCATGATGTCAACTTTATCGAACCTTGATGGTATTTCGCTCTGTAATGGCCGAGCCCATGGGCGGGACAGAGTTACTTTAGAGTGCAGATGACCGGTTGGATGCTGTCGTAACTTTGATCAATCCATTATCGAATTCAACTTTTCGGTAGCAAAATCCTACTCGTGACTGACGACAATGCGGGCATCTTGCTCTCTTAATAATATCGACTGTTATTACGTGGAAATAATGTATGTAGATATTGGCTGTTTCCGTACGATGTCGGGGGAAAGGGAAGGGGAGGAATGTTGGACAAACGTTCCTTCCATGACGTGTACTGTAGATGCTGTCGTGCAATCCTTCTATCCATATGATCAGTTCTCCCGTAACTAGATAATAAGGGGTGTGCGGGAGATTTGTTGGCTGTTGTTTGTTGATTGATAATGTTGTTGTTGGGAGGTCCGGACTGCTGTATGATGCCAATGTTAAAGCGAAGTGGGCGCATTCCAGTTTTCCGCGCTGGTGAACGCTGAGTCTGTTGTTATTGCGGGAGGCGGGGGTTTGCGGGAGATATTATTTCTCCCGCATCTGGTGCGGGTGGAGCCAGATGCAGGTGGAACCAGTGTTTCCCACAACATCTGATTTTTTGGGCGCCCAAGGACCCCACACTCAGATTTGGCGGTCCCACTGTAAAATCTGGGGGTCCCATGCGGTCCTCATCTGAAATATGGGGGTCCCATGTTTTTTTCTTAAAATAAACACAACACATTGATCTAATTATAAAGCACTTTATTAAACATGTTGAAAACAGTGCCAGTCATTCCAGTGGTAAATTTTCAAAAATATGTATTCTGTGATCTACAATGGTGGCTAAAATTGATCTATTGAGATGGCCCTTGTATATTTAACTAATAACATGTGAACTGCATGTCAATAAACAATAACTTAAAGCACTGTACTTGTTTGTTGTCTGATAAACCAACCTACCTACTTTGGCAACCTTGTATGATTAATATTTCCAAAGACCACTACATTAGTAATTAGCAAAGACCACTGCATTAGTTTTTCTATTAAACCCTAACTTGTCTTTGGACGAATTGAAAAATTACGAGTACCTGGGGCGAGTTTGCTCAAGGACAACTTGACCTACTTCGATATAATGCGCGCATATTTTTTATAATGTAACTGGAATGACTAAATATAGTGGAATACATAGGTTAAGATCAGACAAAACAATAATTTATCAAAAATAATCTGTATAAATCGGATTAAACTGCGTAATTAGTGAAAATATATCAGCCAATAACCGGATATGTCTAATTCATAGCGAGTAACTATGTAACACGATTGCTGATTGGTTGAAGCATAGATAACGCATTAGCGTGTATCCAATAAGGATGCTTGTATCATGGAGCTTTGAGCTAAATGCTGTTTGGAAAAAATCAATATTTTAACGTATGCCTACCTGTAGATCGACGATATCGTTGAACATCGCTGAGCTTTTTAGTTGAGAAATTGGGAACACCTAACGATCGAGTATTGTTAAACATTATAAACACTAATCCATCAGTCAATCAATCAGCCGCTATTGCTAAATAAAAGACGGATTATAGCGCGTATTGATACCGTTATGGTACAAAGACACTGCCGCTAATCCATCAAATGACCATTCAAATGTAAAAGATATCACAATGTCTTCCGTATATTCCTTCATCCATTTAGATATTTTGATAAGTAAATAGAAAACATATTTTGCCTGTAAGTCGTTGCTGCTTTAGGCAAGTATGCATGCACAAATTAATTTCAAAATATTAAGCAGATTAGTGATAACAACTTTGTGATCTGTCCAATGTTCTGAGATGTGAAAGGGTTAAGACGCCGAGACACTTTTGTATACGCTTGATCAGTTGTATTGGATTTCTCAAGCGTGAGATCCTCTAGAGGGAGATTCCACTGTTATCCAATCAAATACTGACACGTCACACTGACGTTTAGCACAACAGACAAACATGGCAGGTATTTTTGCAATTTGTAGGCCAAACAAGGTGACTAACATCGGGCTTGTAAACTCATTATTTATAAAAATTAGATGAAATGGAATACTAAGGATGATTTGGGGATTGTGTTTACAATTAAATGTGGTGGTTGAATCTGAGTCATGGGCATTAACAACTCTGAGTTGTGCAAGAAAACATACAACAAATCATAGTCTTAAACAACGCAGTAAGTTCGTTTTTACTGAACACAATACATTAGGTATATTTTTTAAAGTAAAAATATACACAAATAAATATACACACACGATAATATAATCAATAATTAAGCACACGCAAAGTTACCAGTTTCTGTTACACCTGTTCACTGCATCCCTCGTGCGTCCTCGGGGACGCAGAGGGTTAATTTTTATGCGTCCCTCTGCCATTTTTATGCATATATACGCACAAAAGGCCGCATAAGGGCAACTCTGGGTGGAACTGTTGCGGGAGTTTTTACGTCTCTACCGGGAATTAATTAATACCGATAGGTGCTGCTAAACGATGTTGTTGCTGGTGTTGAATGTCTCTGTTATGCTGAGTATACCCGAGCATGTATGTGATGTACGCGCAATGATGAATTGACGTATCGAGCCGTGAGGGCAGGTGTATTCTGTATGTGATGACGTTCTGTCTGGTGTGATGTCCTGACTGCTCACGGGGGAGTATGGTAGGCCTAATGGAGGGGGTGGCCTTTGGACAGGGGGATGTGGTCATCTCCCATTACACGACGGTTCGTGTCCTGCCGTAGTTTTTAGACACCAGGAAAATTTGAGCCGAGAGTCTGCTGAACAGGCTGCTTCCCTGCCCACCCCGGGGGCAGTGTTGGTCAGTGCAATGCGGGATCCCACCTCTCTAGCAGCAGTGTCTCTCATATCTGAAGATTGACAGACGACGAGTGGAGTGTGAAATGGACTGGGCCGGTGATGTCCGAACTTGGTGTATAGATGAGGGACGCGCATTGGAGTGATGGCGGTGGTGGGCACTTGGGAGAGGGTGTCCCTTGGGACGGGTGTGGTATCGCGTATTTGGGGTGTGGTCGGGTACACCTCGTTGTACGGTTTTGCGGTTCTAGACACGCCAAGGCTTCATCTAGCCTCTTCACTTCCATACTATTCATCACATGTTCCACCCCACAGGAAGCATGGCTTGGGTCAGCCTCAGCTTCCGCTTGTGGTAACTCTGAGGGGGGGTGGGGCAGAGCATGAAGTGGGTGGGAATGGGAAGAGATCGGGGGAACAGCTTTTCCATCCGGTCTCTTGGACAACACAAACAAAAAGTTCTTCAGATATGGCTTCCCAGATTGAGTAGACCCGTGCTGAGGAGGGAGAGGGCGAGTACCTATCTCGTCATCGTCATCAGCGTTCGCTGCTTGTTCACCCGCATTCTGTCTTGGTAGAAGTTGGGTTGAACTGGCACCGTGGTGCTCTGCGCTAATCTGGGGAATACTATTTTCCGTAGAAATATCTGTCTGGGTACTGGTGTCACGAGCAACGCCCAGCCCGAGCTCTGGTGCTGCGTCGTCACTGAGACACGGTTTAAGTCGATCGAAGTGGGTGACTGAGGTCAGGCCATCCGAAGCACGGATACGGTAGGTCACGTGCGACGTCTTACCTACTACCATTAAAGGGCCTTTCCACTGGTAACTCAGTTTACTTGGCACGTTTGCAGACCATCGTGAATCATGTACCCAGACCATCCTTGCTGCTTCCTATGGATCTCCATGCACTCTCTGGTTGTGCCATGTCTTTTGCCGCCATTGTGCAGTGGATAAAGTTTCTCTCACTAACTCATGGGCTTGTTCTATCCGCTGCCGCAAGAGTTCAACATGGAGAGATGGTGAATTTTTCTCTCCTGGTATCCAGGGCATTGCCAGATCCAAGGGTAAGGCTAATTCACGGCCTAACAGTAATCGAGCAGAGGTATAACCTGTGCTGGAATGTACTGAAGTACGGTAAGCCATGAGTACATATGGGAGCCGTAGATCCCAATCTCTACAATCAAGGAGTGTTTCTTTTGAAAGCATCTCCGCAAGAGTTCGATTGAATCTCTCTACCATCCCGTCACTCCAGGGGTGATACTGAGTCGTCCTTGTTTTGACGATATTAAACAATTTGTAGAGCTCTGATATGAGCCGGCTCTCAAAAGTACTTCCCTGATCGGAGTGTAACTCATAAGGCATACCGAACCGGCAGAACACATCACTTGCCAAGACCTCCGCTACGGTGGATGCCTCTTGGTCCGGCAAAGCAAATGCTTCTACCCACTTCGTGAAATAGTCTTGCAATACGCGGATGTATTTATTTCCGTCATCCGTCGTATTCAAGGGTCTGAGCACGTTGATAGCCACTCGCTTCCACGGTGCACCAACAATCTTAATTTGGGATGGTGCGATGTGGTGCTGGCCAACCGCATCTTTGGCATGGGATACATTTGGCAACCCATGCCTTGACACTCGCGAATTCCGATCCAGTGGAATCTCGATTTGATACGGGAAACAGTCCTTTCCACGGCTAGATGCCTGGCATTATCATGTAGTTGTTTCGATAACTTTCCGGGACTACCAGACGGTTATTAAGGTAGAGAATGTTATTTATTAGGTGACATTCCTCGAACCGTTGGTAATAATATTTGGCCGTGGTTGATAGTGGTGTTACCGATTCCTTTGGAGGACGTACCCCCTCCTGGATCCACGCGTACATGTATATGTTTCGTGTCTGCATGTCTGTTGTTTGTGATTTTCTCCGGATTCCACTCTGCGCACCTCAAATTGGGGAACTCCGGAGATGGCTGTGTTGACTGTGTCACGGCGGCGGCCTCTTCATGTTCAGCCTCCATGCCAACTCTACTGAGGGCGTCGGCATTACCATGTAATTTGGTGGGACGGTGAACAATGTTGAAGTTATAGGCCTGCAGGGATTCCTGCCATCTTGCTACCTGGCCCTCCGGGTTCTTTAGGTTCCTGAGCCAGCGTAGTGAGGCATGGTCTGTACGGCGTGTAAAGGGCAGAAAGTGCTTGTAGTACTTGACGAAATGTACCGCCGCTAGTAGTTCTCACTTGGTGATTGCGTATTTTCTCTCCGTTTTATTCAGGGTACGCGAACCATAACCCAATACCTGCTCTGTTCCGTCTTCTGTGACCTGAGATAGAACCGCGCCGATAGCGTAAGCCGACGCGTCAGTGTCTAAGATGTGTGCGGTGGCCCACAAGATTTGCTCTTGTCCTGACTCAAATGGCGGTACTTGATAATATTACTGCGCACATGTCATATAATGACGATGCCGGTCCAGTTCCTGTTGTTTGCAATGTATGATGGCTTCGCTGGCACTGAGAAAATCAGAACCAAGGAGGGCATCGTTATGAATAGAGGCGATGACAACTCGGTGTATGAATTGCATCTCCTCTATTTGGATAACTAGATTAACTACACCGGCCACAGGCACATCAGCTCCCGTAGCCGTCTGCAGGTAAATGTTTGTAGGTTTAAGGAGAGGCTTTTTATGAGGTGGGATGCTGTCATATAAGCGCTGGTTGAATACTGTGATTGAAGCTCCTGTGTCAACGGTGGCACTGCTGGAAACACCGCTAAACAGACAGGCACATTTGTATATCACTTTGCGGTGTACCTGTGGAAGAGTTTCCAATGACGCCGCCCATGACAATGGTGTTGGAGCAGAATCATTCTGTATATAATCGGTCTGTTTCCAAGTGGCTTCTTTTAATGTGGTGGATGGCTGAGTGATGAAGGGGCCAGTCCGCCGTCGTTGCTGCTGTGAGGCCTGCGGCGAAGACGGAGCTGGGGGTAGCAATGATGATGGAGATGTTGCTGTTTCTGGGTATGCGGTGTTGGTGTAGACAGCGGTGCATATGGGATGACGGATAAGCTCTACCTGCGCGAGTCATTTCTTGCAATGCTTCATTGGATGCTTTGGCGAAGCAGAGAAGAAACAGTGATGCCGCCAGGGTCATGTGTCTCCTCATCTACGTCAGCGTTTACGAATCCATGAGGCGGATTGAAGCATTTCTCCCGAGTCACTGTGGATGCGGGAGATGATGTTGTGCGGGATGGTGTTTTGCATACCACTAAGGGACCCCGAGAATTTGGTGTTTTGGTGGCAGGACGTGGTGCTTGTAAACACGTTTTTTCAGCGGAGGTGCTACAACCTACCACTGCCGTTTTACAAAGGAAAGAAGGCTTGTTATGTGCCGAGATAGAGGGGGATGGCGATGCTGCGGATGTGGGAGGCATCGTAGGCATCGACATATGTGAAGCCGTGCATTTTGGTGTATGTGTAAAAGCTGAATTTGGTTGGTAATAGTTGGCCATCGGACGTTGTTGTACGGGGGCCACAGTTGAGCCGGGAAGCGAATACGGGCACCGAGGTCACTCTTCATTCAGTGCCCCTAAGAGTTTAACGGCTTCTCCGGTTTGTGGTGTGCCGCGGTCAGGGGCAGGCATTGTCGAAGGAGGTCGGTTAGGACACCATTCCATCCAATGGCCTGGCTGACCGCATCCGAAACAGGTGTTTGGTGGCGGTGCGGTGTTGGTAGTGTTCGTTGTTCTAAGGTGGGTGGTGGCGAGGTTCATGCTGAGTGTTGTTACTAAATTTGTCAATGCTGAGATCTGTTCGTTGATCTCATCCATACGTTCCTTCATGTTGCTATTATTGTTATTGTTGCGCTGGTTCCCGCACCCGGGGTCTCCGTTGTAGCCTCCTCTGCGGCCACGCCCCCTTCCTCCAGGCGCTTGGTTCGGATTGGAATTCTGTGAAGTCGTTTGTGGTGGTGATGGTGCGGTAAGTGCTGTTGACCTGGGGGGGGGGGGAGCGTTGGTGGACGCGGCGATAGCTGCACCTTCTACCTCATTGATAGGGTGAAGTTGGCGTCGGTTATTTTTCTCTCGTGCCAGAAAGTTTTCTATGCGGACCGCGGTGGCCGTTAATTGGGCCAAACTCCCGTGGTCGGCAAGAAATAGTTTTTCTTTCGGAGCGGGTTCACCGCTTAACGCATCGATGAAAGTGTCCAAATGGAGATGCGTTACGCCTTCTAAATTGGTGCTAGGATATGCGCGGGTGACTAGTCTCCTGATTCGATTAGCAAGCTTGGTTAGAGTTTCTCCCACGCGTCGTCGGAGATTTTAAAGTTGTAAGCGGCTTGTTTCTCCGAGAGCCGTATCGCCAAATCGTTCTGTTAGTGCTCGTTCCAATTGGGTGTAAGTGGGTGTATAATCAGTCCCGAGATCTGCAAGAACTTGAAGGCTTTTCCGGAAAGCTTTGCGGCGAGATATTCACCCATCTGCTGATCGTTCCAGTGGTTAGTTCGACTTATAATCTCTAACTGAATTTTATAATTGGTCCAGTCGCTCTCCCCGCTAAATTTGGGAAGGAGAATGACTCAGCCAAGATAACGGGGGAAGAATGAAGTGGACGAAAGGCTGGCGGTGGTGTTATCCGGGAGACTGGTGAATACTCTGATGCTGGTCGTTGTGCGGGTGGCGGTGGTGTTGGTGTTTCCCGTCGATGCCGAGGAGCGAGAACACACGTACTCCAATCTAGTGACGCCCGCCCCGTTGTAGAGCCATAAACCGGCATGGGTCTATGCACGGGTCGCGGAATATCATGAAGATTACGCGGACGTTCTTCTCGTGGTGATGACTGATATTCCTCATATGGCGGTGGTGCAGTCGGCTGGTGGTCGTGGTGTGTAGCACTGATGTACCGGTAAAAAGGTGGTGCCGATTCCTCCCGATGATGCTGTGGTGTTCCCCTCGAATATAGTGATGTATTTGATGGGGCCGGCGAGGGAGGTTGTCTATGATATGGATTGTCACCCCGCCATACAGTTTCCGTAGATGACACGGGTGAACGATAGTAGTCTGAAGGATTGTAGG
Source organism: Chaetoderma sp. LZ-2023a (assembly GCA_034401795.1). Lineage (NCBI taxonomy): Eukaryota > Metazoa > Mollusca > Caudofoveata > Chaetodermatida > Chaetodermatidae > Chaetoderma > Chaetoderma sp. LZ-2023a. Next base: position 12,327,710 of record CM067360.1, on the reverse strand, counting down.
TGTGCCCGTGATCGGGTCTTTGTCGTGATCGTGCACAATTCGGCCCTGATGGAGTTGGCCTGTCGCGGACGTCCGATATAGTTCTAAACTCTGTTCCCGCCTGTGAGGCATCCCAAAAAGTGCCCTCACTGATAGGCGAAAACAGGTTGTATTGCGGAGTTGTTGATTCCGCTTACGAATTTCTGGCATAGTAAGTGAGCATGTGAGCTGGGTATTCATCGTATGATGCTACCTCTTGGTCGAGGGAGTCGTCGCTGAATGGAGACAGTATAGAACTAAGCTCACTATATGGTGTGGGCGTGAGTTAGCTGCACGTTAATAATGGTGTTCTTCGAGCCCCACATCGGGCGCCACTTGTAGCTCGCGGGTTAGTGTCGGGCCATTCCGGTGTTTGGTGTTGACTCACCGCGCCGCATGAGCACGACGACTGGTTAGCTTCTGGTCTCGGTGTTACGGATCCCGTGCGATACTGCCCTACGGGTAACAAAGACCGGCTCCTAAGGCCGGTGGAACTCAATCGTTCCAGTGGGGCCGTGCGACCATCATCGCGAACATTAAGCACTACAGTCTCATCCCAAGAGTTTGTGTCACCAGTATGCCTGTCCATAGCAGTTTTGTGATCTATGATTTTACCTAAAACAGACTGTCATGTATGCTAGATAAATATAATGAGCATACGAAAATACAAGACATAGAGACAGCCTGATGAACTTTTAAACGTGGGGCTCCCGGAGGTACCACACAGACTCGTAGGTCCGCAGAGGTATCCCTGCAAGGGAGGCTCCCGTACACGAGATAACTAATTAAATTAATATAAGCTATTATACCTCTAAGCTGAAAGGAAAGAAAATTATCTTTTATAGTGTCGAAAAGCCATGTGCCTCTCGCGGGCACTACTAGTGCTAGTTTGGGTGAGGAGGATTTTCCTCGCGTGGGCCGTCGCCACTGAATCCCTGCAAGAGGCAAGTGCCTCGCATGGGCCTCCGTCACAGAAAAATGTTGCCATCGCTTAAAGCGGGAGAAGAGTATTGGCCGAAAAGGGACGTATTCTAATATTCAACCAAAATGCTGTAAAGAAAAGACCATACCTAGTGAAATTATGACTATACGGTTGCGTGCTGTTTTACGTGAAGACAGGATGAGTGATTCCCGAAGGATTCCCATGTCACCGTCTTATGTAGTTTTCAATATGCTGATTTAGTAGTTGCCGCCTTTATTTATGCGGGCCTTCTTCTATGCCTAATCTAATATTTAGTTTTTAGACACAAGAACTATCTTAGGCCGCAAATGGCTGCCGTCTACCTAGCTTTTAGATACGGCTGTCATTGAGAATGGATGCCCTAAGACATCAATACTGAAGACAGCGTGCATACATGTTACTTTGCAAGATCTCCGAACTGGGATAAGAATCCGGACATCTTGCTCCGTAACCACATAAAAAATCACAGGACATTGGTTACTTTTCACAAAAGCATTTTTAGGCAACTGATCTATCGTTATGGTGGGGATAAGAGAGACGAATACCCACCGTGAATGTCCTTCCCGTGAGGGTGTGGCAGATCTTAATATCATGCCCAGACATTCTTACAGAATTTGGTGGGGATGCGCATCTCGTCCGTCACCAGGACCTACGGAGCTATCTTTTTAACCTGACGTTAGGTTTAAACGCAAGTTGCCCAGTTATGCACTGCGGTGTGGGAGGATTGTCCAGCAGATAAAAGGAAAAAATAATTAAGATATGTTTTCACAGTGCTTCCTACCTTGGCAATGGTCACTAACTACTAAGTATCCGAAGTTACGCGGGAAATGTGTGCGACACCACATCCTGGCCATCACCGCTCGGAAACCCCAATAGTTTACCAGGGTCGGATCAGTCCATGGTGCGGATAGAGACATCCAAACAATTATGAAGCCATAAGACTTTGTGGAACATGAAGAGAGACAATAACTTAGAAATATGAGGCCCATTAGTTATGTTGGCCAATCTTACACAACCTTGCCGGAGTGCGGGGCTAAATTATAAATGTTGCTGGTTAGTGTTTCCTACGTGCAATGCAGTCCTATATTTTTCTATAAATAAACAAAACATATAATGCTACTTGCCATATATAAAACTAACCAGAATAAGCAATACAATGTAAAATGATCAGAATAATATATAAAGTACAGGTTGAGAAACCTACTACGGTGCGGTTAGTAAAAACACCTTACAGAAAATAAGAATAACTATAAACAGATACAGAAATTATAACTAGCGGTCCTAAGACCGTTACGGTGCCTTTTAGTCATCGGGACCATTTATACAGATAAAGTATAATTATTAAAGCTGTAATTAAAGGAATAATTAAAATGTTAAGTATAGTTACTTGAACAATCGGTAGCCATTCTTAAGCATGGGCTATCGTGTTACCGAAATTGATACGTCATCCTTGGTTTAACGTGAGTTGATGCGTTCTCTGGAAGCTGGAAAGTTCCCGCAAACAGGATTTCCGCATGCGGTCCAGGACGGGAGCGGATCGAACTCAGGACTGTAATCACAATATAGAATGTCTAACGAATAGTCAGCAAGAGATACAATAACACTACTGCTAAGACGAAAGTTCCCGTACACCGATGGTACAGATGGAAGTTAATAACAACCCGTTCATAAACGGTGGTTGTTGAATACGGATGAAGATACATAACTAAGCTTAACGGTGCGGGGTACGTCAGTTAGCTCTTAAAAGCACTGGTTCATGCAGCTAATACCATCAGCAGAACAGCAGACCCTATTGCACAGATTGTCTTTTTATCTGATGCCCGCTCCGTCCTTGAGGCTATCACCAACGGTAAGCTGCCACAACTTGAAGAAGCACTACAAACCATCAAATGCTTTCGGATAGCATTGCAGTGGATCCCCTCACACTGTGGAGTCCAAGGAAATGAGGAGGCAGACAAGATGGCAAAGGTGGGTGCAGAAGAGAATCAGACAGAAAACATGGTTACCCATACAGAGATGAAGACTATCATCAAGTCACTCTATAGAACACCGCAATCAGAAGATGCCTACCATCATCTCTCGAGGCCAGAACAAGTGACCATTTTTCGTCTCAGAACTGGACATAACAGACTAAACCAACACATGTACAGGCGGTTCCACCTTACGACATCGCCCGCTTGTCCTTGTGGAGAAGCAGAACAGACCACAGAGCACATACTTCAATGTTGCAGTACGTATCAGCTGCTGAGAGATGAGATCTGGCCTTTGTCAACCTCTTTTCTTGAAAAGCTGTATGGGCCTGTGGAAGAACTGCAGAAAACCACAGATTTCATCTTGAGAACGGCTCTCCAAATGTGATACCAGCGATTGAAAAGAAGAAGAAGACATACCGGGCAAAGTTTACTTGCTGCGGTAAAAAAGTTTAAATAAACATGTATGACATCAGTGCGGGGACGGTTGATTAACCACTTTTTGGCGTGGCCGGCAGATCCGGTGAGTCATCCACCAAAGAACATCGCTGCCTCTACATCTGTAGAATCACATATTCAGGCCGGGAAAGGCCTCACCGCAAGTTTGTGTTCCGAGTTAGTTCTTGATGTATTCGTGAACAATATTCAAAAGTTCCAAAAATGCTCCCGCACAATCGGGAGATACAAAATTGCTTTAGTGCGGTGTGTTGGATTGCTGCTGTAGCTACGGAAGAGAAACCTTTCGAGACAGAAGTCATCTGCTTAATGCCTGTCTTGCTGATAGTAGCCGCTTACAGATCCAACCTATTCGGCCCCTGGCCGAGGATGCTCTCGAGTTCTGGATTTCATCTCCTTTTATACCACTCGTGACGTCATAGGCGCAGGCTTCAACCAATCATCGGTCGAGCAATAGCCAATCAGCGCGTAGCTAATAACGCAGTCGAATGTTCTAGAACGTTCTAGAAGTTCTGCGTACACATGGTTACAATGTCACGGCAATATTTTGAAGATAATCAAAAGGGGTTGTCCGGGGATAACTCAGGCATTTCTTAACCGATTTTGAAATGGTTTACAGATTCGGAAAGCCCGTTGAATTTTGGTCTTGATTAATGCCAGATTCGTGGGAACAAGTAATGAGAAAAGGATTACAATGTACCTACTCGGTACACTAAAAGCGCCATCCCATCTTGGTCATGAAATACGCGCTCTGTCAGAATAGTATTAAGCGCGATTTTACGAACTTAGTCGATTTTACAACGCGATCTCTCTCATAGGCCCATATACGCCCATACATTGTGTAGCTCTACCCAGGGAACGAATCCAGGATGGGTGGCACGTACCCAGCGTAGCTGGTATGGCCGGCACCTGACCGGTCGATCCGAACCACAATACTAACAGTCATGATATAAAAATTTATAAATTGGATAATATAACCCTTTAATGACCATGCTGGCGAAACCCAGACTGAATTGGTCCTAAGAAATAATATTTTCCGGACCAAGAGAAGATCTGTCAACAATTTACCATTCAAATTCGGTTACCGGGCCATCTATTCCAGTGACAAAGTCCAAAAGAAATTCCTCCTTTGCCATGCAACTGAATGTTCACCAATAAAATCGACTGATTTTCTAGACCAAATTGACCATTAAAGGGTTAAATGAACTGTAGAAAATAATGCTTTTGACAAAGTTCACAGAAACACCTTTAAAACTATGGTGCTCATTATGATGCATGAATGCATGAAAACAATGCAATTGACAACATCTTACCATAAAGGGTGAACCATTATTAAAATGTAACTTTGGAAACAACACTTAAATAGTTTCCCCCTAATAGGGAACATTGTTTTCACTTCAAATTCTCCACACTATATTAAGGAAGAAGGATAAACTGTCAATCTTAAATAAATTGGAAACACCTTACCATTATATACTCTCAAGCAAGCGGCCCAAGCCCTGTGCCGCTTACCTGGACAATTGGCCTGTGAGAATCTTATAAATAAATTGGCAAATACAAGAGGGCCATAAAATAATTTTACCAAACCAGATTCTCATTAGATATTCTACACTACCAACCTAAGACCATTCCAACCAAACATGCCCTAAATCATTAAAAAGATTGATGAACAGGTGGATGACGAACGGATAGATGAACAGGTGAGCAAATAAAGCATGAACCGTACAGGTCATGATCCTAAAAGGGTTAATAACTTTCAATATTTACATTATAAACATGGTACCAAATGTATTAGTAATACATAATCAATATTTACATCAATTGTTATTAAGTCAAACTTGTGCCTGACTCAATGATCATTCTACATTAATCCAAATGCCATGATAATTGAGATGGTCATGCGTCAATTCACCACACAATCACTGGAAATCCACTTTTGAAAATCCAAAATTCCATAATTCATTTGATCAATATATGACAATTCCAATGATGAAAATAACAGACAAGCAGGAGAGCTAAAATATTTTCGGTTTAGGAAAAATATGAAAATGTTCAGCAAAATTATCATAACTTCCATGTGAAGATCTAATGGACTGTGGTGATCAGCAAACACATTGGGTGGATACAAATACTTAAATTGGCTTGGAATAATTAACTAAAATAATGTATCACGGCATAACACCGTAAAAGCCCTGAATCCACAAGTATTCAGGAATGGAATGGGTTATCTTCCTTGACACATTATTTCTACAACAATAAAATGTCAAAATAAGAATCTAAACATACAAGTCATGTAAGAATCAGGAGAACAGAGAACCAGTGTTGGACGGACAATGACTGTGTAAGTGTGATATCTAAACATACGAGTCACGTAAGAATCAGCAGAACAGAGAACCAGTGTTGGACGGACAATGACTGTGCGTAAGTGTAATATCTAAACATACAAGTCACATAAGAATCAGGAGAACAGAGAACCAGTGTTGGACGGACAATGACTGTGCATAAGTGTGATATCTAAGCATACAAGTCACATAAGAATCAAGAGAACAGAGAACCAGTGTTGGACGGACAATGACTGCGTAAGTGTGATATCTAAACATACAAGTCACATAGGAATCAGGAGAACAGAGAACCAGTGTTGGACGGACAATGACTGTGCGTAAGTGTGATATCTAAACATACAAGTCACATAAGAATCAAGAGAAATGAGAACCCATGTTGGACGGACAATGACTGTGCATAAGTGTGATATCTAAACATACAAGTCACGTAAGCATCAGGAGAACAGAGAACCAGTGTTGGACGGACAATGACTGTGCGTAAGTGTGAATAACGAAGTCATGTGACCAATTTTAACATAATATGCTTTGAAAGTAATAGCACAAAACATGAGCAACACTCTGTACTACTCAGGAATGAGTACTCATTATTTTAGTAACTTTGTACCTCATTATAAGCACATAGCTTCAGCCTTAATACAACCAATATCTAAACATACAAGTCACGTGACCTTAATACAACCGATATCTAAACATACAAGTCACGTGACCTTAATACAACCGATATCTAAACATACAAGTCATGTGACCTTAATACAACCAATATCTAAACATACAAGTCATGTGACCTTCCTTTATCTATAACAAAATTCGTTGATAATGGGCAAAAACCACAGAAATATTCACCAGAAATATACAGGGGACGGTATTTCTCAAATGACATGGCTTTACAAGCCTGAATGACATCAATTTTATTCAATGTAGACAAAATCAGGAGGTAAATTTACAAGGTTGTTCCTTGCATGAAATACGAGGAAGAGGAAGAGACCCTTCATACATGTGTGAACACCCTTATAAATTTGCCCTCTGGAACGTCTGTGTTTTTTATACAAAGAATAAAGCTGTGCCTAGCAGCTAAAGGGAGGCAACCTACATGTATATAACAACATTCTTTCTGAAATCACTGCGATTACACAGATTGCTCGCCCTTTCACTACAATCATGTTTTCAACTATCATTACTGACTGTACAAGGACACTAAGTATGAGTTTTAATCACATGTGTACACAACCACGATAATCCAAATGTCAAGCCGGATAGAAAATAGTGACAACATGCATAACCAATCACAGGATCATACATACAAAACGGCAAGAAAAAGCCACTATTACATTTGGTTGTGGATAGGGGTGAATCGGGATAGGTGGTGGGGCCATAAAATGTTAATCTAGCCAGTCATTCCAGTGACAAGTTTTAAAAAATAGGCTTCCTACGAAGACTATTTTGAAAAATTTATGTATGTTAAATTTAAAAAAAAATTAGTTTTTAAAATTTTTCTTGAATAAATTTGAAGGATAAGGGTCTGTGATAATTAAAGACTTTAATTTTCATTAATTCGTACGTGTTCATTCTTTAATTTATAATTGCCTTATGAATTACTGAAAGTCTCTGAAAACTACTGAAAAACCATTACTGATTGACATGGTGAAATCACCTAAAATCATGGTTTTCCCTTTGAAAATTACTGATTGAGGTTATAGGGTGTAGGCAGGTCTGCTAAGGCTGTCTTTAGACTCAAACTATCTAAATAATAACCCATGTTTCAACTGTAACTGATTCCATTGTGACCAGTAACACTTCATTCTGCGCGATGATCTTAGTGGTAATAACGTCCTCAGATTACCAGTCTCCTTCCACCTTAAGATTTGTTGGATTTTGTCCGATATCATGGTCTTCTACTTGTGCATCTTTCCACCCCTGTATATTTCTCAACCAGTTCTCTTGTCGCAATTGTATCCTGGATAATGTGTGTCAGTATTGGCATGCTTAAAACCACTCCTGTGTTAAAGAGTTACATCATAGAGGCTTAGTTCAATTGCTCAACGTTCATGCCATCCAGTAGGGTCCTTCTCTCCCTTCAACTCCTTAACGCCTATCAAAAGCTTGTGGTCTGTCACCACAGTAAATGGTTGGCCATACGCGTAACTTCTAAAATTGTCTTACAGCCCAGACAATTGCCCAGAATTCCTTGTCATAGGCCGAATCAAGGACTTTTCCACCATACATTTATGCTACTACATGCTCTCCTAGTCTGCCGGGTTGGGATAAAACGGCTCCTACTGATTTTCCAGAAGCATCTGTGTAAATGACACATGGTTTAGCTGAGTCTGGAAAACACAGAATTGGTGGACTAATTAAAGCTTTTCGTAGATGCTGGAAAGCTTTTTGGGAGTCATCCGTCCAGACAAATTTTCCAGGATTTGATTTCCGTAGCAGATGTAGGGACTGGGTATTCACTTATGTGCTGAATATTTGCAGGGTCTGGTTCAATACCTTCTTTACTTACTCTGTGGCCTAGGTAAACAACACTATCCTGAAATAATTGGCACTTAGACGTTAATTTTAACCCTGCCAACCTTTAAGTCTGGTGAAGACATCTCTTAACAATGACATATGTTCCTGTACTGATTTACTAAACAGTATAACGTCATCTATGTAAACTAATGCTGTCTGCCAATCTAGTCCATCCATAACCAAGTGCATAAGCCTTTGGAAAATAGCTGGGGCATTCGTTAGCCCAAATGCCGTTACTTTAAACTGGTAAAGATCTGAACCTGTTGAAAAAGCAGTTTTCTCTCTATCGTTAGGATAGATCTCTACCAGCCAATACCCAGATGCCAGATCCAGTCGAGAATATACAGTGGAACCTAACAGGAAGTCCAGACAGTCGTCTGTTCATCTCAGTGGAAAGGCATCCTTGTGGCTAAGAGAATTTACTAATCTGTAATCCACACAATAGTGTATACAGTAATCCGCAAAAATAACTTTGTTAGAAAACGTGAAAAAATCGGGACCATAGCGCCAAAACAACGCCAGAAAACCGAGACAATTTCCACGCTGTGTCAGTATTTTGATGCGTTATGAAAAGAAGATTTAGCGCACCAAGAATTTTATTTAGCGCGTGGATGCATCGAAAAAAGACATTGAGACCCGTTTTGAAGAAGATTTAAACGAGTTCAAACTATTTAGGCCGCGTTTAAATGTTTTGTGGCTAGCATAAATTTTCTTGACGAGTTTGTAATTCAGGCTGTTACTGTCATCACGTTCGCGTATTAATTATGTTAACGTGATATGGCCTATTTACAAAATGTAGGTCTACTCCGCATATAAGAAATAATCCAAACCCTATTACTAAATATTAAATTATCGCTAAATTTCACAGTCATATACAATTCCACACATTCACTTCAAATACCTGTAGCACTTTTCCATGAATAAAACGGCATATGAGGCTACGAGTGCGCTATTAACTTATATATTTATTTGTTGTTTACTGATTTTCCAGGAATTTCCTTTGTCTGAGTACATCGTATTAACATTTTAAACCATATTTTCGTAATTCTTTACCGATCTCACTATTCGGTACATCCCGGTGCTTTGGTTGTTTATAAAAAAGAATTTAGCGATCTCACTATTCGGTACATCCCGGTGCTTTGGTTGTTTATAAAAAAGAAACTGCGGAAGCAATCATATAGGTTGAGATCACACTTCATCAGGGAATTCCCAAACGTCCCCGATATAGGGTATTCACGTTTAAACCACATTTTCGTACTAGCCAAACTGCACTCGCCGCGATATCGCATATGTATTACGTTGGGGTAATAAAGAGAAGGAATTACACATGTGCGGAGATGTCTTTACTAGTAGTAAATGCCAGGACGACCACACACAAGATAACTACAAGCACAATAGAGGATGACCATGGACTTTTACATGTACATGTACTTTCCTCGATGTCATTGGCTATTATTTCTTTAGTCTGACGTTTACTTCTGCTTTCAAATACATTGGTATACGTCGGAAAGGTTATTTAATGGGCTTAGCAACTGTGTTGTACTAATGTAGTTCTTCCGATATCATGTGGCCCAATACTAAAAATATCAGAGAACTCTTGTATTAGACATTTGGCCTGGGTTTCTTCTGATTTTGTTAATATAGATCCCTTGAAATCTATTTCTTTAGGGGAAAATTATGGAGGGATCTCGATTTTCTTATCCAATATTTCAAACACACCAACTCTGGCAATAGTTTTATCAATAGTATAGAAGGTACCAAATTATATACCTCCTTCTAAATGAACAGCTTCATCTGACAAATTAACCATTTGTACTAAAGCTATTCCTGTTTTTAGCAACACTTACTGTTTTCGCTGTCATTTATATCATACCCAATGGGTTCTAGAATACCGGTCAACTCATCTGGTATCAGATCTTGAGGCTGAGAAGGTCTTATTCTAACTTGGACAGACCCTTTCCATCGTGGCGCTAGGGATACATTTGTAAATAGACAGGTTTGACATACTCTAGGAAAAATCTGCCATTTTGGTAAGAATTTTACTGTATTAGTACCCATCACAATTTGTTTTTTCTCACTATCAATAATCAACAAATAATCAATCCCAACCCAATAGCATAGGAAGTGCAACACCTCTAGCAACTAGAACTGGATGTAGAACCTCATTGTTGGCTATCCTAATCTTTACAGTTACTATTCCTAAAAGATAAATTTCCTGTCCATTTACTGATGTTGCATGTAAATTGGCAGGTGTCAGCCGCATCTGTTTCATAATAGCATAGTTAATTTTAAAAGTCTCACTAGTAACTGTGATGTCACAGTCGAAATCGATATTTTCAACATTGATGTGTATATAGGCCAAAATTTCTTCATTAGGACAGTTAATTTCTGGCAGCTCTGTAGATGAACATGGAGCTGGTGGTACTGCCTTAACACCAGCTGTTATATAGTTTGAAGGTGACGCGCAATCACGGATTAAATGCCCGATTCCACTACACCGAAAGCACCTATTTTGACCCGTCCCTCTACCACCATTGTCCTGTCTGCCGCAGTGAAACCCCTTCCACGAAGCCTACGTGGTGATGGAAATCCGCGACCCTCAGTTGCATTATAACATTCCCTAGCAAAATGGCGTGGCAAATTACAGCGTTGTGATTACTGGCCATTTTTAATCTCCGACGTTACTGAAGCAAGTCTAACATTCATTTCTTCTATTTGTGTTTGCAAAGCCTTGAAACATTCATTACTTTCAGCAGATTGCTGACATGGATTGGTAAATTCTGGTTGCATAGTTTCACATTCATTAATCCCAATTGCCTTATCGACTTCGGATCAACACTCACTTTTGGATGCAATTTTAATGGCTTCACTAATATTCTTACGGCTCTTATTTCGAACTTTCATCCCCACTGATATCCCTCGTAAAAAGTGAGTTAAGACAACATCGTTCTTTGCCTCTTCATTATACTTCGAATGAGATCTCAGTGATCGAAATGTCCTGTTGCCCGGGGCAACCTGATTTTCAAAAGGGCAACTAAACTTTGGCTGCTAATGGTACACAGGCCAACCATGATAAATACTCAGACTAATAGTATTATACTGTGTTTTTGATACCTACTGACTAATTCTTCGTTTTAAGGCATTTATTTATTTAATTATTAGAAAGAGTAACCAGTATGCCATTTCTCAATAATTTGGGGCCATTCTTCAGAATTTACTTGACAAAGCAATAGTGATTCTAATTTTCTTTAACATATACGGGCAACCTTAATTTTGAAATGACATACATGTACGTTGCCCGCAGGGCAACTACATCTTTTCATTTATTTCTAACCCTAGATCTTATAACCAGTCTTTTTTAATTCCCCGATGTCTACGGCAAGATTTTCATCTAGTTTTCGTTGCCTCTTAATCAGCTCCGTCCGAAACGCTTATAATAATATATCAGAGGCAAATGCCTCTGTGAATGCATCCCTCAGTTTGCCATAATTTTGTTTGTCTTTTTCCATTCAAGTTTCAGAAGATGGCAAATGCTGAATCGCCTAATAATGTGGGAAATATTGAAACTTTCTCATCTTTCAAATTACATGAATTTCCCCATGCTTGGAATCTCTCAATCCATGTCAGAAAGTCCCCCCCCCCCCCCCCCCCCCCCCCCCCCCCCGCTTCCCCTCTAACCGAGGAGAAGTATTTGCCCATTTCCTCAATTCTAACGACTTGGCCATTTTTATACTAGTTTAACAATTGTGGCACTCGTCCTTTCTGGTTCCTGTAAACCCCCGAAAATATCAACAGGGTTGCCAGGTTAGCTCTGATGAGTTCGAGCTGAGCCAATTCGTGGCACACAGATACAGAACCCAAGGAGGACATTGCAGAACCTGCCGTCAAGACTATCCTCACCTTAGGCCACGCAGCTGAGGAAACCGAGGACAATGACAGCCTAGCAGGGACCAACAATGAAAGCGAACTAAGTGATACTGACATGGAAGAAACTGTAGATTTGGATACACATGCATCTAATGACATTCTTGTAGAAGTTCTCCAGGAGATACAAGAAATGAGAAAAAATTTCAATGTTCTCCAAACACAGACCTGTAGAGTACATGATCTATAAGTTGCAAAATCAACCATGAGTAAAAGTCTTAACAAACAGAGAAAGACTTCGAAGAACCGACGACTCAAGGTACCCCAATGTTCATCCCAAATAACGAGCACAAGTGCTATGGCAAACAACACCAAACAACCACAACAAAAAATCCCAGCGTACAAACAGGAACAGAGAGCCTCAATGACACAGAAACCAAAAACTACAACAAAACTAGAAACACTGAAACATATACATACATGAATTCAACTCGCAAACAATTGGAGAGCAGTCTACCAAAGTCACCTCCAAGGAACAGTACTCACCACAACAGTCAGCAGACATCACATCACACAGACACATCAAAGAAAACACTGCTTATCGGCAGCTCCACATTCAAAAGACTTAGCTGGTGCTATATGTCTACAGTACAGTAGACATGACCATAATAGCACAATCCTTCAGTGGGGCAAGGATAGCAGAAAACCACAACAAGATAGAGCTTTTACTTAAAGCGGAACAGTTTTGAAGCTATAGCAGTCCATGTCAGGACTAATGATATTAGCAGACATACAAGTAAATTAGAAGGTATGATAAGAGACTACAATGAACTGATTGAACTCGTACAAACATTTGCACCCGCTACCAAAATCTTTGTTTCATCGATCCTACCACGACAAACAGTACAGTGAACCACACTACAACCTCTTTTGGGATGACGTGCAGTCGTCCACCCAAATCATGAAGGCCTCTGCCTCCTGTCAGATAACATCAGTTACCAACTACACTCTGTGATCAACACCACCTCAGAATCACACAATTTTTATTATGCTCAAGCCACACCGTGGAGGAGATGAACCCAGCTACAAACCAGTTAAAGCATCATACAATGCCAACACAGTTCTCAAACCGATACTCAATTACTAAGCGAAGAAACTGTAGACATACCCAACAATGAGGCACCCAAATACACTACTGAGTTGCAATGAAAACATAATAAGCTATACAACCTGAGACAAGGGAAAATATGAAAAAACAAAACAGAAGCACAAACACGTAAGGCATAAAACATGTAAAACACTAACTGGTGAGTACACAAACACCAACACAAGACAGATACATGTACCAAAACATGTTCAAATAAATAATGATATAAATTCAAAAACAGTAACCAATACATGTATATACACAAATGCAGGTAGTCTAATTAATAAAAAAAGCTGAGCTTGAAGCGCTAGTACACAAGATTCGCTCTGATGTCATACTAATCACAGAAGTCCTACCAAAAAACACAACTATAAATATTAGGGAACTACAGATTGATGAGTACCATCTCTCGCTGAATAGTAATCCATCAAGAGGAGTCATCATCTATACGCATGTATCATTAAATGCTAAAAACTGTGAAACCCTAAATGATGACAGCTTTAAGGAATCTGTGTGGAACCCTAAATGATGATAGCTTTAAGGAATCGGTGTGGAACCTTAAATGATGAAAGCTTTAAGGAATCGGTGTGGAACCCTAAATGATGACAGCTTTAAGGAATCGGTGTGGAACCCTAAATGATGACAGCTTTAAGGAATCGGTGTGGAACCCTAAATGATGACAGCTTTAAGGAATCGGTGTGGAACCCTAAATGATGATAGCTTTAAGGAATCGGTGTGGAACCCTAAATGATGACAGCTTTAACGAATCGGTGTGGAAACCTTAAATGATGATAGCTTTATGGAATCGGTGTGGAACCTTAAATGATGACAGCTTTAAGGAATCGGTTTGAACCCTAAATGATGACAGCTTTAAGGAATCGGTGTGGAACCCTAAATGATGACAGCTTTAAGGAATCGGTGTGGAACCCTAAATGATGACAGCTTTAAGGAATCGGTGTGGAACCCTAAATGATGACAGATTTAAGGAATCGGTGTGGAACCCTAAATGATGACAGCTTTAAGGAATCAGTGTAGAACCCTAAATGATGACAGCTTTAAGGAATCGGTGTGGAACCCTAAATGATGACAGCTTTAAGGAATCGGTGTGGAACCCTAAATGATGACAGCTTTAAGGAATCGGTGTGGAACCCTAAATGATGACAGCTTAAAGGAATCGGTGTGGAACCCTAAATGATGACAGCTTTAAGGAATCTGTGTGGAACCCTAAATGATGATTGCTTTAAGGAATTGGTGTGGAACCCTAAATGATGACAGCTTTAAGGAATCTGTGTGGAACCCTAAATGATGATAGCTTTAAGGAATCGGTGTGGAACCTTAAATGATGAAAGCTTTAAGGAATCGGTGTGAACCCTAAATGATGACAGCTTTAAGGAATCGGTGTGGAACCCTAAATGATGACAGCTTTAAGGAATCGGTGTGGAACCCTAAATGATGACAGCTTTAAGGAATCGGTGTGGAACCCTAAATGATGATAGCTTTAAGGAATCGGTGTGGAACCCTAAATGATGACAGCTTTAACGAATCGGTGTGGAAACCTTAAATGATGATAGCTTTATGGAATCGGTGTGGAACCTTAAATGATGACAGCTTTAAGGAATCGGTTTGAACCCTAAATGATGACAGCTTTAAGGAATCGGTGTGGAACCTTAAATGATGATAGCTTTAAGGAATCGGTGTGAACCCTAAATGATGACAGCTTTAAGGAATCAGTGTGGAGCCCTAAATGATGACAGCTTTAAGGAATCGGTGTGGAACCCTAAATGATGATAGCTTTAAGGAATCTGTGTGGAACCCTAAATGATGATAGCTTTAAGGAATCGGTGTGGAACCCTAAATGATGATAGCTTTAAGGAATCTGTGTGGAACCCTAAATGATGATAGCTTTAAGGAATCGGTGTGGAACCCTAAATGATGACAGCTTTAAGGAATCTGTGTGGAACCCTAAATGATGATAGCTTTAAGGAATCGGTGTGGAACGTTAAATGATAACAGCTTTAAGGAATCGGTGTGGAACCCTAAATGATGACAGCTTTAAGGAAGCGGTGTGGAAGCCTAAATGATGATAGCTTTAAGGAATCAGTGTGGAACCCTAAATGATGACAGCTTTAAGGAATCGGTGTGGAACCCTAAATGATGACAGCTTTAAGGAATCGGTGTGGAACCCTAAATGATGACAGATTTAAGGAATCAGTGTAGAACCCTAAATGATGACAGCTTTAAGGAATCGGTGTGGAACCCTAAATGATGACAGCTTTAAGGAATCGGTGTGGAACCCTAAATGATGACAGCTTTAAGGAATCGGTGTGGAACCCTAAATGATGACAGCTTAAAGGAATCGGTGTGGAACCCTAAATGATGACAGCTTTAAGGAATCTGTGTGGAACCCTAAATGATGATTGCTTTAAGGAATCGGTGTGGAACCCTAAATGATGACAGCTTTAAGGAATCGGTGTGGAAACCTTAAATGATGATAGCTTTATGGAATCGGTGTGGAACCTTAAATGATGACAGCTTTAAGGAATCGGTTTGAACCCTAAATGATGACAGCTTTAAGGAATCTGTGTGGAACCCTAAATGATGATTGCTTTAAGGAATCGGTGTGGAACCCTAAATGATGACAGCTTTAAGGAATCTGTGTGGAACCCTAAATGATGATAGCTTTAAGGAATCGGTGTGGAACCTTAAATGATGAAAGCTTTAAGGAATCGGTGTGAACCCTAAATGATGACAGCTTTAAGGAATCGGTGTGGAACCCTAAATGATGACAGCTTTAAGGAATCGGTGTGGAACCCTAAATGATGACAGCTTTAAGGAATCGGTGTGGAACCCTAAATGATGATAGCTTTAAGGAATCGGTGTGGAACCCTAAATGATGACAGCTTTAACGAATCGGTGTGGAAACCTTAAATGATGATAGCTTTATGGAATCGGTGTGGAACCTTAAATGATGACAGCTTTAAGGAATCGGTTTGAACCCTAAATGATGACAGCTTTAAGGAATCGGTGTGGAACCTTAAATGATGATAGCTTTAAGGAATCGGTGTGAACCCTAAATGATGACAGCTTTAAGGAATCAGTGTGGAGCCCTAAATGATGACAGCTTTAAGGAATCGGTGTGGAACCCTAAATGATGATAGCTTTAAGGAATCTGTGTGGAACCCTAAATGATGATAGCTTTAAGGAATCGGTGTGGAACCCTAAATGATGATAGCTTTAAGGAATCTGTGTGGAACCCTAAATGATGATAGCTTTAAGGAATCGGTGTGGAACCCTAAATGATGACAGCTTTAAGGAATCTGTGTGGAACCCTAAATGATGATAGCTTTAAGGAATCGGTGTGGAACGTTAAATGATAACAGCTTTAAGGAATCGGTGTGGAACCCTAAATGATGACAGCTTTAAGGAAGCGGTGTGGAAGCCTAAATGATGATAGCTTTAAGGAATCAGTGTGGAACCCTAAATGATGACAGCTTTAAGGAATCGGTGTGGAACCCTAAATGATGACAGCTTTAAGGAATCGGTGTGGAACCCTAAATGATGACAGATTTAAGGAATCGGTGTGGAACCCTAAATGATGACAGCTTTAAGGAATCGGTGTGGAACCCTAAATGATGATAGCTTTACGGAATCGGTGTGGAACCCTAAATGATGACAGCTTTAAGGAATCGGTGTGGAACCCTAAATGATGATAGCTTTATGGAATCGGTGTGGAACCTTAAATGATGACAGCTTTAAGGAATCGGTGTGGAAACCTTAAATGATGATAGCTTTATGGAATCGGTGTGGAACCTTAAATGATGACAGCTTTAAGGAATCGGTTTGAACCCTAAATGATGACAGCTTTAAGGAATCTGTGTGGAACCCTAAATGATGATAGCTTTAAGGAATCGGTGTGGAACCTTAAATGATGATAGCTTTAAGGAATCGGTGTGAACCCTAAATGATGACAGCTTTAAGGAATCTGTGTGGAACCCTAAATGATGATAGCTTTAAGGAATCGGTGTGGAACCTTAAATGATGATAGCTTTAAGGAATCGGTGTGAACCCTAAATGATGACAGCTTTAACGAATCGGTGTGGAAACCTTAAATGATGATAGCTTTATGGAATCGGTGTGGAACCTTAAATGATGATAGCTTTAAGGAATCGGTGTGAACCCTAAATGATGACAGCTTTAAGGAATCAGTGTGGAGCCCTAAATGATGACAGCTTTAAGGAATCGGTGTGGAACCCTAAATGATGATAGCTTTAAGGAATCTGTGTGGAACCCTAAATGATGATAGCTTTAAGGAATCGGTGTGGAACCCTAAATGATGACAGCTTTAAGGAATCTGTGTGGAACCCTAAATGATGATAGCTTTAAGGAATCGGTGTGGAACGTTAAATGATAACAGCTTTAAGGAATCGGTGTGGAACCCTAAATGATGACAGCTTTAAGGAAGCGGTGTGGAAGCCTAAATGATGATAGCTTTAAGGAATCAGTGTGGAACCCTAAATGATGACAGCTTTAAGGAATCTGTGTGGAACCCTAAATGATGATAGCTTTAAGGAATCGGTGTGGAACCCTAAATGATGATAGCTTTAAGGAATCAGTGTGGAACCCTAAATGATGACAGCTTTAAGGAATCTGTGTGGAATCCTAAATGATGATAGCTTTAAGGAATCGGTGTGGAACGTTAAATGATAACAGCTTTAAGGAATCGGTGTGGAACCCTAAATGATGACAGCTTTAAGGAATCGGTGTGGAAGCCTAAATGATGATAGCTTTAAGGAATCAGTGTGGAACCCTAAATGATGACAGCTTTAAGGAATCTGTGTGGAACCCTAAATGATGATAGTGTTATGTCGCGATTCGCCACCTATCTCGAAACACGGGGGATTAGCCGGGTGGGAATAGGTCGTAAACACTTCAGGATGAGACGACAGTTGAAGATACTCGAATAGACAATCAGTAAGATCTTCTTCAACTATAACTGTTATTAAGCTTTTATTACTATCCAGAACTATACTTCAAATATATACTTGTTTCAAAATAAACTTTATAAACACTAATTAATAATATAACTCTAACAATCTAACTCTAAAGACTAACTCTGTATCTCTAAATCTAGCTCTCAATCAATCTCTAGCTGTCTCTCTAATTCTAAGTCTAATGCTATCTACCCTATCTCTCTCTAATGCTAACTCTAAAGCTCTCTGCCTAATTTACAAAATCATCTGTCTTTTAAAACAAGTGGTATCTATGAAAACAGTGATGTCATAAATGTAGTCAAGAGACATGTTTTGGATTCCAAAACATGCCTAAAAGCATTTATAAGAATTAACTAATTTAAATCAATTTATAATAGTTCATTTTAATTATACAGGATTTATAGACATGAATGAGAAATATAATATAGTTAACCACTTTAATAATTCTAACTAGCAGTAGATATTTTCCCTACAAAAATTAAGTATTAGTAAATCCTGATGACTATTTTGAAAATAATCAAAGTGAAAGTTGTCTCTGCTTTAGGCAGCAACAACTTTCAGTCAAATCATTTCTAAAATATTGTGCAGGCTTAATATTCCAATATTTCGAAACTATGTTTGTGGGAATTCAGAGTGAAAAGGGTCATCAGATTATAAACACACTTAATACAAACAGAATAATAAGCCTACATGAATCAAGCTACAGGTATGTGCAAGACTCAAGATATTATCCTTACTACCGGCTTATAGGTATATTGATTGTTCTGACAGGTAATTGGGCTATTGTCTTTGATCCACTATACACTGGGCATGGTCGCACTTGGTTTCACACAGGCTCTGGTCATAACAGCTAACAACATTATATGTAAAATCACTGATATATTATAATCCACTGAAATCTCTATGTCTGACCTAATAGCCCCATGACATACTCTACCGACTTAAAAAATGGACCTGCCCTCAGGTCCAAGATAAAAAAAATTTAAATAGTGGTATATAGATGGAACGGAATTAATTAGGTTTGATATAGTATTCCTGATAGGCACATGAAAATTGCTGTAGCTCATGGGTGAAACCTACCATGGCTAAAAACACAACTATATATTTCACACTTAATTTCTTCTCTGATACTGATTTCGCTGTCTCTTTAACCGCTTAATTTCTGCCTCCATCTCAATACGGCGCTCTACAGCTCGTTGGTTATCCGCCGCATATGTTTCATACCTCTCCTCGAAATAATCTCGTTCATCTTGCAACTGGGCAATCGTCTTTTGCAGTTTGTTTGATTCTGCATCCCAGCTTTGTTTTACCTCCTCGAACTTGCTAATGGAATTAACGCTATGAGTCTTTTCTTTCTTCAATGTCTCTAGCTCCTCCAGAATGGTGTTATGCTGTGTCACGTTAAAATTATTTTCATGACACAGCTCACTAAAGTCACGCTTATATCCTTCAAGTTCATAATTAATTCTCTCGTTTTCTTCCCGACTTTTGCTTAATTGTTCTTGGGCTTCTTCAAGGTCTTTTCTAAATTGTTCCAACTCTCCCTCTATTTTGGTTATGCTGTTCACAGATATAGTATTGTCTGTCCTAATGTTGCTGAGCTTCTCATTCAGTTGGTTACATTCAGCTTTTAATGATTTATTATCAACACAGGTGTCTTCAAGTATAGTTTTAACCTTTTGATATTCCTGACTAATGGTATCTTTTTCTTCTTCACATTTAGTCAGTTGTTCACGAACACTGGTGACTCTGTCTAAGATTGAAAGCATCTCCATGCTGTGAAGGATCTTATCTTCTTCCATCCTATCCATAACAGCACAGAGCTTAGTTTCTAACCTGAATTCTCTGTCTTTGGCACTAATCTCACATCTTATAGCATCTTCATCAATTGTGGCATATGGAAGCTCCTGCGCAAGGGATTCGCTTTCATCTGCTATAGTATTGTTCTGCATACTAGCTTCAGCACTTTGTGTTTGACATATGATAAAATCATCACTGGTGTTAGTGGAACTGTCTGTTTTCTGCACATATCTGTGATTACTCAACTTGCAAGAATTTTGTCTCCTGCTTCTGCTTGCCGAAACGAATGAAACATCTCTGTGCCTATTGGCACACATAAACGAAAAATGTCCGAAATTACGGCAAGAGAAGCAGCGCACAAATCTTGCTCTGCAGAATGATAAATGGTTATTGTTGAACGACTCACCACATCGGTAGCACTGTCTATGATGATGATGATGCTGGTGATGTTGCATTCGTCTGCTCACCCATGGTTGATGATGGTGACTCGGTGACCGCCCTGGCTGATGGTGATGACACGATTGATGATGTCGTCTATCGAGTGGTCTTCTTGATCTTATCTGCTGTTGACTCATCCTGGCTCCTGTTGTTCTATTGCTGCGATCGTGAGATACGGGATCTTTTTGTAGTCAATACAACTACGCCGGATCCTCCACCAATCTGTTATGTCGCGATTCGCCACCTATCTCGAAACACGGGGGATTAGCCGGGTGGGAATAGGTCGTAAACACTTCAGGATGAGACGACAGTTGAAGATACTCGAATAGACAATAAGTAAGATCTTCTTCAACTATAACTGTTATTAAGCTTTTATTACTATCCAGAACTATACTTCAAATATATACTTGATTCAAAATAAACTTTATAAACACTAATTAATAATATAACTCTAACAATCTAACTCTAAAGACTAACTCTGTATCTCTAAATCTAGCTCTCAATCAATCTCTAGCTGTCTCTCTAATTCTAAGTCTAATGCTATCTACCCTATCTCTCTCTAATGCTAACTCTAAAGCTATCTCCCTAATTTACAAAATCATCTGTCTTTTATAACAAGTGGTATCTATGAAAACAGTGATGTCATAAATGTAGTCAAGAGACATGTTTTGGATTCCAAAACATGTCTAAAAGCATTTATGAGAATTAACTAATTTAAATCAATTTATAATAGTTCATTTTAATTATACAGGATTTATAGAAATGAATGAGAAATATAATATAGTTAACCACTTTAATAATTCTAACTAGCAGCAGATATTTTCCCTACAAAAATTAAGTATTAGTAAATCCTGATGACTATTTTGAAAATAATCAAAGTGAAAGTTGTCTCTGCTTTAGGCAGCAACAACTTTCAGTCAAATCATTTCTAAAATATTCTGCAGGCTTAATATTCCAATATTTCGAAACTATGTTTGTGGGAATTCAGAGTGAAAAGGGTCATCAGATTATAAACACACTTAATACAAACAGAATAATAAGCCTACATGAATCAAGCTACAGGTATGTGCAAGACTCAAGATATTATCCTTACTACCGGCTTATAGGTATATTGATTGTTCTGACAGGTAATTGGGCTATTGTCTTTGATCCACTATACACTGGGCATGGTCGCACTTGGTTTCACACAGGCTCTGGTCATAACAGCTAACAACATTATATGTAAAATCACTGATATATTATAATCCACTGAAATCTCTATGTCTGACCTAATAGCCCCATGACAATAGCTTTAAGGAATCGGTGTGGAACCCTAAATGATGATAGCTTTAAGGAATCAGTGTGGAACCCTAAATGATGACAGCTTTAAGGAATCTGTGTGGAACCCTAAATGATGATAGCTTTAAGGAATCTGTGTGGAACCTTAAATGATAACAGCTTTAAGGAATCGGTGTGGAACCCTAAATGATGACGGCTTTAAGGAATCGATGTGAACCCTAAATGATGACAGCTTTAAGGCATCGGTGTGGAACCCTAAATGATGACAGCTTTAAGGAATCGGTGTGGAACCCTAAATGATGACAGCTTTAAGGAATCGGTGTGGGACCCTAAATGATGACAGCTTTAAGGAATCAGTGTAGAACCCTAAATGATGACAGCTTTAAAGAATCGGTGTGGAACCCTAAATGATGACAGCTTTAAGGAATCGGTGTGGAACCCTAAATGATGACAGCTTTAAGGAATCTGTGTGGAACCCTAAATGATGACAGCTTAAAGGAATCAGTGTGGAACCCTAAATGATGACAGCTTTAAGGAATCTGTGGGGAACCCTAAATGATGATAGCTTTAAGGAATCGGTGTGGAACCCTAAATGATGACAGCTTAAAGGAATCAGTGTGGAACCCTAAATGATGACAGCTTTAAGGAATCTGTGGGGAACCCTAAATGATGATAGCTTTAAGGAATCGGTGTGGAAGCCTAAATGATGACAGCTTTAAGGAATCGGTGTGGAACCCTAAATGATGACAGCTTTAAGGAATCGGTGTGGAACCCTAAATGATGACAGCTTTAAGGAATCGGTGTGGAACCCTAAATGATGACAGCTTTAAGGAATCAGTGTAGAACCCTAAATGATGACAGCTTTAAAGAATCGGTGTGGAACCCTAAATGATGACAGCTTTAAGGAATCGGTGTGGAACCATAAATGATGACAGCTTTAAGGAATCGGTGTGGAACCCTAAATGATGACAGCTTAAAGGAATCAGTGTGGAACCCTAAATGATGACAGCTTTAAGGAATCTGTGGGGAACCCTAAATGATGATAGCTTTAAGGAATCGGTGTGGAACCCTAAATGATGATAGCTTTAAGGAATCGGTGTGGAACCTTAAATGATGAAAGCTTTAAGGAATCGGTGTGAACCCTAAATGATGACTGCTTTAAGGAATCAGTGTGGAACCCTAAATGATGACAGCTGTAGTAACTTAACTACGTATAAAAGGTTACTCACCCAACAGAGGTCTTGAATCGGCCAGTGGAACCAGCGGCAGATGTGCACGGTTCAGGTTCCAAGGTACGACTGCCGGGCGTCCGTAGAAACGGCGGGAATCAGCTAGCCCGGCAGTCGCGAAACCCGAACTGCGGAATTGCGGGATACCGCCAGCACCACACTCTCCCCCGTTTATAAAAACATGCTTGTTTAATTTAAAATCTTATCTTTTAATTAAAAATCTTATCTAAAAATCTACTCTTTTAAAAATCTGCACACCATAAAAACACACAGGCATTGACGCTCAACTGCTAAAGGTAGCATCAGAAATTGCCAATTAAAAAAATATAGGTGTCGATCCATCTAGAAGGAAGGAGCGGTTAATAGTAAAACAGATGGATAGATCAACAGCTGCCGGACGAGGGCCAGCGTCACAGATTTAAAAATAGTATAGCATCCTAACTAAAATTAAGGACAGTGGTTTTCCACCACAGTAGAAAACTGACAGAATTGACGGAATTGCCGAATTGATAAAGTAATAAAAATAATCTCACATGAATTTAGTTGGAGTGTTATTTGAAATTAACGTATGTGAGATTCGAGGAAAACCTATGAATATTGCAATTTTTTTTTTAAATTTAGTGAATATTTTTAACCGTAACCTTTTTGATATACCTCTTATATAATTGAAACGGATCTGAATCCACAAATTTAGGAAATCCGGAAAACCACTATCCCTATCACAATACAGATATCTGAATGAAGCTAAACGGAACGGATAATACAGCAGAAGAAAGAAACATATGAATTTGCGCTATGACTAACGCGCCAATTACTTCGCGCATTAGGAAATGATAAGCGTAAGAAATGCATCTGTACGATTTATGCAGTCTTTGCTAAATGCATATTATAAATATGCTGTCATATGCAAGACTTCTGCATTATAGAGTAATGCACATTATAAATATGCCTGAGTTATGCATTATAGAGTAATAATGCATCATTGCATCATTTTAACATGTAATTGCTACACGTTTAATAAATGAAATACCTAGGTATGGCAGTATATAATATGTTGGCCTAATATAAAATATCTGAACGGACCTATGTAGAATTAATATACCTGGGCTATCCTATAAAATATCTGTGCTGACCTAATAAAACCATATATAATATATTTGAGCTACCCTATAAAATATCTGAGCTGACAAATGTAGAACTGGCATTAAATAGCTAACCTATACTGAATTTCACTATACATAGATGAGTTTGCATCATAACATATGATGCATATACTTATAAAAGCGTGTACATGGATTTAATCCATATACACATAACAGAGAGCATTATTATGACCACACGTCATGACGGACAATAATTGCAGTTAACAATACAATGCGTATGATTAATGTGTAACAATTTACACATCATTTGACAACGCATATCTGTAATGTGCGATCAAGAAATGCGTAAATATAACCACGCATTACTACGCGCAATTATTCACGCGTCATTTGAAAAAACGCGTAATTATAATAACGCGTTCTGTGAGTCATACAGCGATGGACCCCTATTGGTTTTTGGTATCTCACGGAGTATTATTGCTGGAAAAAGCCACTATGTGCTTATGTGTCCAACTAATTTAGTGTCCCAAAACTTACAAAAAATAGAACATCACGATTTTGCTGTTGCTGAAACTAAAGCTAAGATGGAAACGGAACATAAGCCAATGATTATACATGTTTTCCGGACAAGTTGAATGTCTTCAGTGTCATGCAGCATATTAAAATTAGAAGTCATAATTTCATATCATCTGGATTACAGTAATTCTTTTAATGTTGAATTACTGTTACCATTGTACATTATCACATTACTATTGTAGTACTGTACTACGACCGAAAAGCTAACTGCAGTCCGCAACAATACCATGACCAAATGAATCCGTAATAAGACGAAACCAGAGGAACGTTTATTCAGGTGGACAAGTAGGGTCCATGAAGACTTATATAGTCTAATTCACGAATGCTTAAAGATCATTCTAATACATTTCATAATCTAGGAACCTGTTAGGAAGACGGCACTGCCTTCCTGTTCAACTCTGAATGGTGTGAGTTTGGAGTTGGTCATCTCTAGGAGATGTGTGATGTATTTCCCCTCGGACCTGACACCTCATGCGCCTAGGGGAAAAAATGTGATGCGGTTCCCCTCGGACCTGACACCTCATGCGCCTAGGGGACGTGTTATGCGTTTCCCCTCGGACCTGACACCTCATGCGCCTAGGGGACGTGTTATGCGTTTCTCCTCGGACCTGACACCTCATGCGCCTAGGAGAGTGATGCTGTGTTTGTGGGACGGGTAAAACAGAGTCGATATCGAGGTCATCTGTCAAAACAGCATCTAGATCATTATGCAGAATTGATGAGGATGGATCAATACCATATGGAATGGTTTCATCCGAATCCTCTTCAAAAATGGAAGCACGGTTATCATCAGATAACCTAAGGCCATTATCGGGGGATAATAAGTCATCATCATCGCCATGATCTTCAGAGCTTATAGCACGTCTCATTCGCAATATCCAGAGAGGTAAATCACGATCTCTGCACAGCTTTAATCTATCATGGTGAACAACTAGTTCCCGGCGTTGGTTTTTGATCCCAAACAGTGCTTCTGACAACTTTTTATAAATAATAAATGGACAGTCCAAGGAGGTTGTACTTTACTGGACTGGCCTATTTTAGTTGCAGAATTAGCAAGATAAACTACATCACCAACATGATAGGCATGCTCATGCAAACGTAGATCATACTCTCTTTTCTGGCGCTTCTGAGCCATTTTAAGGTTATCCCGTGCTATCTCATGAGTTTCATGCAACGTTTGCTGTAACTGTTGGATGAAGTCACTGGCATCTGAAGGGGCATTCTCTGTAGTCGCAGACACAGGGCATTGGCACATTATGTCAATAGGCTGTAGTACTTCTCGACCAAGCATCATCATGTTGGGAGTATACCCCGTCTGTCGGCTTACAGTAGATCGTATAGCTCCAGCGATGAAAGGAATACACTTGTCCCAATCTTTCTGTCTGTCATGCTCTTGCAGGTAACACCGTATACACTGCAAGACAGTACGGTTTATACGTTCAATCTGTCCATTCGAACATGGTCTATAAGCTGTGGTGCGTGTTTTTGAAATCTCCAGTAGATGGCACGGTTCCTTAAATAGGTTGCTCTCAAAGTTACGACCCTGGTCGGTGTGTAAGAAATATGAACAGCCAAATCTGGTGACAAAACGCTCCACATACGTTTTGGCTACCAGTTCTGCCCCTTGTTCAGGGAGCGCATAGCACTCAACCCATTTAGTGAACTGATCTATGATCATCAACACGTATCTATTTCCCAGTGTAGATGTGATAAAGGGGCCCAAAATGTCCATATGTACCCGTTCCAAGGGAAACCCAGCATGGAACTCGCCCAGAGCAGCTCTAGGTCGGATGGAAGCTTTTTTGCTACAGCTACAAATCCGACAGGATTTCACATACGCCACCACATCACGAGAGTATCCGTGCCAGATATACTTAGCCTTCACTCTCTCTAATGTCTTCTGCTCACCCATGTGACTGGCAAGCTTGGAATCATGACAATTTTCCAAAACCAGCTTCTGGAGAGACTGGGACTACCAGCAGATTCCGTGTGGTATTTGCTTCTACCCAGAGATAGTGCAAAATGCTATCGACAAGAATCAATTGATCACAACGAGCCCACCAAAACTTGACAGCTGGACTAGCTAAATATAGCTCCGCGTCAGAAGGTGTGTGTGACTGCTCAATCCATGATACAACTGTCTTCAGATCAGGATCCTCCAACTGACGCTCCCTTAGATTTTCCGAAGAGAATGCGTCTAACCAGTTTGACCTTCCGATAACCTGGTCTGTTTGGGGGACACCATTCAGCAGTCCATCTGGATCGTCGCTGTCTGTGTCGCTGTCTGATAGGTCATTATTACTCAGTTGAAGGGCCCTTATGGTTTGAAAAGCCAAAGGAATTACATCATCAACATCTTGTTCAAATTGAGAACATTGCTGCTGAAGCTTGGTACAATATTTGCACCCACCACATGGTAACGAACTAAGAGATTGGCCAGCTTTATAACAGTGGCAAGGTGAAAAATCACTTGGAACTCGTGATAGACCATCAGCATTAGAGTGCTGTTTACCGGGCCTGTACTGCATCATCATATTATATTGGGACAGTTCTTCTAGCCATCTAGCTAGTTGTCCTTCGATGTGCTTGAAACTGAGCAGCCACGTGAGACTGTGATAGTCAGTCCGCACAATAAATGACCGTCCTAGCAAGTACATACGGTACTGCCTAGTAAATGCTACCACGGCCAGCAACTCTTTGCGTGTAACACAATATTTACGCTGAGCCGGTGTCAACTTTCGGCTCGCAAAACCAATAAGCACCTCTTTCCCATTCTGAATTTGGGATAACTCTGCACCAATAGCCGCCTCTGAAGCATCCGTATCCAGTATGAAGGTACCATCCGGTGTCGGATAACCTAACACTGCAGGGTTGGCCATAGCACCCTGAAGTGTTTCGAAAGCTACCTGATGCTTTAGAGTCCAGTCATACTCTACTTTGGAACTGGTAAGTGCAGAGAGAGGAGCAGAAATACCAGCAAAACCCTGTATGTGCTCTCGGTGGTAATTCATGAACCCTAGGAAAGATTCCAGCTCTTTCCTGGTCTTAGGAACAGGCCAATTAGCGACGCTTTCCATATTGTTTGGCTTAACAGCGATTCCCATATCACTCACCAACTTACCTAAGAAACAGAGTTCTGTATGGAACAAATTACACTTCTTAGGTTTTAATTTAAGGTTGTGCAACAGGAATCGGGAAAGGACAGCTTTCAAGTTGGTCATATGACTGTCAAAGTCAGTCCCTGTCACTACCACGTCATCTAAATACGCAAGACACTCGCACCAGTTAAGACCTTGCAACACCAGCTGAACAACCCTCTGAAAGGTAGCCGGGCTGTTGCACGTACCAAATGGCATCCGGACAAATTCAAAAAGCCCTTATCTTGTGATAAATGCGAGCTTGTAGCGGTCCTCTGGGTCAACCTCGACTTGCCAATACCCAGCTGCCATATCAAGTGTGCTGATGAACTTAGCACCACCAAGTGCATCCAGACATGTCTCAATGTTTGGTAGGGGGTAAAGGTCTTTGCGAGTTATACTGTTCAGAGCTCGAAAATCGACGCAGTACCTTACGGTACCGTCTTTCTTCCGAACTAATACCGGGGCTGACGACCACTCAGATTTTGACGGAACTATGATACCTTTCTCTAACATTTCCGCAAGGTGTTTCTCTTCCTCATTCTCAAAACCAAGAGGAGTTCGTCTAAGTTTAGAACGAACAGGTTGTGCCTTACCTGTGTCAACCTTATGTCTTATCCCCTTGAACAAACCCAAATCAAGATCATCTTTTGCAAATGCATCCTGATACTCGATTAACATGGATTCAACTAGCGAAGACTGCGTATCCGATAAACCCGATGTCGACCTCTCATACAGCTCCTGTAAGAACACAGGGAGGTCCACCTCAGTGGCTGTAGAAGTCTGTAAACCGCCCTGGTTTATGGGATTACCAGCAAGTTGAAATTCTGTTCTAGGGTCTAAAACCTCCTCAATTTCTGTGACAATACCAAGGTTGTGGTCTTGTTCCAGAGTAATATATTGGGCCGACAGGTTCCTTAACAAAATAGGAATCTGCGAATCTTTGGCAGTGGCCACTGTATGAGGTGTTACCAGACCCTCCAGTTTAGATGAGGGCTGGAGCACAACATCATTCTGTACCTCCCGATCCAGAACACCTGTGGTCTTCACGGCCTCAAAAGGACCCACGACCACTTTCTGCTTCAATGTTACCCGAGCTACTTGGGCTTCCTTCCCACGAGCTCTCAACATTGAGGCTTGAATCGGTTCTCCATTAATTGTCAGACACAGTCTAGTCAGATCAATGGTGGCCTTGTGTGCCTTCAAGAAATCCAGGCCTAATATAATCGGATCATTAATATTGGCAAGAAGTACTGGCCAGTTGAACATCATGGAGCCTAATGCAATTGTGACTGGCTCAACACTTTCCGCAGGGATAACATTGTCTCTACCTGCACCTTTCAATGCAATAGACTCCAACCTCTTTAAAGGGTAAGGTAATTTATTTGCAAAGAAATTGCCAATTACTGTCACTTGTGCCGCAGTGTCCACCACTGCATCAACGGAAACACCATTTACTTTAATGGGAATGACTAGTGTCATAGGGTCACGATTAAACTCATACATGCGAACATCATATGATCGCACAGGCGAAGATCTCGGTGAAGCAGAAGGTGATGGCGACCGTGTACGCCTCGGCTCTGGACACTCGCGGGAAAAATGCCCCTCTAAATTGCAATTAAAGCACTTTCCCGATCTGAGAGGAGGAGAAGGGGAACGCGATGGAACGACCTTCCCTCTTGGAGGAGACCGACCTCGACCGAATTGACCAGATATAAGATTCAAAATCTTAGCCACATCTACCTTCATATCCGCCATATCCTTCCTAAGTCCTTCGACATCTTTCTCCAATTTATCTATCCTGCTTGGAGCCGTTATGCCTCTCAACTGCTCAGGATTATCTGCCTCCAACAACCCAGAAGCATCGTCCGGAAAACGGACCTTTCGAACCTCAGGTCTTCTGGAACCCATGATCAATCTTTGATTATGGATAGCTGCATTGACCATTTGTACAGCCTCCTCCAGGGTGCTCGGATCTTTATCCATAGCTATCAGAGCGGCTCGTTTATGCTCAACACCCCGTAGGAAGGCATCAATGGCAATAGTCTCGCCCAAACTCTCTGAGGCATCAGGGTAACCATCTAAAGTGAGCTCCTGAATGATGTCTGCAAATTCTTCTAAAGAGTTACCCTCTTGTCGAATATCTTGCATCTTTTTTCTGATGATGTGGGGCAGATCTTTCTTCCCGAATCTCAACTTTAATTTGTCACATAAACTAAAGTAATCATTCTGGACTTGCCCAGAACAGATGCAGTAAAACTTTAAGGCCTTGTCCCTTAAAGCTGAGATGAGCATGTCTAATTTATACATATCAGACCAACGGTACCTTGAAGCAGTATGCTCAAACTGTATGAAAAATGGTTTCCACTCAAATTTTCCATCAAAAGTTGACATTTTAGGTGGAGGAGGACCATCAGAGTAGCTTCTACGACCTGGGAATGACATTCTAGAGTCATTGTACGAAGAGCCATCCCAGTAAGCTCTACGAACTGGTGATGACGTCCTAGTGTCATGGTGAGAAACTGATCGCGACTCCCTCTTAGGTTCTCTAGGGGTATATACACCCCTAGGAGCCAGGTTATCAACTAGGGTATGATCACCCCTTTGTTGACTAGTTGAGTTAAGGAGTGCCTTGTATTTGATACCTTGAGCTAACAGTTCCATGTTCAGTCTAGCTACCGTCTCTTCCAGGGATTCTTCCCTTGGGTGTGAGTCGACCCCACCAACAGCGCCTTCATCATTGATGTCGAATACGACTTCCCCAGCATGGAGCAATCGTGCAAGGATTGTAGCTGTGGCAGGCAGATCAGTATCTGCCTTAATGTCGGCCAGGGATATGAAACCTCCTCTGGACTCACGAAAATTTACTATGCCAGCAGCTCGAACTTTACCAATATTATGGAGTGCACTAAGTTCCTCCACGGTTGCAGTGTTAATACACAAAGGTTTCGTCATTATGGGTCACCGGTTGATTTATACCAAGGAAGCGAAATTAATATCCGCTAAAAAAAATAATATCACCTACTGAAATAAGTCGTAAGCGTATGCTTACTGAAATATATAAATCACTGAGTCGTGATGGTGGTGCAACTCCGGAGAACGTCTAAATGAATCTTCCGAAGCCAAACCAAATCCAGTAACGTACCTGCATGCAAACCATCCTTCAGAAACTCGAAAGTATAATGATAACGGACGCGTTTACGTGCACTAGATTTTTTACGGAGTATTAACTCTACACTGCACTTGATGGTGTGTACACCAATATCTGCATTAATTTTCTCAATTCTATCATTGAGAAGAGAGAGTTGGTCATGCAGTTGCAGCTCTTGGTCTTTGAAGGAATAGGGATTCAAATGGTGAAGTTGCTCATTATACAGGACCAGAGAATACGCCGGGATATCGATAAATTTCACCATTTGGCCGCCTTACTATGTCTATCGCACGTTGATAGTGTTGGCAAATGCGGTCTACCGCGAGTTCATCATCGCCTGTCCTTAAATAGACAAAACCGTCGCCTCGTTTCTCGGTAAGGTCGCATGTTCCGGCCCAGATATAGAAAACGATCCGGTGAAATTTCTGAACGGCGCTGGCTATTCTCGACTGCAGAATATTGACCAAGTCTTGTGTAGTACCACCGCTTTTACACCAATACTCAACAAACCCAGTTTGATCAGCTCTTTTCAAAATGAAACCTTTACTTGTACCCAACAAAATCGCTTTGTGGGTAAAGGACTGATCCAACGAAAACTGGGTGCGAGCCAAAAACTCCTCAGATTTAACTTGAAAAGGAGGCATAAGCTGAGTATTGTTTCAACGGAGTAACTAGCAATGTGATTATGAACTTTTTGAATTAATAATAACAAGAAAAAACCCCAAAACAAATAGTGTTCAGCGTAATTAGTAAACCTAATATTACAATTGAAACATATTTGTTAATTAGAAGGGAGATTACCCTCTAATGTTCAAAAAGTTAATAATAATGATAATAATAACAACAAAAGTGATTTATATCACTTCTTTATTTCAAATAATTCTGAAATAAACAAAGAAATCGAACTGTAATTAACATATAAAGAAATATCGAAAAACCGACGGTTAAATTACAGCTCAGAATCGCGTACATATGACACTGAAGACAACTAACAATAACAATCCAGAAACTATAGGGTTGTCATTCCACGGAATACTGACATAGATGATGGATGATAGAAACTAAGCACGAAAATATACCTCAATTCATTACAGTTCAAATAAATAACATTGAATCTTGAATTTATGACGTATATGACGTATATATGTAAGGTATATTAATCTATATACCCGACATTTGCATGCTATAGTATAAATAACTAATATATATTTAACTATAACTCACCTATCATCTGTGATTGTTAAATCCTACAAAAATAACTATTAAATAATCAAAATGGCGGCCAGAGTCTGTAAAATTGACGTTCGGGCAAGACTAGAGTAGTCTTTATATTTCCGAGAATTCCATCTTTTTTAACAGCAAAATCGTGAGTAGAATTTAGAAATAACTAATAAAAATTTTTTATTTAGGGCCCAAAGTACTCCTGACACCATTTGTAGTAACTTAACTACGTATAAAAGGTTACTCACCCAACAGAGGTCTTGAATCGGCCAGTGGAACCAGCGGCAGATGTGCACGGTTCAGGTTCCAAGGTACGACTGCCGGGCGTCCGTAGAAACGGCGGGAATCAGCTAGCCCGGCAGTCGCGAAACCCGAACTGCGGAATTGCGGGATACCGCCAGCACCACACTCTCCCCCGTTTATAAAAACATGCTTGTTTAATTTAAAATCTTATCTTTTAATTAAAAATCTTATCTAAAAATCTACTCTTTTAAAAATCTGCACACCATAAAAACACACAGGCATTGACGCTCAACTGCTAAAGGTAGCATCAGAAATTGCCAATTAAAAAAATATAGGTGTCGATCCATCTAGAAGGAAGGAGCGGTTAATAGTAAAACAGATGGATAGATCAACAGCTGCCGGACGAGGGCCAGCGTCACAGATTTAAAAATAGTATAGCATCCTAACTAAAATTAAGGACAGTGGTTTTCCACCACAGTAGAAAACTGACAGAATTGACGGAATTGCCGAATTGATAAAGTAATAAAAATAATCTCACATGAATTTAGTTGGAGTGTTATTTGAAATTAACGTATGTGAGATTCGAGGAAAACCTATGAATATTGCAATTTTTTTTAAAATTTAGTGAATATTTTTAACCGTAACCTTTTTGATATACCTCTTATATAATTGAAACGGATCTGAATCCACAAATTTAGGAAATCCGGAAAACCACTATCCCTATCACAATGCAGATATCTGAATGAAGCTAAACGGAACGGATAATACA
Organism: Chaetoderma sp. LZ-2023a; assembly: GCA_034401795.1. Lineage (NCBI taxonomy): Eukaryota > Metazoa > Mollusca > Caudofoveata > Chaetodermatida > Chaetodermatidae > Chaetoderma > Chaetoderma sp. LZ-2023a. The sequence goes on along the minus strand of CM067360.1, from coordinate 12,294,505 downwards.
GCAGAAGAAAGAAACATATGAATTTGCGCTATGACTAACGCGCCAATTACTTCGCGCATTAGGAAATGATAAGCGTAAGAAATGCATCTGTACGATTTATGCAGTCTTTGCTAAATGCATATTATAAATATGCTGTCATATGCAAGACTTCTGCATTATAGAGTAAGGCACATTATAAATATACCTGAGTTATGCATTATAGAGTAATAATGCATCATTGCATCATTTTAACATGTAATTGCTACACGTTTAATAAATGAAATACCTAGGTATGGCAGTATATAATATGTTGGCCTAATATAAAATATCTGAACGGACCTATGTAGAATTAATATACCTGGGCTATCCTATAAAATATCTGTGCTGACCTAATAAAATCGGTGTGGAACCCTAAATGATGACAGCTTTAAGGAATCGGTGTGGAACCCTAAATGATGACAGCTTTAAGGAATCGGTGTGGAACCCTAAATGATGATAGCTCTAAGGAATCTGTGTGGAACCCTAAATGATGACAGCTTTAAGGAATCGGTGTGGAACCCTAAATGATGATAGCTTTAAGGAATCGGTGTGGAACCCTAAATGATGACAGCTTTAACGAATTGGTGTGGAAACCTTAAATGATGATAGCTTTATGGAATCGTTGTGGAACCTTAAATGATGACAGCTTTAAGGAATCAGTGTGGAACCCTAAATGATGACAGCTTTAAGGAATCGGTGTGGAACCCTAAATGATGATAGCTTTAAGGAATCAGTGTGGAACCCTAAATGATGACAGCTTTAAGGAATCTGTGTGGAACCCTAAATGATGATAGCTTTAAGGAATCGGTGTGGAACCCTAAATGATGATAGCTTTATGGAATCAGTGTGGAACCCTAAATGATGACAGCTTTAAGGAATCTGTGTGGAACCCTAAATGATGATAGCTTTAAGGAATCGGTGTGGAACCCTAAATGATGATAGCTTTAAGGAATCAGTGTGGAACCCTAAATGATGACAGCTTTAAGGAATCTGTGTGGAACCCTAAATGATGATAGCTTTAAGGAATCGGTGTGGAACCCTAAATGATGATAGCTTTAAGGAATCGGTGTGAACCCTAAATGATGACAGCTTTAAGGAATCAGTGTGGAACCCTAAATGATGACAGCTTTAAGGAATCGGTGTGGAACCCTAAATGATAACAGCGTTAAGGAATCAGTGTGGAACCTTAAATGATAACAGCTTTAAGGAATCGGTGTGGAACCTTAAATGATAACAGCTTTAAGGAATCGGTGTGGAACCCTAAATGATGACAGCTTTAAGGAATCGGTGTGGAGTGCATGGACGACACAACAAAAGGAAAAAATTCTTGTTGGTTGCATTTACAGAAGTCCCAACTCAGACGGACCAAACAATAATAAACTCATAAATCTGCTAAACAAGGTTGATACAGTAAATGCAGACCAGATTCTTATGGTAGAGGATTTCAACTTCCCATCGATTAACTGGTGCACTGCGTTTTCTTCAAATGAAGCCGAAGATGCATTTCTTAAATCTAGCTGCAATATTTTTCTGCAGCAAAGACTTAGGAATGATTGACTGGAATCATCTGCATGAACCTATTGCATCAGAAGCTTGGAACTTCCTACACAAAACATTGATCACAATGAAATTCGCGCTGAAGGAACAGATGTTCCTGGAATTCCCAGGAACTTTCTGGAAAGCGTTGCCAAGGAAGGAAATCGAAAAGCATTCTGTCGCCTCCAATTGACCAGATTAATGTCAGTGACAATTCTCTGTGCGGTATGATTTTATGTCCAAATCCTTATCAACTGTTGCAGAATCATCAGTTCTCGCGTAAAGATTATCCATGAGATATTCCATTGCCTTATTTGATTGATCCAGCTTAGCACGCTTAAGCTCAGATTCACCTACTTGAAAAGTTTCACTAACATTACTACTTTGGCTGCTTTGACTAATTTCTGTTTCTGATTGGCCTACGGATGACATTTCTGTGAGTTCTGCTTGATCATCTACCACTGACAAGATAAACTTCCATACAGTGGGCATATCGGTGTCACTCAGAAACTTCATTAATTTTTATCGGGGATCGAGAGCTGAAGTGATGATATATGGCTGCTTATAGAGTTCATCATCAGATTTGTGCCGCTTTGAAAGATCATTTCTAACAGCTTTCGTAGTCGGCTACTATCTTACTGTCCATGTCATTCATTAACATGTGATTATGAAGAAGGTTGGATACAATGGGATAGATCATGCTCAGAGTTGGAAACTCCTGAGCAAACAACAGCATGGCCATCTGCGAGGGCTTTAGAAGTGGCGTTATCTCCTCAATTGTTTTCCAGACTTGATTGCTTAGCTTTGGCACTCGCATCAGCCGTCTTCATAATCCGTTCGTCATGAATCACCGCAAATATTGCCAAACGCTGCTGTAGAAGTCGCTGAAACAAAGTATGTCGAATTCCATCGTGTGGCTATATCTTGAAGTAATACATGTGCAGGGAGGCCCAACTGAGCTTGCTTTTTCTTTAATTCATCTGCTGCCAATGTTGACTTTCTGAAGTGAGTGGCAACTTTCCATCCTACACCAGCAGCTTTGGAAATGGGCCCAGGGCAAGTCCAGCATTAACACTCAATTGCAGCGTATGTCCAAAGCATCTGATATGTGGTCAGCGTAGACGATTCACGCAGGCCACAATATTTGATCCATTATCTGTTGTGACACTTGATATTTTGGCTTCAGGGATTTTGTATTTCTCAAGTTCATCTTGGAGGATAGAGGCAAGGTACTCGCCTGTGTGTCGATCATGGATTGCTGAAGTGCATACTACATGTGTACATTATGGTGAAGCTGCCAGCTATCATCATTGTAATGGCAAGGTATAGTCAGGTATCCTTAAGTCGCACAGCTACAGCTAGTCCAAGCGTCACTCATTAATGCAATTGCTGGCTGCACTAAACTCCTTCTGAAGTGACCTTTGGAGATCGTCAAAACAGTACTTTGTATATAGTTCTTAATTGTTCTTTGACTCAGCACTTGGTATGATGGATCAAGCTTGGACAACATATTTTGGAAGCCAAGACCTATGGATGGCAACAATATGTATGGTATGTACAGCCCACAAATAACTTAACATGTTTAATGTTTCTAGAACAACAGAAAATGTACTGCTGAATATTTTATCATCAATTTATCATCACCACCCCATCATCATCATCAATTCATCACCACCATCATCATCATCATCAATTCATCACCACCATCATCATCATCATCAATTCATCACCACCACCATCATCAATTTATCACCACCACCATCGTCATTATCATCACCACCCCCACCAATTCATCACCATCAGCATCATCATCATCATCAGCAGCAGCAGCAGCAACATACCGTCAAGTTATGTTGGGTCACCGAGTGTTCGGGTACAGATTTTATAACCGGGTACTCGTTACATCGTAACCGTTTGCGGGTAATCGATTACTCGTTTCAGCACTAGTATTTAATGCAAATGGTTCAAATCCTAATGGTCTAGGTTAGCGTTACAGGATCGTGGGCCTCTTGTTGATAAGGGGTTCTATGGGTGCGCTATGAGGTGGTTCTATATTTACTTTATGTTTAAAGTCAAGCTTCATAGTTCATTGTAAAGTTGAGCTTCATGGTTGCATTGCAACCACATTTCTGGTTTTGTTTTTGTGCTGAATATTTGTTGCTTTTAATATATATATATATGGTATGTATATTTTTTAACTATACATTACATGTGTATATATACTATTTACATAATGTTAGGCATATAACTACAGTTACTGTAGAACTTTCAACAATGAGAGATGGTACATTCAGCCAATTTTACCTGGCTGGAGTCAGCTGCGGTGTGCCACCTACTCCAGCAAGGGAAATAATTTACTAGTTGTTAGAGGATGACTATTTGGTATCTGACATCCTAATTTGGACGGAAACATGTTATTCAGCATTTAATGTTGGTGCTGTCACAACGTCTTCTGGTAAAGAATTCCAAGAGTTTACTAAGTACTACTCTATTTGAGAAGGCGTGTAATCGAAGACAGTTGTAGAAGACTGCTTTGGTAATTTCAAGCTGTGCCCTCTTGTTGGGTGACTAGCTTCATCATGAGGCCTTCTAGCCTATTTCACAATCACCTGTAATATGTACTTGAAAAAACTGTAATCGCATAGGAAATCTGTGAAAATAACTACAATATGAAATTAGGCATTGCCTAGTGGGCGAACGCAATATGCTAACCAGTCATTTCAAAATGATGGTCAAATATCACCTGTGTAACAATCACGCCGCCATGTCCACCTGGAAGTGAGGGTGTCACAGAGTTCTTGACGAATTGCAATTCACGTCCACCACACCGCTATAGGTACTACTGTCAGGTCTACCGTGCCACTTTAGTCCCATTAAGGGGTTTGCCTGGAGGATCGATATGGATCTGAGGGACGGGATTTACTTAACAGAAAAGACCTGAACTAGGCATATGGAACATAGAATGATCTATATCTCTATGATAGGGGTGCTTATAGAGTAGCAACGACTGACAATTTATTTTCATTGTACTTCTACCGATGTGTCGATATTGCAGCAATGCATCCTAAACAAGTATCTATAATATGCCTACAATAAGATTCATTATCCTTTAGCAGAATAAAATGTTGATACATTGTGCAACTAGATTAAATACTATAATGAAGCATTCTTTTAATGACGGTAGCAGACCTAAAGGCCTAAATAATTATTATCATATTCTTGATGTACTATTTACGACAACTGATATCACAATGAATTTAATTAATCTTCACTGACTAAAATGCTGTTGCGAATGTGAGTTCTGTTTCCCGAATTGTTCACAAATTAGAATCCGGTTTTGTGTAGATGAAAGTTTTATATCAGACTTCAGGGATCGGGGTCAATTATATTGCATCTATTACAGTAACTATTACTTTCAATTCCTTCTATTACTATTACAATTACTCCAGATTTGATCTATTAGTATTACTATTACTCTCATATCTATTACTACTGCATTTGAACCATAAGTATCGCTCACGCACATACACTCCTACATACATGCAAATGAAAACAAGTCACATATTTGGATATTAACCATTTCACTGATGAAGTCCCTTTATCTCAATTTCATTGAAACCAAATACAACAGCTTTTGAATAATTTGAAAATAGTGTGACTGAAGGTCGTTACTGCGGGCAGTAAAGTCTTCCAGGCAAAATGATATCAAAATATTCAACTAATTGTTTCTTACATCATAAACAAGTTACTACATTGGCTGATGATAATAGTAATGAGTGTAGACTCTTACCTATATTTCCCCCCAGTTCACCATCCATGTTTTATCAACTGATATAATGTTAGCAGACTCTTCCTCAGCTGTGGTTACATACATGTAGTAGACTATGCTTGGATGATTTTAACCCATTTAGATCTCTGGGCAAATCTCAACATTCTGTATTCTACAAGATCAGCAAGATCACAGAAAATTTGTGTTGCTGAAAGTAGTTGATGTATATAGAACAACAACTTAAAGCAATATCAATTTTAAAGGGAACTTGAATGTTGGTTAATAAAGAATATACAGTTATTAGCCCACTGTTATTTGTACATGTAAATAGATTAGTTATAGGCACAATCTCTGTTCCCAAGACACCTTGCTGGGAGTCAACTGGACTGGAATTAAGCATTTAACCATTATGTAGGATATAATGAGATCTATTGAAAGTAAAAGTGTTAGTAGACTATTCACCTTTTCACAGCCATGTGTAATTAGTTTATTTATCTACATAATGGCTATTTAAAATATAGAATGTTGTTTTAGAATGAACCCTTTGCAATCCAGATAAACCAAATTTTTTATTCTTTAACAAATATTCTGTTTAGTACTTTGAAATTAATTTGTAATGAAGCAGTTGCTGCCTTAGAAAGCAACAGCTTCTAGCCAAATTAGTTTACAAAAATTCCACAAATCTCCTATATGGTTGTTTGGAAATTGATAGAAAGAGTGTTTCTTCGGTGAAAGGTTAACCGGTTGATTCTGAAACTCTGGTGTATAAGATTCAATACAAGAAATATTATATTGAATATTTTGAAACCAATTTGACTGGAATCTGTTGCGGTCTATGGTCTTGCTGCAAACTGTTTTTGTCTTTCAAGAACAGTTTAACACACACAGTGACCTTCAGAATTAAACATTTAAACAACAGATACACATATACCCTGTTTGATTGTTTCATTCTCTCCGTTGCATATATTAAAAATATGTGAAAGCAGAATTGTGTAACTTGTTTGCAGAGCCTATAAGATACCCCTGTAATAGACAAGTAATAGGCTATTAGGCCAAACAAAATAATATATGTTTCCGATTACATGCCCCCCCCCCCCAACCAAAAAAAATAAAATTCAGGTAGTTAGTAGGTAGGGAATGGGTTTTTTTTTTGCTTTGTACTCCTTTTGTAAACCATGTTTTTGCTAAATATGTATCAAATTAAGGTAGAAAATATGATAAAAATATTAAAAATTCAATAAATCCAGCATTCCAAATTTTCTGGTTAAAAATATTGAGGTACCAACATTTTTGGTGCAGGTAGGTCACAGCTATTTTTGCAGGTAGGTAGGGAATCAGAAACATATATATTATTTTGTTTGGCCGTACCCATTACTTTTCAATCTATTACTATTACATTGTAAAATTAATGATCTATTTCTATTACTATTACTAATTATGATATCAGATCGGGAAAACACAATTAGTGTAGGTGGTCGTATTTCAGAGGGGGTAATCATATTCTCGCGTTAACAAAGAATATCATCTAATGTGGCTCGACGTAATCAAAACAGAGAACATATCAAAGATGCTTTCCAGGTAGTCTTCAACATAACACTATTATTTATCTGAAAATCAGTCAAAATCTTGATTCTCTTATACAGTACCATGTGTAGAATGTTATGCAATATGTTGTTTGCAAGCCGTGTGAATGGGAACCCCTTAAGATGGATGAATCCGATCTATCAATCAAGTATATAACATCATAGTAAATATGTCACAGGTAGGCTGATGAGCCAATCATGATAGACAGAAGCACTCCATCAATCAAGTATATAATACCATAGTAAATATGTCACAGGTAGGCTGATGAGCCAATCATGATAGACAGAAGCACTCCATCAATAAAGTATATAACATCATAGTAAATATGTCACAGGTAGGCTGATGGGTCAATCATGATAGACAGAAGCCCTCTATCAATCAAGTATATAACATCATAGTAAATATGTCACAGGTAGGCTGATGACCCAATCATGATAGACAGAAGCACTCCATCAATCAAGTATATAACATCATAGTAAATATGTCACAGGTAAGCTAATTTAACGTGGCACTGTTGGCCATTGCTGCCATACATGTAGAAAGCAACAGAACCCAGTCAAATTAGTTTCAGAATATTAAACATCTTCCATGTATAGTTACCTTTATATTGCTGTGATTCTTGTTGTTAGTCCTCAACCTGTAAAACCAGGGGGACTATAGGTTTGCACTCCGTCTGTCCGTCCGTCTGTTGCAGTTGGTTTTCCGCACTTTTTTTCACAGTCTCAAAGTATTCAACTGAGAATTGGTACATTGCTTTAATTTGTTATGAGAAGTTACAGACCAAGTTCGTTTCAGGCATATGCGTCTATTTTTGATGGAGTTATGCCCCCTTTCGACTTAAGAAATATGAAAAATATCAGCTTTCTACACTTTTTTCACACTCCAAGATATTTAAGGAAAAATTGGTACATCGCTTTAGTATGAGGAGTTACAGAGCAAGTTGGAGTTTGAGACATTTTCGTCAATTTTTCATGGAATTATGCCCCCCTTTCGGCTTATGAAATACGAAAAATTAGTTTGCCGCACTTATTTCGCAGTCTCAAGATATTCTACTGAGAATTGCTACATTTCTTTGTTATGAAAAGTTAGAGACCACGTTCGAGTTTCAGTAGTTTGCATTAATTTTGGGTGGAGTTATGTCCCCTTTCGACATGAAATACAAAAAATATCCGGGTTCCACACTTTCACACTCCAAGGGATTCAGCTGAGAATTGGTATGTTGCTTTATTATAGGGAGTTACAGAGCACGTTAGAGTTTCAGACATTTTCATCAAATTTCCATGGAGTTAATGCCCCCTTTCAACTTATGAAATACAAAAAATATTAGTTTTCCATGCATTTTTTCGCAGTCTCAAGATTATCAACTGAGAATTGGTGCGTTGCTTTGTTATGAGAAATTACAGAGCAAGTTCAAGTTTCAGGAGTTTGCGTCAATTTTGATGGAGTTACATCCCCTTTCGACTTATGAAATACAAAAACTCCATTTTCCACACTTTTTTGCACTCCTTCAAGGGATTCAAATGTGAATTGGTAGGTTGCTTTATCATAGGGCATTATAGAGCAGATATTCTCATCAATTTTCCCCCCTTTCGACTTACGAAATACAAAAAATAATAGTTTTCCACAATTTATTTCGCAGCCCTTCGAGATATTCAACTGATCATGATAGACAGAAATTACAGAGCAAGTTCGATTTTCAGGCATTTGCATCAATTTTTTATGGAGTTATGCCCCCTTTCAACTTATGAAATACAAATATATCAGCTTTCAAGGCTTTTCCGTTCTCCTTCACCACATATAGCTGAAACTTGGTTTATTGCTTTGTTATGAGAAGTTACAGATCAAGTTCGAGTTTTAGATGCTTCTGTCAATTTATTTATTTTGACTCAATCTCTAAAGATTTATATCACCAGGTAGGGGACATGTATTGCATAGCAATACTTACAGAATGCATGTTTAATAGGACAAATGTACAATGTCATGATTGTATGTTGGATTTTGTGCTAGATTTAAAACATCTACATCTTCATCTACATGTAGGCCAAGAACTTTGTCTGACATGTCTGAGACAATCTGATTGATGGATTTGTCTGCCAGCCATCTCGCTGATTGGTGGATTTGTCTGTCAGCCATTTCGCTGATTGGTGGATTTCTCTGCCAGCCATATCGCTGATTGGTGGATTTGTCTGCCAGCCATCTCGCTGATTTGTGGATTTGTCTCTCAGCCATCTCGGATGATCTAGCGTTTTAAAAAAAGCTCCAAAATATTTAAATAGATTGCTTAATATATTAGAAATTTAGTCTTAAAATCGCCGGACACAATTTTTACATTTAAACCTTAAATTATTGTCTTGTCTCTATTTATAGTCAAGCAGAACGATTGAGAAGCATTGAATTTCTTGAAAAAATGTATTGGACTCTACATCTAGAACACACCTTTCTGTTGAAGCACAAATATTCCCAGGGGAGCAATACAGGCCCCTTTGGCTCTTGTTTGTATTTTACTTTATTTTATAGGCACCCCTCTTGTTCCTTGCATTCTTGAAACATGATGAGACTTCATTAACAAATGGCAGCCGGGCGTACAAGCATGGTTAGAGATGTCTCAGAAAATTTGGCCAATATTTCTTTGCTCGATAGTACTGGAGAGTTAGAAGCTGACTCAGAAGCCAGGATATTGTCTGTCCCTGAGCTCTGGCGATGTAGATGCCAGCTTCAGACGCGACTCGTTGAATATCAAGCTAAACAATTTACAGGTAATTTTCTCAGATTTGTAAATTGTTTGGGTGCAGTGTGAGGTGGTTCATTGGGAGGGTGCAGTGTGAGGTGGTTCATTGGGATGGTGCAGTATAATAATAATAATAATAATAAGTACATTTATAAAGCGCTGAATCCATGACAATGCGTGCTCTAAGCGCTAGTGCGTAATAGCTATATCTACTGAGAATATGCTCGTTTGAAAAGGGTGGTTTTCAGTTGTGATTTGAAAATATCTAATGATGCTGAGTTTTTTAGACTAAGTGGTAGATTGTTCCACTCGGTGGGAGCTGCATAAGCGAAAGTTTTGTGGCCATATGTAGTAGAATTTACTTTTGGGACGTTTAGCAGCATCTGATTGACAGATCTGAGTGATCGACCAGGCGAATAGGGTTGTACTAGTTCAGTTAAGTATGAGGTGGTTCATTTGGAGGGTGCTCTATGAGGTGGTTCATAGGGAGGGTGCAGTATGAGGTGGTTCATTGGGACGGTGCTCTATGAGGTTGTTTATTGGGAGGGTGCAGTGTGAGGTGGTTCATTGGGAGGGTGCTCTACGAGGTGGTTCATTGGGAGGATGCAGTATGAGGTGGTTCATTGGGAGGGTGCAGTGTGAGGTGGTTCATTGGAAGGGTGCAGTATGAGGTGGTTAATTAACTGGGTGCAGTGTGAGGTGGTTTGTTGGAAGGGTGCCCTATGTGGTGGTTCATTGGGAGGGTGCAGTATGAGGTGGTTCATTGGGAGGGTGCAGTATGAGGTGGTTCATTGGGAGGGTGCGCTATGTGGTGGTTCATTGGGAGGGTGCAGTATGGGGTGGTTAATTAACTGGGTGGAGTGTGAGGTGGACCATTGGGAGGGTGCTCTATGAGGGGGTTCATAGGGAGGGTGCAGTATGAGGTGGTTCATAGGGAGAGTGCAGTATGAGGTGGTTCATTGGGAGGGTGCTCTATGAGGTGGTTCATTGGGATTGTGCTCTATGAGGTGGTTCATTGGGAGGGTGCAGTATGAGATGGTTCATTGGGAGGGTGCTCTATGAAGTGGTTCATGGAGAGGGTGCCGTATGAGGTGGTTCATTGGGAGGGTGCAGTGTGAGGTGGTTCATTGGGAGGGTGCAGTATGAGATGGTTCATTGGGAGGGTGCAGTGTGAGGTGGTTCATTGGGAGGGTGCTCTATGAGGTGGTTCATAGGGATGGTGCAGTATGAGGTGGTTCATTGGGAGGATGCTCTATGAGGTGGTTCATTGTGCGGGTGCAGTATGACGTGGTTCATTGGGAGGGTGCAGTGTGAGGTGGTTCATTGGGAGGGTGCTCTATGAGGTGGGTCATTGGGGAGGGGGGGGGGGAGGTGCTCTATGAGTTGGTTTATTGGTAGGGTCTGCTATGAGGTGGTTCATTGGGAGGGTGCAGTAGGAGGTGGTTCATAGGGAGGGTGCAGTGTGAGGTTGTTCATTGGGAGGGTGAAGTGTGAGGTGGTTCATTGGGATGGTGCAGTATGAGGTGGTTCATTGGGAGGGTGCTCTATGAGGTAGTTCATTGGGAGGGTGCGCTATGAGGTGGTTCATTGGGAGGGTGCAGTGTGAGGTGGTTCATTGGGAGGGTGCAGTATGAGGTGGTTCATTGGGAGGGTGAAGTGTGAGGTGGTTCATTGGGATGGTGCAGTATGAGGTGGTTCATTGGGAGTGTGCTCTATGAGGTCATTCATTGGGAGGGTGCGCTATGAGGTGGTTCATTGGGAGGGTGCTCTATGAGGTGGTTTATTGGGAGGGTGCAGTGTGATGTGGTTCATTGGGAGGGTGCTCTATGAGGTGGTTCATTGGGAGGGTGCGCTATGAGGTGGTTCATTGGGAGGGTGCTCTATGAGGGTTTATTGGGAGGGTGCAGTGTGAGGTGGCTCATTGGGAGGGTGCAGTGTGAGGTGGTTCATTGGGCGGGTGCAGTATGAGGTGGTTCATTGGGAGGGTGCAGTATGAGGTGGTTCATTGGGAGGGTGCTCTATGAGGTGGTTCATTGGGAGGGTGCTGTATGAGGTGGTTCATTGGGAATGTGCTCTATGAGGTGGTTCATTGGGAGGGTGCAGTATGAGGTGGTTCATTGGGAGGGTGCTCTATGAGGTGGTTCATAGGGAGGGTGCAGTATGAGGTGGTTCATTGGGAGGGTGCAGTATGAGGTGGTTCATTGGGAGTGTGCAGTATGAGGTGGTTCATATGGAAGGTGCAGTATGAGGTGGTTCATTGGGAGGGTGCAGTGTGAGGTGGTTCATTGAGAGGGTGCTCTATGAGGTGGTTCATTGGGAGGGTGCTCTATGAGGTGGTTTATTGGGAGGGTGCAGTGTGAGGTGGTTCATTGGGAGGGTGCTCTATGAGGTGGTTCATAGGGAGGGTGCAGTATGAGGTGGTTCATTGGGAGGGTGCTCTATGAGGTGGTTCATTGTGCGGGTGCAGTATGACGTGTTTCATTGGGAGGTTGCAGTGTGTGGTGGTTCATTGGGAGGGTGCTCTATGAGGTGGGTCATTGGGGTGGGGGGGGGGTGTTGCTCTATGAGGGTTTATTGGGAGGGTGTGCTATGAGGGTTCATTGGGAGGGTACAGTAGGAGGTGGCTCATAGGGATGGTGCAGTATGAGGTGGTTCATTGGGAGGGTGCAGTATGAGGTGATTCATTGGGAGGATGCAGTATGAGGTAGTTCATTGGGAGGGTGCTCTATGAGGTGGTTCATTGGTAGGGTGTGCTATGAGGTGGTTCATTGGGACGGTGCTCTATGAGGTTGTTTATTGGGAGGGTGCAGTGTGAGGTGGTTCATTGGGAGGGTGCTCTACGAGGTGGTTCATTGGGAGGATGCAGTATGAGGTGGTTCAATGAGAGGGTGCAGTGTGAGGTGGTTCATTGGAAGGGTGCAGTATGAGGTGGTTCATTGGGAGGGTGCGCTATGTGGTGGTTCATTGGAAGGGTGCAGTATGAGGTGGTTAATTAACTGGGTGGAGTGTGAGGTGGTTCGGTGGGCGGGTGCGCTATGTGGTGGTTCGTTGGGAGGGTGCAGTATGAGGTGGTTAATTGACTGGGTGCAGTGTGAGGTGGACCATTGGGAGGGTGCTCTATGGGGGGTTCATAGGGAGGGTGCAGTATGAGGTGGTTCATAGGGAGGGTGCAGTATGAGGTGGTTCATTGGGAGGGTGCTCTATGAGGTGGTTCATTGGGATTGTGCTCTATGAGGTGGTTCATTGGGAGGGTGCAGTATGAGGTGGTTCATTGGGAGTGTGCTCTATGAGGTGGTTCATGGAGAGGGTGCCGTATGAGGTGGTTCATTGGGAGGGTGCAGTGTGAGGTGGTTCATTGGGAGTGTGCAGTATGAGGTGGTTCATAGGGAGGGTGCAGTATGAGGTGGTTCATTGGGAGGGTGCAGTGTGACGTGGTTCATTGGGAGGGTGCAGTGTGAGGTGGTTCATTGGGAGGGTGCTCTATGAGGTGGTTCATTGGGAGGGTGCAGTGTGAGGTGGTTCATTGGGAGGGTGCTCTATGAGGTGGTTCATAGGGATGGTGCAGTATGAGGTGGTTCATTGGGAGGATGCTCTATGAGGTGGTTCATTGTGCGGGTGCAGTGTGAGGTGGTTCATTGGGAGGGTGCTCTATGAGGTGGGTCATTGGGGGGGGGGGTGCTCTATGAGGTCGTTTATTGGTAGGGTGTGCTATGAGGTGGTTCATTGGGAGGGTGCAGTAGGAGGTGGTTCATAGGGAGGGTGCAGTGTGAGGTGGTTCATTGGAGGATGAAGTGTGAGGTGGTTCATTGGGATGGTGCAGTATGAGGTGGTTCATTGGGAGGGTGCTCTATGAGGTGGTTCATTGGGAGGGTGCGCTATGAGGTGGTTCATTGGGAGGGTGCTCTATGAGGTGGTTTATTGGGAGGGTGCAGTGTGAGGTGGTTCATTGGGAGGGTGCTCTATAAGGTGGTTCATTGGGATGGTGCGCTATGAGGTGGTTCATTGGGAGGGTGCTCTATGAGGTGGTTTAATGGGAGGGTGCAGTGTGAGGTGGCTCATTGGGATGGTGCAGTGTGAGGTGGTTCATTGGGAGGGTGCAGTATGAGGTGGTTCATTGGGAGGGTGCAGTATGAGGTGGTTCATTGGGAGGGTGCTCTATGAGGTGGTTCATTGGGAGGGTGCTGTATGAGGTGGTTTATTGGTAGGGTGTGCTATGAGGTGGTTCATTGGGAGGGTGCAGTAGGAGGTGGTTCATAGGGAGGGTGCAGTGTGAGGTTGTTCATTGGGAGGGTGAAGTGTGAGGTGGTTCATTGGGATGGTGCAGTATGAGGTGGTTCATTGGGAGGGTGCTCTATGAGGTGGTTCATTGGGAGGGTGCACTATGAGGTGGTTCATTGGGAGGGTGCAGTGTGAAGTGGTTCATTGGGAGGGTGCAGTATGAGGTGGTTCATTGGGAGGGTGCAGTGTGAGGTGGTTCATTGGGAGGGTGCAGTATGAGGTTTGTTCATTGGGAGGCTGATGTGTGAGGTAGTTCATTGGGAGGGTGCAGTGTGAGGTGGTTCATTGTGAGGGTGCAGTATGAGGTGGTTCATTGGGAGGGTGCTCTATGAGGTGGTTCATTGGGAAGGTGCAGTGTGAGGTGGTTCATTGGAAGGGTGCTCTATGAGGTGGTTCATTGTGAGGGTGCTCTATGAGGTGGTTCATTTGGAGGGTGTGGTATGAGGTGGTTCATTGGGAGGATGCTCTATGAGGTGGTTTATTGGGAGGGTGCAGTGTGAGGTGGTTCATTGGGAGGCTGCAGTATGAGGTGGTTCATTGGGAGGGTGCTCTGTGAGGTGGTTCATTGGGAGGGTGCGCTATGAGGTGGTTCATTGGTAGGGTGCTCTATGAGGTGGTTTATTGGGAGGGTGCAGTGTGAAGTGGTTCATTGGGAGGGTGCTCTATGAGGTGGTTCATTGGGAGGGTGCGCTATGAGGTGGTTCATTGGGAGGGTGCTCTATGAGGTGGTTTATTGGGAGGGTGCAGTGTGAGGTGGCTCATTGGGAGGGTGCAGTGTGAGGTGGTTCATTGGGAGGGTGCAGTATGGGGTGGTTCATTGGGAGGGTGCTCTATGAGGTGGTTCATTGGGAGGGTGCAGTGTGAGGTGGCTCATTGGGAGGGTGCAGTGTGAGGTGGTTCATTGGGAGGCTGCAGTATGAGGTGGTTCATTGGGAGGGTGCTCTATGAGGTGGTTCATTGGGAGGGTGCTCTATGAGGTGGTTCATTGGGAGGGTGCGCTATGAGGTGGTTCATTGGGAGGGTGCTCTATGAGGTGGTTTATTGGGAGGGTTCAGTGTGAGGTGGTTCATTGGGAGGGTGCTCTATAAGGTGGTTCATTGGGAGCGTGCGCTATGAGGTGGTTTATTGGGAGGGTGCAGTGTGAGGTGGCTCATTGGGAGGGTGCAGTGTGAGGTGGTTCATTGGGAGGGTGCAGTATGGGGTGGTTCATTGGGAGGGTGCAGTATGAGGTGGTTCATTGGGATGGTGCTCTATGAGGTGGCTCATTGGGAGGGTGCTGTATGAGGTGGTTCATTGGGATTGTGCTCTATGAGGTGGTTCATTGGGAGGGTGCAGTATGGGGTGGTTCATTGGGAGGGTGCTCTATGAGGTGGTTCATAGGGAGGGTGCAGTATGAGGTGGTTCATTGGGAGGGTGCAGTGTGAGTTGGTTCATAGAGAGGGTGCAGTATGAGGTGGTTCATTGGGAGGGTGCAGTGTGAGGTGGTTCATTGGGATGGTGCTCTATGAGGTGGTTCATTGGGAGGGTGCTCTATGAGGTGGTTTATTGGGAGGGTGCAGTGTGAGGTGGTTCATTGGGAGGATGCTCTATGAGGTGGTTCATTGTGCGGGTGCAGTATGACGTGGTTCATTGGGAGGGTGCAGTGTGAGGTGGTTCATTGGGAGGGTGCTGTATGAGGTGGTTTATTGGTAGGGTGTGCTATGAGGTGGTTCATTGGGAGGGTGCAGTAGGAGGTGGTTCATAGGGAGGGTGCAGTGTGAGGTTGTTCATTGGGAGGGTGAAGTGTGAGGTGGTTCATTGGGATGGTGCAGTATGAGGTGGTTCATTGGGAGGGTGCTCTATGAGGTGGTTCATTGGGAGGGTGCACTATGAGGTGGTTCATTGGGAGGGTGCAGTGTGAAGTGGTTCATTGGGAGGGTGCAGTATGAGGTGGTTCATTGGGAGGGTGCAGTGTGAGGTGGTTCATTGGGAGGGTGCAGTATGAGGTTTGTTCATTGGGAGGCTGATGTGTGAGGTAGTTCATTGGGAGGGTGCAGTGTGAGGTGGTTCATTGTGAGGATGCTCTATGAGGTGGTTTATTGGGAGGGTGCAGTGTGAGGTGGTTCATTGGGAGGCTGCAGTATGAGGTGGTTCATTGGGAGGGTGCTCTGTGAGGTGGTTCATTGGGAGGGTGCGCTATGAGGTGGTTCATTGGTAGGGTGCTCTATGAGGTGGTTTATTGGGAGGGTGCAGTGTGAAGTGGTTCATTGGGAGGGTGCTCTATGAGGTGGTTCATTGGGAGGGTGCGCTATGAGGTGGTTCATTGGGAGGGTGCTCTATGAGGTGGTTTATTGGGAGGGTGCAGTGTGAGGTGGCTCATTGGGAGGGTGCAGTGTGAGGTGGTTCATTGGGAGGGTGCAGTATGGGGTGGTTCATTGGGAGGGTGCTCTATGAGGTGGTTCATTGGGAGGGTGCAGTGTGAGGTGGCTCATTGGGAGGGTGCAGTGTGAGGTGGTTCATTGGGAGGCTGCAGTATGAGGTGGTTCATTGGGAGGGTGCTCTATGAGGTGGTTCATTGGGAGGGTGCTCTATGAGGTGGTTCATTGGGAGGGTGCGCTATGAGGTGGTTCATTGGGAGGGTGCTCTATGAGGTGGTTTATTGGGAGGGTTCAGTGTGAGGTGGTTCATTGGGAGGGTGCTCTATAAGGTGGTTCATTGGGAGCGTGCGCTATGAGGTGGTTTATTGGGAGGGTGCAGTGTGAGGTGGCTCATTGGGAGGGTGCAGTGTGAGGTGGTTCATTGGGAGGGTGCAGTATGGGGTGGTTCATTGGGAGGGTGCAGTATGAGGTGGTTCATTGGGATGGTGCTCTATGAGGTGGCTCATTGGGAGGGTGCTGTATGAGGTGGTTCATTGGGATTGTGCTCTATGAGGTGGTTCATTGGGAGGGTGCAGTATGGGGTGGTTCATTGGGAGGGTGCTCTATGAGGTGGTTCATAGGGAGGGTGCAGTATGAGGTGGTTCATTGGGAGGGTGCAGTGTGAGTTGGTTCATAGAGAGGGTGCAGTATGAGGTGGTTCATTGGGAGGGTGCAGTGTGAGGTGGTTCATTGGGATGGTGCTCTATGAGGTGGTTCATTGGGAGGGTGCTCTATGAGGTGGTTTATTGGGAGGGTGCAGTGTGAGGTGGTTCATTGGGAGGATGCTCTATGAGGTGGTTCATTGTGCGGGTGCAGTATGACGTGGTTCATTGGGAGGGTGCAGTGTGAGGTGGTTCATTGGGAGGGTGCTGTATGAGGTGGTTTATTGGTAGGGTGTGCTATGAGGTGGTTCATTGGGAGGGTGCTCTATGAGGTGGTTCATTGGGAGGGTGCACTATGAGGTGGTTCATTGGGAGGGTGCAGTGTGAAGTGGTTCATTGGGAGGGTGCAGTATGAGGTGGTTCATTGGGAGGGTGCAGTGTGAGGTGGTTCATTGGGAGGGTGCAGTATGAGGTTTGTTCATTGGGAGGCTGATGTGTGAGGTAGTTCATTGGGAGGGTGCAGTGTGAGGTGGTTCATTGTGAGGGTGCAGTATGAGGTGGTTCATTGGGAGGGTGCTCTATGAGGTGGTTCATTGGGAAGGTGCAGTGTGAGGTGGTTCATTGGAAGGGTGCTCTATGAGGTGGTTCATTGTGAGGGTGCTCTATGAGGTGGTTCATTTGGAGGGTGTGGTATGAGGTGGTTCATTGGGAGGATGCTCTATGAGGTGGTTTATTGGGAGGGTGCAGTGTGAGGTGGTTCATTGGGAGGCTGCAGTATGAGGTGGTTCATTGGGAGGGTGCTCTGTGAGGTGGTTCATTGGGAGGGTGCGCTATGAGGTGGTTCATTGGTAGGGTGCTCTATGAGGTGGTTTATTGGGAGGGTGCAGTGTGAAGTGGTTCATTGGGAGGGTGCTCTATGAGGTGGTTCATTGGGAGGGTGCGCTATGAGGTGGTTCATTGGGAGGCTGCTCTATGAGGTGGTTTATTGGGAGGGTGCAGTGTGAGGTGGCTCATTGGGAGGGTGCAGTGTGAGGTGGTTCATTGGGAGGGTGCAGTATGGGGTGGTTCATTGGGAGGGTGCTCTATGAGGTGGTTCATTGGGAGGGTGCTCTATGAGGTGGTTCATTGGGAGGGTGCGCTATGAGGTGGTTCATTGGGAGGGTGCTCTATGAGGTCGTTTATTGGTAGGGTGTGCTATGAGGTGGTTCATTGGGAGGGTGCAGTAGGAGGTGGTTCATAGGGAGGGTGCAGTGTGAGGTGGTTCATTGGAGGGTGAAGTGTGAGGTGGTTCATTGGGATGGTGCAGTATGAGGTGGTTCATTGGGAGGGTGCTCTATGAGGTGGTTCATTGGGAGGGTGCGCTATGAGGTGGTTCATTGGGAGGGTGCTCTATGAGGTGGTTTATTGGGAGGGTGCAGTGTGAGGTGGTTCATTGGGAGGGTGCTCTATAAGGTGGTTCATTGGGATGGTGCGCTATGAGGTGGTTCATTGGGAGGGTGCTCTATGAGGTGGTTTAATGGGAGGGTGCAGTGTGAGGTGGCTCATTGGGATGGTGCAGTGTGAGGTGGTTCATTGGGAGGGTGCAGTATGAGGTGGTTCATTGGGAGGGTGCAGTATGAGGTGGTTCATTGGGAGGGTGCTCTATGAGGTGGTTCATTGGGAGGGTGCTGTATGAGGTGGTTTATTGGTAGGGTGTGCTATGAGGTGGTTCATTGGGAGGGTGCAGTAGGAGGTGGTTCATAGGGAGGGTGCAGTGTGAGGTTGTTCATTGGGAGGGTGAAGTGTGAGGTGGTTCATTGGGATGGTGCAGTATGAGGTGGTTCATTGGGAGGGTGCTCTATGAGGTGGTTCATTGGGAGGGTGCACTATGAGGTGGTTCATTGGGAGGGTGCAGTGTGAAGTGGTTCATTGGGAGGGTGCAGTATGAGGTGGTTCATTGGGAGGGTGCAGTGTGAGGTGGTTCATTGGGAGGGTGCAGTATGAGGTTTGTTCATTGGGAGGCTGATGTGTGAGGTAGTTCATTGGGAGGGTGCAGTGTGAGGTGGTTCATTGTGAGGGTGCAGTATGAGGTGGTTCATTGGGAGGGTGCTCTATGAGGTGGTTCATTGGGAAGGTGCAGTGTGAGGTGGTTCATTGGAAGGGTGCTCTATGAGGTGGTTCATTGTGAGGGTGCTCTATGAGGTGGTTCATTTGGAGGGTGTGGTATGAGGTGGTTCATTGGGAGGATGCTCTATGAGGTGGTTTATTGGGAGGGTGCAGTGTGAGGTGGTTCATTGGGAGGCTGCAGTATGAGGTGGTTCATTGGGAGGGTGCTCTGTGAGGTGGTTCATTGGGAGGGTGCGCTATGAGGTGGTTCATTGGTAGGGTGCTCTATGAGGTGGTTTATTGGGAGGGTGCAGTGTGAAGTGGTTCATTGGGAGGGTGCTCTATGAGGTGGTTCATTGGGAGGGTGCGCTATGAGGTGGTTCATTGGGAGGGTGCTCTATGAGGTGGTTTATTGGGAGGGTGCAGTGTGAGGTGGCTCATTGGGAGGGTGCAGTGTGAGGTGGTTCATTGGGAGGGTGCAGTATGGGGTGGTTCATTGGGAGGGTGCTCTATGAGGTGGTTCATTGGGAGGGTGCAGTGTGAGGTGGCTCATTGGGAGGGTGCAGTGTGAGGTGGTTCATTGGGAGGCTGCAGTATGAGGTGGTTCATTGGGAGGGTGCTCTATGAGGTGGTTCATTGGGAGGGTGCTCTATGAGGTGGTTCATTGGGAGGGTGCGCTATGAGGTGGTTCATTGGGAGGGTGCTCTATGAGGTGGTTTATTGGGAGGGTTCAGTGTGAGGTGGTTCATTGGGAGGGTGCTCTATAAGGTGGTTCATTGGGAGCGTGCGCTATGAGGTGGTTTATTGGGAGGGTGCAGTGTGAGGTGGCTCATTGGGAGGGTGCAGTGTGAGGTGGTTCATTGGGAGGGTGCAGTATGGGGTGGTTCATTGGGAGGGTGCAGTATGAGGTGGTTCATTGGGATGGTGCTCTATGAGGTGGTTCATTGGGAGGGTGCTGTATGAGGTGGTTCATTGGGATTGTGCTCTATGAGGTGGTTCATTGGGAGGGTGCAGTATGGGGTGGTTCATTGGGAGGGTGCTCTATGAGGTGGTTCATAGGGAGGGTGCAGTATGAGGTGGTTCATTGGGAGGGTGCAGTGTGAGTTGGTTCATAGAGAGGGTGCAGTATGAGGTGGTTCATTGGGAGGGTGCAGTGTGAGGTGGTTCATTGGGATGGTGCTCTATGAGGTGGTTCATTGGGAGGGTGCTCTATGAGGTGGTTTATTGGGAGGGTGCAGTGTGAGGTGGTTCATTGGGAGGATGCTCTATGAGGTGGTTCATTGTGCGGGTGCAGTATGACGTGGTTCATTGGGAGGGTGCAGTGTGAGGTGGTTCATTGGGAGGGTGCTCTATAAGGTGGTTCATTGGGATGGTGCGCTATGAGGTGGTTCATTGGGAGGGTGCTCTATGAGGTGGTTTAATGGGAGGGTGCAGTGTGAGGTGGCTCATTGGGATGGTGCAGTGTGAGGTGGTTCATTGGGAGGGTGCAGTATGAGGTGGTTCATTGGGAGGGTGCAGTATGAGGTGGTTCATTGGGAGGGTGCTCTATGAGGTGGTTCATTGGGAGGGTGCTGTATGAGGTGGTTTATTGGTAGGGTGTGCTATGAGGTGGTTCATTGGGAGGGTGCAGTAGGAGGTGGTTCATAGGGAGGGTGCAGTGTGAGGTTGTTCATTGGGAGGGTGAAGTGTGAGGTGGTTCATTGGGATGGTGCAGTATGAGGTGGTTCATTGGGAGGGTGCTCTATGAGGTGGTTCATTGGGAAGGTGCAGTGTGAGGTGGTTCATTGGAAGGGTGCTCTATGAGGTGGTTCATTGTGAGGGTGCTCTATGAGGTGGTTCATTTGGAGGGTGTGGTATGAGGTGGTTCATTGGGAGGATGCTCTATGAGGTGGTTTATTGGGAGGGTGCAGTGTGAGGTGGTTCATTGGGAGGCTGCAGTATGAGGTGGTTCATTGGGAGGGTGCTCTGTGAGGTGGTTCATTGGGAGGGTGCGCTATGAGGTGGTTCATTGGTAGGGTGCTCTATGAGGTGGTTTATTGGGAGGGTGCAGTGTGAAGTGGTTCATTGGGAGGGTGCTCTATGAGGTGGTTCATTGGGAGGGTGCGCTATGAGGTGGTCCATTGGGAGGGTGCTCTATGAGGTGGTTTATTGGGAGGGTGCAGTGTGAGGTGGCTCATTGGGAGGGTGCAGTGTGAGGTGGTTCATTGGGAGGGTGCAGTATGGGGTGGTTCATTGGGAGGGTGCTCTATGAGGTGGTTCATTGGGAGGGTGCAGTGTGAGGTGGCTCATTGGGAGGGTGCAGTGTGAGGTGGTTCATTGGGAGGCTGCAGTATGAGGTGGTTCATTGGGAGGGTGCTCTATGAGGTGGTTCATTGGGAGGGTGCTCTATGAGGTGGTTCATTGGGAGGGTGCGCTATGAGGTGGTTCATTGGGAGGGTGCTCTATGAGGTGGTTTATTGGGAGGGTTCAGTGTGAGGTGGTTCATTGGGAGGGTGCTCTATAAGGTGGTTCATTGGGAGCGTGCGCTATGAGGTGGTTTATTGGGAGGGTGCAGTGTGAGGTGGCTCATTGGGAGGGTGCAGTGTGAGGTGGTTCATTGGGAGGGTGGAGTATGGGGTGGTTCATTGGGAGGGTGCAGTATGAGGTGGTTCATTGGGATGGTGCTCTATGAGGTGGTTCATTGGGAGGGTGCTGTATGAGGTGGTTCATTGGGATTGTGCTCTATGAGGTGGTTCATTGGGAGGGTGCAGTATGGGGTGGTTCATTGGGAGGGTGCTCTATGAGGTGGTTCATAGGGAGGGTGCAGTATGAGGTGGTTCATTGGGAGGGTGCAGTGTGAGTTGGTTCATAGAGAGGGTGCAGTATGAGGTGGTTCATTGGGAGGGTGCAGTGTGAGGTGGTTCATTGGGATGGTGCTCTATGAGGTGGTTCATTGGGAGGGTGCTCTATGAGGTGGTTTATTGGGAGGGTGCAGTGTGAGGTGGTTCATTGGGAGGATGCTCTATGAGGTGGTTCATTGTGCGGGTGCAGTATGACGTGGTTCATTGGGAGGGTGCAGTGTGAGGTGGTTCATTGGGAGGGTGCTCTATAAGGTGGTTCATTGGGATGGTGCGCTATGAGGTGGTTCATTGGGAGGGTGCTCTATGAGGTGGTTTAATGGGAGGGTGCAGTGTGAGGTGGCTCATTGGGATGGTGCAGTGTGAGGTGGTTCATTGGGAGGGTGCAGTATGAGGTGGTTCATTGGGAGGGTGCAGTATGAGGTGGTTCATTGGGAGGGTGCTCTATGAGGTGGTTCATTGGGAGGATGCTGTATGAGGTGGTTTATTGGTAGGGTGTGCTATGAGGTGGTTCATTGGGAGGGTGCAGTAGGAGGTGGTTCATAGGGAGGGTGCAGTGTGAGGTTGTTCATTGGGAGGGTGAAGTGTGAGGTGGTTCATTGGGATGGTGCAGTATGAGGTGGTTCATTGGGAGGGTGCTCTATGAGGTGGTTCATTGGGAGGGTGCACTATGAGGTGGTTCATTGGGAGGGTGCAGTGTGAAGTGGTTCATTGGGAGGGTGCAGTATGAGGTGGTTCATTGGGAGGGTGCAGTGTGAGGTGGTTCATTGGGAGGGTGCAGTATGAGGTTTGTTCATTGGGAGGCTGATGTGTGAGGTAGTTCATTGGGAGGGTGCAGTGTGAGGTGGTTCATTGTGAGGGTGCAGTATGAGGTGGTTCATTGGGAGGGTGCTCTATGAGGTGGTTCATTGGGAAGGTGCAGTGTGAGGTGGTTCATTGGAAGGGTGCTCTATGAGGTGGTTCATTGTGAGGGTGCTCTATGAGGTGGTTCATTTGGAGGGTGTGGTATGAGGTGGTTCATTGGGAGGATGCTCTATGAGGTGGTTTATTGGGAGGGTGCAGTGTGAGGTGGTTCATTGGGAGGCTGCAGTATGAGGTGGTTCATTGGGAGGGTGCTCTGTGAGGTGGTTCATTGGGAGGGTGCGCTATGAGGTGGTTCATTGGTAGGGTGCTCTATGAGGTGGTTTATTGGGAGGGTGCAGTGTGAAGTGGTTCATTGGGAGGGTGCTCTATGAGGTGGTTCATTGGGAGGGTGCGCTATGAGGTGGTTCATTGGGAGGGTGCTCTATGAGGTGGTTTATTGGGAGGGTGCAGTGTGAGGTGGCTCATTGGGAGGGTGCAGTGTGAGGTGGTTCATTGGGAGGGTGCAGTATGGGGTGGTTCATTGGGAGGGTGCTCTATGAGGTGGTTCATTGGGAGGGTGCAGTGTGAGGTGGCTCATTGGGAGGGTGCAGTGTGAGGTGGTTCATTGGGAGGCTGCAGTATGAGGTGGTTCATTGGGAGGGTGCTCTATGAGGTGGTTCATTGGGAGGGTGCTCTATGAGGTGGTTCATTGGGAGGGTGCGCTATGAGGTGGTTCATTGGGAGGGTGCTCTATGAGGTGGTTTATTGGGAGGGTTCAGTGTGAGGTGGTTCATTGGGAGGGTGCTCTATAAGGTGGTTCATTGGGAGCGTGCGCTATGAGGTGGTTTATTGGGAGGGTGCAGTGTGAGGTGGCTCATTGGGAGGGTGCAGTGTGAGGTGGTTCATTGGGAGGGTGCAGTATGGGGTGGTTCATTGGGAGGGTGCAGTATGAGGTGGTTCATTGGGATGGTGCTCTATGAGGTGGTTCATTGGGAGGGTGCTGTATGAGGTGGTTCATTGGGATTGTGCTCTATGAGGTGGTTCATTGGGAGGGTGCAGTATGGGGTGGTTCATTGGGAGGGTGCTCTATGAGGTGGTTCATAGGGAGGGTGCAGTATGAGGTGGTTCATTGGGAGGGTGCAGTGTGAGTTGGTTCATAGAGAGGGTGCAGTATGAGGTGGTTCATTGGGAGGGTGCAGTGTGAGGTGGTTCATTGGGATGGTGCTCTATGAGGTGGTTCATTGGGAGGGTGCTCTATGAGGTGGTTTATTGGGAGGGTGCAGTGTGAGGTGGTTCATTGGGAGGATGCTCTATGAGGTGGTTCATTGTGCGGGTGCAGTATGACGTGGTTCATTGGGAGGGTGCAGTGTGAGGTGGTTCATTGGGAGGGTGCTGTATGAGGTGGTTTATTGGTAGGGTGTGCTATGAGGTGGTTCATTGGGAGGGTGCAGTAGGAGGTGGTTCATAGGGAGGGTGCAGTGTGAGGTTGTTCATTGGGAGGGTGAAGTGTGAGGTGGTTCATTGGGATGGTGCAGTATGAGGTGGTTCATTGGGAGGGTGCTCTATGAGGTGGTTCATTGGGAGGGTGCACTATGAGGTGGTTCATTGGGAGGGTGCAGTGTGAAGTGGTTCATTGGGAGGGTGCAGTATGAGGTGGTTCATTGGGAGGGTGCAGTGTGAGGTGGTTCATTGGGAGGGTGCAGTATGAGGTTTGTTCATTGGGAGGCTGATGTGTGAGGTAGTTCATTGGGAGGGTGCAGTGTGAGGTGGTTCATTGTGAGGGTGCAGTATGAGGTGGTTCATTGGGAGGGTGCTCTATGAGGTGGTTCATTGGGAAGGTGCAGTGTGAGGTGGTTCATTGGAAGGGTGCTCTATGAGGTGGTTCATTGTGAGGGTGCTCTATGAGGTGGTTCATTTGGAGGGTGTGGTATGAGGTGGTTCATTGGGAGGATGCTCTATGAGGTGGTTTATTGGGAGGGTGCAGTGTGAGGTGGTTCATTGGGAGGCTGCAGTATGAGGTGGTTCATTGGGAGGGTGCTCTGTGAGGTGGTTCATTGGGAGGGTGCGCTATGAGGTGGTTCATTGGTAGGGTGCTCTATGAGGTGGTTTATTGGGAGGGTGCAGTGTGAAGTGGTTCATTGGGAGGGTGCTCTATGAGGTGGTTCATTGGGAGGGTGCGCTATGAGGTGGTTCATTGGGAGGGTGCTCTATGAGGTGGTTTATTGGGAGGGTGCAGTGTGAGGTGGCTCATTGGGAGGGTGCAGTGTGAGGTGGTTCATTGGGAGGGTGCAGTATGGGGTGGTTCATTGGGAGGGTGCTCTATGAGGTGGTTCATTGGGAGGGTGCAGTGTGAGGTGGCTCATTGGGAGGGTGCAGTGTGAGGTGGTTCATTGGGAGGCTGCAGTATGAGGTGGTTCATTGGGAGGGTGCTCTATGAGGTGGTTCATTGGGAGGGTGCTCTATGAGGTGGTTCATTGGGAGGGTGCGCTATGAGGTGGTTCATTGGGAGGGTGCTCTATGAGGTGGTTTATTGGGAGGGTTCAGTGTGAGGTGGTTCATTGGGAGGGTGCTCTATAAGGTGGTTCATTGGGAGCGTGCGCTATGAGGTGGTTTATTGGGAGGGTGCAGTGTGAGGTGGCTCATTGGGAGGGTGCAGTGTGAGGTGGTTCATTGGGAGGGTGCAGTATGGGGTGGTTCATTGGGAGGGTGCAGTATGAGGTGGTTCATTGGGATGGTGCTCTATGAGGTGGTTCATTGGGAGGGTGCTGTATGAGGTGGTTCATTGGGATTGTGCTCTATGAGGTGGTTCATTGGGAGGGTGCAGTATGGGGTGGTTCATTGGGAGGGTGCTCTATGAGGTGGTTCATAGGGAGGGTGCAGTATGAGGTGGTTCATTGGGAGGGTGCAGTGTGAGTTGGTTCATAGAGAGGGTGCAGTATGAGGTGGTTCATTGGGAGGGTGCAGTGTGAGGTGGTTCATTGGGATGGTGCTCTATGAGGTGGTTCATTGGGAGGGTGCTCTATGAGGTGGTTTATTGGGAGGGTGCAGTGTGAGGTGGTTCATTGGGAGGATGCTCTATGAGGTGGTTCATTGTGCGGGTGCAGTATGACGTGGTTCATTGGGAGGGTGCAGTGTGAGGTGGTTCATTGGGAGGGTGCTGTATGAGGTGGTTTATTGGTAGGGTGTGCTATGAGGTGGTTCATTGGGAGGGTGCAGTAGGAGGTGGTTCATAGGGAGGGTGCAGTGTGAGGTTGTTCATTGGGAGGGTGAAGTGTGAGGTGGTTCATTGGTATGGTGCAGTATGAGGTGGTTCATTGGGAGGGTGCTCTATGAGGTGGTTCATTGGGAGGGTGCACTATGAGGTGGTTCATTGGGAGGGTGCAGTGTGAAGTGGTTCATTGGGAGGGTGCAGTATGAGGTGGTTCATTGGGAGGGTGCAGTGTGAGGTGGTTCATTGGGAGGGTGCAGTATGAGGTTTGTTCATTGGGAGGCTGATGTGTGAGGTAGTTCATTGGGAGGGTGCAGTGTGAGGTGGTTCATTGTGAGGGTGCAGTATGAGGTGGTTCATTGGGAGGGTGCTCTATGAGGTGGTTCATTGGGAAGGTGCAGTGTGAGGTGGTTCATTGGAAGGGTGCTCTATGAGGTGGTTCATTGTGAGGTTGCTCTATGAGGTGGTTCATTTGGAGGGTGTGGTATGAGGTGGTTCATTGGGAGGATGCTCTATGAGGTGGTTTATTGGGAGGGTGCAGTGTGAGGTGGTTCATTGGGAGGCTGCAGTATGAGGTGGTTCATTGGGAGGGTGCTCTGTGAGGTGGTTCATTGGGAGGGTGCGCTATGAGGTGGTTCATTGGTAGGGTGCTCTATGAGGTGGTTTATTGGGAGGGTGCAGTGTGAAGTGGTTCATTGGGAGGGTGCTCTATGAGGTGGTTCATTGGGAGGGTGCGCTATGAGGTGGTTCATTGGGAGGGTGCTCTATGAGGTGGTTTATTGGGAGGGTGCAGTGTGAGGTGGCTCATTGGGAGGGTGCAGTGTGAGGTGGTTCATTGGGAGGGTGCAGTATGGGGTGGTTCATTGGGAGGGTGCTCTATGAGGTGGTTCATTGGGAGGGTGCTCTATGAGGTGGTTCATTGGGAGGGTGCGCTATGAGGTGGTTCATTGGGAGGGTGCTCTATGAGGTGGTTTATTGGGAGGGTTCAGTGTGAGGTGGTTCATTGGGAGGGTGCTCTATAAGGTGGTTCATTGGGAGCGTGCGCTATGAGGTGGTTTATTGGGAGGGTGCAGTGTGAGGTGGCTCATTGGGAGGGTGCAGTGTGAGGTGGTTCATTGGGAGGGTGCAGTATGGGGTGGTTCATTGGGAGGGTGCAGTATGAGGTGGTTCATTGGGATGGTGCTCTATGAGGTGGTTCATTGGGAGGGTGCTGTATGAGGTGGTTCATTGGGATTGTGCTCTATGAGGTGGTTCATTGGGAGGGTGCAGTATGGGGTGGTTCATTGGGAGGGTGCTCTATGAGGTGGTTCATAGGGAGGGTGCAGTATGAGGTGGTTCATTGGGAGGGTGCAGTGTGAGTTGGTTCATAGAGAGGGTGCAGTATGAGGTGGTTCATTGGGAGGGTGCAGTGTGAGGTGGTTCATTGGGATGGTGCTCTATGAGGTGGTTCATTGGGAGGGTGCTCTATGAGGTGGTTTATTGGGAGGGTGCAGTGTGAGGTGGTTCATTGGGAGGATGCTCTATGAGGTGGTTCATTGTGCGGGTGCAGTATGACGTGGTTCATTGGGAGGGTGCAGTGTGAGGTGGTTCATTGGGAGGGTGCTCTATAAGGTGGTTCATTGGGAGGGTGCTCTATGAGGTGGTTTATTGGGAGGGTGCAGTGTGAGGTGGTTCATTGGGAGGGTGCTCTATGAGGTGGTTCATTGGGAGGGTGCTTTATGAGGTGGTTTCATTGGGAGGGTACGCTATGAGGTGGTTCATTGGGAGGGTGCTCTATGAGGTGGTATTATTGGGAGGGTGCAGTGTGAGGTGGTTCATTGGGAGGGTGCAGTATGAGGTGGTTCATTGGGAGGGTGCAGTGTGAGGTGGTTCATTGGGAGGGTGCTGTATGAGGTGGTTCATTGGGAGGGTGCAGTATGAGGTGGTTTATTGGGAGGGTGCAGTGTGAGGTGGTTCATTGGGAGGGTGCAGTATGAGGTCGTTCATAGGGAGGGTGCAGTATGAGTTGGTTCATTGGGATGGTGCTCTATGAGGTGGTTCATTGGGAGGGTGCAGTATGAGGTGGTTCATTGGGAGGGTGCTCTATGAGGTAGTTCATTCGGAGGGTACTCTATGAGGTGGTTCATTGGGAGGGTGTGCTATGAGGTGGTTCATTGGGAGGGTTGCTCTATGAGGTTGTTTATTGGGAGGATGCAGTGTGAGGTGGTTCATTGGGAGGGTGCTCTACGAGGTGGTTCATTGGGAGGATGCAGTATGAGGTGGTTCATTGGGAGGGTGCTCTATGAGGTGGTATTATTGGGAGGGTGCAGTGTGAGGTGGTTCATTGGGAGGGTGCAGTATGAGGTGGTTTATTGGGAGGGTGCAGTGTGAGGTGGTTCATTGGGAGGGTGCTGTATGAGGTTGTTCATTTGGAGGGTGCAGTATGAGGTGGTTTATTGGGAGGGTGCAGTGTGAGGTGGTTCATAGGGAGGGTGCAGTATGAGGTCGTTCATAGGGAGGGTGCAGTATGAGGTGGTTCAATGGGAGGGTGCTCTATGAGGTGGTTCATTGGGATTGTGCTCTATGAGGTGGTTCATTGGGAGGGTGCAGTATGAGGTGGTTCATTGGGAGGGTGCTCTATGAGGTGGTTCATAGGGAGGGTGCCGTATGAGGTGGTTCATTGGGAGGGTGCAGTGTGAGGTGGTTCATTGGGAGGGTGCAGTATGAGGTGGTTCATTGGGAGTGTGCAGTATGAGATGGTTCATAGAGAGGGTGCAGTATGAGGTGGTTCATTGGGAGGGTGCAGTGTGAGGTGGTTCATTGAGAGGGTGCTCTATGAGGTGGTTCATTGGGAGGATGCTCTATGAGGTGGTTTATTGGGAGGGTGCAGTGTGAGGTGGTTCATTGGGAGGCTGCAGTATGAGGTGGTTCATTGGGAGGGTGCTCTGTGAGGTGGTTCATTGGGAGGGTGCGCTATGAGGTGGTTCATTGGTAGGGTGCTCTATGAGGTGGTTTATTGGGAGGGTGCAGTGTGAAGTGGTTCATTGGGAGGGTGCTCTATGAGGTGGTTCATTGGGAGGGTGCGCTATGAGGTGGTTCATTGGGAGGGTGCTCTATGAGGTGGTTTATTGGGAGGGTGCAGTGTGAGGTGGCTCATTGGGAGGGTGCAGTGTGAGGTGGTTCATTGGGAGGGTGCAGTATGGGGTGGTTCATTGGGAGGGTGCTCTATGAGGTGGTTCATTGGGAGGGTGCAGTGTGAGGTGGCTCATTGGGAGGGTGCAGTGTGAGGTGGTTCATTGGGAGGCTGCAGTATGAGGTGGTTCATTGGGAGGGTGCTCTATGAGGTGGTTCATTGGGAGGGTGCTCTATGAGGTGGTTCATTGGGAGGGTGCGCTATGAGGTGGTTCATTGGGAGGGTGCTCTATGAGGTGGTTTATTGGGAGGGTTCAGTGTGAGGTGGTTCATTGGGAGGGTGCTCTATAAGGTGGTTCATTGGGAGCGTGCGCTATGAGGTGGTTTATTGGGAGGGTGCAGTGTGAGGTGGCTCATTGGGAGGGTGCAGTGTGAGGTGGTTCATTGGGAGGGTGCAGTATGGGGTGGTTCATTGGGAGGGTGCAGTATGAGGTGGTTCATTGGGATGGTGCTCTATGAGGTGGTTCATTGGGAGGGTGCTGTATGAGGTGGTTCATTGGGATTGTGCTCTATGAGGTGGTTCATTGGGAGGGTGCAGTATGGGGTGGTTCATTGGGAGGGTGCTCTATGAGGTGGTTCATAGGGAGGGTGCAGTATGAGGTGGTTCATTGGGAGGGTGCAGTGTGAGTTGGTTCATAGAGAGGGTGCAGTATGAGGTGGTTCATTGGGAGGGTGCAGTGTGAGGTGGTTCATTGGGATGGTGCTCTATGAGGTGGTTCATTGGGAGGGTGCTCTATGAGGTGGTTTATTGGGAGGGTGCAGTGTGAGGTGGTTCATTGGGAGGATGCTCTATGAGGTGGTTCATTGTGCGGGTGCAGTATGACGTGGTTCATTGGGAGGGTGCAGTTTGAGGTGGTTCATTGGGAGGGTGCTGTATGAGGTGGTTTATTGGTAGGGTGTGCTATGAGGTGGTTCATTGGGAGGGTGCAGTAGGAGGTGGTTCATAGGGAGGGTGCAGTGTGAGGTTGTTCATTGGGAGGGTGAAGTGTGAGGTGGTTCATTGGGATGGTGCAGTATGAGGTGGTTCATTGGGAGGGTGCTCTATGAGGTGGTTCATTGGGAGGGTGCACTATGAGGTGGTTCATTGGGAGGGTGCAGTGTGAAGTGGTTCATTGGGAGGGTGCAGTATGAGGTGGTTCATTGGGAGGGTGCAGTGTGAGGTGGTTCATTGGGAGGGTGCAGTATGAGGTTTGTTCATTGGGAGGCTGATGTGTGAGGTAGTTCATTGGGAGGGTGCAGTGTGAGGTGGTTCATTGTGAGGGTGCAGTATGAGGTGGTTCATTGGGAGGGTGCTCTATGAGGTGGTTCATTGGGAAGGTGCAGTGTGAGGTGGTTCATTGGAAGGGTGCTCTATGAGGTGGTTCATTGTGAGGGTGCTCTATGAGGTGGTTCATTTGGAGGGTGTGGTATGAGGTGGTTCATTGGGAGGATGCTCTATGAGGTGGTTTATTGGGAGGGTGCAGTGTGAGGTGGTTCATTGGGAGGCTGCAGTATGAGGTGGTTCATTGGGAGGGTGCTCTGTGAGGTGGTTCATTGGGAGGGTGCGCTATGAGGTGGTTCATTGGTAGGGTGCTCTATGAGGTGGTTTATTGGGAGGGTGCAGTGTGAAGTGGTTCATTGGGAGGGTGCTCTATGAGGTGGTTCATTGGGAGGGTGCGCTATGAGGTGGTTCATTGGGAGGGTGCTCTATGAGGTGGTTTATTGGGAGGGTGCAGTGTGAGGTGGCTCATTGGGAGGGTGCAGTGTGAGGTGGTTCATTGGGAGGGTGCAGTATGGGGTGGTTCATTGGGAGGGTGCTCTATGAGGTGGTTCATTGGGAGGGTGCAGTGTGAGGTGGCTCATTGGGAGGGTGCAGTGTGAGGTGGTTCATTGGGAGGCTGCAGTATGAGGTGGTTCATTGGGAGGGTGCTCTATGAGGTGGTTCATTGGGAGGGTGCTCTATGAGGTGGTTCATTGGGAGGGTGCGCTATGAGGTGGTTCATTGGGAGGGTGCTCTATGAGGTGGTTTATTGGGAGGGTTCAGTGTGAGGTGGTTCATTGGGAGGGTGCTCTATAAGGTGGTTCATTGGGAGCGTGCGCTATGAGGTGGTTTATTGGGAGGGTGCAGTGTGAGGTGGCTCATTGGGAGGGTGCAGTGTGAGGTGGTTCATTGGG
The DNA here is from genome assembly GCA_034401795.1 of Chaetoderma sp. LZ-2023a. Taxonomy (NCBI): domain Eukaryota; kingdom Metazoa; phylum Mollusca; class Caudofoveata; order Chaetodermatida; family Chaetodermatidae; genus Chaetoderma; species Chaetoderma sp. LZ-2023a. The sequence continues at coordinate 12,263,296 of CM067360.1, read as the reverse complement.
AGGGTGCAGTATGGGGTGGTTCATTGGGAGGGTGCAGTATGAGGTGGTTCATTGGGATGGTGCTCTATGAGGTGGTTCATTGGGAGGGTGCTGTATGAGGTGGTTCATTGGGATTGTGCTCTATGAGGTGGTTCATTGGGAGGGTGCAGTATGGGGTGGTTCATTGGGAGGGTGCTCTATGAGGTGGTTCATAGGGAGGGTGCAGTATGAGGTGGTTCATTGGGAGGGTGCAGTGTGAGTTGGTTCATAGAGAGGGTGCAGTATGAGGTGGTTCATTGGGAGGGTGCAGTGTGAGGTGGTTCATTGGGATGGTGCTCTATGAGGTGGTTCATTGGGAGGGTGCTCTATGAGGTGGTTTATTGGGAGGGTGCAGTGTGAGGTGGTTCATTGGGAGGATGCTCTATGAGGTGGTTCATTGTGCGGGTGCAGTATGACGTGGTTCATTGGGAGGGTGCAGTGTGAGGTGGTTCATTGGGAGGGTGCTGTATGAGGTGGTTTATTGGTAGGGTGTGCTATGAGGTGGTTCATTGGGAGGGTGCAGTAGGAGGTGGTTCATAGGGAGGGTGCAGTGTGAGGTTGTTCATTGGGAGGGTGAAGTGTGATGTGGTTCATTGGTATGGTGCAGTATGAGGTGGTTCATTGGGAGGGTGCTCTATGAGGTGGTTCATTGGGAGGGTGCACTATGAGGTGGTTCATTGGGAGGGTGCAGTGTGAAGTGGTTCATTGGGAGGGTGCAGTATGAGGTGGTTCATTGGGAGGGTGCAGTGTGAGGTGGTTCATTGGGAGGGTGCAGTATGAGGTTTGTTCATTGGGAGGCTGATGTGTGAGGTAGTTCATTGGGAGGGTGCAGTGTGAGGTGGTTCATTGTGAGGGTGCAGTATGAGGTGGTTCATTGGGAGGGTGCTCTATGAGGTGGTTCATTGGGAAGGTGCAGTGTGAGGTGGTTCATTGGAAGGGTGCTCTATGAGGTGGTTCATTGTGAGGTTGCTCTATGAGGTGGTTCATTTGGAGGGTGTGGTATGAGGTGGTTCATTGGGAGGATGCTCTATGAGGTGGTTTATTGGGAGGGTGCAGTGTGAGGTGGTTCATTGGGAGGCTGCAGTATGAGGTGGTTCATTGGGAGGGTGCTCTGTGAGGTGGTTCATTGGGAGGGTGCGCTATGAGGTGGTTCATTGGTAGGGTGCTCTATGAGGTGGTTTATTGGGAGGGTGCAGTGTGAGGTGGTTCATTGGGAGGGTGCAGTATGAGGTTTGTTCATTGGGAGGCTGATGTGTGAGGTAGTTCATTGGGAGGGTGCAGTGTGAGGTGGTTCATTGTGAGGGTGCAGTATGAGGTGGTTCATTGGGAGGGTGCTCTATGAGGTGGTTCATTGGGAAGGTGCAGTGTGAGGTGGTTCATTGGAAGGGTGCTCTATGAGGTGGTTCATTGTGAGGTTGCTCTATGAGGTGGTTCATTTGGAGGGTGTGGTATGAGGTGGTTCATTGGGAGGATGCTCTATGAGGTGGTTTATTGGGAGGGTGCAGTGTGAGGTGGTTCATTGGGAGGCTGCAGTATGAGGTGGTTCATTGGGAGGGTGCTCTGTGAGGTGGTTCATTGGGAGGGTGCGCTATGAGGTGGTTCATTGGTAGGGTGCTCTATGAGGTGGTTTATTGGGAGGGTGCAGTGTGAAGTGGTTCATTGGGAGGGTGCTCTATGAGGTGGTTCATTGGGAGGGTGCGCTATGAGGTGGTTCATTGGGAGGGTGCTCTATGAGGTGGTTTATTGGGAGGGTGCAGTGTGAGGTGGCTCATTGGAAGGGTGCAGTGTGAGGTGGTTCATTGGGAGGGTGCAGTATGGGGTGGTTCATTGGGAGGGTGCTCTATGAGGTGGTTCATTGGGAGGGTGCAGTGTGAGGTGGCTCATTGGGAGGGTGCAGTGTGAGGTGGTTCATTGGGAGGCTGCAGTATGAGGTGGTTCATTGGGAGGGTGCTCTATGAGGTGGTTCATTGGGAGGGTGCTCTATGAGGTGGTTCATTGGGAGGGTGCGCTATGAGGTGGTTCATTGGGAGGGTGCTCTATGAGGTGGTTTATTGGGAGGGTTCAGTGTGAGGTGGTTCATTGGGAGGGTGCTCTATAAGGTGGTTCATTGGGAGCGTGCGCTATGAGGTGGTTTATTGGGAGGGTGCAGTGTGAGGTGGCTCATTGGGAGGGTGCAGTGTGAGGTGGTTCATTGGGAGGGTGCAGTATGGGGTGGTTCATTGGGAGGGTGCAGTATGAGGTGGTTCATTGGGATGGTGCTCTATGAGGTGGTTCATTGGGAGGGTGCTGTATGAGGTGGTTCATTGGGATTGTGCTCTATGAGGTGGTTCATTGGGAGGGTGCAGTATGGGGTGGTTCATTGGGAGGGTGCTCTATGAGGTGGTTCATAGGGAGGGTGCAGTATGAGGTGGTTCATTGGGAGGGTGCAGTGTGAGTTGGTTCATAGAGAGGGTGCAGTATGAGGTGGTTCATTGGGAGGGTGCAGTGTGAGGTGGTTCATTGGGATGGTGCTCTATGAGGTGGTTCATTGGGAGGGTGCTCTATGAGGTGGTTTATTGGGAGGGTGCAGTGTGAGGTGGTTCATTGGGAGGATGCTCTATGAGGTGGTTCATTGTGCGGGTGCAGTATGACGTGGTTCATTGGGAGGGTGCAGTGTGAGGTGGTTCATTGGGAGGGTGCTGTATGAGGTGGTTTATTGGTAGGGTGTGCTATGAGGTGGTTCATTGGGAGGGTGCAGTAGGAGGTGGTTCATAGGGAGGGTGCAGTGTGAGGTTGTTCATTGGGAGGGTGAAGTGTGAGGTGGTTCATTGGGATGGTGCAGTATGAGGTGGTTCATTGGGAGGGTGCTCTATGAGGTGGTTCATTGGGAGGGTGCACTATGAGGTGGTTCATTGGGAGGGTGCAGTGTGAAGTGGTTCATTGGGAGGGTGCAGTATGAGGTGGTTCATTGGGAGGGTGCAGTGTGAGGTGGTTCATTGGGAGGGTGCAGTATGAGGTTTGTTCATTGGGAGGCTGATGTGTGAGGTAGTTCATTGGGAGGGTGCAGTGTGAGGTGGTTCATTGTGAGGGTGCAGTATGAGGTGGTTCATTGGGAGGGTGCTCTATGAGGTGGTTCATTGGGAAGGTGCAGTGTGAGGTGGTTCATTGGAAGGGTGCTCTATGAGGTGGTTCATTGTGAGGTTGCTCTATGAGGTGGTTCATTTGGAGGGTGTGGTATGAGGTGGTTCATTGGGAGGATGCTCTATGAGGTGGTTTATTGGGAGGGTGCAGTGTGAGGTGGTTCATTGGGAGGCTGCAGTATGAGGTGGTTCATTGGGAGGGTGCTCTGTGAGGTGGTTCATTGGGAGGGTGCGCTATGAGGTGGTTCATTGGTAGGGTGCTCTATGAGGTGGTTTATTGGGAGGGTGCAGTGTGAAGTGGTTCATTGGGAGGGTGCTCTATGAGGTGGTTCATTGGGAGGGTGCGCTATGAGGTGGTTCATTGGGAGGGTGCTCTATGAGGTGGTTTATTGGGAGGGTGCAGTGTGAGGTGGCTCATTGGGAGGGTGCAGTGTGAGGTGGTTCATTGGGAGGGTGCAGTATGGGGTGGTTCATTGGGAGGGTGCTCTATGAGGTGGTTCATTGGGAGGGTGCTCTATGAGGTGGTTCATTGGGAGGGTGCGCTATGAGGTGGTTCATTGGGAGGGTGCTCTATGAGGTGGTATTATTGGGAGGGTGCAGTGTGAGGTGGTTCATTGGGAGGGTGCAGTATGAGGTGGTTTATTGGGAGGGTGCAGTGTGAGGTGGTTCATTGGGAGGGTGCTGTATGAGGTTGTTCATTTGGAGGGTGCAGTATGAGGTGGTTTATTGGGAGGGTGCAGTATGAGGTGGTTCATTGGGAGGATGCTCTATGAGGTGGTTCATTGTGCTTGTGCAGTATGACGTGGTTCATTGGGAGGGTGCAGTGTGAGGTGGTTCATTGGGAGGGTGCTCTATGAGGTGGGTCATTTGGTGGGGGGTGGTGCTCTATGAGGTGGTTTATTGGCAGGGTGTGCTATGAGGTGGTTCATTGGGAGGGTGCAGTAGGAGGTGGTTCATAGGGAGGGTGCAGTGTGAGGTGGTTCATTGGGAGGGTGCACTGTGAGGTGATTCATTGGGAGGATGCAGTATGAGGTAGTTCATTGGGAGGGTACTCTATGAGGTGGTTCATTGGGAGGGTGTGCTATGAGGTGGTTCATTGGGAGGGTTGCTCTATGAGGTTGTTTATTGGGAGGGTGCAGTGTGAGGTGGTTCATTGGGAGGGTGCTCTACGAGGTGGTTCATTGGGAGGATGCAGTATGAGGTGGTTCATTGGGAGGATGCAGTATGAGGTGGTTTATTGGGAGGATGCAGTATGAGGTAGTTCATTCGGAGAGTACTCTATGAGGTGGTTCATTGGGAGGGTGTGCTATGAGGTGGTTCATTGGGAGGGTGCTCTATGAGGTTGTTTATTGGGAGGATGCAGTATGAGGTGGTTTATTGGGAGGGTGCAGTGTGAGGTGGTTCATAGGGAGGGTGCAGTATGAGGTCGTTCATAGGGAGGGTGCAGTATGAGGTGGTTCAATGGGAGGGTGCTCTATGAGGTGGTTCATTGGGATTGTGCTCTATGAGGTGGTTCATTGGGAGGGTGCAGTATGAGGTGGTTCATTGGGAGGGTGCTCTATGAGGTGGTTCATAGGGAGGGTGCCGTATGAGGTGGTTCATTGGGAGGGTGCAGTGTGAGGTGGTTCATTGGGAGGGTGCAGTATGAGGTGGTTCATTGGGAGTGTGCAGTATGAGATGGTTCATAGAGAGGGTGCAGTATGAGGTGGTTCATTGGGAGGGTGCAGTGTGAGGTGGTTCATTGAGAGGGTGCTCTATGAGGTGGTTCATTGGGAGGGTGCTCTATGAGGTGGTTCATAGGGATGGTGCAGTATGAGGTGGTTCATTGGGAGGATGCTCTATGAGGTGGTTCATTGTGCTTGTGCAGTATGACGTGGTTCATTGGGAGGGTGCAGTGTGAGGTGGTTCATTGGGAGGGTGCTCTATGAGGTGGGTCATTTGGTGGGGGGGGTGCTCTATGAGGTGGTTTATTGGGAGGGTGTGCTATGAGGTGGTTCATTGGGAGGGTGCAGTAGGAGGTGGTTCATAGGGAGGGTGCAGTGTGAGGTGGTTCATTGGGAGGGTGCACTGTGAGGTGATTCATTGGGAGGATGCAGTATGAGGTAGTTCATTGGGAGGGTACTCTATGAGGTGGTTCATTGGGAGGGTGTGCTATGAGGTGGTTCATTGGGAGGGTGCTCTATGAGGTTGTTTATTGGGAGGGTGCAGTGTGAGGTGGTTCATTGGGAGGGTGCTCTACGAGGTGGTTCATTGGGAGGATGCAGTATGAGGTGGTTCATTGGGAGGATGCAGTATGAGGTGGTTTATTGGGAGGATGCAGTATGAGGTAGTTCATTGGGAGGGTACTCTATGAGGTGGTTCATTGGGAGGGTGTGCTATGAGGTGGTTCATTGGGAGGGTGCTCTATGAGGTTGTTTATTGGGAGGATGCAGTATGAGGTGGTTTATTGGGAGGGTGCAGTAGGAGGTGGTTCATTGGGAGGGAGTAGTATGAGGTGGTTCATTGGGAGGGTGCAGTGTGAGGTGGTTCATTGGGAGGGTGCTCTATGAGGTGGATCATTGGGAGGGTGCTCTATGAGGTGGTTTATTGGGAGGGTGCAGTGTGAGGTGGTTCATTGGGAGGGTGCTCTATGAGGTGGTTCATTGGGAGGGTGCTTTATGAGGTGGTTTATTGGGAGGGTACGCTATGAGGTGGTTCATTGGGAGGGTGCTCTATGAGGTGGTATTATTGGGAGGGTGCAGTGTGAGGTGGTTCATTGGGAGGGTGCAGTATGAGGTGGTTTATTGGGAGGGTGCAGTGAGAGGTGGTTCATTGGGAGGGTGCTGTATGAGGTGGTTCATTGGGAGGGTGCAGTATGAGGTGGTTTATTGGGAGGTTGCAGTGTGAGGTGGTTCATAGGGAGGGTGCAGTATGAGGTCGTTCATAGGGAGGGTGCAGTATGAGGTGGTTCATTGGGAGGGTGCTCTATGAGGTGGTTCATAGGGAGGGTGCCGTATGAGGCGGTTTATTGGGAGGGTGCAGTGTGAGGTGGTTCATTGGGAGGGTGCTGTATGAGGTGGTTCATTTGGAGGGTGCAGTATGAGGTGGTTTATTGGGAGGGTGCAGTGTGAGGTGGTTCATAGGGAGGGTGCAGTATGAGGTCGTTCATAGGGAGGGTGCAGTATGAGGTGGTTCAATGGGAGGGTGCTCTATGAGGTGGTTCATTGGGATTGTGCTCTATGAGGTGGTTCATTGGGAGGGTGCTCTATGAGGTTGTTTATTGGGAGGGTGCAGTGTGAGGTGGTTCATTGGGAGGGTGCTCTATGAGGTGGTTCATAGGGAGGGTGCCGTATGAGGTGGTTCATTGGGAGGGTGCAGTGTGAGGTGGTTCATTGGGAGGGTGCAGTATGAGGTGGTTCATTGGGAGTGTGCAGTATGAGATGGTTCATTGGGAGGTTGCGCTATGAGGTGGTTCATTGGGAGGGTGCTCTATGAGTTGCTTTATTGGGAGGCTGCTCTATGAGGTGGTTCATTGGGAGGGTGCAGTATGAGGTGGTTCATTGGGAGGGTGCAGTGTGAGGTGGTTCATTGGGAGGGTGCTCTATGAGGTGGTTCATTGGGAGGCTGCTCTATGAGGTGGTTTATTGGGAGGGTGCAGTGTGAGGTGGTTCATTGGGAGGGTGCTCTATGAGGTGGTTCATTGGGAGGGTGCTGTATGAGGTGGTTCATTGGGAGGGTGCAGTATGAGGTGGTTTATTGGGAGGGTGCAGTGTGAGGTGGTTCATAGGGAGGGTGCAGTATGAGGTTGTTCATAGGGAGGGTGCAGTATGAGGTGGTTCAATGGGAGGGTGCTCTATGAGGTGGTTCATTGGGATTGTGCTCTATGAGGTGGTTCATTGGGAGGGTGCAGTATGAGGTGGTTCATTGGGAGGCAGCTCTATGAGGTGGTTCATAGGGAGGGTGCCGTATGAGGTGGTTCATTGGGATGGTGCAGTGTGAGGTGGTTCATTGGGAGGGTGCAGTATGAGGTGGTTCATTGGGAGTGTGCAGTATGAGATGGTTCATAGAGAGGGTGCAGTGTGAGGTGGTTCATTGGGAGGTTGCAGTGTGAGGTGGTTCATTGGGAGGGTGCTCTATGAGGTGGTTCATTGGGAGGGTGCTCTATGAGGTGGTTTATAGGGAGGGTGCAGTGTGAGGTGGTTCATTGGGAGGGTGCTCTATGAGGTGGTTCATAGGGATGGTGCAGTATGAGGTGGTTCATTGGGAGGATGCTCTATGTGGTGGTTCATTGTGCTTGTGCAGTATGACGTGGTTCATTGGGAGGGTGCAGTGTGAGGTGGTTCATTGGGAGGGTGCTCTATGAGGTGGGTCATTTGGGGGGGGGTGCTTTATGAGGTGGTTTATTGGGAGGGTGTGCTATGAGGTGGTTCATTGGGAGGGTGCAGTAGGAGGTGGTTCATAGGGAGGGTGCAGTGTGAGGTGGTTCATTGGGAGGGTGCAGTGTGAGGTGATTCATTGGGAGGATGCAGTATGAGGTAGTTCATTGGGAGGGTACTCTATGAGGTGGTTCATTGGGAGGGTGTGCTATGAGGTGGTTCATTGGGAGGGTGCTCTATGAGGTGGTTCATTGAGAGGGTGCAGTATGAGGTGGTTCATTGGGAGGGTGCTCTATGAGGTGGTTCATTGGGAGGGTACGCTATGAGGTGGTTCATTGGGAGGGTGCTCTATGAGTTGCTTTATTGGGAGGCTGCTCTATGAGGTGGTTCATTGGGAGGGTGCAGTATGAGGTGGTTCATTGGGAGGGTGCAGTGTGAGGTGGTTCATTGGGAGGGTGCTCTATGAGGTGGTTCATTGGGAGGCTGCTCTATGAGGTGGTTTATTGGGAGGGTGCAGTGTGAGGTGGTTCATTGGGAGGGTGCTCTATGAGGTGGTTCATTGGGAGGGTGCTGTATGAGGTGGTTCATTGGGAGGGTGCAGTATGAGGTGGTTTATTGGGAGGGTGCAGTGTGAGGTGGTTCATAGGGAGGGTGCAGTATGAGGTTGTTCATAGGGAGGGTGCAGTATGAGGTGGTTCAATGGGAGGGTGGTCTATGAGGTGGTTTATTGGGAGGGTGCGCTATGAGGTGGTTCATTGGGAGGGTGCTCTATGAGGTGGTTCATTGGGAGGCTGCAGTGTGAGGTGGTTCATTGGGAGGGTGCAGTAAGAGGTGGTTCATTGTGAGGGTGGGATATGAGGTGGTTCATTGGTAGGGTGCGCTATGAGGTTGTGCGTTGGAATGGTGCGGTATGAGGTGGTTCATTGGGAGGGTGCAGTATCAGGTGGTTCGTTGGTTGGGTGCAGAATGAGGTGGTTCGTTGGCTGTGTGTGGAATGAGGTGGTTTGTTGGCTGGATGCGGAATGAGGTGGTTCGTTGGTTGGGTGCAAAATGAGGTGGTTCGTTCGCTATATGCAGTATGATGTGGTTCATCGATTGAATTGTTCTTAATCATTTGAAAACCAAGCCACCAAAAAACATTTTTTCCTAGTCTTCATAGTTATCCGTTAACCCGTACCACTCTGATATCAATATTGTATCTTTTACTGGGTCAATATCAAAGAAACTGGTGTACATTTTTCAACAATTTTGCTGGAAAATGTTGTTGTCTTTGATAGCACCATCTCCCTACAAATTTGTTGGAAAATGTGCACCAATTCAGCTGTTAAGTTAATTTGAAAATTTAGTTTTGACACCAGAGTGGCAAGGGTTAATATGCCAGGAAGACAATTTTTGAAATTGCCCACAAGAATGGCTGGATCGAAAACTGAGTTTCTTAATTTTTTAATAATTTTTCTTTTTAAGCTTCTCTGGACCATTCACATGAAACAGATAAAGAAAAGTTAGCTGACAGGTCAGTGAATTCAGTATGAGTTAGCAGACAGCTGAATGTTTCAATCTGTGAGAGGTGAATGTTTCAGTCTGTGAGTTAGCAGCCAGATGAATGTTTCAATCTGTGAGAGATGAATGTTTCAGTCTGAGTTAGCAGACAGATGAATGTTTCAGTTTGTGAGTTACAGTAGCAGACAGATGAATGTTTCAATCTGTGAGTTAGCAGACAGATGAATGTTTCAATCTTTGAGTTAGCAGACAGATGAATGTTTCAGTGTGAGTTAGCAGACAGATGAATGTTTCAGTTTGTGAGTTAGCAGACAGATGAATGTTTCAGTTTGTGAGTTAGCAGACAGGTGAATGTTTCAGTTTGTGAGTTAGCAGACAGATGAATGTTTCAATCTGTGAGTTAGCAAACAGATGAATGCTAAATAATTTGTCACAGATTGTGACAGCACACTCTGAAAGGTGTATGAATAGGTTTCTTATGTATTCTCTGTAACGTGGACTGATGAACAGGTCTTAATTTTATTCTTGTTTTTTTAGCATAGACTTGTTGGAGAAGGAGCTTTTATCTGTTACTAGAGATCAAGCACAGGAGGAGCTTCTGTTGAAAAGGTGACGTTTTTTTAGATACACTTAGAACTACAATGAGCATGATTTCGTTTAAATTCTATTATAAGCCAAACTGTTCTTGAAGATTATTTATATTCATCTAGATACAAGTGCTGTAGCAAACATTGGAATTGAAATACCTGATACTTTTTCAAAGTACATGTAAGATAAACGAATAAATTAAGTAAGAGCTGGCACAATGACATGCCTGTACATCAAGCTCTTGCTATCAAATGACACAAGCCTTACCAGTCTGATAATACTACATGAACAGCCTTACCAGTCTGATAATAATGCATGAACAAACAGCATCAGCATAATCATCTGGGATTTGGTCGCAGACTACTTACCAATTCAATTTGTGATATAGCGTGAAAAAAACCCCCAGCTGATTGTTGATCGTGACTACTCTAAGCATCATCAACACGACATACATACAAAATTAAGCATGGTATCCTGAATTGTCTAATAAACGAAATGTTGAATCCACGCTGGGTGATCAGTGGTTGTGTGTTCCCTGTAAGCACAAACCGAAAGAAAAAGCACTTTCAACCAGAGCATAAAAATAACCACAGCAAGACACCAAATCCATCAGCTGCTCCTACTGAGCGGATAAATGACCTTCCTTCCTCAGAACAGCATGAAGGTCCCTGCCTCTGGAAATGATGATGCTGTAGCTTCAGCAGTCGTATGCGCGAATAGAGATAGTGGTCAAACAACTGACACAACTGTAAGCCTGGAAATTAGAGTGGCTCACTTAGTAACTGCTGCAAACAACTGAGTCAACTGTAAGCCTGGAAATTAGAGCGGCTCAATTAGTAACTGTAAGCCTGGAAATTAGAGCAGCTCAATTAGTAACTGTAAGCCTGGAAATTAGAGCAGCTCAATTAGTAACTGTAAGCCTGGAAATTAGAGAGGCTCAATTAGTAACTGTAAGCCTGGAAATTAGAGCGGCTCAATTAGTAACTGTAAGCCTGGAAATTAGAGTGGCTCAATTAGTGACTGTAAGCCTGGAAATTAGAGCGGCTCAATTAGTAACTGTAAGCCTGGAAATTAGAGCGGCTCAATTAGTAACTGTAAGCCTGAAAATTAGAGCAGCTCAATTAGTAACTGTAAGCCTGGAAATTAGAGCAGCTCAATTAGTAACTGTAAGCCTGGAAATTAGAGCGGCTCAATTAGTAACTGTAAGCCTGGAAATTGGAGCAGCTCAATTAGTAACTAAGCCTGGAAATTAGAGCAGCTCAATTAGTAACTGTAAGCCTGGAAATTAGAGCAGCTCAATTAGTAACTGTAAGCCTGGAAATTAGAGCAGCTCAATTAGTAACTGTAAGCCTGGAAATTAGAGCAGCTCAATTAGTAACTGTAAGCCTGGAAATTAGAGCAGCTCAATTAGTAACTGTAAGCCTGGAAAGTAGAGCAGCTCAATTAGTAACTGTAAGCCTGGAAATTAGAGCAGCTCAATTAGTAACTGTAAGCCTGGAAATAAGAGCAGCTCAATTAGTAACTGTAAGCCTGGAAAGTAGAGCAGCTCAATTAGTAACTGCTGCAAATCAGTAGCAGATGATTCCTTAGATACAGAACCAAAGTAGGACATCATGACAGAATCTGCTGTACCCAAGTAGGACATCATGGCAGAATCTGCTGTTTAGTCTATCTCACCTTCCTTAGATACAGTACCAAAGTAGGACATCATGGCAGAATCTGCTGTTTAGTCTATCTCAACTTAGGCCATGCAGCTGAAGAAACTGAGGGCAAAGGCATCGTAGTATGGACTTCCAGTGACAGCATACTAAATGATACTGCCATGGAAAAAACTGTTGGATGAGATAAGCATGCATCTAATGATATTCTTGTATATGAGCTCCAGGAGATACAAGAAGTGAGAAAACACAAACACAAGTACATGACCTACAACTTACAATCCTAACTGAGACCAAAAGTCCTAACATTCCTAACACACAGAGAAAGACCTCCGAAGGACTGACAAGTCAACATACATGTACCCCAATGACCTTCCCAATTAAAGAGCACAACTGTAAGTAACCGTCTGCAATGCCAAGTAACACCATAAACCCAGTGAACTAAAAATCACAGACGATAAACATGAACAGAGAGCTTCAATGACGCTGAGACCAAAGACAAGCAACAACACACATAGAAAAACTGAAATGTATATATACATGGATTCAACCCGCCTTTAAAAAGTTAGTGGGTGCTACATGTCCACAGAATACTTGCGCATAATAGTACGATCATTCAGTGGAGTAAGAATAGGAGAAGTCCATGACAAGCTGGAGCTTCTACTTAAGGCGGAACGTTATGATGCTACATGTATACTAGTCCATGGCGAGCAGGTGCAGTTACAAACCAGTTCAAGCATTGGACAACACCAACACAGCTCTCAAAACCGATACACGGTACTAAGCGACGTGGCAATGAAAATACAATAACCACCACAACTTTGGACTAAGGACAATGAAGGAAGGCAAGAAGTAACAATGCAAAAACACAAACCAGTAAGATGTTAAAAACAAGTAAAACCACTTAGTTGTGAGTGCACAGAAATCAACATAACATTAATACCAAAACACTTTCAAATAGCAAACAGTACAAATTCTTAAACAGTAACCAATGCATGCATATAAACAAATGCAGATAGTCTAATTAATAAAAGGCTGAGCCTGAAACACTAGTACACAAGATTTGTCTTGCTGTCAATAATCATAATAAAATCATTGGTGAATTGCAGATTGATGAGTATTACTATCCGCTAATGTATGGCCATTTCTAGTCTGCAAAGACTTACAATATATTCGGACAATTCATGCGTATGACTTTGACAAACAGCAAATGTGGAATATGCTTTCAGGATACATGTACTATTAAGATGGAAGTCATAATTGTATTTCTTCTCTTAATCAATATTTGATGAATCTATAGACTAGAAACCCCTAAATTCTCTTATGAAGCTTGTAGGACTTCACAGTATCAGAAAAAAGAAAATTGGCCCAACAAATGATTAGAATTTGCCGCAAAATTACGAGAGGGAACTGCGAACACAATGAGACTGCGAACAACTAAACCTGTTCTTCTTCTTCTTTTCGATCGATGGTATCACACTTGGAGAGTCGTTCTCAAAATGAAATCTGTGGTTTTCTGCAGTTCTTCCACAGGCCCATACAGCTTTTCATGAAAAGAGGTTGACAAAGGCCAGATCTCTTCTTTCAGCAGCTGATACGTACTACAACATTGAAGTATGTGCTCTGTGGTCTGTTCTGCTTCTCCACAAGGACAAGCGGGCGATGTCGTAAGGTGGAACCGCCTGTACATGTGTTGGTTTAGTCTGTTGTGTCCAGTTATGAGACGAAAAATGGTCACTTGTTCTGGCCTCGAGAGATGATGGTAGGCATCTTCTGATTGAGGTGTTCTATAGAGTCACTTGATGATAGTCTTCATCTCCGTATGGGTAAACATGTTTTCTGTCTGATTCTCTTCTGCACCCACCTTTGCCCTCTTGTCTGCTTCCTCATTTCCTTGGACTCCACAGTGTGAGGGGATCCACTGCAATGCTATCCGAAAGCATTTGATGGTTGTAGTGCTTCTTCAAGTTGTGGCAGCTTACCGTTAGTGATAGCCTCAAGGACGGAGCGGGCATCAGATAAAAAGACAATCTGTGCAATAGGGTCTGCTGTTCTGCTGATGGTATTAGCTGCATGAACCAGTGCTTCGACTTCAGCTCTGTAGTTTGTGCAGTATTTGCCCGTCGGTATTGCAGCTGACTCATGTTGTCCGTTTGGATAATGTATGTGCAGTCTGCCACCTCCGCTCCTAATTGCATCTTTGGCTGATCCATCTGTGTAGATCCTTATCCATGTCTCCTGAGGGTACATTTCTTCCAGCATGGCTAGGGTCAGGGCCTTCTTGCTCACATCACTGTGTTCATCTTTGGTTGTGAGATGAGGTACTGTGGTGCGAATAGCTATGCTCTCTAGTTTGTTTTCCCAGGGTGGAGGATCAAGGGTGTGGTTTGGGTCTTCTATTTGTGCTGGCAACATTTCTTTGTGTTTCCTTTGAAGTGCTTTTGTCTCTTTCACAAAACTTGATCTTTTAAGTCTTCCTGATGACAGCTGTGCTTGCCTGATCTTCATCGGGTGGTTGCTGAACGATTTGAACTTTGCAACTTGGATCAGTGCTTTGCATTCCCTTCCTTTGCTAAGTGGGGGGATGCCTGCTGTCTGCTCCATTTTTTCTATTGATGTTGATCTCATTCCACCAGTGATGATGCGCAGTGCCTGGTTTTGTACTCTGTCGAGGTTCTGTTGATGAGATTTAGCTGCTGTCATCCATGAGCTGGATCCATACTCAAGATGTGGTCGTACGGCACCTAGGTAGATGGTCTTGAGGATCCTTTCATTGGCACCCCACTTTGTTCCTGCCAGCTTCCTCATGATGTTTAGCTTTCTTCTGGCCTTTGCCTCTGCATTCTGTATGTGCTCCTTCCATGTTAATCTTCTGTTGTAGGTGACTCCCAGGTATGTCTGCTGGTCCTCGTACTTGAGTGGAGTACCGCCCAGTGTCAGATTGCCAACCTTGGTTTTGGTGGACAGTGAGAATAGCATGCCTGATGATTTTTCTTTGTTGATGGTAATACACCAGCGATTGGCCCAAGCTGTAATTCTGTCCAAGGCAAGCAGCATTCTGTACGTGGCAGTCGTTGTGTACTCCGCGGTGCACCAGAGTACGAGGTCATCTGCATGGAGGGCTGCTTGGATCCCATTGGGAAGCTCTGCTACAATGTCATTAATGAAGTGTATGAACAGAGTTGGTGATAATACTCCGCCTTGTGGCACCCCTTGTCTCAGCAATACATTCTGTCCAGATTGTTCATCCACCAGCACCCTAGCTCTGCGATTGTGTAGGTACGACTTGGTCCATCGGAACATGTTTCCACCGATGCCTGTGCACCGGAGCTTCACGGGGAGGCCATCCTTCCACACCTTGTCAAATGCCTTATGCAGATCGATAAAGGCAGCTAGCATCACCTTCTTGGCTTGAAAAGTGTCCTCTATGACCTGTGCAAGATGTGTTGTTTGATCTTCTGAGCTCCTGTGTCTTCTGAAGCCGGCCTGCTCTGAAACTATAATGTTCTCTGACTCCAGGTACCACTACAACCGCTGGTTGATGATGCGCTCCATGGTCTTGCATATGCAGCTTGTAAGACGGATAGGATGGTAGCTCAGCATTTTTGTCTTGTTCTTCCCTTTTTTCAGAATAGGAGTCATTCTGGCTTCCTTCCAGCACTGAGGAACCTCTCCATTGGTCCAACTGAGATTAAAGATGTCTAGCAACTTGCGGAGAGATGCATTACCAAGGTGTTGGATCATTTCATTCGTAATGCCATCTGGCCCGGGAGATTTCTTCTTCTTCAATTGGCGGATAGCCTTCTCCAGTTCTGCTAAACTAGTGTCAACTTTCATTGCATCGTGAGTGTTGGTGTCTGTTCTTTCCTTTTGCTCTTTTCTAACCTCTGACGCATCCGTGGTATAGAAATGTTGCTTTCTTTTGCATATGCCTTCGCAAAGGCATCTGCAGCCATCTTTTCTGTCAGTGTTTGTCCATCTCCTTCAAGAGTAACCTTCTCTCCCCCGACACCCTCATCATTTAGTGCTTTAGTCAGTCTCCATAGCTTTGTGGTGTCTCTCTAAATTAAACCCTGCCATCTTTTCCCTCTAGCTTCTCTTCCTTTGGCCTCCAGCTTGGTCTTTAGATACCTGGCTTTAGTTTGTTGTAGCGTGAAGTCGTTTTCATGACAGGGATTACCCTCTGCATCTTCTCTGGCCTTGTCTAGTTTATCATGTGCTGCTTGCAGTTCTGTTGTCCAGTAGGGGCGGTAGTTTTTCGTGAACCCTCGAGGAATCACTTCGTTGGCAGCCTTGAGGATACGTGAATTAAATTCCTTGACCTCATTGTTGATGTTTTTCCCTTCTACTGCTATATTTTGGGTAAGCTCACTGGAACGAATGCCGAACAGACTCCAATTTGCCTTTTTGTAGTTCCACCTTGGGTGTTGAGGTCTACTTGTCGAAATACTTCCAGAAAGAGAGAGGAGGACTGGGCGGTGGTCGCTTCCTCCTAACTGCGATCCGACCACTCTACTGAGGTTTCTGTGACTCTTCTGTACAAAATGCCAAGTCTGGCGTTGTTTCGAGTGCCACCGGCGCGAGTAGAAGGTAAGCTGATCTGTGGGATTGTTGACAAGTAAAAGGTGCTTTTCATCTTGCCATGCTTCAATGTCTTCTCGTTTATCAAGTGTTCTGTATCCCCTGCTCTGGGACTGGCTATTAAAGTCTCCCGCAATGAGGAAGTGGCAGTCTGGGACCTGGATTGTGTCAAGTGAGAGATTCTTGTCATTAGGGAAGTAATAATTGACAATGTCAAACACAGAGTTGCTGGTTGTTACCTTGATCTTGATATATTCTGCCTCTTCCATAAAGGTTTTGATCTGGCTGGCGTTCACGCTGTTTCGGACCAAGGTGATCACCCCGCCTTTCTATTCCTCTTTGATCACACCGGAAAATCTGGTAACCTCTGATCTTAAATGGTTTTCCTTCTTGCAGGTGTGTCTCTTGGATGCAGCAGATATCAATGTTGTTTTCGTACAGGAACTGCTCGAGCTCTGATTTCTTGTTGGTAACCCCTTCTGCGTTCCAGTGCATGATGTTGATATTGGGGTTCTCTTTGGGGTTGGTCTTCTCTTTCGGTTGGCCAGTAGCTCTCCATCCTCGTCCCCTGGCTCCACAAGACGAGTTGATGGGACCTCCAGTAGCTGAGGGTGGGCTCCTTCGAGGCATGGAGCCTGGCGCTGCTCCTGCCTGGCGGATCCTCACAGGGCGAGCACCATTTCGGTTGATTCGATCTCCAACTGTCATTTCATTAGCGTTGTGCATAATGCTCTGGTTAGTCCCTCCAAATGTCTGGATTGACACCCAGTGGGTTACACCCCTGCGCCACATTGAGGCCGAGCATATAGTCTTAAACAGGGGGCTAAACCTGTTGATATTTGACTGACAAATATTAATGTTTTCAGTCAAAAACGTTGGATATGGATGTAAACATATGTTTTACTAATTTGCTAGTGACTACTTGTATTGATATACCAGAACAAGGAATAAACTTTCCACCAAAACCTATGCTTTACAGGACGAATATGCAATCAGATGAAACAATCTTTCCTAGCAGTAGTCATTAATTTATCAATTTTGCGATGCACGCACGCATGCACGCACGCACACACGCACATCATGTGTAACATATCTGCTAATACAGAACTTAAATACAAGCATTGAGTGCTTCTACATCTTTTTTTGTTCTTAAGATATTTCTCAATAACTGGTTCTACTGGAGTGATCTTCTCCACACTTAGGTTGCTGCTTGCCCGTGCAATCCCAAAGACGTGTACCAGTTTTGTAGTCAAAAGCTAAAATGCATCACCAACAGCTGTCAGCAGCATTGTTTTTAAAATGGGCACTTGTCACAATTTTCATGACCTCTGGTTTTACTGGAGTGATCGCCAAACTCAGGTGTGCCAATTTTAGCGTTAAATGTGCAACAACAACAATCAGCAACATTGTTTCCAAAATAGAGACTTTTGACATCCACGATGGCGCTGTTGAAAAATATTAACAATGCTGGTATTGTACAAATATGTCCTTGTTTATTCACGTATTTGTACGTCTTGCTATGTTTTGTTTCAGAGCCAGAATTACAAGGCAGCGTATTTGTAAGTTGCTTGACCTATTTTGCTTCAAATCTGTAATTGTAATGCTTGGCATGGTTTGATTGAAGATGGGAATTATACGAGGTGATTTTGGTCAAATGACATGCATCCTGAGCTGGTATTGGCTTTGTTTTGCAGAATACAGTTAAGCCATACATTATCTGAATGCCTATACCCTAAACCGAAAACCAGAAATGAAGATCCATCAGCCAGTGAAGAAGAGAGAAAATGGTAAGATCATAGATCCACTTGAATGTTTGATCTACCAGCCGGTGAAGAGGACAGAAAATGGTAAGATCATAGATCCACTTGAATGTTTGATCTACCAGCCGGTGAAGAGGAGAGAAAATGGTAAGATCATAGATCCACTTGAATGTTTGATCTACCAGCCGGTGAAGAGGAGAGAAAATGGTAAGATCATAGATCCATGTGAATGTTTGATCCACCAGCCAATGAAGAAGAGAGAAAATGGTAAGATCATAGATCCACTTGAATGTTTGATTCACCAGCCAATGAAGAGGTGAGGAAATGGAAAGATCATAGATCCACTTGATTGTTTGATCCACCAGCCGGTGAAGAAGTGAGAAAATGGTAATTTCACTTCAATAGTATGCTTACCTCCCTAACACTCTGATATTTCTAAATATCGACTCACTCAATAAAATCTTGTATTAAAAAAGTAAGGTGCCCCTAATGGGCAGGTAGTCAGAGGACAGTCCGGCGGATGCCAGCCTCAACCTTGCGCATGCACAGACTAGCACTTCCTCTGTTTCAATTTATTGGCTAAAGAGACACATGCTCACGTTCCATACTTGAAGTTTTCTGCTGTTTCAACATTAATTCACCTTGAAAATCAGGTCTGACCATGCTAAGTCACCGGAGGCTACTTCAGGACCACGTTATCAGGTGAATTCAATTACATTTCTGTCTAATTCGTGTCACAATTCATTTTGCTATATGTTTCCGGCACTCGCGATTAGACCTGATAGGCGCCATTAAAACTGGTTAATTCATAATTGGCACTATGAAATACTAATCTCTCTATCTGATTGTGGCCACAGGTACATATCTATGATCACTACAGTCAGCAGAGGGTTTGTGTTTCTCTCCACCATTGCTCCCTTTTCCCCCAAAAATGTTAGGCAAAAAGTCTATGTCCAGAGTGAGTTCTCGGAAGGTTAGCTTCTCACTTTGCCCTCTTAGTCCCTTTCCCACCCCCTTTAATGGTGGAGAGTATTAAGAGGTCATAGTTGGTGGAGTTTCCAGAGCATCGGATCGGGTAGTTTGTCTATGCCAAAGATGCAGGTATTCTAGTGTTATGATAATTAGGCACGTTAAACTATTTGAAATTTTTAAAGATTTCTGCCAATTTATCACAGCTTATATTACTACCCATCCCAGTCTTTATGCTCTTGGATTTAGAATAGAATTCGTCCTTACACCTGGATGTTGTTTTCTAGTCGGATTGTCTTCTTATTTTTGAAGACATGACGTCATAATCAGCCTTGCACTTGTTATTAACAACATCTTTTGTCTACGCTGATTTATCACTTATTGTAGTGGTCTTTATGGCCAGTAGCTCTTGCTCCATTTATTTTGGTTTGAGTTTACTAATTCCTTAACTAAATACTCATTGTCTTTGTCTTGTGGGCTTTCAGAAGTCTGGTTGTTCATCTTGTGGTCTTTGAAGCCACGTTTTGCCCGCCACCTGTTTTAAATCTAGTACTTGTGCTAAATTGTGAGATTTGTAAACATTGTGGTGGAGGCGTGAATTAATGACTGACTTCTTATTATTACAGGCCAAAGATAAGGCGAGTGATGAGGAGAAGCGATCCAAGAAAGATTGTGAGAGTGTGAGTTCGAAGGGTAAGAGGAAGGCTTCCGTATCCATGGATATGGAAGCCTTCCATCTTGAAATGATGGGAGAAATGAAGAAGACAATAAAAGATTTGGTACCAGAGTTGGTTCGCGGCATGCTCCCTGGGCCAAATTCTTTATTGTCTCCTTCATCTGCTCCGGAGCAGAAAATACGCCTCTGAATCTGGTTTTCTTAAGGTTTTAACAGTTTTCGCTCAAGATTCAGAGGTGTTCCCCCTTGAGGGGGTGGCTCTATGATCCTGGCTGCAGGCTTGCCGCGCCAGAGATGTTGGGCCAGGCCCACTGGACCCAGGTTCCCGCTTATCGGGTTCCATGGAGTATCCACGACCGACAGGTACCGTATCCTCTTATGGTACCGTCCGAGTCTGGGTTAGTGTTCTATGCTGACCCGGATTCTAACCTTTCTGGCCAGGAGGATGAAGATTTTCTGCTAGGCTCACCTAACGCCGTGTCCATGGAAATTGACGAATGTGCACCTCTCGCGGGGAGCATGGCAACATTTTCTTTTGTTTCTACTCCTGCAGGAGTGGCGTTCACGGCGCAGAAGGTGGTCCGGGCTGGAGCTGATGGCCAGCCGTATTGCATACCTCGGCTTGCCGATGGTATGACAATGGCTGGCCAGGTGAGTTATACCCCACACGATGCCACGACGCCTGCTCCTGGTCTGGCCAGAGCTGTTAACATGCCTGCTCTTTTGGGTCTGCATGCTTTTGCTGGCTTGCCAGGAGTATCAGTACCTCCAGCTATTGTTGTAGATGACAATGAAGGCCCGCACCTAGTCAAACATTCGCAGGTAGCCACAGAGGAGGACTGGTCTGACATGTGCCAATGGCTAGTAAATGTCAGACCAGAACTCAATGTGGAGCAGTCGGCTAGCCAGCGGGACCAGCGACTGGTTGGCCGGTAAGATGGCTGCTACCACGATGCCATCTCTGCCACTGGCTGAACATATCATTGATATGTTTACGGTGGCAGAGACGTCCATTAAAGCGAATGGACATCTCGCGAAGACCCCTAGCGAGGTAGCAAAGTGCTGGCGCATCGTACCTGGTGAGTACGAGAAGTATGGTGTGGTGCATAAGCGCTGCGTTAGGTGAAGACATGCGGCCAGGCTCCTGCTCTGACACGGGAGCGCTGTGCTCGAGTGTGCTGTGCTCAGCAAACACCGCATTGCGCGATGCAGAGGAGAGTTCGAGAGCGTCCATTGCGGCGCTCTCGCATGTCTCCCAGCTGTTACAGGGGGTGGTAAGAGCATCCGCATCCCGCCAGCCTAGTCCGGTATCAGTCCAGAGAGTCATCCAGGATGGTATCAACCTGGCTCTGGATTGCTTAACCCGGTCGGTTACCAGGAGTGTTTGGGCGCGGCGCACATTTGCTCTTGAAAATCTGTGCCCATCCCAGGACTTGTACAATAGGCTGCTGCGGACGCTTATATCAGCTCCTGGTCTCTTTGGAGGTGAGGGATGTAGGCACCTCCAGGAGACGGTCACCCTGGTAAATAACAATTTGAGGTGCTCGGTAGAGAGAGCGTTCGCGCGGCACCCCCTGCATACCATCCTCAGCAGGCCTGTGGTGGCTGTGGCCAGGTCAGAAGCCAGCCACAAGCGCAGTGCCGGCCTTGGCCACACACGCTCCATCCAGCAGCGAGTTGGGGTGGGTGGGGGTAGGGGTACAGTCTCCTCCAGCGCAGCCATCCAGGCAGCCACCCACCCACCGAGGTGCACACGGTGCGGGCCATGGCACGCGAGGATCTGGTCATGGTAACCCTGCCTGAGGGGCCGGTTACCACAGAAAGGGCCACACCAGTGCAACTAGATCCAGAGACAGTGCCGCTCTAGCATTGCTCATGTCCACCTCTCCCTAGGTGGACCAGTGTGGGGGTGGGGGGGGGGACCTCCTAGCCCACCACAGGCAAGAGTGGAAGGGGTTGACTCAGGACTGCTTAGTCTTGCAATGGCTTTCAGTCAATAATCATCCCAACTGGATAGTAGGACCGCCATCGCAGCTGTCTCAGGTACCGATCTTGACTGAAAATCCAAGATATCCAGATCAACGGTTGTGTAGGAAATAAATTCCCCCATACTAAAAGGAGCAATTCAACTGGCACAAAATTGTCCAGGTTTCTATTCAACCGTGTTTCTAGTGAGAAAGAGCACTGGTTGGTGGAGACCAATTCTCAACTTCAAGTTGCTGAACAAGTTTATAGACACACCGAGTTTAAAAATGGAAACAGTAAAAACGGTGTTGGCAGGGTTGGAGAAGGGAATGTGGACGGCATCAATATACTTGAAGGATGCGTATTTCCACATTCCAACATCCTTTTGGAATTTTAACGGCTCCTCGGGTCTTCACCAGGGTGGTCCTTGCAATAACAGCATACCTTCACAGGAGAAGCATAGCAGTCCACGCTTACACAGACGACTGGCTGTTAAAAGCACACAATCAGGAAAGTCTTAGCAAATCTGGAGATAGATTTGAAAAGTCTGACAGACTTAGGCTTGATAATCAACGTTTCAAAAATCAGAGCTGACTCCATCCCAGATGTTTGTTTACCTAGGAATGTTCTTCGATCTAGAGATAGGATATGTTTATCCTACTCAAGAGAGGGTACAAGTACTCATCTCAGTAATACAGTCGGTGTGCAACAGTCGTTATGTACTGGCACGGGTTTACTTGAGAATGCTGGCTTTGATGGTTTCATTGGAACCAGTCATTTCACACAGGCGGTCTTGCGCAGGTGGCCTATCCAGTTATTTCTCATGACACAGTGTGCCCAGAGTACAGGATCACTGGACTCAAATGTGTCAGTGTTGGAACCTCTTATTCACCACCTTCAATGGTGGATGAAGAGAGTGAATCTCCTGGCGGGGGTTATGCTTACCCCTCCCCACCCTCAAATAACAATGTATTCAGATGCATCGATGGAGGGATGGGGAACTTGCCTGGAAGAAGCTACAGTATCAGAACTTTGGAATCTGGATCAGTCACAAGAACATATCAAGCTATGGGAAGTACAAGTAGTAGTACTGGGCCTGGAACATTTCATAGAGAAGGTTCAGGGCAAGATAGTTCTAGTTTGATCAGACAATTCTACGGTAGTGACTTACATAAACCGCCAGGGCGGAACGAAGTCGCCTAGTCTGTATGATGACATACAAATTGCTTTGCTGGTGCCTAGGTCACAGGATCACCTTGAAAGAAGTTCATATTCTGGGAAGGCTAAATCTGTTCGCAGACACATTGAGCCGAAGGATGAGTGTTTTACCTACGGAATGGCAACTAAATCAATGTGTGGCGGATCGTCTGTTCAACCACTGGGGGAAACCCAACATAGATTTATTCGCAATGAAGAAGAATGCGAAGATGATGATGTACGTCTCCGATTCCAGATCCGAGCGCTATCACAACAGATGCACTAGCTATCAGCTGGGTAGGAATGTATCCATACGCATTCCCTCCAGCAATCCTCATTCCAAAAATTGTTCAGAAAATCAGACAGGAGGAGTGTCAATTGCTTCTGATCGTTCCGGATTGGCCAAGTCGATCATGATATACGGATCTGCTGGATCTTCTGGTCTGCAATCCGGTTCCTCTGCCTCTGATGGACAATATTATCTTCCAGGGCAAGACCCTTCAGAACAATCCGTCAATGTTCAGATTGACTGCATGGATGTTGTCAAGGAATCTAGAATTAAGGAGGGCTTTTCTGAGCAAGCAGCCATGTTTATGGCAAAAGCCAGACGGGGTCAACCTCCAGAGCATATAACTATAAAATCAACAGATTTGCAGAATGGTGCTCAAAATGATGTATTAATCCAATGGATTCATCTATTCAGGTAGTAGCCGATTTCCTCTGTCACCTGTATGGTGCCTATAGCCTCAAGCCTAACTCTATTGCTGGCTACAAGTCAGCTTTAATGTCAGTTATCCCTTGCTTGTCTAATAGGGGAAGTGATGAAGTAAGTACATTAAATACTTTAATTAAAGGCATGGACAATCTAAGACCGAGAAATCCTCCAGCGATTCCGTCTTGGAGTTTATCTCTAGTGCTTCAAGTACTAGCGGCTAAACCTTTTGAACTACTAAGTTCCAATATTTTCTATGAAATTGTTAACACTTAAAACTGTATTTTTAATTGCGGCCTCGGCAAAGTGGAGAAGCGAAATTCATGCCTTATCAGCTGAGGCAGGCCGTTATGTCGTTACAGAGGAAGGCTTTAGGCTTCTACCTAAGATTAATTTCATAGCTAAGAACCAGTCATTGAAATATCCAGGTCCGCCTATATTTTTACTAGCTCTGACTAGATATGATCCTACTTCAAAAGCATGGTGTCGAGTCCATGCATTAAACAGGTACAAACAACGTACCCAGGCAGACTGATTCAACACCATTTCCAGGTGGGTTGTGGAATGTATCCAATTTTGCCATAAATCCGCCACAGGTGAAAAGGTCGACATGGCCAAGGCTCACAGTGTTTGTAGCGTAGTGGCTTCCATCACTGTGTTTAACGGGGTTCCGGTGGATGACATTATGTCGGTAGCCCAGTGGCACTGTGAGTCAAGATTTATCGACCATTACCTCCGTGACACCTCAAATCCTCTCGCCTTATCTATTTTGAAAAGATAATTTAGCTGTACATATTTTGATGAGGCTTTCTCATTGTTTATAAATACAGTACAGGCCAAAACAAATATAACGAAAAATGGGACATAAACGTGGCCATTTTAAGTCACTAATGCGTCAGTAGCACTTTGTGTAAAAAACATTGATGCATTTGATGAAAAACATGGCGCATCAGATAAAATACAGTGATGCGTTATATAAAAATCAGTAATGCATTGAGAATTTGTTGTGATGGAACAAAACCTATTTCAAACGCATCTTTAATTATTATATCACACGTTTTACAAACGCCGCAGTCGTTCTTGTCAAAATGCAATCTTAGACGAGTCTTCCTAGGAAGCAATAAACGAGTACTCGAGTACATATACCCGTGGACTCGGTTCTTATGTCTTCGTTTTGTAAGAATGTGAACGTAACATGAACGTAACAACGTGGGTGATTTAATTAGAGTGTACTGCACCCGGTCAAACTTGTAAGCGCATTAATAATAAGCAATATCGTGCTTTTATATCCCTACGAAAACTGACGGCGGCTTTATTTCGTTTTGCAGCTTTTTCATTCAACGGAAAAGCTGCAAAACTAAATATATTTTCCAACAATACGTTTTAAAATTTTATCACTAGAATGACTGGCTTGTTTATCTAACTAGTTATTTCAGTAGTAAAATTTCAGAGTCTTCTCTTGACCCGTGAGTATATTATAGGCCTAATAGGCATTTCTCAAAACCAGGACATTTTTGGCTTGCTTGACCATTGGCGATAACAAAACAGGTTAGCTGGATTACGGACTGGATAATATTAGCTCACCTGCCCTAAAAGGCCAAGTGAGCTTTATATGGCATGGTGGCCATCCACCTGTCCCCTCTTCCTTTGAGCGACTTCTCAAAAACCACATGGCCGATTTCAATTATATTTAACAGGAAGCATCCTTAATGTATAGAGATCCAAATCTGTTCAAACGAAGCGGGTTGGCCAATTTTTCCGGTGCACATTTTGGATCTTGGTCGATTTTTTAAACGTCTAAAAATCTTGTGCAAAACCACTTTGGGGGATCGATTCAAAACTCATGAAATAACATCTAAGGCAAAAGTTGCACCAAATTTGTGGAAGGGAACTTGATTGACCAAATAGAGGGGCGGCCATCTTAGATGACATAGTTTAAGTGAAACAACTTCTCCAGAACCGGCCGAAATTTGGGAGACATCTACATATAGTCTTCTATGAGCTGTCTAGACGGCTTGCAATAAATGTACATGTGCACAAGCATTACAGGTGTTTTATCCAATCAAACTTAGCATTAGATTACAGCAGATCAAATTTTATAAATCCAATGTTAATTGGGCAATTCTGTTTGCTTACAAATTTTTGCCGGAAAATATATTATACAATCTTTGTGAATGAAATTCCTATCGCAAAATTGTTAAAAAAGACGTTTCAATAATTTTGAAAAAATTTCTTCCAAACCTCTAAGTGGCAGGAGCCTGTTAGGGCACATTGTCAGCATAGAAAATATAATTGTTTTAAAGTTATTGACCATTGTGGAGAGATTGCTGTACTTGTACGGTCTGTCTAGTTTTGTCAATGTTTTTTTCCTGTTGATCATCTTAAAATGTTATTAATTAATGTATATATTCTTTTATTTTTCACCTTGACAGAGAGGAGAATCCTGGGTTGAAATTCCATATTATGACATTAGCTGTTTCTCCATTTGTCATTTTATTATCCAAAAGACGAGACTCTTTTTGAAAATTTACTGCTGGAATGACTGGCTCAGTTATCGCGCCAGGCATTCCACTGGTAAATTTTCAAAAATCTCTGCCTGCAACTTGACATTTCGCAACACCACTGCTAAAGCCCTTTTGGCTGTCTTGAGTGTTAAGGATTAATACTACTTGAATGCTGTGTTATTGTCTAAAGTGTAGACTATCAATGTAAATATCAGATAAAGTTTACTCGAAGTGAGGGGGAGAGAGAATCTCATGTTAGGTAATCAGACTGGACTATGTATAGTAGATTTGTTGAATATATCGAGTCCAATTTGATTGGAAGCTGCTGCTGCTTTAGGCAACAATAGATTCCAATTAAATTTATCAAAATATACTCAACAGATTACTTTTTTAGACTGCAGGATCTTTACCCTTGTCCTGCAAGTGGTATGGGGTATTACATTTGTTTGTGTGTGTGTGCGTGCGTGCGTGCGTGCGTACGTGCGTGCGTGCGTGCGTGCGTGCGTGCGTGCGTGCGTGCGTGCGTGTGTCCAAGTGACAATCCGTTATTGCATCTAAAATACTGATCCTATTGGTTCCAAATTTTAACACATAACCTAAACAAGGATTTCCAGAAGCTGGCTGTGATCTGGACAAAAACCCAGGATCCAGATTGGATACAAATTTTAATCTATGGACATCTCGGAAACTACTGGTTAGATTTTGCTCAGATTTTAACAAAGGAGAGGGTGCGATCATACATTAAGATTTAACAAATTTGGATGTGTAAGAATTTATTTTTTAAATGCTACATTGTGAGAAAAATGGTAGAGCAGTCTTGGCAGTGGTTTACAATCTCTGATTACTCTTGTTCATAATGTTATCAATCAAGCATCAAGTCCTCGACAACACCGTAGTGCTTTAAAAGTTGGATCTACCAGTCGATGGAAAGTAAGTGATAGCTAGATTGCTTGGTTGATGATGTGTTTCAGCAGAACCCATGTTCATCACTTTGACCTCTTTACCCCATCCCATCCCTGTGGACGGAGCCAAATGTAAATGCCCTCTTACACTCCATAATCACCTACCTAATATGTTTGAATTCGAACCACTAATTTTGGAACAGTTCCATTACACAGAGACTGGAATGGATTGTTGTGAAAAATCTGGTTGTCATAAGGGCAAATGATCTGTGAGAGCAGGAGTTAAAAATTAACATGAGCCAGAGGCTAGTAGAAATTGACTATGACTAGTACAATTTGTAACCGACCAGCCTGATGGTAACAATTTGATATGTCAATGGTCAAAGTGGCCAAAAAATGCCATTTCTCTGATCTTCAGAAATGTTGATATTCAGAGCAAGAGAAGACTAAAAATTTACCACTAGAATGACTGGCTCGGTAAGTGAACCAGTCATTCCAGTGATAAAATTTCAAAGATAGTCTTCCCTTGGTCTGCAAAGAAAATTTGAAGGGCTAAAGTAGAATCTAGTAATCCTGCTAGAGACATGTAGTGGCTCATTTGGCTTAATTTCAATTCATGGCGAGGGTGTGCGATAGTGGTCAGAAATATGGAAACCCATATAAATTTGTTGGACTCCACTCTTTACAATCAATTTCTTGATCCTTTGACCCCCTGGGTGGAGACAGAAAATTCACAACTATATGGGCAACCCACATATCAAATTCCTTTGAATTCCACACAACGGTATGGGAGGAGATAGCGTGACGGACAGTTTTTAGGATATTTGCTCTTTGGACCCCACCCCCTGACCCACAGGGAGCAGAACCAAATCTAAATGTTGTAATGCAAAGCTCAATCATGGGTTACTCAAATTTGGTTGAATTCCACCACCTGTTTGGGAGAGGATAGCATGATGGACCGACAGATGGGTGGATGGAGGCGATTATAATATCCCCATTTTTTCAAAACATGAGGATCATGAAAGGACCAAGGCGATAAGATACAGGTAGGTAATTTATTCAAAATCTTTGTACAAAAATGTTAATTTCTTTCGGATAGAGAAATTAGGCTACCACCATCATTGGCCGTGGCACATTGCTCCCAGGATTTGTCAGTGAAAGGGTTAAACATAGCAAAGACTGGAATTGACAAGAGGACATTTAGCGGAAATTTAGACTTGCTAATAGATGAATCCACGTTTAGCTCTGCTCAATCTCTAGGTAAGCTCCGTCCATGATTTGTGCATGTTGGGATCAGTTTACACATGCACTTTGAATCTTAAATTCCCAATTTCATGATAACTATAGATACAGCGAACCTGTTAAATATTTTGAAACTAATTTGACTGGGATCTGTTTTCAATTATTCAACAGAATGTTTATTAAATAGTAAGGATATACAATTCGTTCAACTGACAGACTTCTAAACGTTCATGATGGACTTAGCTACATCATTCAATACATATTTTGATTGTGACGTCAGCCTACATGTGATGTAAATTTCTAATTCATTATGATGTCATACTTGAGTGACAGATTGGATTCATCTGTTATTTAACCCTTTCTCATTTTCACCGACAAATCCCTGAAATATTATGATGCTTACGATATAAAATTTATTCTGTTGAATATTTTGAAATTAATTTGACTGAAAGCCATTGCTGCTTAAGGCAGTTTGCAGTCAAACTAATTAAAAGATATTCACCAGTATAGTTATAAAATGAGATATGGGGAATTCATCGGGAAAAGGGTTAATCTTACCTTGCTCGTGTGCGGATTTATGTTGTATATTTCACTGCTGTCAAATCATATTTGATGTGCATCATTCTTGGCTGATTCATTGCAATAGATCCTAGGTATACGGTGTCTCCCAATCCATAATCATATCAGCAATATATATATTAACAATTTTGATTAAATTCTACCAAAAGCTTTCGGAGATGGATGTATAGACAGATGAATGGAGGCAGTTGCAATATCCCAGCAGTCTTATTTTACGCAGATCACCAAATTTTTCTCTATAAAATCCATGTTAGTAAATCCATCAGCCTACTTAGCAGGAGAAAGTGTCTGATTTTTTAGAAGCCATTGTCTGCTCACCTGGAAAAAATTGGAATGATAAGTTAGAAATAGGCAAATTCTAAGAGTATTAAGACTTTAGCAATCAAATTCTAAGAGTTATATTAAGACTTAAAAATTTTATATATGCAGACTAGCAACCAGTCATTCCAGTGATACATTTTCAAAAATAAGCTTACTTTGGTCGGAAAATTGACATTTTCCTAGACAACTGCCGAAGCAGTTTTGGTCTGACTCAAATGTTAGATGGTTAGCAATATACATGTACCACGCAAGGTAATAGGAAGGTAAGCACTATGACCCGGCAACGCCTGTTATGCTCATACACCGCCCTCAGATTTTAGCGCAGAAATGAAATGAATAATATAATAAATGGTGGGCATATATAGTCCAACAAGGGGGTATGACTACTAGTTACTTGATTAACCTTTTCAATCGACAAGAGCGTATAATAAATTTGTTACGAGTGTTTAAAAATTCTGTTGAATATCTTAAAAGTAATTTGACTGGAAGAGGGCTAAGGCAGCACCAGCTTCATATTGGATTCGAAATATTCCACATCTTACCTTTATAATGACTGTAAACATAATATTCTGGAATTTCAGGTTCAAATGTGATAATTATTTTTGATTTTGGGCACATTTCCATGATAGTGCAAGTTTGTTTCAGGGCCCCGGTTCTCTATATTTTTGATCAGAGGATACTGGTCACACAGTAAATGGTGATAGAATGTTTGTAACCAGGGCAATAGTGAAATATTTGTTTTCTAAAGTATTATTAGTTAGTTCCAATCATCAATGATTATTAGTAAATGTGCTTTTACTTCTAAGTTTTCAGTTGCTCAATGACTAATTTAACCGAGAAAGTTATAGATTGTGGTAAGAGAGCTGCAGAACCAATATATAAGTCCATTTCGTTTACCTCTGGTCGCGAAATAACAATAAGGTTATAGATAACCAATCTGATAAGCTCTATCATCTATGCGTGTCTTTGTTTACAATTTCCTAGAAAACTTACTCTTCAAATTACCATCAGTAATAAGGCCGAGTTGAGATGTCGATTGGCAATATCATTAATCTAATGATCTGTCTACTTTTTAGTTTTTGGCATACAAGAAATATGCATAGATTGACATATTTGAACACACAAATGTTACTATTTTGCAAAACAGAAAAATTAATATTCATGAATTCCCGCCCAATCAGACGCACGGTCTTCAGACTGACTTAGTTGCATTGTGTCAGTCAATAAATTAGTCAGAGGAAGCGTCAGTCTGCGCATGCGCGAGGTTGGGGTGGGCATCCGCCGACTGTCATCTGACTACCTACCCAATAGGGGTACCTTACTTTTTTATTGAGTGAAAGTCGATATTTGGAAATATTTGGAGTGTTAGGGAGGTAAGTATCAACTCTCGTGAAAAAAGGAATCCATGATTTCATTTAGATCATAGATCCACTTGAATGTTTGATCCAGTTGCCAGCGAAGAGGAGAGAAAATGGTAAGATCATAGGACCACTTGAATGTTTGATCCACCAGCCAGTGAACAGGAGAGGAAATGGTAGAATCATAGATCCACTTGAATGTTTGATCCACCAGCCGGTGAAGAGGTGAGAAAATGGTAAGATCATAGATCCACTGGAATGTCTGATCCGCCAGACAGTGAAGAAGTGAGAAAATGGTAAGATCATAGATCCACTTGAATGTTTGATCCACCAGACAGTTAAGAGGTGAGAAAATGGTAAGATCTTACATTTGTAAATCCTTAGTCAGCAACAACCTACAGTCAAATTTGTATTCAAATCCACAGCAACTTTCAAGTGGAAGCTATGCTGATTATTTTAGAATTTTTAGACTGAAAGCTGTTTCTACTTCGAATAATACTTACCAGATGTACTATTATGATAATATGTATTATCTAGTCTAGCTCAAAATAAACAATTAAAACTCCGCACTCTCCTGGTCCTGCCCATACTGTGTCTGTGAATTACCATCACCGCAGGTACCAAGTCAAATCCCAATCACAGTCAGATTCGTCTATTTTGCACTTTGAAAAAGTCGCGTTTTTCTAGAGCTGTTAATTTGAGCAATTAAGGAGTTTATCGATCGTATTTCATGTTGTTATCGGTGGCTTCATGGAGGAATTGGGAAAATCATCACAGGGGCAGGTTGTATCAATCTAGAATTTATACATTCGTGCCATAATGACTGTTTGAAATTTCCTTAAATTGGCACATTGTTTTAAAATGTTAGCCATTGTTGGAGTCGCTTCTGTACCCGTTAACTTTTAGTTTAATTCGGGTACTCGGTTAATTTCTCTTGCGACTCGGTTCCTCTAAGGATGGATGCGCCCTTAGCCAAGATGGCAGCGCCCATGAATTATGTCGTTCTTGGCTTGGTGTGTCTAGGCACTCTGGTTATCGCCGATTTTAGCTCTCGCTTCATTGTCGAGGGTGTTTGTAGCGATCGGCGATGTAGTCTTGGTTATTTAACGTTAGTTAAAGGCTGAGTTGTGTTTTTAAAGAATTTTCACTCAAAAAAGTTTCAAATATCTCCTGCCTGAGAACTTGATTATCATTAATTTAAGAGAAAGTTAATGTGTTTAAGAAATCTTAACTATCAAGTCGATTGTGCGTATTGCTCGTCATCATTTATCATGTGCAGGGTTTTAATTTTTCTCTGTGTTCGCAGAAACCTAAGAATCCGGACACGTTGTGCCAGAAGTGCAACAGGTTCATGAAGCGGAAGTATTTGGGACATCACTGCGTGGCGTGCGCTCAGTGTAAGGTCGGGAGCCCTTGTGATGTGTGCGTGAAGTGGTCATCGGCAATGGTGGCAGAGTTCGACAGGGATCGACGTGCGAGGCTGGAGAGGATCGCGAAGGACAAGGCAGCGAAGTTGCAGCAGGTGTCCTTGATGGGGCTGGAAGGTCGTCTGAATGACCGGATGGATTCAGCTCTGGGCGTATGGGCGGCCCAGTTCAAGGGAATGTTTGAGTCATTGCAGTCCACGGTCCCGGTGATGCAAGCTGGTGCAGGACAACCATTAGGTGGTCCGGCTAGTTCTGCTGAGGGTCATGCACCTGCCCCTTCTCTGTCCTTGGCTCAAGAGCCGACGATAGAGGAGGAAGATCTGTTGCTGATGGAAGATTCCGGCATGCCGGATATTTCGATGACGGCAATGCCCGGTATGTCCCAGGGGTCGCCCTCGGGATTGGTACGGGTTTGCCTGGCGGATGGTGATGTCGACGTTCCGTCGGGCATTTTCCATCCGCTATTTGTGCAACCGGAGGGGTCGGCAGAGCCGTGTTTTACGGTTCCTGTTGGTATCCCGGCGGCGTTAGGCGCCAGCCATGGGTAGGGCGGTCGTAGTCCCGGCTCCCGTGCTGGAGCCGATGGACTGCGGAGAATCCGGGTCTGGCGATTCGTTAGACACCGGTGCCGCTGGTAGTCGCGCTATGGATGCGCTCTGTCCTGGCAGAGACATGTCTCATAGCGCTCAGCATGGATCGTCGGTGGCCCTCTCATCTAAGGGAGAGAGGGAGGATGAGAACGGGAGTTCATTGATGGACGAGTCCGTTTTCTGCACCGAAGCTGAATGGGTGCAGGTCCTTGGATGGATGACCAATCGTCTCGGGTTGGCATCTGATCTGGTATCTCAGCGCGATCCGGCGATGGAGCGGATGTCAGAGCGAGCGGCTAGCACTCTGTCAAGTGGCTCTTCTGCCATGCCGACACGCCCTTTGGACACGCAGACTTCCGACATGCTGGAAGTTGCGGCATACCGTCTGGTTCAGCCAGACTATGCATTGCCGAAGGCCCCGAAGGGGATAAGGAGTAGGGTCCGTTTTCCGGAGCTGGCCTACCATCAGTACGCCCGTGTTCCACGTCTTTCCGTTGCGGAATGAGAGGCTCTGAATAAGCCGTTGGCTGGGAAGGCTATGGGGCGGTCGCGTCCTTTGGTTTCTCAGACCAACAAAGACCCGTTCAATGAGCTCACACTCATTGAGGATGCGGTGATGGCAGTCATGGCTGCGCTGTCGCACGGGTGTACCGTCCTGCAGGGTATGCTGGACTGCACGGCGGATGGTGGACAGGTGCCAGAGGCTGCTCCCGGAGTTGTTCGGGACACCATGCGCCTGTCTCAGGATTGCCTGGCCAGGGTGATCACTAGAACATTGGCAGAGCGACGGAGAATGGTTCTCGATTGTGTAGAACCAGGACCAGAGATGAGGGCTGCATTATCTTCTGCGCCTTTCATAGGTCCAGGCTTGTTCGGCGGCTCGGCACGACAAGCGCTCTCCAAGGTTGCGTCAATGGTGGCGGAGCAAGAAGTGGTCGGCAAGTCGTGGAAGTCGACTAAGAGGACTCAGCCGCAGCAGTCCTACCGTCAGCATAGACAGGAGCAGCAGAGGCAGCGTCCTAGATCGCCCTTCCGTCCTTCTGGCCGTGATGCCCATAGGCCATCCGGATCACAAGGACCTGGCCGTTCATCCTCATACAAGTCCTCTAATAAGAGGCCGTATGAGGAAGACAGGAAGGGTGGCGGTTCGGGCCGCGGCGGCTACCGTAAGGATGGCTGTGGCGGCGGTTCCGGACCGTCGTACTACAAGAAGCCGCGGGGCGGCCGTGGGGCTCGGTCCTGACGGGTTTCCGGCGGAACCAGTGCCGGTGGCTTTGGAGGCGAATGGAGTCGAGAATCTTCACCCAAGCGATTTAGCGTCTTATCGGCCAATCTTGACCGACAGCTGTGTGCAGATTCCTTCCGTCGGAGGCAGACCAGCTATTCCTAAGCCAATGGGAACAGGTCGTGCGCGACTGTTTAGTTTGTCAGTGGATAAGAAACGGCTACGGTCCGGACTGGCTCATCCATCAATCGTTAGTTCCGTTAACCTCGACTCCAATATGGACTCCTGTTCCAAGGGAATCAGATCGTCTAGACGCCATTCGATCAGAAATAGAATCTCTTCGTCAGAAGAAGGCGATTCATCTAGTCAGCGATCAGTCTTTACTGGGCTTCTATTCGATCATGTTCCTCGTTCCGAAGCGTACCGGAGGATGGAGACCAATTCTCAATCTCAAACCGTTGAACAAATTTATTCTTTCTCCCAAATTTCAGATGGAGACGGTAGCAGCGGTAATGACAGGGCTGAGGAAAGGCATGTGGGGAGTCTCGATAGATCTGAAGGATGCATATTTTCATATTCCAATGTCAATTCCTTTTCAGAAGTACCTTCGGTTTGCATTCCAAGACAATGTTTGGGAATTCAATGCGCTCCCGTTCGGCCTGACCACAGCTCCGAGGGTCTTCACCAAGGTGGTTCTCACCATGACTTCTTTACTTCGCAGGAGAAACATAGCTGTTCACACTTACATAGACGACTGGCTGCTAAAGGCGGGGAATCCAGTCACTGCGCAGCAATCTGCAGGTAATCCTAGCCTTATTAAAGGATCTAGGGTGGATTGTGAATCTAGAGAAATCAGACCTGACTCCATCCCAGGAGTTTATTTATCTGGGAATTTTTTTCAATCTAAGGGACAGCGTAGCTTTTCCGGCGGAGAGCAGAGTCAAAAGCCTGATTGCAGTTTTGGAGTCGGTTTCTCTAGGAGCCTATCTGATGGCGCGCCAGTTTCTCAGGATACTGGGGTTACTAGTATCTCTGGAGAAGGTGGTTCCATATGCGGCACTCCGGCGCAGGCCGATTCAGATGTATCTAATGTCATTCTGGTCGCAGAGAACAGATCCGTTATCGCTGAGGTTACCAGTAAAAGAACCATTGATATGCCACCTTCAGTGGTGGTTATCGGAACAGAATCTCCTGCGAGGTGTTCCTCTACAACCTCCTCAACCTCAGATGTCCATCTTCACGGATGCATCGTTGACGGGTTGTGGAGCGGTATTGGACAATCAGTCAGTGTCAGGGGAATGGGATCGGACCAATGCGCAGAAACATATCAATGTGCTCGAGCTATTAGCGGTGGTATTTGCACTTCGAAAGTTCGAGAGTCTAATTCAAGACAAAGTTGTCCTAATAAGGACAGACAACTCAACAGTGGTGTCTTATTTGAACCGCCAGGGCGGGACGAGATCACCAGAGTTGTGTATGATGGTTTGGAACCTTCTGCTGTGGTGCCAAGAGAGGAATATTATTCTTCGGGCAGCACACATTCCAGGAAGATTGAACATCCTAGCGGATGCTCTCAGTCGAAGGACAGTTTGTCGTCCAACGGAATGGCAGCTCAACCAAGCGGTAGCGGAGGTTCTGTTCAAACAATGGGGCAAGCCAAATGTCGACCTGTTTGCAATGAATCAAAACGCAAAGATAGTCACTTACGTGTCACCGATCCCGGACCCGCTAGCTTTAGCAGTAGACGCACTGGCGATAAGTTGGGAGGGAATGTACGCGTATGCGTACCCTCCAACAATTCTCATTCCGAAAGTTCTGGCAAAGATAAGAGAGGGGATGTGCCAAGTACTACTGATCGCCCCTTATTGGCCAGGCTGATCATGGTTTACGGATCTGCTGGACCTTCTGGTCTGCAATCCAATCCCTCTTCCAGACACAAGAGATCTAATCTCTCAGAACAAGGGTCTGTACCTTCACGACAGACCAGAAATGTTCAAATTGACTGCATGGACGTTATCAAGCAGCGTGCAATTGAGGGTGGCTTTTCTGAGCAAGCAGCGAAGTTTGTTGCTTCAGCCAGAAGAGTTTCAACCACAAAGACATATAATTATAGAATCAACAAATTTGCACAGTGGTGTGAGAGAGGAGATATTGATCCCTTTTCTGCATCTGTTCAACACGTAGCAGATTTTATCTGTCATTTATACGAAGTTGACAAACTTGTACCTTCTACCCTAGCAGCATATAAGTCTGCATTAGCTTCAGTCATTCCCAGTCTCACTATTGAAGGAGTTGAGAATGACACCTTGAATGAAGTTATCAAAGGAATGAGCAATCTGCGACCTAGACAGCCAATTCCTATCCCATCATGGAATCTATCTCTTGTTCTACAGGTTTTAGGGCATGCTCCTTTTGAACCGATTAGATCTATTGATATTAAACTGTTAACTATTAAATCAGTTTTCTTGGTTGCAGCAGCGTCGGCGAGAAGGAGAAGCGAAATTCATGCGCTTTCTGCCGAACAAGACCGTTTTGTCATCACGGGTGAAGGTTTAAGACTACTTCCACGTCTTTGTTTCCTGGCAAAGAATCAGTCACTTAAATATCCAGGACAGCCGATCAATTTGCCAAGTTTAACTAGACATGACCCAAACTCTTCTGCTTGGTGTCCTGTCAGATGTCTTAAAATGTATAAGAAACGTACTAATGAGTGGAGAGACGACCCGAAATCTCTGTGGTTATGTCTCAAAGCTCCCCATTTACGTGCCTCGAAAGATACTATTTCTCGTTGGATAGTTGACGCTATTAAGATGTCGCACAAAATTGCTACAGGAAAGCAGATTGATCGTGCGAATGCCCATCAGGTCCGAGCACTAGCAGCATCATCGGCCCTTTATAAGGGTGTCTCATTAGAGGAGGTGATGTCTGTAGCACAATGGCATGCCGAGTCGTCATTCACTGATTTCTACCTTCGCGACATCTCCAGCGCACTTAATCCGGTAGCCGTCGCCAATCTGTCGAATCTAAACTAAGCCACTTCCGACCACTACTTCGCACACATCACTAAAGTCTTCCGCCTACACTGAACAAACGCTATGCACATGACTGAGTACGACCGTGGATTGGGCCGAGCTCCTGTGATGATCAAGAAAAGATCAAGCACTCAAAATGGTGAGTGTTTACATTAATTAAGTGACTATAAATATGTTTACTTACAGTCGAAATACCAGACTGCTTAGGTGAATAGTCTGGTACAAGAGTATACTTATCCTCTCATACAGACGTTAGACTCATTCCAATTTGAAAATCTAATCCATATACTGATGTTTTTTCAAACTTTGAAGTTGTAGTAGCTTCTTTGCACTCTACTGGACTGCCCTAGCTGAGACTTAGGGCTGACACAGGTCTGGTGGGTGTTGCATCCCCATTGACAACCCTCTGGATTTTGTGCGGACAAAAGGGGGGGTGGGGGTGAGCGCGGTCTAGACCATGGAAGTTTAGCACTCTATGAGTCAGATGGCAGAACCCAAGCGTATGCCAGGGTTCTAGTCTCTTCACAACCTTCTCTGTTGGATGGTAGATGAGTGCTGGTTCGAGCCTCACCTCCCACCGGCATTTTCTGGCTGTCGAAATCCGGAGTTTATCATAATAGTACATCTGGTAAGTATTATTCGAAGTAGAATCAAAAGAGCACCCGCTTTTGTTTCTACGAGAATTCTTAATACTTACCAGATGTACTATGGCCCTGCCTCAGCCGCCCCGCTGAGGTGAGGCTGAGCTGCTTTCGCTGTTTGCCAAGGCAAATATAAGACGAATCTGACTGTGATTGGGATTTGACTCAGTACCTGCGGTGATGGTAATTCCCGGACACAGTATGGGCAGGACCAGGAGAGTGCGGAGTTTTAATTGTTTATTTTGAGCTAGACTAGATAATAGATATTATCATAATAGTACATCTGGTAAGTATTAAGAATTCTCGTAGAAACAAAAGCGGATGCTTTTTTGATGCAGTGCTGATTATTTTAGAATTTTTAGACTGAAAGCTGTTGCAGAAAGAAACAAGTTCCATTCAAATTTGTATGAAATCTGTAGCAATTAATAATCGCATTACCTACTAATTTTTTGAAAATAATTTGACTTAATGCTATTGCTCTGTCATTGATAGTAATAACTTTGATGGAAATTATTGTCAAAGTATATAAAAGAGTTCTCGTATTTTATCCTGAGAATTGACACACTTGCTTGCTCTGAACACTATTTAAATACAGGCTATCGCATGTACTGCCATGAATACGTCTTACGTGAATGCTTATGCTTCCTGA
Organism: Chaetoderma sp. LZ-2023a; assembly: GCA_034401795.1. Lineage (NCBI taxonomy): Eukaryota > Metazoa > Mollusca > Caudofoveata > Chaetodermatida > Chaetodermatidae > Chaetoderma > Chaetoderma sp. LZ-2023a. The sequence goes on along the minus strand of CM067360.1, from coordinate 12,225,728 downwards.
GCTTGCTGACAAATGACAATTTGCGTGTGCAGACGGTTTCTTTTTCTTTGAGAAATTATGGCATATACAGACAATGGACTAAGCGAATATGTCGGCCAATACAATGATGGAGTCAGGACATTACATGCTGGTTAGCATTGCACGCTTGTTACCATTGCATACTGGGTAACTTGAACATAAATGAACAGGCATATCATATCTCGTACATTAGCATCTATATTTAGGACATGAGATCTTTAACAGAACCGTATATAATATCGTTGAAGACCATACATCTGTGCTTTGTTTTCCAGCTTGGAGACGTTGCTTTTAAAGCAGGCTGATCTCGTCACTGAGATAATGGGAAAACATAAGGTAAATAATATTAGGTAATTATCAAATAAATTAAATTGAACGCTCGAAGAGCTCAGATGTACTACACCAGGCCAGTTGCAACGAAGATGAGCTACGACTAGTGAGACTACTGCTTGCAGACACCAAGCTGAGAGTACGAGTCAAGTCAGTGATGTCTGTAGAGTTTGAGACATCAATCGGCTCTCCACAGGGAGATGGTCTATCTCCGGTGCTTTTCACCTGCTACCTTGCTGCCGCATTGAAATCTGTGCGGGAAAGTTCTACTAGACCAAACCCAGCCAGTGTCAATACTGGGTGTGCCGCTAGAGATGGAATATGCTGACGATGTGGACTTCATAAATGAGGAAAAGAAACCCCTTGACAAACTTCTCCCAATAGCTGCAAGCAAACTAAAAATTGAGAATCTCTATGAATGAATCCAAAACCGAGTTCACTCACACATACCGATCTACAAAGCATGAAACTAAACAAAATGATGACCCACTTCGTGGCGGCAGACCATGGAGGAAAAGTAAAATCCTGGGCTAATTGCATTGCAGTACTGCTGCCATTGCTGCACGCTGTGTCATGGGGAGCATAGCTTTCCAGTCCTTGTGGAAGCTATGGATTCATAGATCAAAGATGCCCTTGATAAAAAGGCTACGTTTATACAATGCAACCTGTGTATCCTTGATGCTGTATAACTGTAACAGCTGGGCAGCTCCAAAGGCAGCTCTAGACAAACTCGATGCCTGCCACTGCAAACACCTACGCACCATCACTAGACACCGATGGCCAGACAGCATAATTTCCAACGATGCACTATACAAGATGTGCAATACGTTGCCGCTGTATGTAAAAGTCGCCCAGCAAAGATGGTCCATGTTTGGCCATGTACTAAGGATGCCAGAAGAGACACCAGCAGAGAGACTTAGAATTTGCTCTACTCGGAGCCAGCAAATACAAAGCCTGGAGAGGACGCCATTGCATAAATCTGCTAAGCATGCTACGAGGTGACCTCAAGAATGCAGGACTCGATACACTCAAGTCAAGAATTGACCTGAGGAAGCAGAGTATGTCGGCTGATGACAAGACAGTGGGCAAAAGCGAAGAAGGGCTGATTACAGCTGTAGGATGTTTCTACTACTACAGCTGCAGAATACAGTAATCATACAATTATCAAATAACTGGAATAGAATTGTCGTTCTTGGTGTACAAGCCGTCTATGCCTCTAAATGCTGCCAGTGATAGCGATGCAGAGTTATCTCCCTTTTAACCGTTTAATGCTCAGTATTTGTCCAAAGTGAATGTTTATTTGGAGGCCGGGAGAAGACTTTAAAAGTTTATGACTGGAAAGACTGGCTCATTCAAGTTTATTTGGAGGCGTGAGAACACTTTAAAAGTTTATGATTGGAAATACTGGCTCATTCCAGTGGTAAAATATCAAAAACTTCGCTGGCCATACAAATGGACATTGATGTGGGTCACTGCAGATTCTTCTTTTGGACAGCTTGACCATTAAAAGGTTGACCGTGTGGTAAAAAACCCAGATAATGCATTGAGGCTGGGATGACCAAAATAGTTCAGTAAAATAACAAGTGTGATGCACTATTCCTATGGTTGTAGCATTGAATCACTGACAGACACTGACTGCAGATGGACTGGCCAAGAGAATAGTATTTCATTGAGAAAGCATTTCACCTCGTGATGATATCATAAGCACAACCATTTCATCCAATCATGACAGAGCTATCTAGATCACCTTGTGATGATGACATAAACACAACCATTTCCTCCAATCATGACAGAGCTATCTAGATCACCTCGTGATGATATCACAAACACAACCATTTCCTCCAATCATGACAGAGCTATCTAGATCACCTCGTGATGATATCATAAACACAGCCATTTCCTCCAATCATGACAGAGCTATCTAGATCACCTCATGATGATATCATAAACACAACCATTTCCTCCAATCATGACAGAGCTATCTAGATCACCTCGTGATGATATCATAAGCACAACCATTTCCTCCAATCATGACAGAGCTATCTAGATCACCTCGTGATGATATCATAAGCACAACCATTTCCTCCAATCATGACAGAGCTATCTAGATCACCTCGTGATGACATAAACACAACCATTTCCTCCAATCATGACAGAGCTATCTAGATCACCTCGTGATGATATCATAAACACAACCATTTCCTCCAATCATGACAGAGCTATCTAGATCACCTCGTGATGATATCATAAGCACAACCATTTCCTCCAATCATGACAGCTATCTAGATCACCTCGTGATGATGACATAAGCACAACCATTTCCTCCAATCATGACAGCTATCTAGATCACCTCATGATGATATAAGCACAACCATTTCCTCCAATCATGACAGAGCTATCTAGATCACCTCATGATGATATCATAAACACAACCATCTCCTCCAATCATGACAAGAGCTATCTAGATCACCTCGTGATGATGACATAAGTACAACCATTTCCTCCAATCATTACAGAGCTATCTAGATCACCTCGTGATGATATCATAAACAAGCATTTCCTCCAATCATGACAGAGCTATCTAGATCACCTCGTGATGATGACATATACACAACCATTTCCTCCAATCATGACAGAGCTATCTAGATCACCTCGTGATGATATCATAAACACAACCGTTTCCTCCAATCATGACAGAGCTATCTAGATCACCTCATGATGATATCATAAGCACAACCATTTCCTCCAATCATGACAGCTATCTAGATCACCTCGTGATGATGACATATACACAACCATTTCCTCCAATCATGACAGAGCTATCTAGATCACCTCGTGATGATATCATAAACACAACCGTTTCCTCCAATCATGACAGAGCTATCTAGATCACCTCATGATGATATCATAAGCACAACCATTTCCTCCAATCATGACAGCTATCTAGATCACCTCGTGATGATGACATAAGCACAACCATTTCCTCCAATCATGACAGAGCTATCTAGATCACCTCGTGATGATATCATAAGCACAACCATTTCCTCCAATCATGACAGAGCTATCTAGATCACCTCGTGATGATATCATAAGCACAACCATTTCCTCCAATCATGACAGAGCTATCTAGATCACCTCGTGATGACATAAACACAACCATTTCCTCCAATCATGACAGAGCTATCTAGATCACCTCGTGATGATATCATAAACACAACCATTTCCTCCAATCATGACAGAGCTATCTAGATCACCTCGTGATGATGACATATACACAACCATTTCCTCCAATCATGACAGAGCTATCTAGATCACCTCATGATGATATCATAAACACAACCGTTTCCTCCAATCATGACAGAGCTATCTAGATCACCTCATGATGATATCATAAGCACAACCATTTCCTCCAATCATGACAGCTATCTAGATCACCTCGTGATGATGACATAAGCACAACCATTTCCTCCAATCATGACAGAGCTATCTAGATCACCTCGTGATGATATCATAAGCACAACCATTTCCTCCAATCATGACAGAGCTATCTAGATCACCTCGTGATGATATCATAAGCACAACCATTTCCTCCAATCATGACAGAGCTATCTAGATCACCTCGTGATGACATAAACACAACCATTTCCTCCAATCATGACAGAGCTATCTAGATCACCTCGTGATGATATCATAAACACAACCATTTCCTCCAATCATGACAGAGCTATCTAGATCACCTCGTGATGATGACATATACACAACCATTTCCTCCAATCATGACAGAGCTATCTAGATCACCTCATGATGATGACATAAGCACAACCATTTCCTCCAATCATGACAGAGCTATCTAGATCACCTCGTGATGATATCATAAGCACAACCATTTCCTCCAATCATGACAGCTATCTAGATCACCTCGTGATGATGACATAAACACAACCATTTCCTCCAATCATGACAGAGCTATCTAGATCACCTCATGATGATATAAACACAACCATTTCCTCCAATCATGACAGCGCTATCTAGATCACCTCGTGATGATATCATAAACACAACCATTTCCTCCAATCATGACAGAGCTATCTAGATCACCTCGTGATGATATCATAAACACAACCATTTCCTCCAATCATGACAGAGCTATCTAGATCACCTCACCTTTGTACTGTACAAATCGAAACCAAAGCGCGGCCCTACAAAGATGCTAAAGCATCAAGAATGTGCTAATGACACTTCAGGACAGGAAAATAATTTTCAAATCTGTGTCTAAAATAATTAAAATAGTGTCAAGAAATTTTTTTCACTACGTGCCACGTTTAAATCTGTCCCATCATTAAAAGTTTTTGTCCCATCTTGGAACAATTTATGATAAAGTACCTACACTCCAATAGAAGTGGAAAAAATTTCTCTTCGATGTTGTTGAAGTGTTCAATATTCATTCTGATTTTCTAATGCATCGTTGAATGCATCTTCTCCCATGTAAAACTGGTTTTAATTGGTCAATAAATTTCATTCAATTAAAATTATTCTTATTTTCCTAGTTCTTTCTGGTATTGTCCAGCATTTCAATTATGACTTGATCAGTCATCTATTTCTGTAGTCAATCTTCTCATTAACCTGCTTTATGTCTGCTTGTTCTATCATTCTCTTATTATGCAGGATTTCTTTGTTATTCCAGGATTTGCAGCAATATAATCTAACGAAATCCAAAATATCCTGGGTTTATTTCATCCTTCAGAGAAACGTACATTAGCCATATTATTATGAAAAACGAGCCTCGATTTCAACAATACATTGAGTTTTCAGCTGTATCCTAAAAAATTATTCACTGACATTTCAAACACTGTAATATGATGACCTTTAACCCTTTAATGGTCAAATCTGGTCAAGAAAGTTTGTATACTTTCTTATTGAATGTCCATTTATAGGCCAAGTGTCTGAAAATACAATTTTTGTAAATTTATCACGGGAATGACTAGCACAGTCATCGAGCCAGTCATTCCAGTGGTAAATTTTCAAAATTTGTATTCTCTTGACCTGTAAATAAACATTCCACAAGACCATAGCAGAGGCTGGTTTTGGCCGGTATGACCAGTAAAGGGTTAACACAGTGTTATTAACATCAAATATGTGTTTTCCACCCGCATTCCATTCTGATGATGCCTTTGTTTATACATTTATCCACATTCAAATCATCGAGGAAAATGCCTCATGATGATCAACTATGACTGTCGGAAACATTCAGGGAAAAGCCATCTCCAGCAAATCTGATAGGTTAACCTAGGGTCATAAGACTGACGGATCTGTACGATTAGATGACAGTAGAGTGTATATAGGAATTTCCGTGTGTGTATGCTTTATGTTTACAAGAATAAAATCTTCTTTTATCTGGCCAGCCACACTGAAAGAATTTTGATCACTTTCTTCCACCCACCCTTGATTTTGTTCTAACTTAAAGAAATGTGATCACCACCGAGCATGAAGCATTACAACATAACTAGGCCTTTCTGGACCTCCAAGCTTGGTCACATTCATGTAAACTACAGTAATCACCACCAAGTATGAAGCATTACAACATAACTAGGTCTTTCTGCACCTCCAAGCTTGGTCACATTCATACGAACTACAGTAATCACCACCAAGCATGAAGCATTACAACATAACTAGGCCTTTCTGCACCTCCAAGCTTGGTCACATTCATACGAATTACAGTAATCACCACCAAGCATGAAGCATTACAACATAACTAGGCCTTTCTGCACCTCCAAGCTTGGTCACCTTCATACAAACTACAGTAATCACCACCAAGCATGAAGCATTACAACATAACTAGGCCTTTCTGCACCTCCAAGCTTGGTCACATTCATACGAACTACAGTAATCACCACCAAGCATGAAGCATTACAACATAACTAGGCCTTTCTGCACTTCCAAGCTTGGTCGCATTCATACAAACTGCAGTAATCACCACCAAGTATGAAACATTACAACATAACTAGGCCTTTCTGCACCTCCAAGCGTGGTCACATTCATACAAACTACAGTAATCACCACCAAGTATGAAGCATTACAACATAACTAGGCCTTTCTGCACCTCCATGCTTGGTCGCATACATACAAACTACAGTAATCAGCTGCTTGGGTAATTGGGTGATTTGGGGCTAATCGGGTGATTAGGTGGTAATCGGGTGATTAGGGCGTATTCGGGTGATTAGGGGTAATCGGGTGATTAGGGGGTAATCGGGTGAATAGGGGGGTAATCAGGTGATTAGGGGGTAATCGGGTGATTAGGGGATAATCTGGTGATTATGTGGTGGGGGGTGGGGGTGGGCGGTGTGTGTGGATAATCGGGTGATTATGTGGTGCGGGGTTGGGGTGTGTGGATAATCGGGTTATTAGGGGGGTAATCTGGTGATTAGGGGGGTAATCAGGTGATTAGGGGGTAATCGGGTGATTAGGTGGTAATCTGGTGATTAGGGGTAATCGGGTGATTAGGGGGTAATCGGGTGAATAGGGGGTAATTGGGTGATTAGGGGATAATCGGGTGATTAGTGAGTAGCATGTGGTTTTGATAATGGCCGGTCTATTTGGTTTGAATTAAATAATAATACGTGTATCATGATTGATTGTTTCATGTGTACGCAACATCATTAGACTTTCAAAGTGTTTGTCAGAAAATCAATAAATGGCGACTGAATTTTTCACGACAAAATTCTGAGTTTTAAATCAAGTAATCACGGAATTTGTTAACTATTCTTAAAGTAGTATGTCAGAAAACAGTTCCAGCTTTCGGAAGAATAAAGTGAATGCTATCTAAAATTCTTTTTAAACATGGTAACATGTACATATCAGAATTTCTGAATTAATAACATAGTAAAAAATCTAGTCGATGTCAATAGTTCATATGGCGGTGGTCAATGTATTGGCACTATGGATCAATTGCCCGAGTACTGATGACGTTATCAGAAAGGATTCCATGGTGACCATACATAGTCTGTCTGTCAACCTTTTCCGTAAACGACTTCTCAAGAACCACTGGGCCGATTTCAATTATATTTGGCAGAAAGCATCCTTATGGCATGGAGATCCAAGTTTATTCAGAGGAAACCGATCAGCCAGTTTGGCCGGCGGCCCCGGCGGCCATCTTAGATTTTACCAAATTTTTTGAAACATCTAAAAATCTGCCTAGCCGTGGAGGGGATTGATTCAAAACTCATGAAGCATCATCTAGGGCAAAAGTAACCTCCGTTCATTTCCCACAGAGTCATTTAAATCTGACATTCAAGCATCTGAGTTGTGTGTAAATTCATATGATGACTTGGCACAAATTGTCAAGCTGTACGATAATGAACTTCATTCTGTCTTTGTTCATGAACATTCACCCAGGTCCACGTGTGAAGTCAAGGAAGCTAAGCAGCTTTGCTGTAAATATGCCTGCAAATCACAGCTCCATGTTCATTAGCAAGTATATGTCGAATCAATGTCGAGTCGAAAATGACATGATAATTGCAGCAAAGAGGTCTTATTATTGTACATTAGTATCTGAAAACGCAACTAACCAGGCAAAACTGTTGACTATCTTCAGTAACCTCCTTCATAAGGACAATAGTTGATGCTATTTGCCACAGCACAGTGATCTAGAGCGGAACTTGCCAATCGTTTCATGAATTTCCTTTCGGAGAAAATCGGCTTGATTCATGCCAACATTTTGAAATACCCAAATTACTCTCCATAGCGCTAACTCAGACAAAAAGTTGACATCCAAAGTTTGCATGTTGGAGATGCTGAAGTCTTCTTCAGCTCAAATGCTCGCAACATTGGTGTAATTTTTTAGAATATGTCCATGGAAGCCCATGTCACCTCTGTCTCTCGTTCGGTATACATTAACATTAGAAAACCACCTCCAGAACCACTGAATCGATCAGGCCGAAATTTGGGAGATATTATTAGGGACCCATTAAAGTTTGTTCAAGGGAAATTGATATGTAAAAAAACATGGCCGCTGTGGGACAATCAAAATGTGGCGTGTTTGATGTAGTCCAGTAAGAATTAACATGATTTTGGTCGAACTCGGACATTTTAAGTAACAAGCAAATTTATGTTTCAAAGTTGCCTATATATACCATAGTGTCTGCAGAAAAAATTCCCCACGATTCCCACATGGGGAAAGTAGGTTATTTCAAGGTCAAAGAGGTGACCTCTAAAAACAGATTTTTGTTGGTTCATAAGCTATTCTTTTAATAACTCTGGTTCTACTGGTAGTATCTTAACCAAATTAGAGGTTAGCAGTTAGGTTCCGAACATATGTGCCAAATGTTTTGTGAAAAGGTCAACGGTCAAGGTCACAGCGACCTAAAATCTCTTTGAAGCATTTTCGGCAGCATTTTTCAAAATTTGCTTACTCACGTCTCACTGGGAATACCTCGATGAATCATTGCTCGATTGTTGTCCACATAGTCATATTCATGTCTCCAAAATTTGGAGTCAAACGGTCAAATGCCAAGGTCACAGTGGATAACTTTCTGCACCCTTTTTTAGCATATTGTTAAACACATCGTTTGAGAAATATAGGTTCCGGGGTAATTTTAGAAATCGGCAATTTAAGTAAATTATATAAACCACATTTTATACGGTTGAATTTGTTTGTCGTCTGCTTGTTAGACATAGTAAAAGTTGAATATATGCCATATGAACCACAGGTTGCGCCTGATTTAATATCCCTTTCCTTTCCCTCGTGTTTATATTGCATGTTTGATATATTTCGGTATTATTGTTCATGCTGTCTCGTTGCGAGACGAAGTAAAACTCAGATTTTGCTCGGATCAAGCACAGATTGCACTTGTTCTTTTTTCATGCTCATACTTTCTCCAATTTCACGATTTACACTGTATGACCTTTGATTTCTTTTCATTCTCGCATTGTTGATCTTATAGCCTGTGTGTTATTTTCTATTCACCCGTTTTGGCTTGCTAATTTGAATGTGAAGCTTGTGCGGGCTAAACAGCGATGGCCGGGCTGAACACGCCCTGTATCATTTGCGATATAGATATACAGATACATGTCAATGGCAGAGAACTTGGTGCTAAAGGGACACAAACCCTAAATGAAGTTTCATTGAAACGAGGTGATGACATGCATTTGAAAACATCTTCCACTGAGAAGAACTATGTTCATGAAAATTGCTATAAAAATTATTCAAAAGGAAAACAACCAAAGAGAACTTCCAGTGATCCAGATTGTTCTGGTGTTACACTATGTTTGAAAACGAAAACCAAACCTTTTGATTATCCAACACATTGCGTGATATGTACAAAGGAACTTGACTTTGATGATGTCAAGCGCCATCCAGACCGAGCATCTCAGATATCTAGTATGGAGATTGTATCAAGCAAAGAAAAAAGAAGTCTCATCCAAGAGTCACTAATGAAAAAATGTGACAATAGGTACGATAATCTAGCAGTAAATGTAAAAGCATGAATACATTTTGCGGGAGATCTCCGTGCAGTAGAGGCTCATTATCACCGAACTTGTATGACATTATTTATGCTAGGAAAAGGTGTTTCAGGGTGCGAGAATTGTGTTGACATAACATGTGGCAATTCTAGAAACCTTGACACAATTAATGATTGTGCTTTCAACAAGTTGTGTTACTGGTTACAACAAACAGAGCAAATGCAGGGTCAATTCTCCCTTCAGGATCTGAGAGATCAGCTCGCAACATACTTGCCAGAAGGTGTTCCGCCATACACAGAGAAGCATCTGAAACGTTGCCTTGTGAAGCAGTTTGGTGAATGTGTATGCGTTGCACAAAATGAAGGGAAAATCAGCATACTTACATTCAGAGCTGCTGCAGATAACATTTTACATCAGTCATATGTTGATGCAGACAACCTGGGAGACAGTGAAGAAACCCTAAAACAGACAAAACTGATAGGTGCAAAAATTAGAGAAGATATCTTGAATATAGAACATGATAATGACACTTATCCAAGTCCATCAGAATTTGAATTGAGTGAATTAGAAAAGTCCATTCCAGACTCACTCCACACCCTTGTTGCTAACCTTTTTTCAGAATCAAGAAGTGAATCAGGCAACATGAAGAAGCAACTTCTGATAACTTCATTGTGCCACATCCTCATGCAGGCAACAGGCCAACAATCATACATATCACCTCTTATGTTATCAGTTGGTCTCCTTATCAAGCAGACAACATGATCAAGGGTGCTCATTGATGTTCTGTCATCCTTAGGTCTATGTATATCATATACTCAGATTCTGCAGTTTGAAAAGAGCGGCTGTTGGAAAGCGAGTGGATTCATTAATATCCGGTCTAGTTGAAGTCAGCAAAGGGAGCGGTTTCTGTCAGTTGGTAGCTGACAACTTTGACTATAATGAAGAAACCAAATCAGGGCATGATAGCACACATGTAATGGGTATAATTGCATGTCAAACTGAGACTTCATGTGAGCGTACACCAGAACCAGTTGTTAGACAGAATCCTTCTTCAGCAGATATAATGCAAGATGGGAACTTCAGTTCAATCATCAAATGCTACAAGCGTCCTTTGAAATCATGCATGTCTGATGTTAAGATAGGAACTCTTAGCACTACAAACATTTCCACACGTAAATGTCAAATAATGGATACCCTGTGGCTGTTATCGAGTAGGCTTTCACCGAGTCCACCAACCTGGCAGGGGTTCATGTCCGACATAAGTAAAGGAGAGTATATCTGCACAAATGTGGTGTTCAACCCTATGGTACCTTTGAACCCTTCAACAGATGAAGCTGTTTATAGTACTATGGTATATGTAAAACAGCAGGCCATGAAAGTCGGAATGTGCTGTGCAACACTTACCTTTGACCAACCATTGTATTTTGAGTGCTTGCAAAATCAAGCAAGACAATCAGAATGAATTTAAGAACATGTTCTTGCGACTGGGAGGATTCCATTTACTTATGTCTCCTTGGTGCAGGGTGTAAACTAATGGAGGACAGTGGTATTGAAGAGTTGTGGGGTACAGTGTATGCCAAAAACTCCTTACCTAAAATGAGGGCAAATCTTATACTAAGACGCTAAGAGCATGCCTTTTAACAAATGCAGCACTTCATCTATTATTGTTTGAGCCTGAAGTTAGCGATGCTGTGGACACTGACTTGTCAGAAGAACTAGCAGAACAATCAAGCAGTGGTGTTCAGAATGTAGATGTAGACTGCCGTATGGACACTGATAATGAAGCATCAGATTGTATGGACATGATTGACAATGATGATGATCATCATCAGGTTAATATGTCAGATAGAAATCAGAATTGTGAAAGCAACTATGCCAGGTAGTGGTTCTGAAGAGCAATATACTGTTAATGAGGAACCTGTAGAAAGTGATAACATTTGGTCACATTTGAAAACATTCTACAGCTCCATATTAGCTGGTGAAATCTGCTTGGATGAAATAACTGCAAATAAAGATCAGATTCAGCTGCATGAAGAAGTGATTAGAAAAAAAGAATCTCACGAATCCAACCGAACGGCAAAGCTATGGCTAATGTTTATGGCATGGTTGAAATTACAATGCTTTTCATTAGAGCTGAAAGAACGGGTTGCTGGAAGTTACATCTTTTGGCTATAGAGAGAATGTTACCTTTCCTAGCAGCTGCAGGTCACAGCAACTATGCAAAATGTTGCCGGTTGTATCTTCAAGATTGTCAGAATTTATACAAAATGGAGAATTTGTGATAAGAAGGAAAAAAACCTGATTCTGGAGTGGAACCTGGTCAGATATGACCATAGAACAATCACTGATGAGATCAGGGAAGACTGTAGGTGGACTCATCAATATTACCCACAAAGACTGCAAGAAACATTTGTTTACTCACTGCACTGTTGTTGCTATGTACACTGATGCTCTACGTTGCCTTACCAGTAAGTTTACTGGGTCCTGGTCAGAACAACATAAAGCGATGCATCCAGGAAACATTAGAAAGGATTCGGAAGACATGGAAACCTTCAAGCAATTCCTTTTACGGAACAACCCATTCAGATCTGGCAAAGATAGTGAGCTCAGGAACATTGCAACTGGAGTAGTAGCTGATGAGCGCGTCAATGTAGATAATACCCTACAAATTGGGACCACAATCCAAGAAAAACTGAATGAGAAGAAATTTGGCGATGTAAAGTTTAAGAGGGTAGAACAAGCTAAAACATTTGCTGCCATGCGAAAGCCCCTCAAAATATCTTGTGATGAATGTCATCACAGGAGCTGTACCATCGATTTGTGTCCATGTCATATGTCAATGGTGCCCTCCTGACAAAAGTGTCTTTTCACATGAACTTGCAACTGTATCGCCTGCACTGTTCAAAGATGATGGGAGTATGAGGAAAGCAAATAAGACGGATATGGCTAAATGTATACTTGAGATGGATACAGAAATCACATCAGAGACAATTGGACCAGCAGCTAAAGTGCTTGATGGATGTGTTCTTTTGCACAAAATGGTTTGGCTAAGACTGGCACTATGGAGGATGTTTGTGATGCATATGTGTCCTCTGTTGTCTCCCATTCTTCATATGGTCTTCCTCTTTGGGTAGAGTTTGACAGCTATGAAGTGGCAACAACAAAAGGTCAGGAACAAAAGCGACGGCGAAAGGAGAAAATGTTCCCGGATGTTGTTGTGGAGATGAAAACACCAATACCTGGAGACAAGAAGGCATTTCTTGGAAACAAAAAGAACAAGCAGGGTTTGATCAAATTATTATCTCAGCACCTTCAGAAAGCAGGCATCCATGTAGAGCATGCTGGTGAAGAGGGTGATGCTGATGTCTGCATATTTAAGAAGGCAATGGAATTGGCAAAAACTTATGAAAATGTTGTTGTTGTTGCTGACGATACAGACATTCTGATAATGTTGATCCACCACACAAATTATGGGAAACATGTTTATATGCAGACCAGACAACATACCATTGCCATTAAAGTTGCAACGGCGGTGCTAGGGAGAGAGATGTGTTTGCCATTTGCTCATGCTGTGTCAGGCTGTGATACAACATCTGGAATGTATGCCGTGGGGAAACTGAAGCTCATGAAATTGCTCCAGTCATCACAGCAGTTACGCGCAGATGCGCTGGTCTTTGGTGACACAGAAACACCTAAAGAAGTGCTTCTAAAGGTAGGAGAAAATTTTGCAAAGAATTTGTACATAGGGGGAACCAATGCTGAAGAACTCGATGAACTGCGCTATTTAAATGTGGTATCATACAAATATGTACCTTTTAGAAGAGAATGCCACCTACCAGCAGAGCTATGTACTATCACTCGCTACGTGTACATCACCAAGTAAGCACATGGCGTCATCTTTAAACGATTCTCCGAAAGGAAGAGTTTGGATACAAGATTGAAGGTGATGCTGTAGTGCCGGTAATTACTGATAAAGCAGCAACACCAGCAGATATATTGGCAGAGATCAGATGCTCCTGTAAGAGCGAGCGTTGTGTATCTTGTACTTGTGCCAAGAGAGGAATTCCATGCAGCATACACTGCAAATGCGAGGGGCAATGTATAAATTCTCACATTGAACTTTAGCAGAATAGTACTTGGTGGAGCCAGCCGTAATTTGCTGACTATGCACCATGCATAATTTTAGTTATATCTGCCATCCTGACAGGTGAATTATGCTGAATAAATTACCATAATAAGCATGTGTTATTCTGTAAAAATAATATCAGAATTCAATTCCATAACCCCAAAACATTAACTTTAGAGGCTTCAATCGGCACTCTAGCTTATATGGTAAATGAACTATCTAGAAATGTAACATTTTCTGCCATTTTGATGTTTTTCCGCCATTTTGAATAAATTACCATAATTAGCATGTGTTATTCTGTAGAAATAATATCAGAATTCAATTCCTTGACCCCAAAACATTAACTTTAGAGGTTTTAATCGCCACTCTAGCTTATATAGTAACTGAACTATCTAGAAATGTATAATTTTCAGCCATTTTGGCAGCCATTTTGAAATTTTGCTAACAAAGCATTTTCCCCAATTGGGATTCATGGGGAATTTTTTGTGGTCTTAATTTAGATACAATAGAAGAGTTCTGGGCAAAAATCTGGTTGATACTTAAAATGTCCGGGTCCATTGTCATTTCTTACTGGACTAATGGCCATATAGGATTTTTTTATTTGATGGATTTTTGTTTTATAGAGGTTTTTGGATATGCTGATTTCAAATTTGCCACTTTCAAAAGTGTTGGAAATAATGGATTGGTGGCAATCTTGGATTGTTTATCATCAAAAACGCCCACGAGTAAAGCAATGGGAAGTTGAAAATATTGCCTCGAGAAGCACTGGACTGATTTTAACCAAATTTGGTAGGACACGTTCTTGTGGTTCTGACCAAAACTTAGTGTTCTACATAAAGGCCTTTCTAGTTGAGATGCCTATGTTCCACATGTTCCAGGTGGGAAATACAGGCCCCTTGGGCTTCTTGTTACTATTTTCCTCGCATTGCTTTTCCAATTTTTTTCCAATTTTAAGATTTATTTTTAAAATGTAGGATTTAAGCACATGACTACCTTTGTGGATGGTATGAGATCGTATGTGCGGTACTTGGAGATGTTTCATAACGCTTTGTTGAACCTATAAACTGTGATAATTGGTGATATGACAAACGAAAAAGCAGATTTGGTTGTTCTGCGATTTTCGTATTATATCACCTCTTTTCTCCAACAAGCTTTGGGCGCGCTTTTTTCGCATTTGAATTTATTTTTAAGCTGTACTGTAACTCCAACAAAAACAGTACTCGGTAGACTCAAGTCAAGAATGGACCTGGGGGAGCTAAGGATTTTTCGGCTGAGGACAAGACACAGTGGGCAAAAGTGAAGAAGGACTGATTGTGGCTGTAGGATGTTTCTACTACTGTAGCCACAGAATACAGTAATCATACATACTTTTTGATTTTTCGGCTGAGGACAAGACACAGTGGGCAAAAGTGAAGAAGGACTGATTGCGGCTGTAGGATGTTTCTACTACTACAGCCACAGAATACAGTAATCATACATACTTTATTTGATATTTCAGCTGAGGACAAGACACAGTGGGCAAAAGTGAAGAAGGACTGATTGCGGCTGTATGATGTTTCTACTACTACAGCCACAGAATACAGCAATCATACATACTTTATTTGATATTTCGGCTGAGGACAAGACACAGTGGGCAAAAGTGAGGAAGGACTGATTGCGGCTGTAGGATGTTTCTACTACTGCAGCCACAGAATACAGCAATCATACATACTTTATTTGATATTTCGGCTGAGGACAAGACACAGTGGGCAAAAGTGAAGGACTGATTGCGGCTGTAGGATGTTTCTACTACTGCAGCCACAGAATACAGTAATCATACATACTTTATTTGATTTTTTGGCTGAGGACAAGACACAGTGGGCAAAAGTGAACAAGGACTGATTGCGGCTTTAGGATGTTTCTACTACTGCAGCCACAGAATACAGCAATCATACATACTTTATTTGATATTTCGGCTGAGGACAAGACACAGTGGGCAAAAGTGAAGAAGGACTGATTGTGGCTGTAGGATGTTTCTACTACTGCAGCCACAGAATACAGCAATCATACATAGTGTAACTAGGATAAGAAAATTTGTTAAAGAAAATCTGATTGGTCAATTTGTGTGGTACATGTAACCTTGGATGATCTAGTTTTGAGAGACGGGCCGAAATTTAGGAAATATGTGAATTTGGGTATAACTGCCATGCAAATGTTGTTCACAGGAAATTTGATACATGAAAAAATGGATGACAGTTTATTCCTCTATTTTGCAGGCCATCACTGAATTGAGAAGAAACCTACTTGCTGTGAAGAGGGCAAATTTTGGTCAGTATATAATGGTCTATGGTTAGTCTGCGAGAGAGCTTGGATGAATCATCAGTGAGTGAGAGAGAGAGAGATAGCTTGGATGAATGGTCAGTGTGAGAGAGCTTGGATGAATGGTCAGTGTGAGAGAGGGTGCTTCGATGAATGGTCAGTGTGAAAGAGGGAGCTTGGATGAATGGTCAGTGTGAGAGAGGGAGCTTTGATGAATTGTCAGTGAGATAGAGCTTGGATGAATTGTCAGTGTGGTAGAGCTTGGATGAATGGTCAGTGTGAGAGAGAGGAGAGGGAGAGCTTGGATGAATGGTCAGTGAGAGAGAGAGCTTGGATGAATGGTCAGTGAGAGAGAGCTTGATGAATGGTTAGTGTGAGAGAGGGAGCTTGGATGAATGGCCAGTGTGAGAGAGAGAGAGTTTGGATGAGTGGTCAGTGTGAGAGAGAGCTTGGATGAATAGTCAGTGTGAGAGAGCTTGGATGAATGGTCAGTGTGAGAGAGCTTGGATGACTGGTTAGTGTGAGAGAGAGCTTGGATGAATGGTCAGTGTGAGAGAGCTTGGATGAATGGTCAGTGTGAGAGAGAGAGCTTGGATGAACGGTTAGGGTGAGAGAAAGCTTGAATGAATGGTTAGTGAGAGAGCTTGGATGAATGGTTAGTGTGAAAGAGAGAGCTTGGATGAATGGTCAGCATGAGAGAGAGGGAGGGAGGGAGGGAGGGAGAGAGGGAGAGAGAGATTGGATGAATGGTTAGTGTGAGAGAGAGAGCAGCTTGGATGAATGGTCAGTGTGAGAGAGAGAGAGAGAGAGAGCTTGGATGAATGGTCAGTGTGAGAGAGCTTGGATGAATGGTTAGTGTGAGAGAAACAGAGAGCTTGGATGAATGGTCAGTGTGTGAGAGGGCTTGGATGAATGGTCAGTGTGAGAGAACTTGGATGAATGGTCAGTGTGAGAGCTTGGATGAATCATCAGTGTGAGAGAGCTTGAATGAATCGTCAGTGTGAGAGAGCTTGGATGAATGGTCAGTGTGAGAGCGCTTGGATGAATGGTCAGTGTGAGCGGGCTTGGATGAATGGTCAGTGTGAGAGAGCTTGGATGAATCGTAAGAGTGAGAGAGCTTGGATGAATGGTCAGTGTGTGAGAAGCGCTGAGGGGATCGGGCCGAAATTTGGGAGATATGATTATGGACTAAGGGCCATTAAAGTTTGTTCGAGGGCATTTGATCCATCAAAAAACATGGCCACCATGGGCCAATCAAAATGTAGAGTGTTTGGCAGCCATCTTGGATTTTTTCTTTTGATGGATTTTGAGGCCAAAATTGGTTCTATATATGTTTTTGGGTATTCTGAGCTCAAATTTGTTATTTTCGAAACTGTCGGATAAATGGTTTGGTGGCCGCCTTGGATTATTCTCCCGACAAAGGCACCCATATTAAAGCAATGGGAAATTTAAAATGTCTTCTCCAGAACTAATAAGCCGATTTCAATTATATATGGCAGGAATCATCCTTAGGGCATAGGGATCCAGTGGCCATCTTGGATTTCGGCAGATTTTAGGAAATGTCTTTAAAATCTCTGAAACCGCTTGGGGAATCGATTCAAAACTCATGAAACCTCTTCGAGGGAAAGGCGTAAGCCAAGTTTGTTCGAGAGGACTTGATTGACCGAGTGGTTCAGCAGCCATCTTGAATGACCTAGTTTTCCCGAAAACAACTTCTCCAGAACCACTGAAGGGATCAGGCCGAAATTTGGGAGATATTATTAGTGTCTAGGGGCCATTAAAGTTTGCTCAACGAAGTTAATCCGTCAAAAAACATGGCCGCCATGGGCCGATCAAAATGTAGCGTATATGGAAGCCATATTGGATTTTTTTATTTAATGCGTTTTGAGGCTGAACTTGGGTTTATATATGGTTTTGGGTATTCTAAGCTCAAATTTGCCATTTTCGAAACTGTTGGATAAACAGTTTCGTGGCCATCTTGAATTAATTTCCAACCAAAGACGCTCACACTAAAGCAATGGGAAATTTAAAATGTCTTCCCGAGAACTACTAGGGCGATTTCAATTATATTTGGCAGGAAGCATCCTTAGGGCATAGGGATTCAAGTTTGAAGTCGATCGGCCAATTTGGCCGGTGGGTGGCCATCTTGGAACTCAGCCGATTTTTAGAAACATCTTTAAAAATCTCCGAAACCGCTTGGGGGATTGAAGTAAACCTCATGAAATATGATCTAGGGCAAGAGCTGAATCAAGTTTGTTCAAGAAACTTGATTGGTCAAATGGTTCGGCAGCCATCTTGGTTGACATAGTTTTAGGGAAAACGACTTCTCCAGAACCGCTGAAGGGATCAACCATTTTGGATTTTTTTATATGATGGATTTTGAGGCCGAAATTGGTTTTATTTGTTTTTGGGTATTCTGATCTGGCAGCCATCTTGGATCGTTTTGCCACCAAAAGCTCCCATATTAAAGCAATGGGTAATTAAAAATGTCTTCTCGAGAACTACTAGGCCGATTTCAATTATATTTGGCAGGAAATATCCTCAGAGAATGGAAATTTAAGTTTGTTCAAACGAAGCCGATCGGCCAATTTGGCCAGTGGCTATCATGGATTTTGGTCGATTTTTAGAAATGTCTAAAATCTATGATGAAACTGAATGATTCATTCAGAACTCATAAAATATCATTTAGGGCACGAGCCAAGTTTGTTCAAAGGAACATGATTTGCCGAATGGTTGGCCGGCCATCCAAGGTCATCTTGGATGGCCTAGTTTTCATGAAAGCAACTTCGTCTCCAGAGCCACTGAATGGATTGGACCGAAATTTGGGTGATATGATATTGATGACTAAGGGCCATTAAATTTTGTTCAAGAGAAGTTGATACATAAAGAAACATGGCCTCTGTTTTCTTGTTACAAGTCTGCTCAACTCATTATTGTTAATGACCATTCTAGTTGAGATGCCTATGGTCCAAGTGAGTGATACAGGCCCCTTGGGCCTCTTGTTGTGTATGGCAGTATGCCACATTAGTTATGTATGCCACATCTATATGTAGTTATTCTAGTATGATATTTTCAATTCTAACCAGATTTTCTAACCGATAACAGAAGATTAATGCACAAGTTGAGGAGTTGTAAAGAACAGAATGTACAACAGACTGATGAGAATCACCCACGAATACAACCGTGAGTTTACAGATTACATTAGGCTGTGAGCTTACATCAGACATTAGGTGTGTGCATACATGTGTGTGTACATGTGTGAAGGGGGGTGGGGGTGGAGGAGCGGCTCATATGTGTGTGAATGTGTGTTTGTGTGCATGTAAGCGTGTGTCATTGTTGTGTGTGAAGGGGGAGGGAGGGGCTGACAAGTGTGTGAATGTACGTGTGTTTGTGTGCATGTAAGCGTGTAGCCTTATTGTTGTGTGTGAAGGGTGGGGGAGGGAGGGACTAGACATCATGATGTGTGCAGCATCTGATCTGAGAATTAGACTAATCTGATTTCAGTAATACTTTACAGTCTTAATCATTACCGTGATTGTATCCAGTCTGCACCATGATGACATGAAGTTTGAACTTTGTTAGCTTTTGGTTGCTTATGTGTCTTCCTGCTGAATTTCTGTAGATTAGATTTTCCATGGGCTTTAAGTCTGCTGAATATGTAGAAAACAGTTTGATTGAAAGTTGTTAGTTGCTAATCCATCAACAGTTTTCAGGAAAATCGTTTTCAAAATATTCATCATGTCCAGAGATATTACCCATTGAAATTGTCTGATGGCTTTCAGGTTATTACTACATTACAACCTACCTCCTTACATTACTATTGCTCTTTCCTTCTCTGAAGGGAAGCGTAGTAGGATGAAATTTTTACAGCCAATGTTTGCTGTGCTTTGTGGTTACAGAGTGACTGAAGGCTTCTTCAGGAATCTCCATACTCTCCAATGATGAGATCCATAGCAATTCGCTTGAATGCTATATCTCAGAATGAGGCAGGAAGAGGGTTAATACATAACCCAGAGCCAATGAGTGAGTCTAAGGCATAATGACAATCTCATTGGCTGACAGCCATCATATGACTTTGTTGTAGCAACCAAGTCTTCATTCCTTGATGAATCCAGTCATATAATCCAGCTTTGTGCAGCTTCATGAAGAGGCAGATGATCCTATCACTACTCGACTCTGAATCCAACTAAAGCTGAAACTTAAGAATTTACCTAAATACTTAATATTATAAGACTAAAAAATCATTAATAAATACCCAAATATGTCGAAAATTTACATATCCGGGTATCCTCTAAGGCTGAGAGATAGTGAATATCTTATACTGAATATAACTAATGGTAGGTATATGTAATTAGTAAAACAAGACCAGACCCTCCGGGTCGTCTGGTCATTTTAAGCCACCAACAACTTTCAGTCAAATTGTTTTCAAAATATTCAACATGTCCAGAGTTAGTACCAATTAAAATTAATTAGGTAACTGTTAGTTTTGCAATGGACATTTAATTCATCAAGGGCTTATCCGATGTCAATAAAACCTAGAAATGTGTTCTATGCTATCATTGCATCCAGTCTCTACCACAATGATCGTGATTTTCACATTTTTCTCGTGTTTGGACTTAGAATATTTTTTTGTTATGTATATCCTGCTTAAGTCAAGAATTAGAAGAATTTTAAAGTTTTTCAGCTGACATTTAATCAATCAAGGAATTATCCAATCCCATTAAAGTTTTGCAGTTTTGTTTTATACCATCAGTGCATTTAGGCTACATGACAATAAATAAGATGTTTTAATTTTTTCCATATTTTTACCGGGTAAATTTTTGTTTGATTTATATCCTGCTTAGCCCCAGAATTAGAAGTTTTTCAAAGGACTTAATTTATCAAGGGCTTATTTGGTCCCAATGAAACTACAGATTTGTTATATATCATCATTGCATTCAATTTACAGCAAAATTAAAATGAATTTAAAGTTTTTTCTCTACTTTTATTTGGTTTAAGGTTGCCATTATATGTTAAGCTGAAGGAAAATGAATTAGAATCACTTCTTCACTGACGGACTGGCTGATTAACTGTGAGATCAATTCAGTGGCTAGTAAGTGGGCTGATTGCTGGTTGACTCAGTCACTGATTGACTGATTGATTGACTGGCTGATTACGACTTGTTGGCTGATTGATTGACAGCCCAGCAGCTGGTTGATTACTTGTTAAATATGAACAACAACTCAGACTAAATGTTAAATAACTTGTTTTTCAGTAAAATATCATCCTTCAATAATCATCAGTTGTACTTATACATTCAGCAGTTACATTTTTATTCAGTCTTTCTAGTGTGGTACAGCTAGATCCCACACTCTCTATCTTCTTTCTATCGCTCTCCTTGCACACAACTTTCAGCTCACATTTATAGAGAAATTTATGCATGAATCACCATGTCAATAAACAGAAATAGATTTTACATAACAGCAGGTAGAGAGCCATAATAGAAATAATTAATTATCCCTTCCATTTCTAAATTCCAAAATCGGATTATTTCTCAAGTACATGCAATTCCATGTAAATTCTGATGATTATTTTGAAAATAATTTAATCAACGGTGGTTGCTGTTTAGACAGCACAACCCTGAGTCAAATTACTTTGGCAATTAATCATCAGAGTCCACCTGGATACCAATATGGTCAGTATATATTGTTGTCTCATCCCGAAGAGACATAGGGATTACAAATTCCTGTGGCGACAGTGTGTCATTTGTGTTAAAGTTTTTAATTGCTTTATTATTCAACAATGGCTCATCAGATTTCAATGAAACTTTACAGAATGGTTCTATCCAATACAGGGATGAGATGTTCATCATTACTAAGCAGATTTTCGGGGGATATCTCATGTTTTTTTCGCGGTTTTGTGCTTAGAATATTGTGAATGATTTTTGCGTTAAAGTTTTTCATTAGCCTTATTAGTCAAGAAGAGCCTGTCAGATTTCAATGAAACTTTACAGACTGGTTCAATCCAACCCTAACAACAGTTTCCAAGCAATTTAATTTTAAAATATTCAACAAAAAATTTCTCAAATCCTAAAGAATTTGCCACTTATGGTGATTATTGGTTAAAGAGTTAAGCAGCCACTTCCTTATCGGATGTTATCTGATTTGATGGATGAATCATTACATGGTCTACAGGACTGGCGGTATGACCATCGAACGACAAGAAGAAGACTACATGGTCCAATCCGATTTAATGCACATAAGTTTGGATGACATACTGCTACCACACATATGCAATCATTCCAGTGTAAGTCAATATGTTTGATTTTTGCCGCCGATATTGTGACCGTGTAAATGGAATAGTAGTTTAACAGATCCTAATATTTAACTTCTTTTTGATAAAATATGCAAAATTAACTCAACACCATTAGAATTAACATATCACTGATCATCAATTCAGAGATGCAATTCGCATCATTACAGAATTGGACTTAGATGATTATTTTAACATTTTTATACGCCCACGCAAAGCGGGGTCATATTATGTGATGACGCTTGCCATCCGTCCGTCTGTGCATCTGTCCATCCATCCATCCATCTGATTTCTTGTCCGGCCTAGATCTCTGTCACAAATCCAAAAACCTGCAAGTGGTCCCAGAGAGACCGATCATCAGTGGAAACGGAAACCCTACTGAACACATCAGTAGTTTTGTGGCTAAACACATCAAAACTCATCTACAAGACATTCCATCCTATGTCAGAGACACAACTGACTTCATCAACAAAGTTGAAGCCATTGGAACAGTCCCGAATGACGCCCTCTTAGTTACAATGGACGTCACTTCACTATACACGAATATCCCAAGGGATAAAGGCTAGGGCTAAATTTATCGGCGCGCATGGCACCCAGGGTTTAGCTAGCCCTAGACCGCTCCTGTCTCTGCTAAAAATAGTCCTAGCCTGCAACAACTTAACGTTCAACAACAAAAACTACCTACAAATTGGTGGCACCACTATGGGTACGAAAGTAGCACCCAGCTATGCCATCATCTTCATAGCACAACTAGAAGAAAAGCTACTGAGAGCCCCCCCCCCACCATTCGTCACTGTAACTGCACTACATTGACGACATATTTATGATATGGACCGATGGGAAAGCAGCACTGGAAACGTTCATCAACTATCTGAACAATGCACATGAAACTATAAAATTCACAGCAGAAATCTCAAGTGAATCCATTAATTTTTTGGATACAACAATCTCTATCCAAGAGAACCATTTGCTAAAGTTTAATCTGTACACCAAACCCATGGACACACACGGCTATCTACATTACCAGTCAGCACACCCTGACTCGACAAAGAATGCCAGTCCGTATCAGGTCAATTTCTTAGACAGAAGAATCTGCTCCGACACAGATGATTTTGAAAAGAACACATGCGACAGTCATACACTATGAGGCATGTGGATATCCACTGGATATCCTAATTGACAGCTACAACAAAGCACTCACACAGGAATGGACGGATCTCCTAGCACCGAGAAATAAAAGGATTTCAAACAAGAGAATCCCTCTAATCACAGACTATCACAAACACAGCATTCAACTTAAGAAAATCATCAACAGACACTGGAGTCTTGAACACCAGCGCCAAATGTGGAGACACCTTCACAGAGAAGCCTCTATATGGCTATAGAAGAAACCCTACACGAAGGACCAACTGGTCAGAGCACAGTTCACGTAACCCAACACCATGGGATACCAGGGTAGCGTCATCCCAAACAAAATTGAAAAATCTCAGAAACATAACTGTGTTTTCTGCAATAAACAACAAAAAGGGAAAACATTCCAAAGTACACACACGTATGAAATACAACAATCGTGTGAAAGCATACTGCCCCACTAGAAACGTCATTTATTTCTTAACCTGCTCCTTATGTAAAAAAACAATATGTTGGAGAAACAAAACGTGAGTTCCAAATATGCATTAAAGAACCTGTTAGAGATGTTAAAAACAACAGCGACACACCGGTTGCTCAGCACTTCAATCTCCCAGATCACAATGCAAACTGCATACTATACAGAGCCATAGAAGTTCTTCGCCATGATCCTGACAACCCGGAGGCCACTGCCCCGTGTAAGGATCATGAATCTTACTGGATCCACCAACTACATATTATGGATCCAGTGGGTATTAATCACCAAATTAATTTCTAAATAATCAACACTTTCTTGTATGCTTGCCTTGAAAATGAGATAGTCTCAGTGTTTATCATGGTTGCCAAGCGTACCATTAACAACCAAAGGTTAGTTGCCCTTTTGAAATTCGGGTTTCCCTGGGAAACAGGGAAAATGGACATTTCTATCCCTGGATCTATGACCAGAAAAACTGTCTTAATATGAATAACAAGGTTCAAATGTAATATCTTTTAGGCCTGGAGTAACTTTATTTATGTTGACAGGCTTTGGCATATAAATGTGCCTCATCATCAGGTGACAAGAATGAATTGGCATATTTACAAGGCTTATATATACAACATATTACAGGTAGAGGTGGTCTACAACATATTACATGTAGAGGTGGTCTACAATATATTACATGCAGAAGTGGTCTACAACATATTACAGGTAAAGGCGGTCTACATCATATTACAGGTAGAGGTGGTCTTCAACATATTACAGGTAGAGTTGGTTTACAACATTACAGGTAGAGGTGGTCTACAATATATTACATGCAGAAGTGGTCTACAACATATTACAGGTAGAGGTGGTCTTCAACATATTACATGCAGAAGTGGTCTACAACATATTACAGGTAGAGGTGGTCTTCAACATATTACATGCAGAAGTGGTCTACAACATATTACAGGTGGAGGTTGTCTACAATATATTATAGGTAGAGGTGGTCTACAGTATATTACATGCAGAAGTGGTCTACAATATATTACATGCAGAAGTGGTCTACAACATATTACATGTAGAAGTGGTCTACAATATATTATAGGTAGAGGTGGTCTTCAACATATTACAGGTAGAATTGGTTTACAACATATTACAGGTAGAAGTGCTCTACAATATATTACAGGTAGAAGTGCTCTACAATATATTACATGCAGAAGTGGTCTACAACATATTACAGGTAGAGGTGGTCTACAATATATTACAGGTAGAAGTGGTCTACAACATATTACAGGTAGAGGTGGTCTACAATATATTACAGGTAGAGTTGGTTTACAACATATTACAGGTAGAAGTGGTCTACAACATATTACAGGTAGAAGTGGTCTACAATATATTATAGGTAGAGGTGGTCTACAATATATTATAGGTAGAGGTGGTCCTCAACATATTACAGGTAAAAGTGGTCTACAATATATTATAGGTAGAGTTGGTTTACAACATATTACAGGTAGAAGTGGTCTACAACATATTACAGGTAGAAGTGGTCTACAATATATTATAGGTAGAAGTGGTCTACAATATATTATAGGTAGAAGTGGTCTACACTATATTATAGGTAGAGGTGGTCCTCAACATATTACAGGTAGAAGTGGTCTACAACATATTACAGGTAGAAGTGGTCTACAATATATTATAGGTAGAAGTGGTCTACAATATATTACAGATAGAGTTGGTTTACAACATTACAGGTAGAAGTGCTCTACAATATATTACAGGAAGAGGTGGTCTCAACATATTACAGGTAGAAGTGGTCTACACTATATTACAGGTAGAGGTGGTCTTCAACATATTACAGGTAGAGTTGGTTTACAACATATTACAGGTAGAAGTGCTCTACAATATATTACAGGTAGAGGTGGTCTCAATATATTACAGGTAGAGGTGGTCTCAATATATTACAGATAGAGGTGGTCTACAGTATGTTACAGGTAGAGGTAGTCTACAATATATTACAGGTAGAGGTGGTCTACAATATATTACAGGTAGAGGTGGTCTACAATATATTACAGGTAGAGCTGGTTTACAACATATTACAGGTAGAAGTGCTCTACAATATATTACATGCAGAAGTGGTCTACAACATATTACAGGTAGAGGTGGTCTACAATATATTACAGGTAGAAGTGGTCTACAACATATTACAGGTAGAGGTGGTCTACAATATATTACAGGTAGAGTTGGTTTACAACATATTACAGGTAGAAGTGGTCTACAACATATTACAGGTAGAAGTGGTCTACAATATATTATAGGTAGAAGTGGTCTACAATATATTATAGGTAGAGGTCGTCCTCAACATATTACAGGTAAAAGTGGTCTACAATATATTATAGGTAGAGTTGGTTTACAACATATTACAGGTAGAAGTGGTCTACAACATATTACAGGTAGAAGTGGTCTACAATATATTATAGGTAGAAGTGGTCTACAATATATTATAGGTAGAAGTGGTCTACACTATATTATAGGTAGAGGTGGTCCTCAACATATTACAGGTAGAAGTGGTCTACAACATATTACAGGTAGAAGTGGTCTACAATATATTATAGGTAGAAGTGGTCTACAATATATTACAGATAGAGTTGGTTTACAACATTACAGGTAGAAGTGCTCTACAATATATTACAGGAAGAGGTGGTCTCAACATATTACAGGTAGAAGTGGTCTACACTATATTACAGGTAGAGGTGGTCTTCAACATATTACAGGTAGAGTTGGTTTACAACATATTACAGGTAGAAGTGCTCTACAATATATTACAGGTAGAGGTGGTCTCAATATATTACAGGTAGAGGTGGTCTCAATATATTACAGATAGAGGTGGTCTACAGTATATTACAGGTAGAGGTAGTCTACAATATATTACAGGTAGAGGTGGTCTACAATATATTACAGGTAGAGGTGGTCTACAATATATTACAGGTAGAGCTGGTCTACAATATATTATAGGTAGAGCTGGTCTACAATATATTACAGGTAGAGGTGGTCTACAACATATTACAGGTAGAGCTGGTCTACAATATATTACAGGTAGAGGTGGGCTACAATATATTACAGGTAGAGCTGGTCTACAATATATTATAGGTAGAGCTGGTCTACAATATATTAGAGGTAGAGGTGGTCTACAACATATTACAGGTAGAGCTGGTCTACAGTATATTACAGGTAGAGGTGGTCCTCAACATATTACAGGTAGAAGTGGTCTACAATATATTATAGGTAGAGTTGGTTTACAACATATTACAGGTAGAAGTGGTCTACAACATATTACAGGTAGAAGTGGTCTACAATATATTATAGGTAGAAGTGGTCTACAATATATTATAGGTAGAGGTGGTCCTCAACATATTACAGGTAGAAGTGGTCTACAACATATTACAGGTAGAAGTGGTCTACAATATATTATAGGTAGAAGTGGTCTACAATATATTACAGATAGAGTTGGTTTACAACATATTACAGGTAGAAGTGCTCTACAATATATTACAGGTAGAGGTGGTCTCAACATATTACAGGTAGAGGTGGTCTACAACATATTACAGGTAGAAGTGGTCTACGCTATATTACAGGTAGAGGTGGTCTTCAACATATTACAGGTAGGGTTGGTTTACAACATATTACAGGTAGAAGTGCTCTACAATATATTACAGGTAGAGGTGGTCAATATATTACAGATAGAGGTGGTCGACAGTATATTACAGGTAGAGGTGGTCTCAATATATTACAGATAGAGGTGGTCTACAATATATGACGGGTAGAGGTAGTCTACAATATATTACAGGTAGAGGTGGTCTACAACATATTACAGGTAGAAGTGGTCTACAATATATTATAGGTAGAAGTGGTCGACAATATATTACAGATAGAGTTGGTTTACAACATTACAGGTAGAAGTGCTCTACAATATATTACAGGAAGAGGTGGTCTCAACATATTACAGGTAGAGGTGGTCTACAACATATTACAGGTAG
This sequence comes from Chaetoderma sp. LZ-2023a, assembly GCA_034401795.1. NCBI lineage: Eukaryota > Metazoa > Mollusca > Caudofoveata > Chaetodermatida > Chaetodermatidae > Chaetoderma > Chaetoderma sp. LZ-2023a. The sequence continues at coordinate 12,197,584 of CM067360.1, read as the reverse complement.
AAGTGGTCTACACTATATTACAGGTAGAGGTGGTCTTCAACATATTACAGGTAGAGTTGGTTTACAACATATTACAGGTAGAAGTGCTCTACAATATATTACAGGTAGAGGTGGTCTCAATATATTACAGGTAGAGGTGGTCTCAATATATTACAGATAGAGGTGGTCTACAGTATATTACAGGTAGAGGTAGTCTACAATATATTACAGGTAGAGGTGGTCTACAATATATTACAGGTAGAGGTGGTCTACAATATATTACAGGTAGAGCTGGTCTACAATATATTATAGGTAGAGCTGGTCTACAATATATTACAGGTAGAGGTGGTCTACAACATATTACAGGTAGAGCTGGTCTACAATATATTACAGGTAGAGGTGGGCTACAATATATTACAGGTAGAGCTGGTCTACAATATATTATAGGTAGAGCTGGTCTACAATATATTAGAGGTAGAGCTGGTCTACAACATATTACAGGTAGAGCTGGTCTACAGTATATTACAGGTAGAGGTGGTCCTCAACATATTACAGGTAGAAGTGGTCTACAATATATTATAGGTAGAGTTGGTTTACAACATATTACAGGTAGAAGTGGTCTACAACATATTACAGGTAGAAGTGGTCTACAATATATTATAGGTAGAAGTGGTCTACAATATATTATAGGTAGAGGTGGTCCTCAACATATTACAGGTAGAAGTGGTCTACAACATATTACAGGTAGAAGTGGTCTACAATATATTATAGGTAGAAGTGGTCTACAATATATTACAGATAGAGTTGGTTTACAACATATTACAGGTAGAAGTGCTCTACAATATATTACAGGTAGAGGTGGTCTCAACATATTACAGGTAGAGGTGGTCTACAACATATTACAGGTAGAAGTGGTCTACGCTATATTACAGGTAGAGGTGGTCTTCAACATATTACAGGTAGAGTTGGTTTACAACATATTACAGGTAGAAGTGCTCTACAATATATTACAGGTAGAGGTGGTCAATATATTACAGATAGAGGTGGTCTACAGTATATTACAGGTAGAGGTGGTCTCAATATATTACAGATAGAGGTGGTCTACAATATATGACGGGTAGAGGTAGTCTACAATATATTACAGGTAGAGGTGGTCTACAATATATTACAGGTAGAGGTGGTCTACAATATATTACAGGTAGAGCTGGTCTACAATATATTATAGGTAGAGCTGGTCTACAATATATTACAGGTAGAGGTGGTCTACAACATATTACAGGTAGAGCTGGTCTACAATATATTACAGGTAGAGCTGGTCTACAATATATTACAGGTAGAGCTGGTCTACAACATATTACAGGTAGAGGTGGTCTACGATATATTACAGGTAGAGCTGGTCTACAACATATTACAGGTAGAGCTGGTCTACAATATATTACAGGTAGAGGTGGGCTACAATATATTACAGGTAGAGCTGGTCTACAATATATTACAGGTAGAGCTGGTCTACAATATATTACAGGTAGAGCTGGTCTACAATATATTACAGGTAGAGCTGGTCTACAATATATTACAGGTAGAGCTTGCCTACAATATATTACAGGTAGAGCTGGTCTACAGTATATTACAGGTAGAGGTGGGCTATAATATATTACAGGTAGAGGTGGGCTACAATATATTACAGGTAGCGCTGGTCTACAATATATTAATACAGGTAGAGGTGGTCAATTTGTGACAAGTTAAGAATTGATGAATTGAATAGTATCGATTGACAATATACTGATTACCTTAGTAGTTAATCTCTTGTTCAGTAATGGCTACTAGCAAGCAAAAGGGATTAACACGGCGGTGACCCGAGCGTGAGGCCATTACAGCCTTGATAATTAGCACTAAATAGGCACCAGAGCATGAGGCCATTACAGCCTTGATAATTAGCACTGAATAGGCACTGGAACGTGAGGCCATTACAGCCTTGATAATTAGCACTAAATAGGCACCGGAGCATGAGGCTGTTACAGCCTTGATAATTAACACTAATTAGGCACCGAAGCGTGAGGCCATTACAGCCTTGATAATTAACACTAAATAGGCACCGGAGTGTAAGGCCATTACAGCCTTGATAATTAACACTAAATAGGCACCGAAGTGTGAGGCCAGTACAGACTTGATACTTAACACTAAATAGACACCGGAGCGTGAGGCCATTACAGCCTTGATAATTAACACTAAATAGACACCGGAGTGTGAGGCCATTACAGCCTTGATAATTAACACTAAATAGGCACCGGAGCATAAGGCCATTACAGCCTTGATACTTAACACTAAATAGACACCGGAGCATGAGGACATTACAGCCTTGATAATTAACACTAAATAGGCACCGGAGCGTAAGGCCATTACAGCCTTGATACTTAACACTAAATAGACACCGGAGCGTGAGGCCATTACAGCCTTGATAATTAACACTAAATAGGCACCGAAGTGTGAGGCCAGTACAGACTTGATACTTAACACTAAATAGACACCGGAGCGTGAGGCCATTACAGCCTTGATAATTAACACTAAATAGACACCGGAGCGGGAGGCCGTTACAGCCTTGATACTTAACACTAAATAGACACCGGAGTGTGAGGCCATTACAGCCTTGATAATTAACACTAAATAGGCACCGGAGCGTAAGGCCATTACAGCCTTGATACTTAACACTAAATAGACACCGGAGCGTGAGGCCATTACAGCCTTGATAATTAACACTAAATAGGCACCGGAGCGTAAGGCCATTACAGCCTTGATACTTAACACTAAATAGACACCGGAGCGTGAGGCCATTACTGCCTTGATAATTAACACTAAATAGGCACCGAAGTGTGAGGCCAGTACAGACTTGATACTTAACACTAAATAGACACCGGAGCGTGAGGCCATTACAGCCTTGATAATTAACACTAAATAGACACCGGAGCGGGAGGCCATTACAGCCTTGATACTTAACACTAAATAGACACCGGAGTGTGAGGCCATTACAGCCTTGATAATTAACACTAAATAGGCACCGGAGCGTAAGGCCATTACAGCCTTGATACTTAACACTAAATAGGCACCGGAGTGTGAGGCCATTACAGCCTTGATACTTAACACTAAATAGACACCGGAGCGTGAGGCCGTTACAGCCTTGATACTTAACACTGAATAGGTACACTGTTGAATCAATGGATGAATTACTTAAAAGAAATTGTGTAACATTTCTAAAATAAAATGTATGAAAAATAATAATTGTAATACATGATAAAGTGATATATGTACATAAATATAAGTAAATGGATAATTAATTAATAAATGATAAAAAAAAAAATGTATTAAAATGTTTTAAAATTAAACAATAATTTTTTAACAATTAAAAATTAATTGGAAAAATTTTAAATTAGAAGGTTAAGAGATTATTTAACCCTTTGATGTTCAGATTGAGGCTAGAAAATGTCTATTTTTTGTCTCTATCTGTTTGTCTGTTTGTCAACAATTGTGGCACACTTCACCATTTGGTGATGGATTAAAGCCACATTTAGCAGATATTTTCCTTCAGAATATAAATAGGCTGCACCTTTATACAAGGGCCATAACTCTGGTTTATTGAGACTAAGTATATTGAACCTTATGCAAAACATGCATATAGATGTTGACAGATTAAAACCAAATATAGCAGAAATATTCCTTCAGGCAATTTTTATTTGCACGGTAAATATGAACAGGCCATGACTTGAAACAAGGGCCATAAGTCTGGATCTTTAAGACGTTTTAGCTCGACTACGAAGTAAAAAATTATTGTGATACCCTCCATGTCGTCCGTCCAGCTGCGGCGGTAGTGGCGGCGGCGTCATCGTCCAATTTATGTTTTGCTCTATATGATTTTATCTCATGCTTGGTTAATAATACTGAACACAAACTTGGATACATGCCTCCTTATAAGGACACAGCGTCACACAATGACCTTGGGTCAAAAGGACAAAGTGTAACAACCTTGTCTTTTGCAAGATTAACATTTTTCTTTTAGCTCACCTTAGCAGTTCATATCTCAACTGGGGTTGATTATACTGGACCCAAACTTGGACACATGCTTCCATATAATGATTGGCCATCACATGATGACATTGGGATCAAAGGGTCCAAGGTCACTGGTACATTGGTAAAAACTGCTTTTTCAATATTAACATTTTGCAATTAGCTCAACTTAGCAGTTTAAATTTCATCTTTCGTTAAGTATACTGGACCCAACCATGGACACACTTCCTTATAACTCGAGTGCATCATACTGTGGTCAAAAGGGCACCTCAATGTTATTGTAAAATTGGTAAAAACTTCTTTTTTTCAACATTAGCATTTTATGTTTGGCTCAACTTAGCAGTTCATATCTCATGTTTGCTAATCTTCTTGGACACAAACTTGGACACATACTTCCTTATAATGAGAGCGCATGACACAATGACCCTTGTGCTAAAAGGCCAGAGGTCAATATTGTGATATTGGTAAATGACTGGGTTTTTGTCGCATTAACATTTTGCGTTTGGCTCAACTTAGTAATTCATATCTCATGTTTGGTTAATAATACTGGATCCAAATTTAAAGGTACTATGTCACACCAAGTAGTCTTAAATGAAAAATAATAGCAAACTTACACTATTCCAGGCGTATTTAGCGTATTTTCATGCAATCTAATGGAATATGAAATGATTTTCCATGTTGAGCGCCTATGAATTGTGCATAAAAACTATGCAACGTGGATGAGTTTTATTTAAAATGTGTAGGTTGTGCGTGTTCTCATGTATAAACTTCTTGGTGACAGCTTGATACTGAATCATATGAAGATATTTGTGTGCTAGAATAAGAAAATTCAACAATATTTACACGATTCGCCCCTGTGCCAATTCACCATATTGTGCCGTACTTGTTGTTATGGTACAATTGTAATACGCTGGCTGATTGTTTTAAAGTCCAGGTGATTTCAGCAATTTTACGTGATTGTGCAGCAATTTTACCTGATATTGTACACACCTACGCCAGTTCCATAGCCCTATTCTATGCATTGGGCATAGAAAATGTAGGATATAGGTCGTCTATTCACGTTTTGTGAATAGGATACGCATACACGAGTCTTACAGCTTCATTGGTATCTAAGTCCAGTCAGTTGGTCAGTGTTGGTCAATCAGTGGGTGCGTAGTTCAGTCTGTCAGCCTGTCTGTCTGTCTGACAGTCTTTCAGTCATCTGACCTGCCACTCATGCATTCATCTGATCTGTCACCCATGCAGTCTAGACTGTCAGTCTCTATTCTTCATGCAGTCATCTGATCTGTCACTCATGCAGTCTCACCCATGCAGTCATCTGATCTGTCACTCATGCAGTCATCTAATCTGTCCTGCAGTCATCCGATCTGTCACTCATGCAGTCATCTGCTCTGTCACTCATGCAGTCATGCAATCTGTCACTCATTCAGTCATCCGATCTGTCACTCATGCAGTCATCCGATCTGTCACTCACATAGTCATCCGATCTGTCATTCATGCAGTCATCTGATCTGTCACACATGCAGTCCGTCAATCTGTCACTCATGCAGTCATCCTATCTGTCACTCATGCAGTCGACCAGTCTATCACTCATGCAGTCATCCTATCTGTCACTCATGCAGTCATCCGATATGTCACTCATGCAGTCCATCAGTCTGTCACTCATGCAGTCATCCGATATGTCACTCATGCAGTCATCCGATATGTCACTCATGCAGTCATCCGATATGTCACTCATGCAGTCATCCGATATGTCACTCATGCAGTCCATCAGTCTATCACTCATGCAGTCATCCTTCTTCTTTTTTTCGATCACTGGTGTCACACTTGGAGAGCCGTTCTCAAGATGAAATCTGTGGTTTTCTGCAGTTCTTCCACAGGCCCATACAGCTTTTCAAGAAAAGAGGTTGACAAAGGCCAGATCTCTTCTCTGAGCAGCTGATACGTACTGCAACATTGAAGTATGTGCTCTGTGGTCTGTTCTGCTTCTCCACAAGGACAAGCGGGCGATGTCGTAAGGTGGAACCGCCTGTACATGTGTTGGTTTAGTCTGTTGTGTCCAGTTCTAAGATGAAAAATGGTCACTTGCTCTGGCCTCGAGAGATGATGGTAGGCATCTTCTGCTTGAGGTGTTCTATAGAGTGACTTGATGATAGTCTTCATCTCTGTATGGGTAACCATGTTCTCTGTCTGATTCTCTTCTGCACCCACCTTTGCCATCTTGTCTGCTTCCTCATTTCCTTGGACTCCACAGTGTGAGGGGATCCACTGCAATGCTATCCGAAAGCATTTGATGGTTTGTAGTGCTTCTTCAAGTTGTGGCAGCTTACCTTTGGTGATAGACTCAAGGATGGAGCGGGCATCAGATAAAAAGACAATCTGTGCAATAGGGTCTGGTGTTCTGCTGATGGTATTAGCTGCATGAACCAGTGCTTCGACTTCAGCTCTGTAGTTTGTGCAGTGTTTGCCTGTCGGTATTGCAGCTGACTCATATTGTCCGTTTGGATACTGTATGTGCAGTCCAGCACCTCCACTCCTAATTGCATCTTTGGCTGATCCATCTGTGTAGATCCTTATCCATGTCTCCTGAGGGTACATTTCTTCCAGCATGGCTAGGGTCAGGGCCTTCTTGCTCACATCACTGTGTTCATCTTTGGTTGTGAGATGAGGTACTGTGGTGCGAATAGCTATGCTCTCTAATTTGTTTTCTCAGGGTGGAGGATCAAGGGTCTGCTTTGGGTCTTCTATTTGTGCTGGCAACATTTCTTGGTGTTTCCTTTGAAGTGCTTTTGTCTCTTTCACAAAACTTGGTCTTTTAAGTCTTCCTGATTACAGCTGTGCTTGCCTGATCTTCATCGGGTGGTTGTTGAACGATTTGAACTTTGCAGCTTGGATCAGTGCTTTGCATTCCATTCCTTTGCTAAGTGGGGGGATGCCAGCTGTCTGCTCCATTTTTTCTATTGGTGTTGATCTCATTCCACCAGTGATGATGCGCAGTGCCTGGTTTTGTACTCTGTCGAGGTTCTGTTGATGAGATTTAGCTGCTGTCATCCATGAGCTGGATCCATACTCAAGGTGTGGTCGTACGGCACCTAGGTACATGGTCTTGAGGATCCTTTCATTGGCACCCCACTTTGTTCCTGCCAGCTTCCTCATGATGTTTAGCTTCTTCTGGCCTTTGCCTCTGCATTCTGGATGTGCTCCTTCCATGTTAATCTTCTGTCATAGGTGACTCCCAGGTATGTCTGCTGGTCCTCATACTCGAGTGGAGTACCGCCCAATGTCAGATTGCCAACCTTGGTTTTGGTGGACAGTGAGAATAGCATGGCTGATGATTTTTCTTTGTTGATCGTAATACACCAGTGAGTGCCCCAAGCTGTAATTCTGTCCAAGGCGAGCTGCATTCTGTACGTGGCAGTCATTGTGTACTCCTCGGTGCACCAGAGTACGAGGTCATCTGCATAGAGGGCTGCTTGGATCCCATTGGGAAGCTCTGCTACAATGTCATTAATGAAGAGTATGAACAGAGTTGGTGATAATACTCCGCCTTGTGGCACCCCTTGTCTCAGCAATACATTCTGTCCAGATTGTCCATCCACCAGCACCCTAGCTCTGCGATTGTGTAGGTATGACTTGGTCCATCGGAACATGTTGCCACCGATGCCTGTGCGCCGGAGCTTCACGAGGAGGCCATCCTTCCACACCTTGTCAAATGCCTTCTGCAGATCGATAAAGGCAGCTAGCATCACCTTCTTGGCTTGAAAAGTGTCCTCTATGACCTGTGTAAGATGTGTTGTTTGATCTTCTGTGCTCCTGTATCTTCTGAAGCCGGCCTGCTCTGAAACTATAATGTTCTCTGACTCCAGGTACCACTGCAACCGCTGGTTGATGATGCGCTCCATGGTCTTGCATACGCAGCTTGTAAGACTGATAGGACGGTAGCTCAGCACTTTCGTCTTGTTCTTCCCTTTTTTCAGAATAGGAGTCATTCTGGCTTCCTTGCCATCTGGCCCGGGAGATTTCTTCTTCTTCAATTGGCGGATATCCTTCTTCAGTTCTGCTAAACTAATGTAAACTTTCATTGCATCGTGTGTGTTGGTGTCTGTTCTTTCCTTTTGCTCTTTTCTAACTTCTTTGACGCATTCGTGGTATAGAAATGTTGCTTTCTTTTGCATATGCCTTCGCAAAGGCATCTGCAGCCATCTTTCCTGTCGGTGTTTGTCCATCTTCTTCAAGAGTAATCGTCTCTCCCCCGACACCCTCATCATTCAGTGTTTTAGTCAGTCTCCATAGCTTTGTGGTGTCTCTAAATTAAACCCTGCCATCTTTTCCCTCCAGCTTCTTCTTTTGGCCTCCAGCTTGGTCCTTAGATACCTGGCTTTAGTTTGTTGTAGCGTGAAGTGGTTTTCATGACGGGGATTACCCTCTGCATCTTGTTTGGCCTTGTCTAGTTTATCATGTGCTGCTTGCTTTCTGTTGTCCAGTAGGGGGCGGTAGTTTTTCTCTTCGTTGGCAGCCTTGAGGATACTTGAATTAAATTCCTTGACCACACACATTGTTGATGTTTCTCCATTCTACTGCTATATTTTGGGTAGGCTCATTGGAATGAATGCCGAACTGACTCCAATTTGTCTTTTTGTAGTTCCACCTTGGAAGTCATCTGATATGTCACTCATGCAGTCATCCTATCTGTCACTCATGCAGTCATCCGATATGTCACTCATGCAGTGCATCAGTCTGTCACTCATGCAGTCATCCGATATGTCACTCATGCGGTCATCCGATATGTCACTCATGCAGTCCATCAGTCTATCACTCATGCAGCCACATTACCGTATCTGTAACTCATGCGGTCATCCGATATGTCACTCATGCAGTCCATCAGTCTATCACTCATGCAGCCACATTACCGTATCTGTCCCTCATGTAGTCATCCGATATGTCATTCATGCATTCGGACAGTCCGTCACTCATGCAGTCATCCGATCTGTCAATCATGCAGTCAATCTATATGTCACTCATGCAGTCAGTCAGTCAGTCAGTCACTCATGCAGTAAGCCTATCTGTCACTCATGCAGTCCACCAGTCTGTCACTCATGCAGTTATCCGATATGTCACTCATGCAGTCCATCTGATCTGTACCTCATGCAGTCACCCAATCTGTCACTCATGCAGTCGGTCACCCATACGGTTGGTCGGGTGGGTACTCTGCACGTTTGTCATTTAGTCGGTCGAGAAGTCCATCACTCATCCGATCTGTCACTCATGCAGTCGGTCGGTTGCTCAGTGGGTTGGCCACTCCATGAGTCGATAGTTTGGTCTCTCAGGATGTCCGTCACTCATGCAGTCCTCCGATCTGTCACTCATGCAGTCATCTGCTCTGTCACTCATGCAGTAAGTCGGTCTGTCATTTGGTCGCTCATTCGATCGGTTGGTCGGCCTGTCATCCTGTCCATCAATCCATCATGCATGCAGTCATCAAATATGTCACTCATGCAGTCGGTCATCTGATCTGTTACTCATGCAGTTGGTCGGTCAGTCAGTCTGTTGGTCGGTCGGCCTGTCCATCAGTCAGTCAATCATACAGCTATCTGAGCTGTCACTCATGCAGTCTGTCAGTCAGTCACTCATGCAGTTGGTCATCCGATCTGTCACTCATGCAGTCAGTCGTTCAGTCTGTTGGTCTATCTGTCAGTCTATCATGCATGCAGTCATCCTATCTGTCACTCAGGCAATCATGCCATATATCACTCATGCAGTCCGCCAGTCTGTCAATCATGCAGTCATCTGATCTGTCACTGTTGGTCAGGCGGCCGGTTGGTCACTCATTCGATCGGCCAGTGGATTTGTCAGTCGGTGGGTGGGTGGTTTGGTCTGTCATCATGCCTGTCAGTCCGTCACTCATGCAGTCTGCCACTCATACAGTCATCCAATTTGTCAGTTATGCAGTTGATCACTCATATAGTCGATAGGTCGGTCGCTCATGTGATCGGTCAGTCCATAACACATGCAGTTAGCTGATCTGTCACTCATGCGGTCGGTCGGTCCGGCCCTCAAGCAATCGGTCGGTCGGTCTGCCGAAGGGTAGTTTGGTCTGTCAGCCTGTCCATCAGTCCATCATTTATGCAGTCATCCGATCTGTGCGCATGCAGTCATCCGATCTGTTACTAATGTAGACATCCGATCTGTCACTCATGCAGTCTGTCAGTTTGTCACTCATGCAGTCATGCTATCTATCAGTCATGCAGTCATCCGATATATCACACATGCAGTCCATCAGCGTGTCATTGATGCGGTCCATCAGTCTGTCACTCATGCAGTCCTGTGATTTCTTTTTCATGCAGTCCGTCAGTCTGTCACCCATGCAGTCATCTGATCTGTCACTTTATGCAGTCAAGACTGTCAATCTTTATTCCTCATGCCGTCATCCCATCTGTCAGTCATGCAGTCTGTCAGTCTGTCACTCATGTAGTCATTGAATCCCTCACTCATGCAGTCATCCGATCTGTCACTCATGCTGTCATCTGATCTGTCACTCATGCAGGCAGGCGGACGGGTGGTCAGTTGGTCATTGAGTCGCTTGGTCAACGATTTGCTCAGTCAGTGGGTGGGTGGTTTGGTCTGTCAATCAATCATGCACTCATCTGATCTGTCACTCATGCAGCCTGTCAGTCATGGAGTCATCCTATTTGTCGCTCTTGCAGTCATCCGATCTGTCACCAATGCAGTCATCCGATCTGTCACGCATGCAGTCCATCAGTCTGTCACTCATGCAGTCATCGTATTTGTGATTCATGCAGACATCTGATATGCCACACATAACACACAATTCGTCATACAGTCCGTCAGTTTCTAACTCATGCAGTCATCCGATCTGTCACTCATGCCGTCTGTCAGTCTATCACGCATGCAGTCCATCAGTCTGTCACTCATGCAGTCATACTATTTGTGATTCATGCAGACATCTGATATGCCACACATATACATACAGTCCGTCATACAGTCTGTCAGTCTCTAACTCATGCAGTCATCCAATCTGTCACTCATGCAGTCTGTCACTCATGCAGTCATCGGATCCCTCACTCATGCAGTCATCCTATCTGCCACTCATGCAATCATCCGATATGTCACTCATACATTCCGTCAGTCTGTCATTCATGCAGTCATCCGATCTGTCACACATGTAGTCATCTGATCTGTCATTCATGCAGTCATCCGATCTGTCACTCATGTAGTCTGTCAGTCATGCAGTTGCTCGGGCGGCCGGTCAGGTGGTGGTCACTCAGTTGCTTGTTAAGTGGATTTGTCAGTTGGTGGGTGGGTGGTTTGGTCCGTCAGCCTGTCCATCAGTCTGTCACTCATGCAGTCCACCAGTGATGCAGTCATCCAATTTGCCAGTCATGCAGTTGGTCACTCATAGTTGGTAGGTCGGTCGCTTATGTGGTCAGTCCGTCACTCATGCATTCAGTAGGTCGGTCTGATCTGTCACTTATGCAATCGGTCGGTCACCCGATCTGTTACTCTTGGTCATTGTCAAAAAGTCACCCCTCTTTCCCCTCCCATATCTATACCGCATCTATTTGTAATTTCAAGGTAGTCTGAGATGAGTTCACGAAAAATCAGGATATGATTCAGTCAGTTGGTTGGCCTGTCAGCCTGTCCATCAGTCTGTCACGCATGCACTTATCAGATATGTCACTCATGCAGTTTGTCAGTCCATCACTCATCCAGTCAATCATCTGATTTGTTACTCATTCAGTTGGTCGGTCTGCATGTCCATCAGTCACACAACTCTCCGAGTTGTCAATCATGCAGTCTGTCAGTCCATCACTCTTGCAGTTGGTCATCCGATCTGTCACTCATGCAGTCAGTCGTTTGGTCTGTCGGCCTATCTGTCAGTCCGTCACTCATGCAGTCATCCGATCTGTCACTCATGCGGCCGGTCGAAAATTGTCAAAAGTCACCCTTCTCTTTCCCCTCCCATATCCCACAGGCGTCTGCCATTTTAGATATGAAAACGCGAAATCAAAATACGAAAACACGGTAGCACTATATACTACTATAATTATATAATATACACAAATATATTAATAGTGTATAGTGCTACCATGTTTTTGCATTTTTGATTTCACGTTTTCATATCTAAAACGGCAGACTCCTGTGCATATCCATACCGCATCTATTTGTAATTTCAAGGTAGAGTTCACGAAAAATCAGGATATGATTGCTACTTCATAATGAAAGGTCCATAACAAAAAAACCACAATACTGGTAAGACACACTTATGAATGAACGTGGGGTGTGCTGCCCGTTTTTGTAATAACTGCAATAGTTTGCAAACTATTGTGAACGCATTACGAAAACTGATAACACAAGCCACCTTCGCGGTATACACGTTGCGCGTTACCAGTATTGCTGGCCTGTTTACAGCTAATTCGCCTATTTTAGTCTAGCCTATCATTTAATTTAATCGTTAATAGTATTTGCTGATGATGCATCCATCTAATAACAATAGCCGATTGACACAAGTTGAAACCGAAAGCGAAACAAAAAATATGCCACATGATAAGAGGGATTTCCCTGTATGAATATTTATGAGATGCCCACTGAAGACAATATAAACTAGATGGATCAGATCAGAAATGGCTGTAAAAATGCGCTATTTGACGATCGCGGCAACGGTGGAATTAAATTGATTTATAGGCGGCATTGTGCAAATATGAACTGAACTTTTCCTGACACAGTGAGATGATGTATATAGCCTAGAGACTGATTTGCAATAATGAAATACTGTGACAGCAGCTTTAAACATATGCTTCCTTATAATGAGTGCATGACACACTGTTCTTCAGGGTCAAAAGGCCAAAGGTCATTGAAGTTTTAGGAAAATATGTGTTTTCAACAGTAGTAGTACTTTCTGTTTAGCTCGTCTTCACTGTTTAAATCTCATATTTGCTTAATCATACTGGAGCCCAGGACACATGCTTCTTTATCACGAGGGAGAATGACACATGGCAACCTTGGAGTTGAAATGACAAAGGTCATGGTCAGTGTTTCCTTGCTAAAACCTTTTTTTTTTATCAAGACTAATATTTTGTATTTAGCTCAACTGACACTTGCTAATGAGAGGGGATGAGACAATTATTTTTGGGTCAAAAGATCAAAGTCATGGTCATGGTTAAGCCTTCTATATTTATTTTATGTTTGAAGTTAAACTTCATAGTACATGTCATCCATGTAGTTCATTGCAAAGTCATAAAGTCAAGCTTCATGGTTGCACTACAACCACATTTCTGGTTTTCTTGCATTTCCTCAGGCAAATTGTTACTGTGACCATTACCCTTTAATAAATGTCATCTGTCAGGACACTTGAACCATTGGTCAATATTGTCAGGGATGACTAACCCATTGGTCAGTGATACTTTTCCCATTGGTCAATAGTGTCAAGGACACCAGTATTTTTTGCATTTCCTGCTCAAATTTTTGCTTGTGACCATTGTCCCATTGCATGGCATCTCTTGGTATATTTGAGACATTTGAGAAGTGTCAGGGATGGCTGCCCCATTGATCAATGGTACTTTTCCCAGTGGTCAATAATGTCAAGGATGCCAATATAATTGCATTTCCTCATCATAATTTTTTACTGTCACCATCGTCCTGTTGGTAAATGTCATCTGTTGTGCCGCTTGAACCATTGACAATAGTGGCAGGGATGGCTCACCCATTGGCCAATGGTACTTTGCCCGTTATTGGTTTCAATGACACCAATATTTTTGTATTACTGGATAAAATTATTTTCTTGTGCCCATTGCGCCATTGGTAAATGCCATCTGTTGGTACGCTTCAACCATTTAACAGTAGTGATAGGGATGGCTGCCCCATTGCTCAATTGTACTTTTTCCATTGGTCAATAATTATGTCAAGGAGGTTAATATTTTTACATTTACTCTCAAAGGCAAATTTGTTTTCCAAGGATCCTTGACCCATTGGTCATTGACATCAGTTACGCATTCCTCATTGACAACCACTGCTTGTCCCATTGGTTAATAGTGAAAATAATACTTACTGTGTTGGCCATTAGTGTCAGGGATGATTATCTTATTTCTCAATAGTGCTGTGGACCCTTGCCCCATTTGTCAATGGCATCAGTTATGCTTGGCACATTGACCAAGGGTGCCTGAGCCATTGGTCAGTTATCTCTATAACACTTGCCTCATTGGTCAATAATGTCAGGAACCTGTGCTCTTGTTGGTCGGTGGCATCAGCTTTTCTTACCCCATTTGTAAATTGTGTCAATGATACTTGACTCATTGCTCAATAAAGCCAAGGACCATGGTTCCATTGGTCAGTGGCGTCAGTTACACTTGTCCCAGTGACAAGTGATGCTAAAATCCCATTGGTTAATAGTGTCAGTGACACTTGCTTTGTTAGTAATTAGTGGTAAGAATGATTGCCTCATTCATGATAATGACCATTGGTCTATGGCAACAGTTATGCTTGCCTGATTGACAAATATTGCTTGTCGATGTGCATTAATTAATGTAAACATGTTTACAGTTTCTCATCAGCCAGATGAGGACTATGGCCCTTCTACCATTTTTATGCTCCCCGAAAAAAATTTAGCGGGAGCATATAGTCGCCGCTTTGTCCATCCGTCCATCCATTCATCCATCCGTTTGTCCGTCCAATCGTCCGTCCATCCGTTCACCATATATAAGTTTGTCCGGGGCATAGTTTCAAGACTTTTTCACATATGGTCACCAAACTTGGTATGTGGATACATCTTATGGAAAAGGTTGCGGAGTATCAAAAGTAGGCCATGCTGACCTACTTTTCATGGTCAACTGAATATCACAGAAAATGTTTGTCCAGGCCATAGTTTCAAGACTAACATATGGTCACCAACCTTGGTATTGATTATTACAGAAAATATCTCTGTTCATTTTGAACTTAGTTTTTATATGTATTTTTCATATAACTATAGCTAATTGTCACACTTTTGTATGTATGATCATGAAATTTGATATGTATTAAATGCATCCTAGAGAGAAGGTGGACATTTATACAAACTAGATCAGTCCATCCATGTGTCATGGTGCTATTAGGCCAGGTATAGGAAATTCTGTGTGAGGTTATATAGTATTGATTTTAACCAGCCTAAATTAGAATGTTCATAATTGTGACCAACTGAATCATATGAAATCAAGGTTGATGATTCTATGAGTATAGTGGATAGAGGACAATAGCCCAATTAATAGCTAGGACAATTAAAGTGATCCAGCCTGCAGTGTGGACATAATAAACCACAGTATTCCAAGACATGCATATACTGAACTTTTATATATAATAACATACTTATGAAAATGCATGTTTATAACCTGATAACCGTTTTCATTATGAATTCCCATAAACATGATTTAAAGACATTGGCATAAGAAACCTGCATATTATTTTGGAAATAGTTTGACTGAAAGTTGTTGCTGCCTCAAGGAAAAACAACTTTCGCTTTGATTGTTTTCAAAATAGTCATCAGGATTTTCTGAATTTGTCAGATTAAAATACTGTCAGCGCGTATACAAAATGAAAGTGGTTAATTATATTTTTCATTGAATTGCATAAATCTGGTATTCACAAAAGTACTATTAGTAAAAAACCTGATTCTTTAAACAAATTATTAGTGATTTTAGACATGTCTCTTGACTACCTTTTTGCTGATTCTAATGACTACTAGCTATAAAATGTGAATGAATTTGTATATGAGACAGATAGAGTGAGTGATAGAAACAGTGAGAGACAGAGCTAGAGATAGAGAGATAGATAGATAGTAAAGAGATTTAAGCCAGAATAGTAGATAGATATAGCGTTCTTAGTTGGTATAGAAATTTTGTATCAACATCAGTTTGTGTATAGAGTCAATTTAAAATTATTAAAAGTTGAAGTCATTTATTATTTGAAGAACCGTCTTGTTGAATACTATTGAAGTGTCTTCACCCATTTTTGCCTGCCCCCTCATCCTGACAATTTCTGAAGTGTAGCAGAGCTAATGTTACCAACAGGATTCCCACGCAGGTATGGAAATCTAGAAAAAGTATGGAAATTTAAGAAAACCATTTCCAGGGCTGGAAAAGCTATGGAAAATTTGATATTTCGTGGTACCGCTATCGAAAAGGTATGGAAAATTAAAATATCGGGATTTGTAATTTTTTCTGGCAGCCATTTTGCCAACAAACACTTCCTTGTTCCTGGTTTCACAAGTCTGGATTGGGTACCGGTAACCGCCAAGCTCCAATACATTGCGATTACCGGGAACGTTTCGCTCGTGAGCAATACGTGTCTGAACAAGTTTGGGTTGGGTCCCGGTAACCGCTGTGATTGTATAAACTGCGTAGAAAACTCTGGTACATCGCGATTACCGGGAACTTGAGTAATACATGTCTGAACATGAATCCTGAAAATAACTATTTATTCTCGCGATTTTCATATGTTTGATCAATTGGATATAATCAACATTCATGTGAGTATTGCGAAAATGATTTTATGTATATATTATGTTAGTAAAGTGAGATAAATTTTGTTGTATAGTTTTCGAATTTCTTATGCTACCGCGATCATGGGAAAGTGTAAATATTCAGTCTTGTGGCAAACTAACGAGAAGTATAAGGGTTGGATTGTACCGGATGACACTTCAAGTCATCGAGCCAGATGTAGTGTTTGCGATAAGTCATTTGATATAGGAAATAATATAATGAATTGTTTTATTTACCTCCTCGGAACTCCAGCAGTCATTCCTCCCAAGCAACCCATAGTCGTTTCTACACCATCAGCCTCGTTGGGATCATTCGTAACAAGAAATGAAGTCCTCTCATCCGAGATTTACTGGTGCCTTAATGTCATACAGAAACACTTCTCATTCAAAGGTTGTGAGAAGGTTGGAGATTTATTCCGTATAATGTTTCCAGATAGTATGATCACCTCGAAATTCTCTTGTGGAGAGGCGAAGTGTGCTTATCTTTCTACTTTTGGCATTGCACCATATTTTCAGTCACTTTTGTTGTCAAAGGTGAAGGCTGAGATGGATTATGTTTTATTATATGAAGAAAACCATAAAAAAGTACTGGCCAATTCTGGAAGCCAGCAACAAATGCAGGTTTGCATTTCCAGAACCACCGCTGTTTGGATACAGGAAGAACAAAACAATCAAAGACACGATTGTCAGGGCCAAACTCCCAACAGAGCACGCCCCTGTAACACACAGAAACCCATTTATCACATGCAAAACAAAAAACTGTACCATCTGCAACAGGATGGAGAAAAACAGATTCTTCACAAGCTCCCACACGGGCCTAACCTACAAGGCCAAAATCATAGGTAACAGCCAAACTAGAAACATCGTCTACCTCCTAACTTGTAGCAAATGCAACAAACAATACGTGGGAGAATCCCTGCGCACCTTTAAGATCTGAATTCAGGAACACCTGAGATCTATATCAAACCTCCACAAAAGCGAGAGATACGACACCCCAGTTGCCAGGCATTTCAACAAACCTGGACACTCACGAACAGATGTGCAGTTCAGAATCATACAGGTTCTCTCATCAGACCCCGATGATGAAAACTCCACCCCATGGAGGAGACAAAAGGAATGCCATTGGATACACCAGCTCCACACGATGGAACCTATAGGCATCAATCTAGCAGGTTAGGGAACACCCTTTACTTGGACCAACACGCCCACTATAGGCGGACACGCCCAGTACGTTGTTATTACACATGTTTTATTATTCGACGAAAGCCTTAATGGACATCTTCAGTCTAAACAAATGGATGTTCATGTTTGGTTCTGGCATGCAGATCAGATTTCCACTCGATTCTACACATCAGAATTCCTCGGCCATGCCACAGCAACAGATATTCATGAAAAACTCTGAGAATGTTGTGATAAGTTAGGTCTTCGTGGCATGTTCCAACTGTCAATGGATGGACCCAGCGTCAATTGGAAGACATATGATATCCTTTCAAAGGGCATAGAGTATGAAACTCAGATGCGGATGATAAATATTGGTGGCTGTGTATTACACCAGGTACACAATGCCATCAGAGCGGGTAGTGTTAAAACTGTTTACTAGTTTAATTATGAAATTGACATATGCATTGTTTTCTCATGTTTAACTGTGATATGATGTACAAAATAGAACCAATTAAAAGCCTCAAATGTTAAAAATAAATTTGCTTAAGTTTTCTTTTTCCCCAAATGTCCACTATTAAAATATCTTTAAATGGCTATGGAAACTTTACTTTGGTCTGGAAAAAGTATGGAAAAGGTATGGAAAAATATTCTCCCCAAGGTGTGGGAACCCTGCACCAAGCTATCCCCCGTGTTTCGAGATAGGTGGAAATTAGCTTCGCTATACATGCATCTGTCTGTTCTTTTGTCATGAATGCATCTTAGGTTATCCATTCACCAATTCGTCCATGCCTCCATATGTTCGTTTCTCTGTGTCTGAGCCACAGTTCCAAACCTTTGCCTGAAGCATATGCCTTCCAGGTTATCCATTCAGTTTCTCTGCACAGTATGCCTTCGGGAGCATACATCAATTTATTGATTTGCCTTGTCTTATTAGGGCTCTGCACTGGAAGGTGTGAAAGCCCTATAGTAATCACCACATCCATCTGTCTCCATCCATCCGTATGTCCATCCACAATATTTCGTAAACAGCGTGTCATACAGAACCGCTTCAGATATTTTAATGAAACATTTCTTCTTTTTTGAAGAATGCACTTTTATATATGCAGGTCCAAGATTTTGGGTGAAAATGTGATTTTTAATGCAAAAACTCACAAGATTTGTCAAGTTCCTTTTTTTATTATTATATTATTATTATTATTATTATTAGCTCACCTAGCCTGAAAGGCCAGGTGAGCTTATGCCGTGGCAACCGTCCGTCTGTCAACTTTTACTTTAAATGACTTCTCAAGAACCTCTGGACCGATTTCAATTATATTTGTCAGGAAGCGTCCTTAGGGCATCCAAGTTTGTTCAAATGAACCTGATCGGTCAATTTGGGTGGTGGCCATCTTGGATTTAGTCCGATTTTAGGAAACGTCTTTAAAAATCTTCTTCAAACCCGCTTAGGGGATTGATGCAAATCTCATGAAATATGATCTAGGGCCAGAGCTGAATCAAGTTTGTTCAAGAGAACTTGATTGGTCAAATGGTTCGACGGCCATCTTGGTTGACCTAGTTTCAGCAAAAATTTCTTCTCCAGAACCACTGAAGGGATCGGGCCGAAATTTGGCAGATATGATTAGGGCCTAAGGGCCATTAAAGTTTCTTCAGGGAAAGTTGATCCGTCAAAAATCATGGCCGCCATGGGCCAATCAAAATATAGCGTGTTTTGCGACCATATTGGATTTTTTTATTTGATGGATTTTGAGGCCGAAATTGGTTTGTATGTGTTTTGGGGTATCCTGAGCTCAGATTTGAAATTTTCGAAACTGCCGGATAAACGGTTTGGTGGCCATGTTGGATCATTTTCCCGCCAAAAGCTCCCATACTAAAGCAATGGGAAATTTAAAATGTTTTCTTCTCGAGAATTACTGGGCCAATTTCAATTATATTTGGCAGGAAGCAATTCAAGTTTGTTAAAATAAGCTGATCGGCCACTTGGCCCGGCGGCCATCTTGGATTTTGGCTGATTTTTAGAAACTTCTAAAAATCTCCAAAACCGCTTATCGGATTGATGCAAACCTGATGAAATATGATTTAGGGCAAGAGCTGGAACAAGTTTGTTCAAGGGAACTTGATTGGTCAAATGGTTCGGTGGCCATCTTGGTTGACCTAGTTGTAGCGTAAACGACTTCTTCAGAACCGCTGAAGGGATCGGGCGGAAATTTGGCAGATTTGATTAGGGACTAAGGGCCATTAAAGTTTGTTCAAGGGAAGTTGATCTGTCAAACCTGGGCACCATGGGCTAATCAAAATATAGCATGTTTGGCGCCCATATTGGATTTTTTTATTTGATGGATTTTGAGGCCGAAATTGTTTTATGTTTTTTTGGGTATTCTGATCCCAAATTTGCAATTTTCGAAACTGTCAGATAAACGGTTTGGTAGCCATCTTCTTGATAAAGAGCATTCTAGCTGAAATGTCTATGGTCCAGGTGAGCAATACAGGCCCCTTGGGCTTCTTGTTATTTTTATCCCCTCCGGTCTGAAAGATGGGGGGATATGGTGATCATCATGTCCATACATCCGTCTGTCCCCGTCTTGTCAATGCGTCTCCTAGAGGTCTCAATGGATTAATTAAAAATTGTGTTCACATTATCAGTATCATGTGCGGATGTGCATGTGCTTTTTTCGCATCCGAAAATTTGTTCATTACAGAGTTATCCCCCTTTATATATCTTAAAGCCGCTACATAAACTGCATTGCCAATCATTTCTTGTCAACACAGCTTCTACAGTTTAGCTCCGATTCTTTTGACAATTGGTACGTGTTATCATTACCACGTGCATGTGTGCATGTGCTGTCCGTGTACCTGTACATCCATCCGTCTGTCCAAAATGTATGTATGTCCGTCTATCAGTCCATCCATCTCTGACAATCATTTCTTGTCAACGCAACTCCTAGAGGTCTCAATGGATTAACTTGAAATTTTGTCGACATCAGTATCATGTGCAGATGTGCATGTGATTTTTTTGCGACCGAAAAATTGTTCATTACCGGGTTATCCCCCTTTAAATATCTTAAAGCCGATACATAAACTGCATTGCCAATCATTTCTTGTCAACCCAACTCCTACAGTTTAGCTCCGATTCTTTTGAAAAATGGTACGTGTTATCATTACCACGTGCAGGTGTGCATTTGCTATCCGTGTACCTTTACATCCATCCATCTGTCCAAAATGTATGTATGTCCATCTGTCAGTCCATCCATCTCTGACAATCATTTCTTGTCAACGCAACTCCTAGAGGTCTCAATGGATTAAGTTTAAATTTTGTCCACAATATCAGTATCATGTCCAGATGTGCATGTGCTTTCTTCGCGGCCAAAATGTTATTCATTACAGAGTTATCCCCCTTTATATATCTTAAAGCCGCTACATAAACTGCATTGCCAAGCATTTGTCAACGCAACTCTTCCTACAGTTTAGCTGCGATTCTTTTGAAACTTGGTAAGTCTTATCATTATGACATGAAGATGTGCATGTGCTATCCGTATACTTGTAAATCTATCCATCTGTCCAAAATGTATGTTCGTCTGTCGGTCCATCTTTGTCAATGCAACTCCTACAGTTTAGTTACAATTCTTTTGAAACATGGTAAATCTAGTCATTACCATCCGAAGATGTGCATGTGCTTTTTTCGTGGCCAGAAAATTATTCATTACAGCGTTATCTCCCTTTAAATAACTAAGCCGATACATAAACTGCAGTACCAATCATTTCTTGTCAACACAACTCCTACAATTTAGCTGTGATTCTATTGAAACTTAGTAAGGATTCTCATTACCACTTGAAGATGTGCATGTGCTATCCATTTGCCTGTACATCCATGCGTCTGTATAGAATGTATGTGTGTCAGTCTGTCAGTCCGTCCATCTCTGGCAATCATTTCAAGATGTCAACACAACTCCTACAGTTTACCTATGATGTATGTTTATCTGAAATGTTTGGATCCATGGGAATATGCCGTCTTCTGATGGCTCTTGTTTAAAAATGAAATGTTGATGGTCTTATTAAATGTCGGTTTGAAGTTCAAGAGAATGTGGGTATGATTACTGTATTCTGCGGCTGTGGTAGTAGAACCATCCTACAGCTGCAATCAGTCCTTCGTTTTTTCACACTGTGTCTTGTCCTTAGCCATAATCCTTAGCTTCCTCAGGTCCATTTTTGACTTGAGTGTACCAAGTCCTGCTTTCTTGAGGTCACATCGTAGACCGCTTAGCAGATTTATGCAATGATGTCCTCTCCTGGCCTTGTATTTGCTGGCTCACAGTAGTGCGAATTCCAAGAATCAATGCGCTGGTGTTGTCTTCTGGCATTCTTAGCACATGGCCAAACATGGACCATCTTTGCTGGACGACTTTTACAGACAGTGGCGATGTATTACACATCTTGTATAGTGCATCATTGGAAATTATGCTGTCTGGCCATCAGTGTCCAGTGATAATGCATAGATGTTTGTAGTGGCAGGCATCGAGTTTGTCTAGAGCTGCCTTTGGAGCTGCCCAGCTGTTACAGTTATACAGCATCAATGATGCGCAGGTTGCATTGTATAAACATAGGCTTTTTTTTATCAAGGGCATCGTTGATCTACAAATCCATGGCTTCCAGAAAGACAGGAAAGCTATGTTCCCCATGACGCACCAATGTTAGCAGTACTGCAAAGCAGCGAACCCAGGAATTTATGTTTCCCCCATGGTTTGCCACCATGAAATGGATCATCATTTTCTTTGGGTATGTGGGTGTGTTTTGGATTCATCCATAGAGATTCTCAATTTTTAGTTCGCGTGCAGCTATTGGGAGAAGTTCATTAAGGAGTTTCTTTCCTCATCTATGAAGTCCACATCATTGGCATATTCCATCTGTAGCGGCATACCCTGTAGGGACACTGGAGTTTTGTTCTTGTTGAATTTTCCCGCATGGATTTCAATGCAGCAGCAAGGTAACAGGTGAAAAACAGGGGATAGACCATCTCCCTGTGGGTAGGGGTGAGGTGCCTGATTGATGTCTCAAACTCATACTCTCAGCTTGGTGTCAGCAAGTAGTAGTCTCAGTAGTCATAGCTCATCTTCATAGCAACTGGCCTGGCGTAGTACATCTAGGATCTTTGAACGTTTAATTGTGTTGAAGGCTCGTGAGATGTCAATGCCCATCTTGTGGAAATCCCGGTATTTGGACATGACTTCTGACACAGCATGGGTTGAGCACATACAATGTCTGTGCAGCTGCGTCCACGTTTGAAGCCACTTTGACATGATCTGGTGAAGTCATTGATCTTGTCTCGGATGCGGCATAGAGCAGCATTGGATAGGATTTTTCATATGTTGTTGAGGAGGAAAATGGGCCACAGATTGGCTGGGTGTGCAGGTGGCTTCTTGGGCTTAGGTATCGTGATAATGGTGCCTTGGCCTACAGCATTGATGGGAAGGTGGTGCATAAAAGCTGAATTGGTTAGGTGCGTGATCGGTTTTGAGATAATGCCACTTGCATATCTGAATAGTTCATTGCTCATACCATCAGGTCCAGATGCACGTCCATTTTTCAGGGCTTTAAGTGCCTTCTCAACTTCTACTGTTTTAATTGGTGTTGGCAATGGCCCGGGGTCTCCTGAGAACGGGTGCAAGGGGTCATCATCATGGTCAGTGAATAGTTCATTGAACCATTCCCGAATTGCCTCGTCTTTGCCCTGGTCAGTGGGCCTCTTTGTATGAGATTTGAGTGTCAGTGTCGCTGATGAGCTTGGGTAGGTTGTAGGTGGCCTGGTATGGCATTTAAACATTAGGTAGAGATGGTTCATCTGAAGGTGTGTAATGACTGGCTTATGGTCAGAATTGAGGTCTGCGCTTCCATAGGAATGAGCATCACGAAGTAGGTGTTTTGCATAGTATGAAGTGTATTTGGTTGAAGACTGTTGTAGCCTTTTGGGGCTTTGCAATCAGCAATGTGTCCTGTCCATGTTGTCCGGTGATGGCATGGGTGTTTGAAAGCCGTATTTGTGACAAATAGGCCATTGGAACTAAGGAATTCCACCAGTGCATCTCAATTGCTTTTGAGTGTGCCATGTCCATATGATCCCATGCATAAGCCAAGTCCTGAACCTTTGTCCGCATTGGCGCGCTTACCCAGCTTGAAGTTGAAATATCCACACAAACAGGTGCCATCTGCCTGGGATTTTAATGGGGGAGCTTGTTTCTGCATGGAAGGAATCTAGTATTGCTGGATTCTCTTTGACTTTTTCGGTAGTTGGGCCATATGGGTTGACTATGCACGTTTTCGCGTTGGTATAGCCAGGTTGATGAATGCAATGCGATCACTGACGTATGCAAGACTAATGACATGGTCCAAGAGCCTAGGTCCAATTATGAAGCCTAACCCCCAGTATGTGGCCTGTTTTTGCTCCATGAGTACTGGCTTATGTCCTGTCTCAAATTGCTTCTCTGAGTGGGTAGCTCGTTTCGTCTCTTGAATTCATGTAATATCAATGTTATAATGTTCACAATCTGCACCTAAGGTTTGGGTGTTGCAGTCAGACCACATACATTCCATGTAGCTATGGTAAGTTCCTGGAAAGATTGCGTCGTCCGAGGATGGCGAGCACAGTTTCTAGTTTGAAGACGGTTAGACATAATCAGAGCTGCCTCTGTATGCGGATGTCAGCCCGCAATCATTGATGACTTAGTTCAAGCCAAGAGAATACCACAGCTTTTATCATGCATTATCAAAATGATTATTATTTGTGTCTGTCCTTCCAGTGACACAAATCAGAATTTATTCCCATCCAGGAGAATGTTTGCTATCGGATGATCATGTGATCTTACTTGTATTACAACATGTTTACCAAATTATAATTACAGATTTTTTTCCCTGATACGATTAAATAATTTTATATTTAACTTTTATTTCAGGTTAAAAGAAAGCCTTGACAAGTGTGTATCTGGAATAGAGCTGACACAGAATGTCTTCCAGTCATTGATTGTAGGCAGTGGAGTAAACTGGGCCCAAGATGAGGTGCTTGAGGAGCTTGTCATTGAACTCGGAAGGCCTGTTCAGGAACTTATTAAATGAACTCTCATTGATTATTGAACTCGGAAGGCCTGTCTAGAAACTCTTTAAATGAACTCCGTGATTATTGAACTCGGAAGGTCTCTCCAGAAACTCATTAAGTGAACTCTCATTGACACACTATAGTTAAATGGAGGAGACTTTGTCAGAGATGTCAAAGCTTTTGCCGATATACTGACTGACAGACCAATTTGTTGCGAGTCACAATTACAAAGCATTGTCGGGAAGTAAGTGTATCGTCCAGCTGAACTAAGTGCATGTGATGACCAGTGTATTGTCCAGATGATTGTGCACTGATCTGGAAATGCCAGATTATCATCCGGTGGTTGTGATCATGCACAGATCTGGTGATGGCATACAGCTGCTTCCAATTTTATGTTAAGTTCTGTGTTTGTTGCTGCTGTAGATGCACAGATATTGTTTATCTATTATAATAAAACCACACTTATATATCAACGTTGCATTGCATTTATATTGTTTTCTTATTCTTATTTTAACATATTAATGGTGTTATGGGCGTTCGTTTTATCTCTGTTTGAATTAAATGTCTCCAATCTTACAGGACTAGCACACTAATGGATTTATAAATCCAATTTGTATACAACGTCATGATCAATTACGTCAATAGTTAGCTAACAACACAATCAAAATATGTAATAAATGACGTATCTAGCTTCATCATGAGCATTGAGTAGTCTGTCAAGTGATGAATGACGCATCTAGCTCCGTAATGAACATTGAGTAGCCTGCCAAGTGATGAATGACGGATCTAGCTCCATAATGAACATTGAGTAGTCTGTCAAGTGATGAATGACAGATCTAGCTCTGTAATGAACATTGAGTAGTCTGTCAAGTGATGAATGACAGATCTAGCTCTAATGAACATTGAGTAGTCTGTCAAGTGATGAATGATGGATCTAGCTCCATCATGAACATTGAGTAGTCTGTCAAATGATGAATGATGGATCTAGCTCCATCATGAACATTGAGTAGTCTGTCAAGTGATGAATGATGGATCTAGCTCCATCATGAACATTGAGTAGTCTGTCAAATGTGCGAACTGTATGTCTACTATTTAATAAACAGTCTGTTGAATATTTTGAAACTAATTTGGCTGGGTGCTGTTGCTGCCATAGGCGGTAACAGCACCCAGTCAATTAGTTTCAAAATATTCAACAGCTTAATACCCTCTATAGTTACCTTGATATTGGGATTCTGGAATTGAGGGTTCAATCATGGGCAAAGCCTGGATGGAGCTTAGCGACAAATGGGTGGAGCTTAGCTAGAAATGGGTGACGCTTAGCTAGAAATGGATGGAGATTAGCTAGAAATGGGTGGGGCTTATCTAGAAATGGGTGGCGCTTAGCGACAACTGGGTGGAGCTTAGCTTGAAATGGGTGGAGCTTAGCTAGAAATGGGTGTCGCTTAGCTAGAAATGGATGGAGATTAGCTAGAAATGGGTGGGGCTTAGCTAGAAATGGGTGGAGCGTATCTAGAAATGGGTGGCGCTTAGCGACAAATGGGTGGAGCTTAGCTAGAAATGGGTGGAGCTTAGCTAGAAATGGGTGGAGCTTAGCTAGAAATGGGTGTCGCTTAGCTAGAAATGGGTGGGCCTTAGCTAGAAATGGGTGGCGCTTAGCTGGAAATGGGTGGTGCTTAGCTAGAAATGAGTGGGGCTTAGCTAGAAATGAGTGGGCTTAGCTAGAAATAGGTGGGGCTTAGCTAGAAATGGGTGAGCCTTGGCTAGAAATGGGTGGAGCTTAGCTAGAAATGGGTGGGGCTTAGCTTAAAATGTGTGTGGCTTAGCTAGAAATGGGTGAGCTTTGCTAGAAATGGGTGGGCTTAGAAGAGATAATCATTAGAATTAAAAATTATCTTGTTACTTTATTAGCTCACCTAACCTGAAAGGTCAAGTCAGCTTATGCCATAGAAACCGGCCATTGTCCATCTTTCATCTGTCTGTCTCTTAACTGTCATCAACTTTTCCATTAAACTTTGTATACATTCTAAAGAGCCACAGGGCCAAATTTGTCAGGAAGCATCCTTGGTTCATAGAGATCCAAGATTGTTCAAATTAATATGATTGGTTAATCTTGGTGGTGACCATCTTGAACGTTGCACTATTTTTAGAAAGCCCTTAAAACATCTCCGAATCTGTTCAGCGGATTGATTTGAAACTCAAGGAATGTCATCTATGCCAAGGGATGAAGCAGGTTTGTTCGCGAGAATGTGATTGGTTGATCGGGCCAATCAAGACGTAGCATTTTTTTATTAGGATGCTGGCATATTTTCAATGCATTGGAAAATAATTCCATTCTATACGTTTCTCCATTAATGATTTGAAATTATAATGTTAGTAGTGTAAAAGTAAGAATAAGCCCATACCATGTTCTCTGCTGACATACTGGGACTCTCCCAGTTGTTCCCACTCTTCTGACATACTGGGACTCTCCCAGTTGTTCCTGCCATGCTGACATACTGGAACTCTCCCAGTTCCTGCTCTGCTGACATACTGGGACTCTCCCAGTTGTTCCCGCTCTGCTGACATACTGGTACTCTCCAAGTTGTTCCTGCTCTTCTGACATACTGGGACTCTCCCAGTTGTTCCTGCTCTTCAGACATACTGGGACTCTCCCAGTTGTTCCTGCCCTTCTGACAACCTGGATCTCTCCCAGTTATTCCTGCTGTCTAATTGATGGAAAGAGATGGAAGTGACGGCAGTCATCAGGGCATCTGATATACTGGGACTCTCCCAGTTGTTCCTGCTCTTCTGACATACTGGGACTCTCCCAGTTGTTCCTGCTCTTCTGACATACTGGGACTCAACTATTTGTTCCTGCTCTCTACTTGTTGGAAATAGATGGAAGTGGACCGCAGTCATCGAACCAGTTGTAAGCCTGCCACAATACACAGATACGGCAAGCTGAGTAATTTGACCAATTCGTCCCTCATATCCAGGTGAAAGACTAACAAGTAAGAATAAGCCCATACCATGTTCTCTGCTGACATACTGGGACTCTCCCAGTTGTTTCTGCTCTGCTGACATACTGGTACTCTCCCAGTTGTTCCCACTCTTCTGACATACTGGGACTCTCCCAGTTGTTCCTGCCATGCTGACATACTGGAACTCTCCCAGTTGTTCCTGCTCTGCTGACATACTGGGACTCTCCCAGTTGTTCCCGCTCTGCTGACATACTGGTACTCTCCCAGTTGTTCCTGCTCTTCTGACATACTGGGACTCTCCCAGTTGTTCCTGCTCTTCAGACATACTGGGACTCTCCCAGTTGTTCCTGCTGTCTAATTGATGGAAAGAGATGGAAGTGACGGCAGTCATCAGGGCATCTGATATACTGGGACTCTCCCAGTTGTTCCTGCTCTTCTGACATACTGGGACTCTCCCAGTTGTTCCTGCTCTTCTGACATACTGGGACTCAACTATTTGTTCCTGCTCTCTACTTGTTGGAAATAGATGGAAGTGGACCGCAGTCATCGAACCAGTTGTAAGCCTGCCACAATACACAGATACGGCAAGCTGAGTAATTTGACCAATTCGTCCCTCATATCCAGGGGAAAGACTAAAAAGTAAGAATAAGCCCATACCATGTGCTCTGCTGACATACTGGGACTCTCCCAGTTGTTTCCGCTCTGCTGACATACTGGTACTCTCCCAGTTGTTCCCACTCTTCTGACATACTGGGACTCTCCCAGTTGTTCCTGCCATGCTGGCATACTGGAACTCTCCCAGTTGTTCCTGCTCTGCTGACATACTGGGACTCTCCCAGTTGTTCCCGCTCTGCTGACATACTGGTACTCTTCCAGTTGTTCCTGCTCTTCTGACATACTGGGACTCTCCCAGTTGTTCCTGCTCTGCTGACATACTGGGACTCTCCCAGTTGTTCCCGCTCTGCTGACATACTGGTACTCTCCCAGTTGTTCCTGCTCTTCTGATATACTGGGACTCTCCCAGTTGTTCCTGCTCTTCTGACATACTGGAACTCTCCCAGTTGTTCCTGCTCTTCTGACATACTGGGATTCAACTATTTGTTCCTGCTCTCTAGTTGTTGGAAATAGATGGAAGTGGACCGCAGTCATCGAACCAGTTGATGTGCCAGCGTAGCCTGCCACAATACACAGATACGGCAAGCTGAGTAATTTGACCAATTCATCCCTCATATCCAGGTGAAAGACTAACAAGTATTGGCCGGGCAGTTTATCACTCATCTCATATTGAATAGGAAGAACACATGTATGTCTGTCAAGTCTTATGCTATCAGTCGTAACTATGCACTGCAACATCACTGCAGTGACCACTGATTATCTAAAAACATTTGTGACTTGTACATTTTCAGTAATGCTTGCTATAAACACGTTTCTCTGCCTATGTCTACGAAATGCCTTATAGACAGTATTCACTGCAAATGTCTATTGAAAACAGGTGGTTTTATTTAGTGCCTTGTTTTAAAACTTGCTTTCCAAAGCATAGAACAGGAGAATGACTGATAACAATAACACACAACATGCATTAATCCACAGCATGCTACAAGGCTGACTTGGCAATCTGCAATAATCTTCCTCGTAATATAGGCCAAGAATAAAACAAATCGTCTTATCATTGGGTCGACCAAATGTAGATGCCATCACTGTGCATAGCAAACGTACATACAGTAGACATGTTGATTTGTCTAGTAAATCTTGATGTAAAAATGTTGAGAATGTAGAGAACCGTTGTCTACACTAATTTTGGTCAATGTTTCCAGCGACATTTATACGTACTTTATACGTACAGCATATCTTGTCACATATCAGACACGCTGTCAGGCTGTAAGATACAGTCACATATCAGACACGCTGTCAGGCTATAAGATACAGTCACCTATCAGACACGCTGTTAGGCTGTAAGATAGTCACCTATCAGACATGCTGTTAGGCTGTAAGATACAACCACCTGTCAGACACGCTGTTAGGCTATAAGATAGTCACCTATCAGACACGCTGTCAGGCTGTAAGATACAGCCACCTGTCAGACACGCTGTTAGGCTGTAAGATAGTCTCCTATCAGACACGCTGTCAAGCTGTAAGATACAGACACCTGTCAGACACGCTGTCAGGCTGTGAGATACAGTCACCTATCAGACACGCTGTCAGGCTGTAAGACAACAGTCATCTATCGGACACGCTGTTAGGTTGTAAGATACAGTCACCTATCAGACACGCTGTCAGGCTGTAAGACAACAGTCACCTATCGGACATGCTGTTAGGCTGTAAGATACAGTCACTTATAAGATACACTGTTAGGTTGTAAGATACAGTCACCTATCAGACACGCTGTTAGGGTGTAAGATACAGTCGCCTATCAGACACGCTGTCAGGCTATAAGACAACAGTCGCCTATCGGACACGCTGTTAGGCTGTAAGACAGTCATTTATCAGACACGATGTTAGGCTGTAAGATACAGTCACTTATCAGATACGCTGTTAGGTTGTAAGATACACTCACCTATCAGACACATTGTTAGGCTGTAGGATACAGTCACCTATCAGACACGTTGTTAGGCTGTAAGATACAGTCACCTATCAGACACGATGTTAGGCTGTAAAATACAGTCGCTTATCAGACACACTGCTAGGCTGTAAGATACACTCACCTATCAGACACGTTGTTAGGCTGTAAGATACAGTCACCTATCAGACACACTGTCAGGCTGTAAGGTACAGTCACCTATCAGACACGCTGTCAGGCTGTAATATACAGTCACCTATCTGACATGGTTAGGCTTTAAGATACATTCACCTATCAGACACGCTGTTAGGCTGTAAGATACAGTCACCTATCAGACACACTGTCAGCCTGTAAGATTCAGTGACCTATCATATACGCTGTCAGGGTGTAAGATGCAGTCACCTATCGGCCACGCTTTTAGGCTGTATGATACTCGCCTATCAGATACGCTGTCAATCTGTAAGATACAGTCACCTATTAGACACGCTGTCCGGCTGTAAGATACAGTCACCTATCAGACACGCTGTTAGGCTGTAAGATAGTCACCTATCAGACACGCTGTTAGGGCTGTAAAACACAGTGAGGTGGGGTAGGGGGGGGGTTGGGGGGTTTGGCATACTTTAAGCAATCTCTGATTGTCGTTCTTGTTAATAATAAATCCGGTCTTGACCTTTTAAAATAAATTTGAATTTATACTAGTCGAGGCGCAATAGCTTTCAGTTGCAATGGCTTAAAACTTATCATTTGAGGTGTTTTGAAGTAGAGAGCTTAATTATTATCTTCAAATGGGAATTTAAAGTATTCTATAGATAGAACATGTAGTGAACTCACCATTGTCATGGCAGCTGTAGACAAACGTGATGCCTGCCACTGCAAACACTTCCACACCGTCACTGGACACCGATGGCCATAAACCATAATTTCCAATTATGCACTATACAAGATGTGTAGTACATTGCCGCTGTCCATAAAGGTTGCCCAGCAAAGAGGGGCCATGTTTGGCCATGTGCTAATG
This sequence comes from Chaetoderma sp. LZ-2023a, assembly GCA_034401795.1. NCBI lineage: Eukaryota > Metazoa > Mollusca > Caudofoveata > Chaetodermatida > Chaetodermatidae > Chaetoderma > Chaetoderma sp. LZ-2023a. The sequence continues at coordinate 12,166,249 of CM067360.1, read as the reverse complement.
CACACCGGCAAAGAGAGCTGTGGATTTCACCCTACTCTCTATTCCGCCTGTTGGACGATCAATGATGTAGAGGTTCAGGATATCTACCATATAAGTACATCGGCTTATTGATGGCCAGGTGGTCTCTGTATGCACGGGTGCACTTTCCCCGTCTGTTGATTAGCCCAGTGATGTCATTACAGGCTTCTGTGGTGCTCAGTTGGTGTATCAGGACGGGTGAATAGTCTAGAGCTAGCTGGACCAGGATCAGAGCCTCATCGACCATTTTAGTTGCATCAGCCATCCTATAGACAGTCAATATCATCTTAGTCAACCTAAACACAGCTTTGGCGTAGTTCAGATACAAGTAACATTTTGCAATCACGTGGTGCCGATCTGATCCTTTTCCACGCATGAGACACATCACGTTCACCATGTTGATTGAACTTTGCTATATATTCCTATGGTGTATACGCCCCAGTTAGCATCCGCATTTATAGCAGCATTTTCTATGTCCCTGGGATCATTGTTAGTAGTGGTCCATATATTTGGTGTTTTCTACCCATCCCTACTGTATCCGTATTCTAGAACGTAAGTGAGCCTTATTCTTTTGCTACTCTGTCTAATAGACGTTCATTACTTTACTCGGCAGTGCCTACAAGTTATACTTTCTTTTTGGCCTCCCAAGTAATTCCCAAGGGGATGGCTGGTTGTACTTTTAGAGACTCCTCTTCACCATTGAAAACCAGCCGAGGGAAACATTCTTGCTATTTGCTGGCCTATGAGTTAGTGCTCATTCATATTGGAATTCCTACATGTATTGCCACAGAACGTTTGTCAACGCAATAAATCAAGTGAATTGTGCCATCATAGACGTAATCATTGGGACAGAAACCAACCGTAATCAAACGCATACAGATGCCATATAACATACCACCAGAGCATCAATACAAAATACTATAAGAAAGTTAGGAAAGAGACAGTAGACAAAGAAGGCGGTTGAGTAACGGTCATTATAAATCCAGGGATTGAATGCGAAGAAAACCTTGACCTAGATGCTAATTGTGAAATAAAAGGATAAAACTTACGACATCACCGGGAAATGAACTAATTGGATCATACTGCCGTGAACACAAATCAGCAATTGAAGCACTATGTCAATTGGCCATCCTTTATCAAAAATCCACCTGACAAAATTGGGACACCAGCAGCGCTCCCCCACGTGAAAGAGATAAAGCACACTGTGATCACATAACAGAAATTAGCAAACGGTACAACCTAGAGCAAATTACTTCATTCCCAACCAGAGAGGAGAATCTTAGATTTGCTCGTTACAACACATCCCAACTTGATTGATAAACGCTGTCTGTCCATCAGTTAGGAAGCGTGATCATGAAAGTTGTGGAGTAGCTCTCCTGCGAAATGAGGGCATCTGACATTCAGACCCATTCGATCAAGCAACAATACTCGGCAAACAATTTCAGTCAGCTTCTCTGAGAAAACGAACATAAGTCCAACTGAATTCAGCTAACAGTGCAATATGCCTGGCAACTATTCAGCAGCCTAAACCCTAAATATTACGATCAATGGTGTAGAAAAACTGAAGGAACTTAACTGAGATAAAGCTGCAGGGCTTGATAATATAACGCCTGAAGTCCTCAAAGAACTAGCCACAGATATCGCCCCCGTACTAACCATCATATTCAGGAAATCACTAGAAAGTGGGGGTAGTCCCAAAGGATTGGAGAAGTGCTAATGTCTGTCCTGTCTACGAAAATGTGATCCCTATAAAGCAGAAAGTTACAGACCCACTTCACTCGCCTGTATCTGCTGCACGTTAATGGAGCACATCATCATTAGCCATGTAATGAACCATGCTGATCATCACAATATAGTAACATGTGTGATGGGTGAGTAATAGTGGTGTGAGTAATAGTGGTAGAGTTAGCAGTCGTAACATATTTGGCGGGGTGAGTATTAGTGGTAGAGGTAGAAGTAGTAACATGTGTGGTGGGTGAGTAATAGTGATAGAGGTAGCAGTAGTAACATGTGTTGTGGGTGAGTAATAGCGGGTCTGAGTAATAGTGGTAGCGATAGCAGTAGTAACATGTGTGGTGGGTGAGTACTAGTGGTAGAGGTAGCAGTAGTAACATGTGTGGTGGGTGAGTAATAGTGGTAGACGTAGCGGTAGTAACATGTGTGGAGGGTGAGTAATAGTGGTAGAGGTGGCAGTAGTAACATGTGTGGAGGGTGCGAAATAGTGGTAGGGGTAGCAGTAGTAACATTTGTGATGGGTGAGTAATAGTGGGTTTAGTAATAGTGGGGTGAGTAATAGTGGTAGGGTTAGCAGTCGTAACATATGTGGCGGGGTGAGTAATAGTGGTAGAGGTAGAAGTAGTAACATGTGTGATGGGTGAGTAATAGTGGTAGAGGTAGCAGTAGTAACACGTGTGGAGGGTGAGTAACAGTGGTAGAGGTAGCAGGAGTAACATGTGTGGTAGGTGAGTAATAGTGGTAGAAGTAGCAGTAGTAACATGTTTGGTGGGTGAGTAATAGTGGTAGAGGTAGCAGTAGTAACATGTGTGATGGGTGAGTAATAGTGGGTTTAGTAATAGTGGGGTGAGTAATAGTGGTAGGGTTAGCAGTCGTAACATATGTGGCGGGGTGAGTAATAGTGGTAGAGGTAGAAGTAGTAACATGTGTGATGGGTGAGTAATAGTGGTAGAGGTAGCAGTAGTAACACGTGTGGAGGGTGAGTAACAGTGGTAGAGGTAGCAGTAGTAACATGTGTGGTAGGTGAGTAATAGTGGTAGAAGTAGCAGTAGTAACATGTGTGATGGGTGAGTAATAGTGGTAGAGGTAGCAGTAGTAACATGTTTGGTGGGTGAGTAATAGTGGTAGAGGTAGCAGTAGTAACATGTGTGGTAGGTGAGTAATAGTGGTAGAAGTAGCAGTAGTAACATGTTTGGTGGGTGAGTAATAGTGGTAGAGGTAGCAGTAGTAACATGTGTGATGGGTGAGTAATAGTGGGTTTAGTAATAGTGGGGTGAGTAATAGTGGTAGAGTTAGCTGTCGTAACATATGTGGCGGGGTGAGTAATAGTGGTAGAGGTAGAAGTAGTAACATGTGTGGTGGGTGAGTAATAGTGGTAGAGGTAGCAGTAGTAACACGTGTGGAGGGTGAGCAATAGTGGTAGAGGTAGCAGTAGTAACATGTGTGGTGGGGTGAGTAATAGTGGGGTGAGGAATAGTGGGGTGAGTAATAGTGGTAGTGGTGGCAGTAGTTGGGATGGCCGTGGTGTTAGACGTTGTCATAACACTAGTAGTTGTAATTATTGCTGTCTTTATTAGTACCTGTTTATTATGTAGTTTTTAATTAATTGCTTATCTAATTTTATTGTGATCATTTGTGTTCTTATTTCATCTTCTGTATTGTTCCAAAGATTAGTAGCAATGCGTGATATGGTTTGTCTACCTACTTCTGTTCGTATTCGTTGTGTGTGTAGTTTATGTTGTTTCCATGTGTTGTGTGAGTGGACTTCTATGCTGTGTTTGAATAGCTTGGAGGTTTATTAACGTTATTTAATAATTTTAAGTATTTACCTGCGAACCTTGCCTTATTAATATTACTTTAACCTTGTATTTCTTATGTACACAATGTAAATTCTGAAGTATCTGATTACCGATAACTCTGTTTGCATTGACCACATTAAACTGCATGGAGAATGTGGATTGATCACACTAAGCTGCAAGGAGAATTCGCCTTGATTACATTAAACTGCATGGATAATGTGGATTGATCACACTAAGCTGCATGGAGAATGTGCATTAATCACATTAAAGTGCATGGAGAATGCGGATTGATCACATCAATCTGCATGGATAATGTGGATTGATCACATTAAACTGCATGGATAATGTGGATTGGTCACACTTGCGAGCGATTGATACTCTGTAACACAAAGTTATCAGCTACAAATAAATTATCGGTGTGGCCCAACATGTTGTAGATATGGGATTGTCTTCTGGGGGGTCATGACCCCGGGGACATCTTATATTTGCAGTCCAAGACCCCCAGCGAAGAATATGACAAGACCCCCAGCAAAGAATATGACTATATTTTTGAATACCAGACGAGCTAGGGAACGGATAACACAATGAGCGAAAATGTATTAGCGCGATCTAGTGTGTGCATCAAGTCGATGCAAAACTGACACGAAAATATAGCTGATACAAAAAGTGAAATTGGAATGTGAAATTGGAATAGAATAGACTAAGACTTAGGGCAGTGAGCATTGAAGAATGAAAGCTGTTGCTGCAGGCGCGGCATAACCCTTTATAGTATTCAGCAGAAGTTATGACCAATAGTTTTCTAAATATTCAAGCAAGAGCGTCGGTAGAATGCTACGCACAGAGTGTACGTAACACAGACTGAATGACTCATAGAATGACGTAGTAAACGTGGCGACGACCGACTTACCATAAGGACCGTAATAAGGTGACCGGGTTTCTATATTTCTATAGAGGCGACCCACGACACCAGATACGACACCAGATGTTGGTGAATCAGATGTACCACATGGTCACTACGTCATGGCACCCTTCTGAAATGCAGGCGTAGGCATAATAAGCAAGGGGCTGGACGTGGGCATGATAGCGTCTGGCGCCAAGTAGATTAGAAAACCAGACGAAAAGTTGACAGAAGACGTTAGTCAGAATAAGATATTAAGAAACGATTAGCAATGATTGTCGAAGCAATGTCCATCACTGTCAAGGTTGTGGGAGGTTATCGGATAGGATTCCATCACTTAACTTGTTCGATGTTCTTTTCCTAAGAGAGAAACTCGGAGTTTGATTAGTCAGGATGACGTCACAATCAATGGGCATCGAATCAAACTCTGGAAAGAAGAACCCAAACGAACATGCTAAAGAGCTCCAAAGAAGTATAAGATATGGACTTTAACTTTAACAGTCAGTCCGGTCCGCCTCGCACCTCGTACAAGTTCTTGATGAACGTTTATTTTCAGTAGAGCTAGTTGAATAGCATATCAGATCAGAGCGACTGAGAGTAATGCTATTCAGTTAGGAAAATATTGAATTAATTTCTTGGTCATTATAAGATACGAACATCGGTCACAGTAAAAGTGACTAACTTTGTAAGTTTACTGTATAGTTAGAGATGACAAATAAAAACATCACCTTGTGAATTTACTACAAGGCAAGAGTTTGTGTTCTCGCTAAAGTTACTCCGACATCTACGGAAGACCACCGTAGCTTACCATTATCTTCATAGAATAGTCAGATCAGGCCCGGGTACAAACGAAATATCGTTACTTTCATCTTCCAACGAGGCGAGCGTGTACCCATCACTTTCGTCGTCGGTAAGACTGGTTGTCGCAGCAACCACACATACAGATCTTATCGAATACGTAAGCGAGTGTAGTCAGTTCGAGTTTAGGAGACACCAGAAATCTTCAATGTGTCTTCTAGAAAACTGCTTTTAATAACTATGGACCCTATATGATTTACAGCCTATTCTAGACATAATCATGTTCTGGACCATTGTATGAGCTACCACGTACAGAACTTTAGGAGTAGTGCGGATAAATCTATCATTCTGTTCACAATAAATCAGACTCCATGCATCCTTGGGACTGATTAAACCAGTTTTGGAATATGCAACTACAGTTTGTGACACTCATCAAATAACTCTTCAGGACAAACTAGAAAATGTGCAGAAACGTGCAGCTAGATTTATCACTTCAAACTATAGCTACGAACCAGGCAATATCACACATATAATGGAAAACCTAAAACTCCCATCATTGAAAGACAGAGGAAAACAAAACCGCTTTATTATGTTCTACCAAGGACTACAGCAACAAGCAAACCTACCATTACGTAGTCTACAGAAGCCAGTTCGTAAAACCAAAAACATGCACAACAGCGACTTCAATCAAATTTATGCGAGAACCGATACCTTTACGTATAAATTCAGCTTTATTTCCAATACGATTAAGGATTGGAACAAACTATCACAAGATCCTCGAAACAGTTCAGAAAGTGCAACAAATTCTACTAATAAATTTACAGAATTAATCAGAATAAAACATCATATTTAAGTTAGCAAAACTTGACGAATGTGCGGCGAAAGAATGTCCTGTGGATGTGTAGCCATAATCGTAATCGTAAACCGTAGTTTCCTCGTGTATTCAGGAGCATCTCGTACACTGAGTAAACAATATTTTTATACACTTAGCGACTTGTGAGCTTTACATAAGTCAATGTCATTTTCTGTATCAATGTTGATTGTTCATGTTATTGCATTTGCTGAATTGTAGGATATATTCTTCCCACATTCATTACATCAGTTGTTTAAGGATTTTGGTTCTCATGTTATGAATTAGTTGAAGGTATTGTCTGATTCTATGGATTATGTCGGCAATGCAAGCACGTGTTTTTGCTGAGGTGTATGGGTTGAGAATGAAGGATGCTTACAAGGTTTTCTTTGTTTCCACTGACTGTGCAGTATTTGTCTGCATTCCTGACATATTCTTGTTTCAAGTAATGATAGGAATTCTTCTCTGATTTGTCTATTGTATGTCGTTAGAAAATAAACATGAGATTCAGATTCGGCGCTGCATAGCAGACATTGAGGATTGACCACATACTTGTTAAAGATGACTTTATTGGCCTGTAAGGTATACGTTCCGGTTATTAACATAAGGAGTACTTGTAAGGATCTCACATCAACGACGCTTGTAGTGGAAGAGGCCAACACATGGTGAGCTTTGCCAATTCTAAAGTCTTCGAGGTGTAGAAATCTCAGAGAAGGATACAATTTTGCTTTAGTTGTCAACTCCTCTGTCTAATACGATTTTATCGCTCCCTTGATTATTTTCCTCCACCTGTATTTTGTTGGAGGGGTGTCAAGTAGAAAGTGGATAGAGGGAAGTCCATATTGCACTAAGATATTCCTCGCATTGCTGAACCAGCTCGTGCTATTATGGCCCTTCATGATAGTTTGTCGAAGACTGATATCAAACAGGATAATATCCTCATTTCGGCATATGTTTCCCAGTAATGTCAACACACGGAGGTGTATTCTTGCTTCGAGAGAAAGAATTCCGAGTAATATCAATCGAGCTGGTTGAGTCACTCTGTCTGATAGCGACAAGATCTGCTTCATGGATTTATTGTAGAAGTTATGGAATTGGTCATAATTGCTGCAAGTTAATGTTAGGATTTGGAAACCATGGAGCAGAACTGGTATAACATATATATCTATTAGATGAGAGGAAGTTGGGTCAACGCTATTTGTGCCATGTAGGCCGGCTTCCAGTAATGAGTACATCGTTCTTCTTTCTTTGGATATGTTTGCCAATACGGTTATGCTAGCTTTAACTATGGAGTTGTCTCTTTGAATACCGAGATATAACACAGAGGCGACTATCGGCATGGCCTTATCCAGTAAGTTGAGGGTTGTTCTGGGGTGTTCGTTTATATTCGTTTACAGTATTGCACCTTTGGTTGGTTGTAGTTTATAGAAATCTGAAATTTTGCTGTAACTACCTGCTATAATCAGGAGACCTTGTAGATATTGCTCACTGTCTGCTATGAGAGCTATGTTGCCTGCGCATGTAGGTGAGGAGCATTGTAGGCGCCTACCGAATCAAGTTTTACTCACATTCTGCATGCTGTTGTTTGGTTGAGCAGATCATTAATGAACGCTTTAACAAAACAGATTCTGCTTGCCTTTAAGTCTGGCATAATTATTCCAGTGCACACGTTTTATCCATCAAAACCCAGCAACCACAGAGGTATCATCTTTACTTGGTAAAACATTTGATCACATCATACTGGACAGACTGCAAAACAATCTCCCGTGCAACCAATCTTCACTTCAGTATGGCTTCACGTGAGGACTTTCTCTAGTTATGGTAGTACTCGTCTTATCAGAGACCATTTCAGAAGCAGTAAATCAACCAATTCACATCGCATTCCTTGACAGATTTCAATGGCCAGGAAAACCTTCTACTCCATGACAGGTACTGGACTCCGTGCATCAAACGGTCTATCTCCAAAAGTTTGCCTTCATTTGTATGTGATGTACATCCCACCCAGGTTATTATATGGTATGGAGATCTTTGTACTCTCACCTAAACAGATGGACATCCTGAAATCCTTTCATAGTAGCATGCTGAGAAAGATACTTGCCTTGCCAATTCGTACAGCTAAATGCGGAATCCTTCTACTTATCGGCACAAAACCATTCATAGCAGAATTGCACGCTAGACAGCTCTCACTTCTTAGTGGTATCATTAGAAGTGAAAATCTGACATTGAAATAATGGAATGACAAGTGTCTATCAGCCCAATTACATTAAAATCCCAAAGCTGGTTCATCTACATGCAGACAATTGTACAAAGATACGATCTACCCACGCTAGCAACATTAATGTATAACCTTCCTAGTAAACTGCAATGGAAAGGCATTGTCAAGAGCACCGTGGACAAACACTTGACTCATGAACTCAGGCTTGCCCTGTAGGTGGGGCTTAGAATACACCTTCCGTATCCTGTGCGTGTCGTAAGAGGCGACTAAAGGAAGTAAGGGTGAGGTAACCCTGACAGAAACCTCGAGTGCTGAAGACGGAGGTTCCAGACCGCACGGCGCACTCTAATAAACCATGGATCCACGCACTTAATGCTTATGATCATGTCGATAGTCACTTTAGGACTGGCGGTATGATCAGCGAACGAAAAGAAGAAGAAGAAGATGAACTCAGGCAGCAATGTCTTGTAAAGAAGACCCTCTCCTATTGTTGCACTTCCAAAGTCTCCATAGGAAACACTCATTTAGCCATAAACAGCATTCAGTTAAAGATGTACGCCGAGCAAGCATAAAACATACTTGGTTCAGTCCAACATAGCCAGATTGAAACGGAGTCAAATAGACCCAATATGTTCAGTCTGTCAACAACAACCTAAAGATTATCCCCATATACTTATCACCTGCTGTAGATACAAGAGGACGGCTCTAACCAAACTCAGGCTACTTTTTAAGCAATGTCTTGGAGAGGCAACTTGGATAATTCTATGGAGGGATGTCCGAATGTTAGCCCAATTAGTCATTGATTGCACTGCTTTAATAGACCCAGGAATACTTCCAGATAACTATCATCTCTGCCATCAGATTGAGCTAGCATTTCGAGAGAATTTTATTACAACATACTTTGCGAAAGAGCATAACATCCTCAACTCATTTTACAGCAGACGTTCAACAAATAAGTATATATATGCGCGTCGGGAATTTGAACTACACATCACCTGCGTGGTAATCATTCTACACAGTGCTGGTTGTAAACACGTTAACTTGAAGCGTTGATAGTTGTTCCTGTGTTGCGAATCTTTTATATGTGGGTTTTTTTTTATCAATTAATAAATTTTCAATATTACCACACGTTAGCGTGGGTCCTCCAACCAATTGGAAGAATATCCGTAAAAGAAGAAGAAGAAAAAGAAGAGGTCGGATGAGAGTATCCCCCTTGTCGAACACCTTGTTCTATTTCAAAAGGTTTTGACAAAACGATTCATCCACTTTATATGAGATGACCCGCATGGTGCATAATTAATTAGTTCAAGGTGGAACAGCAAGGTGAAATACTTTATAAAGCAAGGGAGGTAACCCTAGAGAAATTTCTTTAACAATAATAAAACAAATTTTTCTTATGAAACGCGCAGCACAGCTGACCAAGAATATGGTCCAAAGGAGCGCGGTTTCTTTCTTTTAAACTGACTAAAATCTGTGATATCTCTAAAATTAAAGTAGTTTATAATAAGGTGTTATTACTGTGAACCATAAAACCATTCCGTATAAAACATATACACGCTAGACATCGGTAAATAAAGGTTTAAGACAGCGCAACATTATAAAACGCAACAGCAAGAATATAGGTCATTATGACCTTAGCTTTCTTGTTCTTAAGAAAACTTTTTATGATCGTAATTGAATTACGATGAATAGAATAAAATTTAGAAGGCAATAATGTGGGCAATCATCTTGGTAGCGTGACACATTGTTGATGGTTACTAGTGTACTGTTGATGGACACGAGTGCATATTGTAGTGGTTCTATTCAGCTGGGTGTGGGGAGGTGGGGGATGGGGTGGGTGGTGTTTGGTGCGGTACATTTTATTGGGCTAAGATATAACTGGTTTGGGTCTAGAGGAGGACAAAGTCTGTGAAATAAAATCTAGAAGGAAAATTAGGCTAAATAAAATTCAGGTTTGGGTCCAATGTACTCAGTACTCGTGTACTTGAGTACTGATTTTCAAATACTCACATGTACTCAACACTCGTGCCTTGTTATGAGTACATGTACATGTCCTCAGCTTCAGTACATTGTCAAAGTACTCGTACTTGTACTTGAGTGCATACTCTGTACTTTGTACCTTAGCGTACTTAATAGTACCGGTACATGTTGTGTCCATTTTCTACATAAAAATTATATGCATACTTTATCTTTTTCATTCAAAATTCAAAGCACTGGTTCTCAGAGAGGTGATATGAAATCTAGTAAATATTTGAAAACAATTTTCACTATTTTGGTGCAACCTGCACAAAATTTTGAAATTCACACCTCGCCGTGTTGGGATTGATCGATCCCCAAATGCCCTAGCTATCAATTTCCTGAAAACTATACAGGGAAGCTGTTGACTATTTTGTAACCTATGGCAGCAACAGCGCCCAATCAAATTAGTTTCAAAATGTTCAACAGAATATTTATTAAATAGTAAAATCAAACAATTTGTACAACAACGCATAGACCGTCTTCAAATATGCGTTCGTGACGTGCTAATCGACGTCATTCATGACGTCATTCATTATGATGTCATTGTACACATCACGCAGGTCATTATGACGTCATATAATGGGTGGGTACTCTGGAAAGGTGAATTGCTGTAGTAGGTGTGCTTATAAGGAATAAGATAACAAGCATTTAACACTTACACTAATGAAACATTTTTATCTAATTTTCAAGGCTGTCATACAGGAAACTACCTGTTGAATACTTTGAACATAAATTGATTAGAATCCATTGCTGCTTGAGCCAGCAACAGCTTCAAGCCAAATTAATTTTAAAATATTTAAAATCTTATCTGTTAAGTTGTTTTACAATTGATATTCTGGATGCTTGTGTTAAAATAACAAGTACAGCATTTTAACCATTACGATTGAAACCCTCGTTATTTACCTTTCAAAGCAGCCATACAGGTAAATCTTTTTGAAAATAATTTGTCTGGAAAGCATTTCTGGTCATTTATTACTGAAAGCGCTGAGATGTATGAAGGAAAATTAGAAAAAACTGTGCAAACACACATGCCTTATGTCAACAAATACCTTGCCTGGGCGATTATAGTGAGGACTACTACTAAGGTACCATGCATTCATGATAGTCCTGAGCGCCGTCAATAATACTAGTGTCTGTAGTGGACGAGCGGTACCTGTATTTCTGGAGCTTTGAGACTGAGTGCTGTCAATAATACGAGTGTCTGTAGTGGACGAGCGATACCTGTACTTCTGGAGCTTTAAGACTGAGCATCGTCAATAATACTAGTGTCTGTAGTAGACGAGCTGTACCTGCACTTCTGGAGCTTTGAGAGTGAGCATCGTCAATAATACTAGTGTCTGTAGTGGACGAGTGGTACCTGTACTTTTGGAGCTTTGAGACTGAGCGCCGTCAATAATACTAGTGTCTGTAGTGGACGAGTGATATCTGTACCTCTGGAGCTTTGAGACTGAGAGCTGTCAATGTTGCTAGTGTCTGTAGTGGACGACTGCTACCTGTATTTCTAGAGCTTTAAGACTGTGCATCGTCAATAATACTAGTGTCTGTAGTAGACGAGCGATACCTGTACTTCTGGAGCTTTTAGACTGTGCGCTGTCAATAATACTAGTGTCTGTAGTGGACGAGCGGTACCTGTATTTCTGGAGCTTTGAAAGTGAGCATCGTCAATAATACTAGGGTCTGTAGTGGACGACCGGTACCTGTACTTCTGGAGCTTAGAGACTGAGCATCGTCAATAATACTAGTGTCTGTAGTAGACGAGCGATACCTGTACTTCTGGAGCTTTTAGACTGTGCGCTGTCAATAATACTAGTGTCTGTAGTGGACGAGCGGTACCTGTATTTCTGGAGCTTTGAAAGTGAGCATCGTCAATAATACTAGGGTCTGTAGTGGACGACCGGTACCTGTACTTCTGGAGCTTAGAGACTGAGCATCGTCAATAATACTAGGGTCTGTAGTGGACGAGCGGTACCTGTACTTCAGGAGCCTAGAGACTGAGCACTGTCAATAATACTAGTGTCTGTAGTGGACGAGTGGTACCTGTATTTCTGGAGCTTTGAGACTGAGCATCATCAATAATACTAGTGTCTGTAGTGGACGAGCGGGACCTGTACTTCTGAAGCCTTTAGACTGTGCGCTGTCAATAATACTAATGTCTGTAGTGGACGGGCGGTACCTGTACTTTTGGAGCTTTGAAAGTGAGCATCGTCAATAATACTAGTGTCTGTAGTGGACGAGTGGTATCTGTACTTCTGGAGCTTTGAGACCGAGCGCTGTCAATAATACTAGAGTCTGTAGTGGACGACCGGTACCTGTACTTCTAGAGATTTTAGACTGTGCACTGTCAATAATACTAGTGTCTGTAGTGGACGAGCGGTACCTGTACTTCTGGAGTTTGAGATTGTGCGCTGTCAACAATACTAGTGTCTGTAGTGGACGAGCAGTACCTGTAATTCTGAAGCTTTTAGACTGTGCGCTGCCAAAAATACTAGTGTCTGTAGTGGACGAGCGGTACCTGTAATTCTGGAGTTTTGAGGGTGAGCATCGTCAATAATACTAGTGTGTGTAGTGGACGAGTGGTATCTGTGAGACTGAGCGCTATCAATAATACTAGTGTCTGTAGTGGGAGAGCTGTACCTATACTTCTTGAGCTTTGAGACTGAGCATCGTCAATAATACTAGTGTCTGTATTGGCGGAGCGATATCTGTACTTCTGGAGCTTTGAGAGTGAGCGCTGTCAACGTTACAAGTGTCTGTAATGGACGAGTGATACCTGTACTTCCGGAGCTTTGAGACTGAGCACTGTCAATAATACTAGTGTCTGTAGTGGACGAGCGATACCTGTACTTCTGGAGCTTTGAGACTGAGCATCGTCAATAATACTAGTGTCTGTAGTGGACAAGCGGTACCTTTACTTTTGGAGCTTTGAGACTGAGCGCTGTCAATAATACTAGTCTCTTATCTATAGTGGACGAGCGGTACCTGTACTTCTGGAGCTTTGAGACTGAGCATCATCAATAATATTAATGTCTGTAGTGGACGAGTGGTAAATGTACTTCTGGAGCCTTGAGACTGTGCGCTGTCAATAATACTAGTGTCTGCAGTGGACGAACGGTACCTGTATTTCTGGAGCTTTGAGACTGCACGCTGTCAATAATACTAGTGTCTACAGACGAGCGGTACCTGTATTTCTGGAGCTTTTAGAGCACTGTCAATGTTACAAGTGTCTGTAGTGGACGAGTGGTACCTGTACCTCCGGAGCTTTGAGACTGAGCACTGTCAATAATACTAGTGTCTGTAATGGACGAGCGATACCTCTACTTCTGGAGCTTTGGGACTGAGCATCGTCAACAATACTAGTGTCTGTAGTGGACGAGCAGTACCTGTACTTATGGAGCTTTTAGACTGTGCGCTGCCAATAATACTAGTGTTTGTAGTAGACGAGCGGTACCTGTAATTCTGGAGTTATGAGGGTGAGCATCGTCAATAATACTGGTGTCTGTAGTGGACGAACGGTACCTGTACTTCTAGAGATTTTAGACTGAGCACCGTCAATAATACTAGTGTCTGTAGTGGACGAGCGGTACCTGTACTTCTGGAGTTTGAGATTGTACGCTGTCAACAATACTAGTGTCTGTAGTGGACGAGCAGTACCTGTACTTCTGGAGCTTTTAGACTGTGCGCTGCCAATAATACTAGTGTCTGTAGTGGACGAGCGGTACCTGTAATTCTGGAGTTTAGAGGGTGAGCATCGTCAATAATACTAGTGTGTGTAGTGGACGAGTGGTATCTGTGAGACTGAGCGCTATCAATAATATTAGTGTCTGTAGTGGGAGAGCTGTACCTATACTTCTTGAGCTTTGAGACTGAGCATCGTCAATAATACTAGTGTCCGTATTGGCGGAGCGATATCTGTACCTTGGAGCTTTGAGACTGAGCGCTGTCAACGTTACAAGTGTCTGTAATGGACGAGTGATACCTGTACTTCCGGAGCTTTGAGACTGAGCACTGTCAATAATACTAGTGTCTGTAGTGGACAAGCGATACCTGTACTTCTGGCGCTTTGAGACTGAGCATCGTCAATAATACTAGTGTCTGTAGTGGACAAGCGGTACCTTTACTTCTGGCGCTTTGAGACTGAGCGCTGTCAATAATACTAGTGTATGTAGTGGACGAGCGGTACCTGTACTTCTGGAGCTTTGAGACTGAGCATCGTCAATAATATTAATGTCTGTTGTGGACGAGTGGTAAATGTACTTCTGGAGCCTTGAGACTGTGCGCTGTCAATAATACTAGTGTCTGCAGTGGACGAGCGGTACCTGTATTTCTGGAGCTTTGAGACTGAGCGCTGTCAATAATACTAGTGTCTGTAGTGGACGAGCGGTACCTGTATTTCTGGAGCTTTTAGACTCTGCGCTGCCAATAATACTAGTCTCTGTAGTGGACGAGCTGTACCTGTACTTCTTGAGGTTTGAGACTGAGAATTTTCAATAATACTAGTGTCTGTATTAGCGGAGCGATATCTGTACCTCTGGAGCTTTGAGACTGAGCGCTGTCAATGTTACAAGTGTCTGTAGTGGACGAGTGGTACCTGTACTTCCGGAACTTTGAGACTGAGCACTGTCAATAATACTAGTGTCTGTAGTGGACGAGCGGTACTTGTACGTCTGGAGCTTTTAGACTATGCGCTGCCAATAATACTAATGTCTGTAGTGGACGAGTGGTACCTGTACCTTTGGTGCTTTGAAAGTGAGCATCGTCAATAATACTAGTGTCTGTAGTGGACGAGCGGTACGTGTAATTCTGGAGCTTTGAGGGTGAGCATCGTCAATAATACTGGTGTCAGTTGTGGACGAGCGGTACCTGTACTTCTGGAGTTTGAGATTGTGCGCTGTCAACAATACTAGTGTCTGTAGTGGACGAGCAGTACCTGTACTTCTGGAGCTTTTAGACTGTGCCCTGCCAATAATACTAGTGTCTGTAGTGGACGAGCGGTACCTGTAATTCTGGAGTTTTGAGGGTGAGCATCGTCAATAATACTAGTGTGTGTAGTGGACGAGTGGTATCTGTGAGACTGAGCGCTGCCAATAATACTAGTGTCTGTAGTGGACGAGCGGTACCTGTAATTCTGGAGCTTTGAGGGTGAGCATCGTCAATAATACTGGTGTCTGTGGTGGACGAGCGGTACCTGTACCTTTGGAGCTTTGAAAGTGAGCATCGTCAATAATACTAGTGTCTGTAGTGGACGAGCGGTATCTGTACTTCTGGAGCTTTGAGACTGAGCGCTGTCAATAATACTAGTGTCTGTAGTGGACGAGCGGTACCTGTACCTCTGGAGTTTGAGATTGTGGGCTGTCAACAATACTAGTGTCTGTAGTGGACGAGCGGTACCTGTACTTCTGGAGCTTTTAGACTGTGCGCTACCAATAATACTAGTGTATGTAGTGGACGAGCGGGACCTGTAATTCTGGAGTTTTGAGGGTGAGCATCGTCAATAATACTGGTGTCTGTAGTGGACGACTGGTACCTGTACTTCTAGAGATTTTAGACTGAGCACCGTCAATAATACTAGTGTCTGTAGTGGACGAGCGGTACCTGTACCTCTGGAGTTTGAGATTGTGCGCTGTCAATAATACTAGTGTCTGTAGTGGTAGAGCTGTACCTATACTTCTTGAGCTTTGAGACTGAGCATCGTCAATAATACTAGTGTCTGTATTGGCGGAGCGATATCTGTACCTTATAGCTTTGAGACTGAGCGCTGTCAACGTTACAAGTGTCTGTAATGGACGAGTGGTACCTGTACTTCCGGAGCTTTGAGACTGAGCACTGTCAATAATACCAGTGTCCATAGTGGACGAGCGATACCTGTACTTCTGGAGATTTAGACTGTGCGCTGCCAATAATACTAGTGTCTGTAGTGGACGAGCGGTACCTGTATTCTGGAGTTTTGAGGGTGAGCACTGTCGATAATACTGGTGTCTGTAGTGGACGACCGGTACCTGTACCTCTGGAGTTTGAAATTGTGCGCTGTCAACAATACTAGTGTCTGTAGTGGACGAGCAGTACCTGTACTTCTGGAGCTTTTAGACTGTGCGCTGCCAATAATACTAGTGTCTGTAATGGACGAGCGGTACCTGTAATTCTGGAGTTTTGAGGGTGAGCATCGTCAATAATACTAGTGTCTGTAGTGGACGAGTGTTATCTGTGAGACTGATCGCCATCAATAATACTAGTGTCTGTAGTGGACGAGCGGTACCTGTACTTCTGGAGCTTTGAGACTGGGCATAGTCTATAATACTAATGTCGGTAGTGGACGAGTGATACATGTACTTCTGGAGCCTTGAGACTGTGCGCTGTCAATAATACTAGTGTCTGCAGTGGACGAGCGGTACCTGTATTTCTGGAACTTTGAGACTGAGCGCTGTCAAGAATACTAGTGTCTGTAGTGGACGAGCGGTACCTGTACTTCTGGAGCTTTTAGACTATGTGCTGCCAATAATACTAGTGTCTGTAGTGGAAGAGCGGTACCTGTAATTCTGGAGCATTAAGGGTGAGCATCGTCAATAATGCTAGTGTCTGTAGTCGACGAGTGGCACCTGTACTTCTGGAGTTTTAAAACTGAGCATCGTCAATAATACTAGTGTCTGTAGTGGACGAGTGGTATATGTGAGACTGAGCGCCATCAATAATACTAGTGTCTGTAGTGGGAGAGCTGTACCTGTACTTCTTGAGCTTTGAGACTGAGCATCGTCAATAATACATATGTCTGTAATGGACGAGTGGTATCTGTGAGCTTTGAGACTGAGCATCATCAATAATACTAGTGTCTGTATTGGAGGAGTGATATCTGTACCTCTGGAGCTTTGAGACTGAGTGTTGTCAATGTTACTA
Organism: Chaetoderma sp. LZ-2023a; assembly: GCA_034401795.1. NCBI lineage: Eukaryota > Metazoa > Mollusca > Caudofoveata > Chaetodermatida > Chaetodermatidae > Chaetoderma > Chaetoderma sp. LZ-2023a. Next base: position 12,149,030 of record CM067360.1, on the reverse strand, counting down.
GTGTCTGTAGTGGACGACTGCTACCTGTATTTCTGGAGCTTTGAAAGTGAGCATCGTCAATAATACTAGTGTCTGTATTGGCGGAGCGATATCTGTACCTCTGGAGCTTTGAGACTGAGCGCTGCCAATGTTACAAGTGTCTGTAGTGGACGAGTGGTACCTGTACTTCCGGAGCTTTGAGACTGAGCACTGTCAATAATACTAGTGTCTGTAGTGGACGAGCGGTACCTGTACGTCTGGAGCTTTTAGACTATGCGCTGCCAATAATACTAATGTATGTAGTGGACGAGTGGTACCTGTACCTTTGGACATTTGAAAGTGAGCATCGTCAATAATACTAGTGTCTGTAGTGGACGAGCGGTACGTGTAATTCTGGAGCTTTGAGGGTGAGCATCGTCAATAATACTGGTGTCTGTGGTGGACGAGCGGTACCTGTACTTTTAGAGCTTTTAGACTGAGCGCTGTCAATAATACTAGTGTCTGTAGTGGACGAGTGGTACCTGTATTTCTGGAGCTTTGAGACTGAGCATCATCAATGATACTAGTGTCTGTAGTGGACGAGCGGTACCTGTACCTCTGGAGCCTTTAGACTGTGCGCTATCAATAATACTAGTGTCTGTAGTGGACGGGCGGTAGCTGTACTTTTGGAGCTTTGAAAGTGAGCATCGTCAATAATACTAGTGTCTGTAGTGGACGAGTGGTACCTGTATTTCTGGAGCTTTGAGACTGAGCATCATCAATGATACTAGTGTCTGTAGTGGACGAGCAGTACCTGTACTTCTGGAGCTTTTAGACTGTGCGCTGCCAATAATACTAGTGTCTGTAATGGACGACCGGTACCTGTAATTCTGGAGCATTGAGGGTGAGCATCGTCAATAATACTGATGTCTGTGGTGGACGAGCGGTACCTGTACTTTTAGAGCTTTGAGACTGAGAATCGTCAATACTACTAGTGTCTGTAGTCGACGAGTGGTACCTTTACTACTGGAGCTTTGAGATTGAGCGCTGTCAATAATACTAGTGTCTGTAGTGGACGAGCGGTACCTGTCCTTCTGGAGCTTTGAGACTGAGCATCGTCAATAATACTAATGTCTGTAGTGGACGAGTGGTACCTGTACTTCCATAGCTTTGAGACTGAGCACTATCAATAATACTAGTGGCTGTAGTGGACGAGCGGTACCTGTATTTCTGGAGCTTTTAGACTCTGCGCTGCCAATAATATTAGTGTCTGTAGTGGACGAGCTGTACATGTACTTCTTGAGGTTTGAGACTGAGAATTTTCAATACTACTAGTGTCTGTATTGGCGGAGCGATATCTGTACCTCTGGAGCTTTGAGACTGAGCGCTGTCAATGTTACAAGTGTCTGTAGTGGACGAGTGGTACCTGTACTTCCGGAGCTTTGAGACTGAGCACTGTCAATAATACTAGTGTCTGTAGTGGACGAGCGGTACCTGTACGTCTGGAGCTTTTAGACTATGCGCTGCCAATAATACTAATGTATGTAGTGGACGAGTGGTACCTGTACCTTTGGAGCTTTGAAAGTGAGCATCGTCAATAATACTAGTGTCTGTAGTGGACGAGCGGTACGTGTAATTCTGGAGCTTTGAGGGTGAGCATCGTCAATAATACTGGTGTCTGTGGTGGACGAGCGGTACCTGTACTTTTAGAGCTTTTAGACTGAGCGCCGTCAATAATACTAGTCTCTGTAGTCGACGAGTGGTACCTGCAATTCTGGATCTTTTAGACTGAGCGACGTCAATAATCCTAGTGTCTGTAGTAGACGAGCGGCACCTGTACTTCTGGAGCTTAGAGACTGAGCATCGTCAATAATACTAGGGTCTGTAGTGGACGAGCGGTACCTGTACTTCAGGAGCCTTGAGACTGAGCGCTGTCAATAATACTAGTGTCTGTAGTGGACGAGAAGTACCTGTATTTCTGGAGCTTTGAGACTGAGCATCATCAATAATACTAGTGTCTGTAGTGGACGAGCGGGACCTGTACTTCTGGAGTCTTTAGACTGTCCGCTGTCAATAATACTAATGTCTGTAGTGGACGGGCGGTACCTGTACCTTTGGAGCTTTGAAAGTGAGCATCGTCAATAATACTAGTGTCTGTAGTGGACGAGTGGTACATGTACTTCTGGAGCCTTGAGACTGTGCGCTGTCAATAATACTAGTGTCTGCAGTGGACGAGCGGTACCTGTCCTTCTGGAGCTTTGAGACTGAGCATCGTCAATAATACTAATGTCTGTAGTGGACGAGTGGTACATGTACTTCTGGAGCTTTGAGACTGTGCGCTGTCAATAATACTAGTGTCTGCAGTGGGCGAGCGGTACTTGTACGTCTGGAGCTTTTAGACTATGCGCTGCCAATAATACTAATGTATGTAGTGGACGAGTGGTACCTGTACCTTTGGAGCTTTGAAAGTGAGCATCGTCAATAATACTAGTGTCTGTAGTGGACGAGCGGTATCTGTACTTCTGGAGCTTTGAGACTGAGCGCTGTCAATAATACTAGAGTCTAGTGGACGACCGGTACCTGTACTTCTAGAGATTTTAGACTGAGCACCGTCAATAATACTAGTGTCTGCAGTGGACGAGCGGTACCTGTATTTCTGGAGAGTTGAGACTGAGCGCTGTCAATAATACTAGTGTCTGTAGTGGACGAGTGGTACCTGTACTTCCGTAGCTTTGAGACTGAGCACTGTCAATAATACTAGTGTCTGTAGTGGACGAGCGGTACCTGTATTTCTGGAGCTTTTAGACTCTGCGCTGCCAATAATACTAGTGTCTGTAGTGGACGAGCTGTTCCTGTACTTCTTGAGGTTTGAGACTGAGAATTTTCAATACTACTAGTGTCTGTATTGGCGGAGCGATATCTGTACCTCTGGAGCTTTGAGACTGAGCGCTGTCAATGTTACAAGTGTCTGTAGTGGACGAGTGGTACCTGTACTTCCGGAGCTTTGAGACTGAGCACTGTCAATAATACTAGTGTCTGTAGTGGACGAGCGGTACCTGTACGTCTGGAGCTTTTAGACTATGCGCTGCCAATAATACTAATGTATGTAGTGGACGAGTGGTACCTGTACCTTTGGAGCTTTGAAAGTGAGCATCGTCAATAATACTAGTGTCTGTAGTGGACGAGCGGTACGTGTAATTCTGGAGCTTTGAGGGTGAGCATCGTCAATAATACTGGTGTCTGTGGTGGACGAGCGGTACCTGTACTTTTAGAGCTTTTAGACTGAGCGCCGTCAATAATACTAGTCTCTGTAGTCGACGAGTGGTACCTGCAATTCTGGATCTTTTAGACTGAGCGACGTCAATAATCCTAGTGTCTGTAGTAGACGAGTGGCACCTGTACTTCTGGAGCTTAGAGACTGAGCATCGTCAATAATACTAGGGTCTGTAGTGGACGAGCGGTACCTGTACTTCAGGAGCCTTGAGACTGAGCGCTGTCAATAATACTAGTGTCTGTAGTGGACGAGAAGTACCTGTATTTCTGGAGCTTTGAGACTGAGCATCATCAATAATACTAGTGTCTGTAGTGGACGAGCGGGACCTGTACTTCTGGAGTCTTTAGACTGTCCGCTGTCAATAATACTAATGTCTGTAGTGGACGGGCGGTACCTGTACCTTTGGAGCTTTGAAAGTGAGCATCGTCAATAATACTAGTGTCTGTAGTGGACGAGTGGTACATGTACTTCTGGAGCCTTGAGACTGTGCGCTGTCAATAATACTAGTGTCTGCAGTGGACGAGCGGTACCTGTCCTTCTGGAGCTTTGAGACTGAGCATCGTCAATAATACTAATGTCTGTAGTGGACGAGTGGTACATGTACTTCTGGAGCTTTGAGACTGTGCGCTGTCAATAATACTAGTGTCTGCAGTGGACGAGCGGTACCTGTATTTCTGGAGATTTGAGACTGAGCGCTGTCAATAATACTAGTGTCTGTAGTGGACGAGTGGTACCTGTACTTCCGGAGCTTTGAGACTGAGCACTGTCAATAATACTAGTGGCTGTAGTGGACGAGCGGTACCTGTATTTCTGGAGCTTTTAGACTCTGCGCTGCCAATAATATTAGTGTCTGTAGTGGACGAGCTGTACATGTACTTCTTGAGGTTTGAGACTGAGAATTTTCAATACTACTAGTGTCTGTATTGGCGGAGCGATATCTGTACCTCTGGAGCTTTGAGACTGAGCGCTGTCAATGTTACAAGTGTCTGTAGTGGACGAGTGGTACCTGTACTTCCGGAGCTTTGAGACTGAGCACTGTCAATAATACTAGTGTCTGTAGTGGACGAGCGGTACCTGTACGTCTGGAGCTTTTAGACTATGCGCTGCCAATAATACTAATGTATGTAGTGGACGAGTGGTACCTGTACCTTTGGAGCTTTGAAAGTGAGCATCGTCAATAATACTAGTGTCTGTAGTGGACGAGCGGTACGTGTAATTCTGGAGCTTTGAGGGTGAGCATCGTCAATAATACTGGTGTCTGTGGTGGACGAGCGGTACCTGTACTTTTAGAGCTTTTAGACTGAGCGCCGTCAATAATACTAGTCTCTGTAGTCGACGAGTGGTACCTGCAATTCTGGATCTTTTAGACTGAGCGACGTCAATAATCCTAGTGTCTGTAGTAGACGAGAAGTACCTGTATTTCTGGAGCTTTGAGACTGAGCATCATCAATAATACTAGTGTCTGTAGTGGACGAGCGGGACCTGTACTTCTGGAGTCTTTAGACTGTCCGCTGTCAATAATACTAATGTCTGTAGTGGACGGGCGGTACCTGTACCTTTGGAGCTTTGAAAGTGAGCATCGTCAATAATACTAGTGTCTGTAGTGGACGAGCGGTATCTGTACTTCTGGAGCTTTGAGACTGAGCGCTGTCAATAATACTAGAGTTTAGTGGACGACCGGTACCTGTACTTCTAGAGATTTTAGACTGAGCACCGTCAATAATACTAGTGTCTGCAGTGGACGAGCGGTACCTGTATTTCTGGAGAGTTGAGACTGAGCGCTGTCAATAATACTAGTGTCTGTAGTGGACGAGTGGTACCTGTACTTCCGTAGCTTTGAGACTGAGCACTGTCAATAATACTAGTGTCTGTAGTGGACGAGCGGTACCTGTATTTCTGGAGCTTTTAGACTCTGCGCTGCCAATAATACTAGTGTCTGTAGTGGACGAGCTGTACCTGTACTTCTTGAGGTTTGAGACTGAGAATTTTCAATACTCCTAGTGTCTGTATTGGCGGAGCGATATCTGTACCTCTGGAGCTTTGAGACTGAGCGCTGCCAATGTTACAAGTGTCTGTAGTGGACGAGTGGTACCTGTACTTCCGGAGCTTTGACACTGAGCACTGTCAATAATACTAGTGTCTGTAGTGGACGAGTGGTACCTGTACGTCTGGAGCTTTTAGACTATGCGCTGCCAATAATACTAATGTATGTAGTGGACGAGTGGTACCTGTACCTTTGGAGCTTTGAAAGTGAGCATCGTCAATAATACTAGTGTCTGTAGTGGACGAGCGGTACGTGTAATTCTGGAGCTTTGAGGGTGAGCATCGTCAATAATACTGGTGTCTGTGGTGGACGAGCGGTACCTGTACTTTTAGAGCTTTTAGACTGAGCGCCGTCAATAATACTAGTCTCTGTAGTCGACGAGTGGTACCTGCAATTCTGGAGCTTTTAGACTGAGCGACGTCAATAATCCTAGTGTCTGTAGTAGACGACTGGCACCTGTACTTCTGGAGCTTAGAGACTGAGCATCGTCAATAATACTAGGGTCTGTAGTGGACGAGCGGTACCTGTACTTCAGGAGCCTTGAGACTGAGCGCTGTCAATAATACTAGTGTCTGTAGTGGACGAGAGGTACCTGTATTTCTGGAGCTTTGAGACTGAGCATCATCAATAATACTAGTGTCTGTAGTGGGCGAGCGGGACCTGTACTTCTGGAGTCTTTAGACTGTCCGCTGTCAATAATACTAATGTCTGTAGTGGACGGGCGGTACCTGTACCTTTGGAGCTTTGAAAGTGAGCAACGTCAATAATACTAGTGTCTGTAGTGGACGAGCGGTATCTGTACTTCTGGAGCTTTGAGACTGAGCGCTGTCAATAATACTAGAGTCTAGTGGACGACCGGTACCTGTACTTCTAGAGATTTTAGACTGAGCACCGTCAATAATACTAGTGTCTGTAGTGGACGAGCGGTACCTGTACTTCTGGAGCTTTTAGACTGTGCGCTACCAATAATACTAGTGTCTGTAGTGGACGAGCGGTACCTGTAATTCTGGAGTTTTGAGGGTGAGCATCGTCAATAATACTAGTGTATGTAGTGGACGAACGGTACCTGTACTTCTACAGATTTTAGACTGAGCACCGTCAATAATACTAGTGTCTGTAGTGGACGAGCGGTACCTGTATTTCTGGAGCTTTTAGACTCTGCGCTGCCAATAATACTAGTGTCTGTAGTGGACGAGCTGTACCTGTACTTCTTGAGGTTTGAGACTGAGAATTTTCAATACTACTAGTGTCTGTATTGGCGGAGCGATATCTGTACCTCTGGAGCTTTGAGACTGAGCGCTGTCAATGTTACAAGTGTCTGTAGTGGACGAGTGGTACCTGTACTTCCGGAGCTTTGAGACTGAGCACTGTCAATAATACTAGTGTCTGTAGTGGACGAGCGGTACCTGTACGTCTGGAGCTTTTAGACTATCCGCTGCCAATAATACTAATGTATGTAGTGGACGAGTGGTACCTGTACCTTTGGAGCTTTGAAAGTGAGCATCGTCAATAATACTAGTGTCTGTAGTGGACGAGCGGTACGTGTAATTCTGGAGCTTTGAGGGTGAGCATCGTCAATAATACTGGTGTCTGTGGTGGACGAGCGGTACCTGTACTTTTAGAGCTTTTAGACTGAGCGCCGTCAATAATACTAGTCTCTGTAGTCGACGAGTGGTACCTGCAATTCTGGAGCTTTTAGACTGGGCGACGTCAATAATCCTAGTGTCTGTAGTAGACGAGTGGCACCTGTACTTCTGGAGCTTAGAGACTGAGCATCGTCAATAATACTAGGGTCTGTAGTGGACGAGCGGTACCTGTACTTCAGGAGCCTTGAGACTGAGCGCTGTCAATGATACTAGTGTCTGTAGTGGACGAGAGGTACCTGTATTTCTGGAGCTTTGAGACTGAGCATCATCAATAATACTAGTGTCTGTAGTGGACGAGCGGGACCTGTACTTCTGGAGCTTTGAGACTGAGCGCTGTCAATAATACTAGTGTCTGTAGTGGACGAGCGGTACCTGTACCTCTGGAGTTTGAGATTGTGGGCTGTCAACAATACTAGTGTCTGTAGTGGACGAGCGGTACCTGTACTTCTGGAGCTTTTAGACTGTGCGCTACCAATAATACTAGTGTATGTAGTGGACGAGCGGTACCTGTAATTCTGGAGTTTTGAGGGTGAGCATCGTCAATAATACTGGTGTCTGTAGTGGACGACTGGTACCTGTACTTCTAGAGATTTTAGACTGAGCACCGTCAATAATACTAGTGTCTGTAGTGGACGAGCGGTACCTGTACCTCTGGAGTTTGAGATTGTGCGCTGTCAATAATACTAGTGTCTGTAGTGGGAGAGCTGTACCTATACTTCTTGAGCTTTGAGACTGAGCATCGTCAATAATACTAGTGTCTGTATTGGCGGAGCGATATCTGTACCTTATAGCTTTGAGACTGAGCGCTGTCAACGTTACAAGTGTCTGTAATGGACGAGTGGTACCTGTACTTGCGGAGCTTTGAGACTGAGCACTGTCAATAATACTAGTGTCCATAGTGGACGAGCGATACCTGTACTTCTGGAGATTTAGACTGTGCGCTGCCAATAATACTAGTGTCTGTAGTGGACGAGCGGTACCTGTATTCTGGAGTTTTGAGGGTGAGCATCGTCGATAATACTGGTGTCTGTAGTGGACGACGGTACCTGTACTTCTAGAGATTTTAGACTGAGCACCGTCAATAATACTAGTGTCTGTAGTGGACGAGCGGCACCTGTACCTCTGGAGTTTGAAATTGTGCGCTGTCAACAATACTAGTGTCTGTAGTGGACGAGCAGTACCTGTACTTCTGGAGCTTTTAGACTGTGCGCTGCCAATAATACTAGTGTCTGTAATGGACGAGCGGTACCTGTAATTCTGTAGTTTTGAGGGTGAGCATCGTCAATAATACTAGTGTCTGTAGTGGACGAGTGTTATCTGTGAGACTGAGCGCCATCAATAATACTAGTGTATGTAGTGGGAGAGATGTACCTATACTTCTTGAGCTTTGAGACTGAGCATCGTCAATAATACTAGTGTCTGTAGTGGACGAGCGGTACCTGTACTTCTGGAGCTTTGAGACTGGGCATCGTCTATAATACTAATGTCGGTAGTGGACGAGTGATACATGTACTTCTGGAGCCTTGAGACTGTGCGCTGTCAATAATACTAGTGTCTGCAGTGGACGAGCGGTACCTGTATTTCTGGAACTTTGAGACTGAGCGCTCTCAAGAATACTAGTGTCTGTAGTGGACGAGCGGTACCTGTACTTCTGGAGCTTTTAGACTATGTGCTGCCAATAATACTAGTGTCTGTAGTGGAAGAGCGGTACCTGTAATTCTGGAGCATTGAGGGTGAGCATCGTCAATAATGCTAGTGTCTGTAGTCGACGAGTGGCACCTGTACTTCTGGAGTTTTGAAACTGAGCATCGTCAATAATACTAGTGTCTGTAGTGGACGAGTGGTATATGTGAGACTGAGCGCCATCCATAATACTAGTGTCTGTAGTGGGAGAGCTGTACCTGTACTTCTTGAGCTTTGAGACTGAGCATCGTCAATAATACATATGTCTGTAATGGACGAGTGGTATCTGTGAGCTTTGAGACTGAGCATCATCAATAATACTAGTGTCTGTATTGGAGGAGTGATATCTGTACCTCTGGAGCTTTGAGACTGAGTGTTGTCAATGTTACTAGTGTCTGTAGTGGACGACTGCTACCTGTATTTCTGGAGCTTTGAAAGTGAGCATCGTCAATAATACTAGTGTCTGTAGTGCACGACCGGTACCTGTACTTCAGGAGCTTTGAGACTGAGCATCGTCAATAATACTAGGGTCTGTAGTGGACGAGCGGTACCTGTACTTCTGGAGCCTTGAGACTGAGCGCTGTCAATAATACTAGTGTCTGTAGTGGACGAGTGGTACCTGTATTTCTGGAGCTTTGAGACTGAGCATCATCAATGATACTAGTGTCTGTAGTGGACGAGCGGTACCTGTACATCTGGAGCCTTTAGACTGTGCGCTATCAATAATACTAGTGTCTGTAGTGGACGGGCGGTACCTGTACTTTTGGAGCTTTGAAAGTGAGCATCGTCAATAATACTAGTGTCTGTAGTGGACGAGTGGTACCTGTATTTCTGGAGCTTTGAGACTGAGCATCATCAATGATACTAGTGTCTGTAGTGGACGAGCAGTACCTGTACTTCTGGAGCTTTTAGACTGTGCGCTGCCAATAATACAAGTGTCTGTAATGGACGACCGGTACCTGTAATTCTGGAGCATTGAGGGTGAGCATCGTCAATAATCCTGATGTCTGTGGTGGACGAGCGGTACCTGTACTTTTAGAGCTTTGAGACTGAGAATCGTCCATACTACTAGTGTCTGTAGTCGACGAGTGGTACCTTTACGACTGGAGCTTTGAGATTGAGCGCTGTCAATAATACTAGTGTCTGTAGTGGACGAGCGGTACCTGTCCTTCTGGAGCTTTGAGACTGAGTATCGTCAATAATACTAGAGTATGTAGTGGACGAGCGGTATATGTACATCTGGAGTTTGAGATTGTGCGCTGTCAAAAATACTAGTGTCTGTAGTGGACGAGCGGTACCTGTATTTCTGGAGCTTTTAGACTCTGCGCTGCCAATAATACTAGTGTCTGTAGTGGACGAGCTGTACCTGTACTTCTTGAGGTGTGAGACTGAGAATTTTCAATACTACTAGTGTCTGTATTAGCGGAGCGATATCTGTAGCTCTGGAGCTTTGAGACTGAGCGCTGCCAATGTTACAAGTGTCTGTAGTGGACGAGTGGTACCTGTACTTCCGGAGCTTTGAGACTGAGCACTGTCAATAATACTAGTGTCTGTAGTGGACGAGCGGTACCTGTACGTCTGGAACTTTTAGACTATGCGCTGCCAATAATACTAATGTAAGTAGTGGACGAGTGGTACCTGTACCTTTGGAGCTTTGAAAGTGAGCATCGTCAATAATACTAGTGTCTGTATAGGACGAGCGGTACGTGTAATTCTGGAGCTTTGAGGGTGAGCATCGTCAATAATACTGGTGTCTGTGGTGGACGAGCGGTACCTGTACTTTTAGAGCTTTTAGACTGAGCGCCGCCAATAATACTAGTCTCTGTAGTCGACGAGTGGTACCTGCAATTCTGGAGCTTTTAAACTGAGCGACGTCAATAATCCTAGTGTCTGTAGTAGACGAGTGGCACCTGTACTTCTGGAGCTTAGAGACTGAGCATCGTCAATAATACTAGGGTCTGTAGTGGAGGAGCGGTACCTGTACTTCAGGAGCCTTGAGACTGAGCGCTGTCAATAATACTAGTGTCTGTAGTGGACGAGAGGTACCTGTATTTCTGGAGCTTTGAGACTGAGCATCATCAATAATACTAGTGTCTGTAGTGGACGAGCGGGACCTGTACTTCTGGAGTCTTTAGACTGTCCGCTGTCAATAATACTAGAGTCTAGTGGACGACCGGTACCTGTACTTCTAGAGATTTTAGACTGAGCACCGTCAATAATACTAGTCTCTGTAGTGGACGAGCGGTACCTGTACTTCTGGAGCTTTTAGACTGTGCGCTACCAATAATACTAGTGTCTGTAGTGGACGAGCGGTACCTGTAATTCTGGAGTTTTGAGGGTGAGCATCGTCAATAATACTAGTGTATGTAGTGGACGAGCGGTACCTGTACTTTTAGAGCTTTTAGACTGAGCGCCCTCAATAATACTAGTCTCTGTAGTCGACGAGTGGTACCTGCAATTCTGGAGCTTTTAGACTGAGCGACGTCAATAATCCTAGTGTCTGTAGTAGACGAGTGGCACCTGTACTTCTGGAGCTTAGAGACTGAGCATTGTCAATAATACTAGGGTCTGTAGTGGACGAGCGGTACCTGTACTTCAGGAGCCTTGAGACTGAGCGCTGTCAATAATACTAGTGTCTGTAGTCGACGAGTGGTACCTGCAATTCTGGATCTTTTAGACTGAGCGACGTCAATAATCCTAGTGTCTGTAGTAGACGAGAAGTACCTGTATTTCTGGAGCTTTGAGACTGAGCATCATCAATAATACTAGTGTCTGTAGTGGACGAGCGGGACCTGTACTTCTGGAGTCTTTAGACTGTCCGCTGTCAATAATACTAATGTCTGTAGTGGACGGGCGGTACCTGTACCTTTGGAGCTTTGAAAGTGAGCATCGTCAATAATACTAGTGTCTGTAGTGGACGAGCGGTATCTGTACTTCTGGAGCTTTGAGACTGAGCGCTGTCAATAATACTAGAGTCTAGTGGACGACCGGTACCTGTACTTCTAGAGATTTTAGACTGAGCACCGTCAATAATACTAGTGTCTGCAGTGGACGAGCGGTACCTGTATTTCTGGAGAGTTGAGACTGAGCGCTGTCAATAATACTAGTGTCTGTAGTGGACGAGTGGTACCTGTACTTCCGTAGCTTTGAGACTGAGCACTGTCAATAATACTAGTGTCTGTAGTGGACGAGCGGTACCTGTATTTCTGGAGCTTTTAGACTCTGCGCTGCCAATAATACTAGTGTCTGTAGTGGACGAGCTGTACCTGTACTTCTTGAGGTTTGAGACTGAGAATTTTCAATACTACTAGTGTCTGTATTGGCGGAGCGATATCTGTACCTCTGGAGCTTTGAGACTGAGCGCTGCCAATGTTACAAGTGTCTGTAGTGGACGAGTGGTACCTGTACTTCCGGAGCTTTGACACTGAGCACTGTCAATAATACTAGTGTCTGTAGTGGACGAGTGGTACCTGTACGTCTGGAGCTTTTAGACTATGCGCTGCCAATAATACTAATGTATGTAGTGGACGAGTGGTACCTGTACCTTTGGAGCTTTGAAAGTGAGCATCGTCAATAATACTAGTGTCTGTAGTGGACGAGCGGTACGTGTAATTCTGGAGCTTTGAGGGTGAGCATCGTCAATAATACTGGTGTCTGTGGTGGACGAGCGGTACCTGTACTTTTAGAGCTTTTAGACTGAGCGCCGTCAATAATACTAGTCTCTGTAGTCGACGAGTGGTACCTGCAATTCTGGAGCTTTTAGACTGAGCGACGTCAATAATCCTAGTGTCTGTAGTAGACGAGTGGCACCTGTACTTCTGGAGCTTAGAGACTGAGCATCGTCAATAATACTAGGGTCTGTAGTGGACGAGCGGTACCTGTACTTCAGGAGCCTTGAGACTGAGCGCTGTCAATAATACTAGTGTCTGTAGTGGACGAGAGGTACCTGTATTTCTGGAGCTTTGAGACTGAGCATCATCAATAATACTAGTGTCTGTAGTGGACGAGCGGGACCTGTACTTCTGGAGTCTTTAGACTGTCCGCTGTCAATAATACTAATGTCTGTAGTGGACGGGCGGTACCTGTACCTTTGGAGCTTTGAAAGTGAGCAACGTCAATAATACTAGTGTCTGTAGTGGACGAGCGGTATCTGTACTTCTGGAGCTTTGAGACTGAGCGCTGTCAATAATACTAGAGTCTAGTGGACGACCGGTACCTGTACTTCTAGAGATTTTAGACTGAGCACCGTCAATAATACTAGTGTCTGTAGTGGACGAGCGGTACCTGTACTTCTGGAGCTTTTAGACTGTGCGCTACCAATAATACTAGTGTCTGTAGAGGACGAGCGGTACCTGTAATTCTGGAGTTTTGAGGGTGAGCATCGTCAATAATACTAGTGTATGTAGTGGACGAACGGTACCTGTACTTCTACAGATTTTAGACTGAGCACCGTCAATAATACTAGTGTCTGTAGTGGACGAGCGGTACCTGTATTTCTGGAGCTTTTAGACTCTGCGCTGCCAATAATACTAGTGTCTGTAGTGGACGAGCTGTACCTGTACTTCTTGAGGTTTGAGACTGAGAATTTTCAATACTACTAGTGTCTGTAGTGGCCGAGCGGTACCTGTACGTCTGGAGCTTTTAGACTATCCGCTGCCAATAATACTAATGTATGTAGTGGACGAGTGGTACCTGTACCTTTGGAGCTTTGAAAGTGAGCATCGTCAATAATACTAGTGTCTGTAGTGGACGAGCAGTACGTGTAATTCTGGAGCTTTGAGGGTGAGCATCGTCAATAATACTGGTGTCTGTGGTGGACGAGCGGTACCTGTACTTTTAGAGCTTTTAGACTGAGCGCCGTCAATAATACTAGTCTCTGTAGTCGACGAGTGGTACCTGCAATTCTGGAGCTTTTAGACTGAGCGACGTCAATAATCCTAGTGTCTGTAGTAGACGAGTGGCACCTGTACTTCTGGAGCTTAGAGACTGAGCATCGTCAATAATACTAGGGTCTGTAGTGGACGAGCGGTACCTGTACTTCAGGAGCCTTGAGACTGAGCGCTGTCAATGATACTAGTGTCTGTAGTGGACGAGAGGTACCTGTATTTCTGGAGCTTTGAGACTGAGCATCATCAATAATACTAGTGTCTGTAGTGGACGAGCGGGACCTGTACTTCTGGAGTCTTTAGACTGTCCGCTGTCAATAATACTAATGTCTGTAGTGGACGGGCGGTACCTGTACCTTTGGAGCTTTGAAAGTGAGCATCGTGAATAATACTAGTGTCTGTAGTGGACGAGCGGTATCTGTACTTCTGGAGCTTTGAGACTGAGCGCTGTCAATAATACTAGAGTCTAGTGGAGGACCGGTACCTGTACTTCTAGAGATTTTAGACTGAGCACCGTCAATAATACTAGTCTCTGCAGTGGACGAGCGGTACCTGTATTTCTGGAGAGTTGAGACTGAGCGCTGTCAATAATACTAGTGTCTGTAGTGGACGAGTGGTACCTGTACTTCCGTAGCTTTGAGACTGAGCACTGTCAATAATACTAGTGTCTGTAGTGGACGAGCGGTACCTGTATTTCTGGAGCTTTTAGACTCTGCGCTGCCAATAATACTAGTGTCTGTAGTGGACGAGCTGTACCTGTACTTCTTGAGGTTTAAGACTGAGAATTTTCAATACTACTAGTGTCTGTATTGGCGGAGCGATATCTGTACCTCTGGAGCTTTGAGACTGAGCGCTGCCAATGTTACAAGTGTCTGTAGTGGACGAGTGGTACCTGTACTTCCGGAGCTTTGAGACTGAGCACTGTCAATAATACTAGTGTCTGTAGTGGACGAGCGGTACCTGTACGTCTGGAGCTTTTAGACCTTGCGCTGCCAATAATACTAATGTATGTAGTGGACGAGTGGTACCTGTACCTTTGGAGCTTTGAAAGTGAGCATCGTCAATAATACTAGTGTCTGTAGTGGACGAGCGGTACGTGTAATTCTGGAGCTTTGAGGGTGAGCATCGTCAATAATACTGGTGTCTGTGGTGGACGAGCGGTACCTGTACTTTTAGAGCTTTTAGACTGAGCGCCGTCAATAATACTAGTCTCTGTAGTCGACGAGTGGTACCTGCAATTCTGGAGCTTTTAGACTGAGCGACGTCAATAATCCTAGTGTCTGTAGTAGACGAGTGGCACCTGTACTTCTGGAGCTTAGAGACTGAGCATCGTCAATAATACTAGGGTCTGTAGTGGACGAGCGGTACCTGTACTTCAGGAGCCTTGAGACTGAGCGCTGTCAATAATACTAGTGTCTGTAGTGGACGAGAGGTACCTGTATTTCTGGAGCTTTGAGACTGAGCATCATCAATAATACTAGTGTCTGTAGTGGGCGAGCGGGACCTGTACTTCTGGAGTCTTTAGACTGTCCGCTGTCAATAATACTAATGTCTGTAGTGGACGGGCGGTACCTGTACCTTTGGAGCTTTGAAAGTGAGCAACGTCAATAATACTAGTGTCTGTAGTGGACGAGCGGTATCTGTACTTCTGGAGCTTTGAGACTGAGCGCTGTCAATAATACTAGAGTCTAGTGGACGACTGGTACCTGTACTTCTAGAGATTTTAGACTGAGCACCGTCAATAATACTAGTGTCTGTAGTGGACGAGCGGTACCTGTACTTCTGGAGCTTTTAGACTGTGCGCTACCAATACTACTAGTGTCTGTAGTGGACGAGCGGTACCTGTAATTCTGGAGTTTTGAGGGTGAGCATCGTCAATAATACTAGTGTATGTAGTGGACGAACGGTACCTGTACTTCTAGAGATTTTAGACTGAGCACCGTCAATAATACTAGTGTCTGTAGTGGACGAGCGGTACCTGTATTTCTGGAGCTTTTAGACTCTGCGCTGCCAATAATACTAGTGTCTGTAGTGGACGAGCTGTACCTGTACTTCTTGAGGTTTGAGACTGAGAATTTTCAATACTACTAGTGTCTGTATTGGCGGAGCGATATCTGTACCTCTGGAGCTTTGAGACTGAGCGCTGTCAATGTTACAAGTGTCTGTAGTGGACGAGCGGTACCTGTATTTCTGGAGCTTTTAGACTCTGCCCTGCCAATAATACTAGTGTCTGTAGTGGACGAGCTGTACCTGTACTTCTTGAGGTTTAAGACTGAGAATTTTCAATACTACTAGTGTCTGTATTGGCGGAGCGATATCTGTACCTCTGGAGCTTTGAGACTGAGCGCTGCCAATGTTACAAGTGTCTGTAGTGGACGAGTGGTACCTGTACTTCCGGAGCTTTGAGACTGAGCACTGTCAATAATACTAGTGTCTGTAGTGGACGAGCGGTACCTGTACGTCTGGAGCTTTTAGACCTTGCGCTGCCAATAATACTAATGTATGTAGTGGACGAGTGGTACCTGTACCTTTGGAGCTTTGAAAGTGAGCATCGTCAATAATACTAGTGTCTGTAGTGGACGAGCGGTACGTGTAATTCTGGAGCTTTGAGGGTGAGCATCGTCAATAATACTGGTGTCTGTGGTGGACGAGCGGTACCTGTACTTTTAGAGCTTTTAGACTGAGCGCCGTCAATAATACTAGTCTCTGTAGTCGACGAGTGGTACCTGCAATTCTGGAGCTTTTAGACTGAGCGACGTCAATAATCCTAGTGTCTGTAGTAGACGAGTGGCACCTGTACTTCTGGAGCTTAGAGACTGAGCATCGTCAATAATACTAGGGTCTGTAGTGGACGAGCGGTACCTGTACTTCAGGAGCCTTGAGACTGAGCGCTGTCAATAATACTAGTGTCTGTAGTGGACGAGAGGTACCTGTATTTCTGGAGCTTTGAGACTGAGCATCATCAATAATACTAGTGTCTGTAGTGGGCGAGCGGGACCTGTACTTCTGGAGTCTTTAGACTGTCCGCTGTCAATAATACTAATGTCTGTAGTGGACGGGCGGTACCTGTACCTTTGGAGCTTTGAAAGTGAGCAACGTCAATAATACTAGTGTCTGTAGTGGACGAGCGGTATCTGTACTTCTGGAGCTTTGAGACTGAGCGCTGTCAATAATACTAGAGTCTAGTGGACGACTGGTACCTGTACTTCTAGAGATTTTAGACTGAGCACCGTCAATAATACTAGTGTCTGTAGTGGACGAGCGGTACCTGTACTTCTGGAGCTTTTAGACTGTGCGCTACCAATACTACTAGTGTCTGTAGTGGACGAGCGGTACCTGTAATTCTGGAGTTTTGAGGGTGAGCATCGTCAATAATACTAGTGTATGTAGTGGACGAACGGTACCTGTACTTCTAGAGATTTTAGACTGAGCACCGTCAATAATACTAGTGTCTGTAGTGGACGAGCGGTACCTGTATTTCTGGAGCTTTTAGACTCTGCGCTGCCAATAATACTAGTGTCTGTAGTGGACGAGCTGTACCTGTACTTCTTGAGGTTTGAGACTGAGAATTTTCAATACTACTAGTGTCTGTATTGGCGGAGCGATATCTGTACCTCTGGAGCTTTGAGACTGAGCGCTGTCAATGTTACAAGTGTCTGTAGTGGACGAGTGGTACCTGTACTTCCGGAGCTGTGAGACTGAGCACTGTCAATAATACTAGTGTCTGTAGTGGACGAGCGGTACCTGTACGTCTGGAGCTTTTAGACTATCCGCTGCCAATAATACTAATGTATGTAGTGGACGAGTGGTACCTGTACCTTTGGAGCTTTGAAAGTGAGCATCGTCAATAATACTAGTGTCTGTAGTGGACGAGCGGTACGTGTAATTCTGGAGCTTTGAGGGTGAGCATCGTCAATAATACTGGTGTCTGTGGTGGACGAGCGGTACCTGTACTTTTAGAGCTTTTAGACTGAGCGCCGTCAATAATACTAGTCTCTGTAGTCGACGAGTGGTACCTGCAATTCTGGAGCTTTTAGACTGAGCGATGTCAATAATCCTAGTGTCTGTAGTAGACGAGTGGCACCTGTACTTCTGGAGCTTAGAGACTGAGCATCGTCAATAATACTAGGGTCTGTAGTGGACGAGCGGTACCTGTACTTCAGGAGCCTTGAGACTGAGCGCTGTCAATGATACTAGTGTCTGTAGTGGACGAGAGGTACCTGTATTTCTGGAGCTTTGAGACTCTGCGCTGCCAATAATACTAGTGTCTGTAGTGGACGAGCTGTACCTGTACTTCTTGAGGTTTGAGACTGAGAATTTTCAATACTACTAGTGTCTGTATTGGCGGAGCGATATCTGTACCTCTGGAGCTTTGAGACTGAGCGCTGTCAATGTTACAAGTGTCTGTAGTGGACGAGTCGTACCTGTACTTCCGGAGCTTTGAGACTGAGCACTGTCAATAATACTAGTGTCTGTAGTGGACGAGCGGTACCTGTACGTCTGGAGCTTTTAGACTATGCGCTGCCAATAATACTAATGTATGTAGTGGACGAGTGGTACCTGTACCTTTGGAGCTTTGAAAGTGAGCATCGTCAATAATACTAGTGTCTGTAGTGGACGAGCGGTACGTGTAATTCTGGAGCTTTGAGGGCGAGCATCGTCAATAATACTGGTGTCTGTGGTGGACGAGCGGTACCTGTACTTTTAGAGCTTTTAAACTGAGCGCCGTCAATAATACTAGTCTCTGTAGTCGACGAGTGGTACCTGCAATTCTGGATCTTTTAGACTGAGCGACGTCAATAATCCTAGTGTCTGTAGTAGACGAGTGGCACCTGTACTTCTGGAGCTTAGAGACTGAGCATCGTCAATAATACTAGGGTCTGTAGTGGACGAGCGGTACCTGTACTTCAGGAGCCTTGAGACTGAGCGCTGTCAATAATACTAGTGTCTGTAGTGGACGAGAGGTACCTGTATTTCTGGAGCTTTGAGACTGAGCATCATCAAAATTACTAGTGTCTGTAGTGGACGAGCGGGACCTGTACTTCTGGAGTCTTTAGACTGTCCGCTGTCAATAATACTAATGTCTGTAGTGGACGGGCGGTACCTGTACCTTTGGAGCTTTGAAAGTGAGCATCGTCAATAATACTAGTGTCTGTAGTGGACGAGCGGTATCTGTACTTCTGGAGCTTTGAGACTGAGCGCTGTCAATAATACTAGAATCTAGTGGACGACCGGTACCTGTACTTCTAGAGATTTTAGACTGAGCACCGTCAATAATACTAGTGTCTGCAGTGCACGAGCGGTACCTGTATTTCTGGAGATTTGAGACTGAGCGCTGTCAATAATACTAGTGTCTGTAGTGGACGAGTGGTACCTGTACTTCCGTAGCTTTGAGACTGAGCACTGT
The DNA here is from genome assembly GCA_034401795.1 of Chaetoderma sp. LZ-2023a. NCBI lineage: Eukaryota > Metazoa > Mollusca > Caudofoveata > Chaetodermatida > Chaetodermatidae > Chaetoderma > Chaetoderma sp. LZ-2023a. The sequence goes on along the minus strand of CM067360.1, from coordinate 12,130,132 downwards.
CAATAATACTAGTGTCTGTAGTGGACGAGCGGTACCTGTATTTCTGGAGCTTTTAGACTCTGCGCTGCCAATAATACTAGTGTCTGTAGTGGACGAGCTGTACCTGTACTTCTTGAGGTTTGAGACTGAGAATTTTCAATACTACTAGGGTCTGTATTGGCGGAGCGATATCTGTACCTCTGGAGCTTTGAGACTGAGCGCTGTCAATGTTACAAGTGTCTGTAGTGGACGAGTGGTACCTGTACTTCCGGAGCTTTGAGACTGAGCACTGTCAATAATACTAGTGTCTGTAGTGGACGAGCGGTACCTGTACGTCTGGAGCTTTTAGACTATGCGCTGCCAATAATACTAATGTATGTAGTGGACGAGTGGTACCTGTACCTTTGGAGCTTTGAAAGTGAGCATCGTCAATAATACTAGTGTCTGTAGTGGACGAGCGGTACGTGTAATTCTGGAGCTTTGAGGGTGAGCATCGTCAATAATACTGGTGTCTGTGGTGGACGAGCGGTACCTGTACTTTTAGAGCTTTTAGACTGAGCGCCGTCAATAATACTAGTCTCTGTAGTCGACGAGTGGTACCTGCAATTCTGGAGCTTTTAGACTGAGCGACGTCAATAATCATAGTGTCTGTAGTAGACGAGTGGCACCTGTACTTCTGGAGCTTAGAGACTGAGCATCGTCAATAATACTAGGATCTGTAGTGGACGAGCGGTACCTGTACTTCAGGAGCCTTGAGACTGAGCGCTGTCAATAATACTAGTGTCTGTAGTGGACGAGAGGTACCTGTATTTCTGGAGCTTTGAGACTGAGCATCATCAATAATACTAGTGTCTGTAGTGGGCGAGCGGGACCTGTACTTCTGGAGTCTTTGGACTGTCCGCTGTCAATAATACTAATGTCTGTAGTGGACGGGCGGTACCTGTACCTTTGGAGCTTTGAAAGTGAGCAACGTCAATAATACTAGTGTCTGTAGTGGACGAGCGGTATCTGTACTTCTGGAGCTTTGAGACTGAGCGCTGTCAATAATACTAGAGTCTAGTGGACGACCGGTACCTGTACTTCTAGAGATTTTAGACTGAGCACCGTCAATAATACTAGTGTCTGTAGTCGACGAGCGGTACCTGTACTTCTGGAGCTTTTAGACTGTGCGCTACCAATAATACTAGTGTCTGTAGTGGACGAGCGGTACCTGTAATTCTGGAGTTTTGAGGGTGAGCATCGTCAATAATACTAGTGTATGTAGTGGACGAACGGTACCTGTACTTTTAGAGCTTTTAGACTGAGCGCCGTCAATAATACTAGTCTCTGTAGTCGACGAGTGGTACCTGCAATTCTGGATCTTTTAGACTGAGCGACGTCAATAATCCTAGTGTCTGTAGTAGACGAGTGGCACCTGTACTTCTGGAGCTTAGAGACTGAGCATCGTCAATAATACTAGGGTCTGTAGTGGACGAGCGGTACCTGTACTTCAGGAGCCTTGAGACTGAGCGCTGTCAATAATACTAGTGTCTGTAGTGGACGAGAAGTACCTGTATTTCTGGAGCTTTGAGACTGAGCATCATCAATAATACTAGTGTCTGTAGTGGACGAGCGGGACCTGTACTTCTGGAGTCTTTAGACTGTCCGCTGTCAATAATACTAATGTCTGTAGTGGACGGGCGGTACCTGTACCTTTGGAGCTTTGAAAGTGAGCATCGTCAATAATACTAGTGTCTGTAGTGGACGAGCGGTATCTGTACTTCTGGAGCTTTGAGACTGAGCGCTGTCAATAATACTAGAGTCTAGTGGACGACCGGTACCTGTACTTCTAGAGATTTTAGACTGAGCACCGTCAATAATACTAGTGTCTGCAGTGGACGAGCGGTACCTGTATTTCTGGAGAGTTGAGACTGAGCGCTGTCAATAATACTAGTGTCTGTAGTGGACGAGTGGTACCTGTACTTCCGTAGCTTTGAGACTGAGCACTGTCAATAATACTAGTGTCTGTAGTGGACGAGCGGTACCTGTATTTCTGGAGCTTTTAGACTCTGCGCTGCCAATAATACTAGTGTCTGTAGTGGACGAGCTGTACCTGTACTTCTTGAGGTTTGAGACTGAGAATTTTCAATACTACTAGTGTCTGTATTGGCGGAGCGATATCTGTACCTCTGGAGCTTTGAGACTGAGCGCTGCCAATGTTACAAGTGTCTGTAGTGGACGAGTGGTACCTGTACTTCCGGAGCTTTGAGACTGAGCACTGTCAATAATACTAGTGTCTGTAGTGGACGAGCGGTACCTGTACGTCTGGAGCTTTTAGACTATGCGCTGCCAATAATACTAATGTATGTAGTGGACGAGTGGTACCTGTACCTTTGGAGCTTTGAAAGTGAGCATCGTCAATAATACTAGTGTCTGTAGTGGACGAGCGGTATCTGTACTTCTGGAGCTTTGAGACTGAGCGCTGTCAATAATACTAGAGTCTAGTGGACGACCGGTACCTGTACTTCTAGAGATTTTAGACTTAGCACCGTCAATAATACTAGTGTCTGTAGTGGACGAGCGGTACCTGTACTTCTGGAGCTTTTAGACTGTGCGCTACCAATAATACTAGTGTCTGTAGTGGACGAGCGGTACCTCTAATTCTGGAGTTTTGAGGGTGAGCATCGTCCATAATACTAGTGTATGTAGTGGACGAACGGTACCTGTACTTCTAGAGATTTTAGACTGAGCACCGTCAATAATACTAGTGTCTGTAGTGGACGAGCGGTACCTGTACTTCTGGAGCTTTGAGACTGAGCGCTGTCAATAATACTAGAGTCTAGTGGACGACCGGTACCTGTACTTCTAGAGATTTTAGACTGAGCACCGTCAATAATACTAGTGTCTGTAGTGGACGAGCGGTACCTGTACTTCTGGAGCTTTTAGACTGTGCGCTACCAATAATACTAGTGTCTGTAGTGGACGAGCGGTACCTGTAATTCTGGAGTTTTGAGGGTGAGCATCGTCAATAATACTAGTGTATGTAGTGGACGAACGGTACCTGTACTTCTAGAGATTTTAGATTGAGCATCGTCAATAATACTAGGGTCTGTAGTGGACGAGCGGTACCTGTACTTCAGGAGCCTTGAGACTCAGCGCTGTCAATGATACTAGTGTCTGTAGTGGACGAGCGGGACCTGTACTTCTGGAGTCTTTAGACTGTCCGCTGTCAATAATACTAATGTCTGTAGTGGACGGGCGGTACCTGTACTTCTAGAGATTTTAGACTGAGCACCGTCAATAATACTAGTGTCTGTAGTGGACGAGCGGTACCTGTATTTCTGGAGCTTTTAGACTCTGCGCTGCCAATAATACTAGTGTCTGTAGTGGACGAGCTGTACCTGTACTTCTTGAGGTTTGAGACTGAGAATTTTCAATACTACTAGTGTCTGTATTGGCGGAGCGATATCTGTACCTCTGGAGCTTTGAGACTGAGCGCTGTCAATGTTACAAGTGTCTGTAGTGGACGAGCGGTACCTGTACTTACGGAGCTTTGAGACTGAGCACTGTCAATAATACTACTGTCTGTAGTGGACGAGCGGTACCTGTACGTCTGGAGTTTTTAGACTATGCGCTGCCAATAATACTAATGTATGTAGTGGACGAGTGGTACCTGTACCTTTGGAGCTTTGAAAGTGAGCATCGTCAATAATACTAGTGTCTGTAGTGGACGAGCGGTACGTGTAATTCTGGAGCTTTGAGGGTGAGCATCGTCAATAATACTGGTGTCTGTGGTGGACGAGCGGTACCTGTACTTTTAGAGCTTTTAAACTGAGTGCCGTCAATAATACTAGTCTCTGTAGTCGACGAGTGGTACCTGCAATTCTGGAGCTTTTAGACTGAGCGACGTCAATAATCCTAGTGTCTGTAGTAGACGAGTGGCACCTGTACTTCTGGAGCTTAGAGACTGAGCATCGTCAATAATACTAGGGTCTGTAGTGGCCGAGCGGTACCTGTACGTCTGGAGCTTTTAGACTATGCGCTGCCAATAATACTAATGTATGTAGTGGACGAGTGGTACCTGTACCTTTGGAGCTTTGAAAGTAGCATCGTCAATAATACTAGTGTCTGTAGTGGACGAGCGGTACGTGTAATTCTGGAGCTTTGCGGGTGAGCATCGTCAATAATACTGGTGTCTGTGGTGGACGAGCGGTACCTGAACTTTTAGAGCTTTTAGACTGTGCGCTAGCAATAATACTAGTGTCTGTAGTGGACGAGCGGTACCTGTAATTCTGGAGTTTTGAGGGTGAGCATCGTCAATAATACTAGTGTATGTAGTGGACGAACGGTACCTGTACTTTTAGAGCTTTTAGACTGAGCGCCGTCAATAATACTAGTCTCTGTAGTCGACGAGTGGTACCTGCAATTCTGGATCTTTTAGACTGAGCGACGTCAATAATCCTAGTGTCTGTAGTAGACGAGTGGCACCTGTACTTCTGGAGCTTAGAGACTGAGCATCGTCAATAATACTAGGGTCTGTAGTGCACGAGCGGTACCTGTACTTCAGGAGCCTTGAGACTGAGCGCTGTCAATAATACTAGTGTCTGTAGTGGACGAGAGGTACCTGTATTTCTGGAGCTTTGAGACTGAGCATCATCAATAATACTAGTGTCTGTAGTGGACGAGCGGGACCTGTACTTCTGGAGTCTTTAGACTGTCCGCTGTCAATAATACTAATGTCTGTAGTGGACGGGCGGTACCTGTACCTTTGGAGCTTTGAAAGTGAGCATCGTCAATAATACTAGTGTCTGTAGTGGACGAGCGGTATCTGTACTTCTGGAGCTTTGAGACTGAGCGCTGTCAATAATACTAGAGTCTAGTGGACGACCGGTACCTGTACTTCTAGAGATTTTAGACTGAGCACCGTCAATAATACTAGCGTCTGCAGTGCACGAGCGGTACCTGTATTTCTGGAGATTTGAGACTGAGCGCTGTCAATAATACTAGTGTCTGTAGTGGACGAGTGGTACCTGTACTTCCGTAGCTTTGAGACTGAGCACTGTCAATAATACTAGTGTCTGTAGTGGACGAGCGGTACCTGTATTTCTGGAGCTTTTAGACTCTGCGCTGCCAATAATACTAGTGTCTGTAGTGGACGAGCTGTACCTGTACTTCTTGAGGTTTGAGACTGAGAATTTTCAATACTACTAGGGTCTGTATTGGCGGAGCGATATCTGTACCTCTGGAGCTTTGAGACTGAGCGCTGTCAATGTTACAAGTGTCTGTAGTGGACGAGTGGTACCTGTACTTCCGGAGCTTTGAGACTGAGCACTGTCAATAATACTAGGGTCTGTAGTGGCCGAGCGGTACCTGTACGTCTGGAGCTTTTAGACTATGCGCTGCCAATAATACTAATGTATGTAGTGGACGAGTGGTACCTGTACCTTTGGAGCTTTGAAAGTAGCATCGTCAATAATACTAGTGTCTGTAGTGGACGAGCGGTACGTGTAATTCTGGAGCTTTGCGGGTGAGCATCGTCAATAATACTGGTGTCTGTGGTGGACGAGCGGTACCTGTACTTTTAGAGCTTTTAGACTGTGCGCTAGCAATAATACTAGTGTCTGTAGTGGACGAGCGGTACCTGTAATTCTGGAGTTTTGAGGGTGAGCATCGTCAATAATACTAGTGTATGTAGTGGACGAACGGTACCTGTACTTTTAGAGCTTTTAGACTGAGCGCCGTCAATAATACTAGTCTCTGTAGTCGACGAGTGGTACCTGCAATTCTGGATCTTTTAGACTGAGCGACGTCAATAATCCTAGTGTCTGTAGTAGACGAGTGGCACCTGTACTTCTGGAGCTTAGAGACTGAGCATCGTCAATAATACTTGGGTCTGTAGTGGACGAGCGGTACCTGTACTTCAGGAGCCTTGAGACTGAGCGCTGTCAATAATACTAGTGTCTGTAGTGGACGAGAAGTACCTGTATTTCTGGAGCTTTGAGACTGAGCATCATCAATAATACTAGTGTCTGTAGTGGACGAGCGGGACCTGTACTTCTGGAGTCTTTAGACTGTCCGCTGTCAATAATACTAATGTCTGTAGTGGACGGGCGGTACCTGTACCTTTGGAGCTTTGAAAGTGAGCATCGTCAATAATACTAGTGTCTGTAGTGGACGAGCGGTATCTGTACTTCTGGAGCTTTGAGACTGAGCGCTGTCAATAATACTAGAGTCTAGTGGACGACCGGTACCTGTACTTCTAGAGATTTTAGACTGAGCACCGTCAATAATACTAGTGTCTGCAGTGGACGAGCGGTACCTGTATTTCTGGAGAGTTGAGACTGAGCGCTGTCAATAATACTAGTGTCTGTAGTGGACGAGTGGTACCTGTACTTCCGTAGCTTTGAGACTGAGCACTGTCAATAATACTAGTGTCTGTAGTGGACGAGCGGTACCTGTATTTCTGGAGCTTTTAGACTCTGCGCTGCCAATAATACTAGTGTCTGTAGTGGACGAGCTGTACCTGTACTTCTTGAGGTTTGAGACTGAGAATTTTCAATACTACTAGTGTCTGTATTGGCGGAGCGATATCTGTACCTCTGGAGCTTTGAGACTGAGCGCTGCCAATGTTACAAGTGTCTGTAGTGGACGAGTGGTACCTGTACTTCCGGAGCTTTGAGACTGAGCACTGTCAATAATACTAGTGTCTGTAGTGGACGAGCGGTACCTGTACGTCTGGAGCTTTTAGACTATGCGCTGCCAATAATACTAATGTATGTAGTGGACGAGTGGTACCTGTACCTTTGGAGCTTTGAAAGTGAGCATCGTCAATAATACTAGTGTCTGTAGTGGACGAGCGGTACGTGTAATTCTGGACCTTTGAGGGTGAGCATCGTCAATAATACTGGTGTCTGTGGTGGACGAGCGGTACCTGTACTTTTAGAGCTTTTAGACTGAGAGCCGTCAATAATACTAGTCTCTGTAGTCGACGAGTGGTACCTGCAATTCTGGAGCTTTTAGACTGAGCGACGTCAATACTCCTAGTGTCTGTAGTAGACGAGTGGCACCTGTACTTCTGGAGCTTAGAGACTGAGCATCATCAATAATACTAGTGTCTGTAGTGGGCGAGCGGGACCTGTACTTCTGGAGTCTTTAGACTGTCCGCTGTCAATAATACTAATATCTGTAGTGGACGGGCGGTACCTGTACCTTTGGAGCTTTGAAAGTGAGCACCGTCAATAATACTAGTGTCTGTAGTGGACGAGCGGTACCTGTACTTCTGGAGCTTTTAGACTGTGCGCTACCAATAATACTAGTGTCTGTAGTGGACGAGCGGTACCTCTAATTCTGGAGTTTTGAGGGTGAGCATCGTCCATAATACTAGTGTATGTAGTGGACGAACGGTACCTGTACTTCTAGAGATTTTAGACTGAGCACCGTCAATAATACTAGTGTCTGTAGTGGACGAGCGGTACCTGTACTTCTGGAGCTTTTAGACTGTGGGCTACCAATAATACTAGTGTCTGTAGTGGACGAGCGGTACCTGTAATTCTGGAGTTTTGAGGGTGAGCATCGTCAATAATACTAGTGTATGTAGTGGACGAACGGTACCTGTACTTCTAGAGATTTTAGATTGAGCATCGTCAATAATACTAGGGTCTGTAGTGGACGAGCGGTACCTGTACTTCAGGAGCCTTGAGACTGAGCGCTGTCAATGATACTAGTGTCTGTAGTGGACGAGCGGGACCTGTACTTCTGGAGTCTTTAGACTGTCCGCTGTCAATAATACTAATGTCTGTAGTGGACGGGCGGTACCTGTACTTCTAGAGATTTTAGACTGAGCACCGTCAATAATACTAGTGTCTGTAGTGGACGAGCGGTACCTGTATTTCTGGAGCTTTTAGACTCTGCGCTGCCAATAATACTAGTGTCTGTAGTGGACGAGCTGTACCTGTACTTCTTGAGGTTTGAGACTGAGAATTTTCAATACTACTAGTGTCTGTATTGGCGGAGCGATATCTGTACCTCTGGAGCTTTGAGACTGAGCGCTGTCAATGTTACAAGTGTCTGTAGTGGACGAGCGGTACCTGTACTTACGGAGCTTTGAGACTGAGCACTGTCAATAATACTACTGTCTGTAGTGGACGAGCGGTACCTGTACGTCTGGAGCTTTTAGACTATGCGCTGCCAATAATACTAATGTATGTAGTGGACGAGTGGTACCTGTACCTTTGGAGCTTTGAAAGTGAGCATCGTCAATAATACTAGTGTCTGTAGTGGACGAGCGGTACGTGTAATTCTGGAGCTTTGAGGGTGAGCATCGTCAATAATACTGGTGTCTGTGGTGGACGAGCGGTACCTGTACTTTTAGAGCTTTTAAACTGAGCGCCGTCAATAATACTAGTCTCTGTAGTCGACGAGTGGTACCTGCAATTCTGGAGCTTTTAGACTGAGCGACGTCAATATTCCTAGTGTCTGTAGTAGACGAGTGGCACCTGTACTTCTGGAGCTTAGAGACTGAGCATCGTCAATAATACAAGGGTATGTAGTGGACGAGCGGTACCTGTACTTCAGGAGCCTTGAGACTGAGCGCTGTCAATAATACTAGTGTCTGTAGTTGACGAGAGGTACCTGTATTTCTGGAGCTTTGAGACTGAGCATCATCAATAATACTAGTGTCTGTAGTGGACGAGCGGGACCTGTACTTCTGGAGTCTTTAGACTGTCCGCTGTCAATAATACTAATGTCTGTAGTGGACGGGCGGTACCTGTACCTTTGGAGCTTTGAAAGTGAGCATCGTCAATAATACTAGTGTCTGTAGTGGACGAGCTGTATCTGTACTTCTGGAGCTTTGAGACTGAGCGCTGTCAATAATACTAGAGTGTAGTGGACGACCGGTACCTGTACTTCTAGAGATTTTAGACTGAGCACCGTCAATAATACTAGCGTCTGCAGTGCACGAGCGGTACCTGTATTTCTGGAGATTTGAGACTGAGCGCTGTCAATAATACTAGTGTCTGTAGTGGACGAGTGGTACCTGTACTTCCGTAGCTTTGAGACTGAGCACTGTCAATAATACTAGTGTCTGTAGTGGACGAGCGGTACCTGTATTTCTGGAGCTTTTAGACTCTGCGCTGCCAATAATACTAGTGTCTGTAGTGGACGAGCTGTACCTGTACTTCTTGAGGTTTGAGACTGAGAATTTTCAATACTACTAGGGTCTGTATTGGCGGAGCGATATCTGTACCTCTGGAGGTTTGAGACTGAGCGCTGTCAATGTTACAAGTGTCTGTAGTGGACGAGTGGTACCTGTACTTCCGGAGCTTTGAGACTGAGCACTGTCAATAATACTAGGGTCTGTAGTGGCCGAGCGGTACCTGTACGTCTGGAGCTTTTAGACTATGCGCTGCCAATAATACTAATGTATGTAGTGGACGAGTGGTACCTGTACCTTTGGAGCTTTGAAAGTAGCATCGTCAATAATACTAGTGTCTGTAGTGGACGAGCGGTACGTGTAATTCTGGAGCTTTGAGACTGAGCATCATCAATAATACTAGTGTCTGTAGTGGACGAGCGGGACCTGTACTTCTGGAGTCTTTAGACTGTCCGCTGTCAATAATACTAATAATGTCTGTAGTGGACGGGCGGTACCTGTACCTTTGGAGCTTTGAAAGTGAGCATCGTCAATAATACTAGTGTATGTAGTGGACGAGCGGTATCTGTACTTCTGGAGCTTTGAGACTGAGCGCTGTCAATAATACTAGAGTCTAGTGGACGACCGGTACCTGTACATCTAGAGATTTTAGACTGAGCACGTCAATAATACTAGTGTCTGCAGTGGACGAGCGGTACCTGTATTTCTGGAGATTTGAGACTGAGCGCTGTCAATAATACTAGTGTCTGTAGTGGACGAGTGGTACCTGTACTTCCGTAGCTTTGAGACTGAGCACTGTCAATAATACTAGTGTCTGTAGTGGACGAGCGGTACCTGTATTTCTGGAGCTTTTAGACTCTGCGCTGCCAATAATAGTAGTGTCTGTAGTGGACGAGCTGTACCTGTACTTCTTGAGGTTTGAGACTGAGAATTTTCAATACTACTAGTGTCTGTATTGGCGGAGCGATATCTGTACCTCTGGAGCTTTGAGACTGAGCGCTGTCAATGTTACAAGTGTCTGTAGTGGACGAGTGGTACCTGTACTTCCGGAGCTTTGAGACTGAGCACTGTCAATAATACTAGGGTCTGTAGTGGACGAGCGGTACCTGTACGTCTGGAGCTTTTAGACTATGCGCTGCCAATAATACTAATGTATGTAGTGGACGAGTGGTACCTGTACCTTTGTAGCTTTGAAAGTGAGCATCGTCAATAATACTAGTGTCTGTAGTGGACGAGCGGTACGTGTAATTCTGGAGCTTTGAGGGTGAGCATCGTCAATAATACTGGTGTCTGTGGTGGACGAGCGGTACCTGTACTTTTAGAGCTTTTAGACTGAGCGCCGTCAATAATACTAGTCTGTGTAGTCGACGAGTGGTACCTGCAATTCTGGAGCTTTTAGACTGAGCGACGTCAATAATCCTAGTGTCTGTAGTAGACGAGTGCCACCTCTATTTCTGGAGCTTAGAGACTGAGCATCGTCAATAATACTATGGTCTGTAGTGGACGAGCGGTACCTGTACTTCAGGAGCCTTGAGACTGAGCGCTGTCAATAATACTAGTGTCTGTAGTGGACGAGAGGTACCTGTATTTCTGGAGCTTTGAGACTGAGCATCATCAATAATACTAGTGTCTGTAGTGGACGAGCGGGACCTGTACTTCTGGAGTCTTTAGACTGTCCGCTGTCAATAATACTAATGTCTGTAGTGGACGGGCGGTACCTGTACTTCTAGAGATTTTAGACTGAGCACCGTCAGTAATACGAGTGTCTGTAGTAGACGAGCGGTACCTGTATTTCTGGAGCTTTTAGACTCTGCGCTGCCAATAATACTAGTGTCTGTAGTGGACGAGCTGTACCTGTACTTCTTGAGGTTTGAGACTGAGAATTTTCAATACTACTAGTGTCTGTATTGGCGGAGCGATATCTGTACCTCTGGAGCTTTGAGACTGAGCGCTGTCAATGTTACAAGGGTCTGTAGTGGACGAGTGGTACCTGTACTTCCGGAGCTTTGAGACTGAGCACTGTCAATAACACTAGTGTCTGTTGTGGACGAGCGGTACCTGTACGTCTGGAGCTTTTAGACTCTGCGCTGCCAATAATACTAATGTATGTAGTGGACGAGTGGTACCTGTACCTTTGGAGCTTTGAAAGTGAGCATCGTCAATAATACTAGTGTCTGTAGTGGACGAGCGGTACGTGTAATTCTGGAGCTTTGAGGGTGAGCATCCTCAATAATACTGGTGTCTGTGGTTGACGAGCGGTACCTGTACTTTTAGAGCTTTTAGACTGAGCGCCGTCAATAATACTAGTCTCTGTAGTCGACGAGTGGTACCTGCAATTCTGGAGCTTTTAGACTGAGCGACGTCAATAATCCTAGGGTCTGTAGTAGACGAGTGGCACCTGTACTTCTGGAGCTTAGAGACTGAGCATCGTCAATAATACTAGGGTCTGTAGTGGACGAGCGGTACCTGTACTTCAGGAGCCTTGAGACTGAGCGCTGTCAATAATACTAGTGTCTGTAGTGGACGAGAGGTACCTGTATTTCTGGAGCTTTGAGACTGAGCATCATCAATAATACTAGTGTCTGTAGTGGACGAGCGGGACCTGTACTTCTGGAGTCTTTAGACTGTCCGCTGTCAATAATACTAATATCTGTAGTGGACGGGCGGTACCTGTACCTTTGGAGCTTTGAAAGTGAGCATCGTCAATAATACTAGTGTCAGTAGTGGACGAGCGGTATCTGTACTTCTGGAGCTTTGAGACTGAGCGCTGTCAATAATACTAGAGTCTAGTGGACGAGCGGTACCTGTACTTCTAGAGATTTTAGACTGAGCACCGTCAATAATACTAGTGTCTGCAGTGGACGAGCGGTACCTGTATTTCTGGAGATTTGAGACTGAGCGCTGTCAATAATACTAGTGTCTGTAGTGGACGAGTGGTACCTGTACTTCCGTAGCTTTGAGACTGAGCACTGTCAATAATACTAGTGTCTGTAGTGGACGAGCGGTACCTGTATTTCTGGAGCTTTTAGACTCTGCGCTGCCAATAATACTAGTGTCTGTAGTGGACGAACTGTACCTGTACTTCTTGAGGTTTGAGACTGAGAATTTTCAATACTACTAGTGTCTGTATTGGCGGAGCGATTTCTGTACCTCTGGAGCTTTGAGACTGAGCGCTGTCAATGTTACAAGTGTCTGTAGTGGACGAGTGGTACCTGTACTTCCGGAGCTTTGAGACTAAGCACTGTCAATAATACTAGTGTCTGTAGTGGACGAGCGGTACCTGTACGTCTGGAGCTTTTAGACTATGCGCTGCCAATAATACTAATGTATGTAGTGGACGAGTGGTACCTGTACCTTTGGAGCTTTGAAAGTGAGCATCGGCAATAATACTAGTGTCTGTAGTGGACGAGCGGTACGTGTAATTATGGAGCTTTGAGGGTGAGCATCGTCAATAATACTGGTGTCTGTGGTGGACGAGCGGTACCTGTACTTTTAGAGCTTTTAGACTGAGCGCCTTCAATAATACTAGTCTCTGTAGTCGACGAGTGGTACCTGTACTTCTGGAGCTTAGAGACTGAGCATCGTCAATAATACTAGGGTCTGTAGTGGACGAGCGGTACCTGTACTTCAGGAGCCTTGAGACTGAGCGCTGTCAATAATACTAGTGTCTGTAGTGGACGAGAGGTACCTGTATTTCTGGAGCTTTGAGACTGAGCATCATCAATAATACTAGTGTCTGTAGTGGACGAGCGGGACCTGTACTTCTGGAGTCTTTAGACTGTCCGCTGTCAATAATACTAATGTCTGTAATGGACGGGCGGTACCTGTACCTTTGGAGCTTTGAAAGTGAGCATCATCAATAATACTAGTGTCTGTAGTGGACGACCGGTATCTGTACTTCTGGAGCTTTGAGACTGAGCGCTGTCAATAATACTAGAGTCTAGTGGACGACCGGTACCTGTACTTCTAGAGATTTTAGACTGAGCACGTCAATAATACTTGTGTCTGCAGTGGACGAGCGGTACCTGTATTTCTGGAGATTTGAGACTGAGCGCTGTCAATAATACTAGTGTCTGTAGTGGACGAGTGGTACCTGTACTTCCGTAGCTTTGAGACTGAGCACTGTCAATAATACTAGTGTCTGTAGTGGACGAGCGGTACCTGTATTTCTGGAGCTTTTAGACTCTGCGCTGCCAATAATACTAGTGTCTGTAGTGGACGAGCTGTACCTGTACTTCTTAAGGTTTGAGACTGAGAATTTTCAATACTACTAGTGTCTGTATTGGCGGAGCGATATCTGTACCTCTGGAGCTTTGAGACTGAGCGCTGTCAATGTTACAAGTGTCTGTAGTGGACGAGTGGTACGTGTACTTCCGGAGCTTTGAGACTGAGCACTGTCAATAATACTAGTGTCTGTAGTGGACGAGCGGTACCTGTACGTCTGGAGCTTTTAGACTATGCGCTGCCAATAATACTAATGTATGTAGTGGACAAGTGGTACCTGTACCTTTGGAGCTTTGAAAGTGAGCATCGTCAATAATACTAGTGTCTGTAGTGGACGAGCGGTACGTGTAATTCTGGAGCTTTGAGGGTGAGCATCGTCAATAATACTGGTGTCTGTGGTGGACGAGCGGTACCTGTACTTTTAGAGCTTTTAGACTGAGCGCCGTCAATAATACTAGTCTCTGTAGTCGACGAGTGGTACCTGCAATTCTGGAGCTTTTAGACTGAGCGACGTCAATAATCCTAGTGTCTGTAATAGACGAGTGGCACCTGTACTTCTGGAGGTTAGAGACTGAGCATCGTCAATAATACTATGGTCTGTAGTGGACGAGCGGTACCTGTACTTCAGGAGCCTTGAGACTGAGCGCTGTCAATAATACTAGTGTCTGTAGTGGACGAGAGGTACCTGTATTTCTGGAGCTTTGAGACTGAGCATCATCAATAATACTAGTGTCTGTAGTGGACGAGCGGGACCTGTACTTCTGGAGTCTTTAGACTGTCCGCTGTCAATAATACTAATGTCTGTAGTGGACGAGCTGTACCTGTACTTCTTGAGGTTTGAGACTGAGAATTTTCAATACTACTAGTGTCTGTATTGGCGGAGCGATATCTGTACCTCTGGAGCTTTGAGACTGAGCGCTGTCAATAATACTAGTGTCTGTAGTGGACGAGCGGTACCTGTACGTCTGGAGCTTTTAGACTATGCGCTGCCAATAATACTAATGTATGTAGTGGACGAGTGGGACCTGTACCTTTGGAGCTTTGAAAGTGAGCATCGTCAATAATACTAGTCTCTGTAGTGGACGAGCGGTACGTGTAATTCTGGAGCTTTGAGGGTAAGCATCGTCAATAATACTGGTGTCTGTGGTGGACGAGCGGTACCTGTACTTTTAGAGCTTTTAGAATGAGCGCCGTCAATAATACTAGTCTTTGTAGTCGACGAGTGGTACCTGCAATTCTGGAGCTTTTAGACTGAGCGACGTCAATAATCCTAGTGTCTGTAGTAGACGAGTGGCACCTGTACTTCTGGAGCTTAGAGACTGAGCATCGTCAATAATACTAGGGTCTGTAGTGGACGAGCGGTACCTGTACTTCAGGAGCCTTGAGACTGAGCGCTGCCAATAATACTAGTGTCTGTAGTGGACGAGCTGTACCTGTACTTCTTGAGGTTTGAGACTGAGAATTTTCAATACTACTAGTGTCTGTATTGGCGGAGCGATATCTGTACCTCTGGAGCTTTGAGACTGAGCGCTGTCAATAATGCTAGTGTCTGTAGTGGACGAGCGGTACCTGTACGTCTGGAGCTTTTAGACTGTCCGCTGTCAATAATACTAATGTCTGTAGTGGACGGGCGGTACCTGTACCTTTGGAGCTTTGAAAGTGAGCACCGTCAATAATACTAGTGTCTGTAGTGGACGAGCGGTATCTGTACTTCTGGAGCTTTGAGACTGAGCGCTGTCAATAATACTAGAGTCTAGTGGACGACCGGTACCTGTACTTCTAGAGATTTTAGTCTGAGCACCGTCAATCATACTAGTGTCTGCAGTGGACGAGCGGTACCTTTATTTCTGGAGATTTGAGACTGAGCGCTGTCAATAATACTAGTGTCTGTAGTGGACGAGTGGTACCTGTACTTCCGAAGCTTTGAGACTGAGCACTGTCAATAATACTAGTGTCTGTAGTGGACGAGCGGT
Organism: Chaetoderma sp. LZ-2023a; assembly: GCA_034401795.1. Classification (NCBI taxonomy): domain Eukaryota; kingdom Metazoa; phylum Mollusca; class Caudofoveata; order Chaetodermatida; family Chaetodermatidae; genus Chaetoderma; species Chaetoderma sp. LZ-2023a. The sequence goes on along the minus strand of CM067360.1, from coordinate 12,114,823 downwards.
ACCTGTATTCCTGGAGCTTTTAGACTCTGCGCTGCCAATAATACTAGTGTCTGTAGTGGACGAGCTGTACCTGTACTTCTTGAGGTTTGAGACTATGCGCTGCCAATAATACTAATGTATGTAGTGGACGAGTGGTAACTGTACCTTTGGAGCTTTGAAAGTGAGCATCGTCAATAATACTAGTGTCTGTAGTGGATGAGCGGTACCTGTACTTCTAGAGTCTTTAGTCTGTCCGCTGTCAATAATACTAATGTCTGTAGTGGATGGCTGGTCCTGTACCTTTGGAGCTTTGAAAGTGAGCAACGTCAATAATACTAGTGTCTGTAATGGACGAGCGGTATCTGTACTTCTGGAGCTGTGAGACTGAGCGCTGTCAATAATACTAGAGTCTAGTGGACGACCGGTACCTGTACTTCTAGCGATTTTAGACTGAGCACCGTCAATAATACTAGTGTCTGTAGTGGACGAGCGGTACCTGTACATCTGGAGCTTTTAGACTGTGCGCTACCAATAATACTAGTGTCTGTAGTGGACGAGCGGTACCTGTAATTCTGGAGTTTTGAGGGTGAGCATCGTCAATAATAATAGTGTATGTAGTGGACGAACGGTACCTGTACTTCTAGAGATTTTAGACTGAGCACCGTCAATAATACTAGTGTCTGTAGTGGACGAGCTGTACCTGTACCTCTGGAGTTTGAGACTGTGCGCTGTCACCAATACTAGTGTCTGTAGTGGACGAGCAGTACCTGTACTTCTGGAGCTTTTAGACTGTGCGCTACCAATAATACTAGTGTCTGTAGTGGACGAGCGGTACCTGTAATTCTGGAGTTTTGAGGGTGAGCATCGACAATAATACTAGTGTCGGTAGTGGACGAGTGTTATCTGTGAGACTGAGCGCCATCAATAATACTAGTGTATGTAGTGGGAGAGATGTACCTATACTTCTTGAGTTTTGAGGGTGAGCATCGTCAATAATACTGGTGTCTGTAGTGGACGACCGGTACCTGTACTTCTAGAGATTTTAGACTGAGCACCATCAATAATACTAGTGTCTGTAGTGGACGAGCGGCACCTGTACCTCTGGAGTTTGAAATTGTGCGCTGTCAACAATACTAGTGTCTGTAGTGGACGAGCAGTACCTGTACTTCTGGAGCTTTTAGACTGTGCGCTGCCAATAATACTAGTGTCTGTAGTGGACGAGCGGTACCTGTAATTCTGGAGTTTTGAGGGTGAGCATCGACAATAATACTAGTGTCGGTAGTGGACGAGTGTTATCTGTGAGACTGAGCGCCATCAATAATACTAGTGTATGTAGTGGGAGAGATGTACCTATACTTCTTGAGCTTTGAGACTGAGCATCGTCAATAATACTAGTGTCTGTAGTGGACGAGCGGTACCTGTACTTCTGGAGCTTTGTGACTGGGCATCGTCTATAATACTAATGTCGGTAGTGGACGAGTGATACATGTACTTCTGGAGCCTTGAGACTGCGCGCTGTCAATAATACTAGTGTCTGCAGTGGACGAGCGGTACCTGTATTTCTGGAACTTTGAGACTGAGCGCTGTCAAGAATAGTAGTGTCTGTAGTGGACGAGCGGTACCTGTACTTCTGGAGCTTTTAGACTATGTGCTGCCAATAATACTAGTGTCTGTAGTGGAAGAGCAGTACCTGTAATTCTGGAGCATTGAGGGTGAGCATCCTCAATAATACTGATGTCTGTGGTGGACGAGCAGTGCCTGTACTTTTAGAGCTTTGAGACTGAGAATCATCAATAATGCTAGTATCTGTAGTCGACGAGTGGTACCTGTACTTCTGGAGCTTTTAGATTGAGCGCGGTCTATAATAGTAGTGTCTGTAGTAGACGAGTGGCACCTGTACTTCTGGAGGTTTGAAACTGAGCATCGTCAATAATACTAGTGTCTGTAGTGGACGAGTGGTATATGTGAGACTGAGCGCCATCAATAATACTAGTGTCTGTAGTGGGAGAGCTGTACCTGTACTTCTTGAGCTTTGAGACTGAGCATCGTCAATAATACATATGTCTGTAATGGACGAGTGGTATCTGTGAGCTTTGAGACTGAGCATCATCAATAATACTAGTGTCTGTATTGGAGGAGTGATATCTGTACCTCTGGAGCTTTGAGACTGTGTGTTGTCAATGTTACTAGTGTCTGTAGTGGACGACTGCTACCTGTATTTCTGGAGCTTTGAAAGTGAGCATAGTCAATAATACTAGTGTCTGTAGTGGACGACTGGTACCTGTACTTCTGGAGCTTTGGGACTGAGCATCGTCAATAATACTAGGGTCTGTAGTGGACGAGCGGTACCTGTACTTCTGGAGCCTTGAGACTGAGCGCTGTCAATAATACTAGTGTCTGTAGTGGACGAGTGGTACCTGTATTTCTGGAGCTTTGAGACTGAGCATCATCAATGATACTAGTGTCTGTAGTGGACGAGCGGTACCTGTACTTCTGGAGCTTTGAGACTGAGCGCTGTCAATAATACTAGTGTCTGTAGTGGACGAGCGGTATATGTACATCTGGAGTTTGAGATTGTGCGTTGTCAACAATTTTAGTGTCTGTAGTGGACGAGCGGTACCTGTACTTCTGGAGATTTAAACTGTGCACTGCCAATAATACTAGTGTCTGTAGTGGACGACCGGTACCTGTACTTCTAGAGATTTTAGACTGAGCGCTGTCAATAATACTAGAGTCTGTAGTGGACTAGCGGTATATGTACATCTGGAGTTTGAGATTGTGCGCTGTCAACAATATTAGTGTTTGTAGTGGACGAGCGGTACCTGTACTTCTGGAGATTTAGACTGTGCACTGCCAATAATACTAGTGTCTGTAGTGGACGATCGTTATCTGTACTTCTGGAGCTTTGAGACCGAGCGCTGTCAATAATACCAGTGTCTGTAGTGGACGAGCGGTACCTGTACCTCTGGAGTTTGAGATTGTGCGCTGTCAACAATACTAGTGTCTGTAGTGGATGAGGAGTACCTGTACTTCTGGAGCTTTTAGACTGTGCGCTGCCAATAATACTAGTGTCTGTAATGGACAACCGGTACCTGTAATTCTGGAGCATTGAGGGTGAGCATCGTCAATAATACTGATGTCTGTGGTGGACGAGCGGTACCTGTACTTTTAGAGCTTTGAGACTGAGAATCGTCAATAATACTAATGTCTGTAGTCGACGAGTGGTACCTTTACTTCTGGAGCTTTGAGATTGAGCGCTGTCAATAATACTAGTGTCTGTAGTGGACGAGCGGTACCTGTCCTTCTGGACCTTTGAGACTGAGTATCGTCAATAATACTAATGTCAGTAGTGGACGAGTGGTACATTTACTTCTGGAGCCTTGAGACTGTGCGCTGTCAATAATACTAGTGTCTGCAGTGGACGAGCGGTACCTGTATTTCTGGAGATTTGAGACTGAGCGCTGTCAATAAAACTAGTGTCTGTAGTGGACGAGTGGTACCTGTACTTCCGTAGCTTTGAGACTGAGCACTGTCAATAATACTAGTGTCTGTAGTGGACGAGCGATACCTGTACTTCTGGAGCTTTGAGACTGAGCTTCGTCAATAATACTAGTGTCTGTAGTGGACAAGCGGTACCTGTACTTCTGGAGCCTTGAGACTGAGCGCTGTCAATAATACTAGTGTCTGTAGTGGACGAGCGGTACCTGTCCTTCTGGAGCTTTGAGACTGAGTCTCGTCAATAATACTAATGTCTGTAGTGGACGAGCGGGACCTGTACTTCTGGAGCTTTTAGACTATGTGCTGCCAATAATACTAGTGTCTGCAGTAGACGAGCGGTTTCTCTATTTCTGGAGCTTTGAGACTGAGCGCTGTCCATAATACTAGTGTCTGTAGTGGACGAGCGGTACCTGTACTTCTGGAGCTTTTAGACTATGTGCTGCCAATAATACTAGTGTCAGTAGTGGACGAGCGGTACCTGTAATTCTGGAGCATTGAGGGTGAGCATCGTCAATAATACTGATGTCTGTAATCGACGAGTGGTACCTGCACTTCTGGAGCTTTTAGATTGAGCGCCGTCTATAATAGTAGTGTCTGTAGTATACGAGTGGCACCTGTACTCCTGGAACTTTGAAACTGAGCATCGTCAATAATACTAGTGTCTGTAGTGGACGAGTGGTATATGTGATACTGAGCGCCATCAATAATACTAGTGTCTGTAGTGGGAGAGCTGTACCTGTACGTCTTGAGATTTGAGACTGAGCATCGTCAATAATACTTGTGTCTGTATAGGAGGAGCGATATCTGTACCTCTGGAGCTTTGAGACTGAGTGCTATCCATATTACACGTGTCTGTAGTGGGCGAGCGGTACCTGTACTTTCGGAGCTTTGAGACTGAGTACTGTCAATAATACGAGTGTCTGTATTGGACCAGCGATACCTGTACTTCTGGAGCTTTGAGACTGAGCATCGTCAATAATACTAGTGTCTGTAGTGTACACGCGGTACCTGTACTTCTGGAGCTTTGGGACTGAGCGATGTCAATAATACTAGTGTCTGTAGTGGACGAGCGGTACCTGTACTTATGGAGCTTTGAGACTGCGCATCGTCAATAATACGGATGTCTGTAGTGGACGAGTGGTACATGTACCTCTGGAGCCTTGAGACTGTGCGCTGTCAATAATACTAGTGTCTGCAGTGGACGAGCGGTACCTGTATTTCTGGAGCTTTGAGACTGAGCGCTGTCAATAATACTAGTGTCTGTAGTGGACGAGCGGTACCTGTACTTCTGGAGCTTTGAGACTGAGCATCGTCAATAGTACTAATGTCTGTAGTGGACGAGTGGTACATGTACTTCTGGAGCCTTGAGACTGTGCGCTGTCAATAATACTAGTGTCTGCAGTGGACGAGCGGTACCTGTATTTCTGGAGATTTGAGACTGAGCGCTGTCAATAATACTAGTGTCTGTAGTGGATGAGTGGTACCTGTAATTCCGTAGCTTTGGGACTGAGCACTGTCAATAATACTAGTGTCTGTAGTGGGCGAGCGATACCTGTACTTCTGGAGCTTTGAGACTGAGCTTCGTCAATAATACTAGTGTCTGTAGTGGACAAGCGGTACCTGTACTTCTGGAGCTTTGAGACTGAGCGCTGTCAATAATACTAGTGTCTGTAGTGGACGAGCGGTACCTGTACTTCTGGAGCTTTGAGACTGAGCATCGTCAATAATACTAATGTCTGTAGTGGACGCATGATCCATGTACTTCTGGAGCCTTGAGACTGTGCGCTGTCAATAATATTAGTGTCTGTAGTGGACGAGCGGTACCTGTACTTCTGGAGCTTTTAGACTATGTGCTGCCAATAATACTAGTGTCTGTAGTGGACGAGCGGTACCTGTAATTCTGGAGCATTGAGGGTGAGCATCGTCAATAATCCTGATGTCTGTAGTCGACGAGTGGTGCCTGTACCTCTGGAGCTTTTAGATTGAGCGCCGTCTATAATAGTAGTGTCTGTAGTAGACGAGTGGCACCTGTACTTCTGGAGCTTTGAAACTGAGCATCGTCAATAATACTAGTGTCTGTAGTGGACGAGTGGTATATGTGAGACTGAGCGCCATCAATAATACTAGTGTCTGTAGTGGGAGTGCTGTACCTGTGCGTCTTGAGCTTTGAGACTGAGCATCGGCAATAATACTTGTGTCTGTATGGGAGGAGCGATATCTGTACCTCTGGAGCTTTGAGACTGAGTGCTATCAATGTTAAAAGTGTCTGTAGTGGACGAGCGGTACCTGTACTTCCGGAGCTTTGAGACTGACCACTGTCAATAATACTAGTGTCTGTAGTGGACGAGCGATACCTGTACTTCTGGAGCTTTGCGACTGAGCATCGTCAATAATACTAGTGTCTGTAGTGTACAAGTGGTACCTGTACTTCTGGAGCTTTTCAGACTGAGCGATGGCAATAATACTAATGTCTGTAGTGGACGAGCGGTAACTGTATTTCTGGAGCTTTGAGACTGAGCGCTGTCAATAATGCTAATGTCTGTAGTGGACGAGCGGTACTTGTACTTCTGGAGCTTTGAGACTGAGTGATGTCAATAATACTTGTGTCTATAGTGACCGAGCGATACCTGTACTTCTGGAGCTTGCGACTGAGCGCTGTCAATAATACTAGCGGCTGTAGTGGACAAGCGGTGCCTGTACTTCTGGAACTTTTAGACTGAGCATCGTCAATAATACTAGTGTCTGTAGTGGACGAGCGGTACCTGTACTTCTGGAGCCTTTAGACTGTGCGCTGCCAATAATACTAGTGTATGTAGTGGACGAGCGGTACCTGTAATTCTGGAGCTTTGAGAGTGAGCATCGTCAATAATACTGATGTCTGTAGTAGACGTGCGGCACCTGTACTTTTAGAGCTTTGAGACTGAGAATCGTCAATAATACTAGTGTCTGTAGTCGCCGAGTGGTACCTGTACTTCTGGATCTTTGAGACTGAGTGCTGTCAATAATACTAGTGTCTATAGTGGACGAGCGATACCTGTACTTCTGGAGGTTTGCGACTAAGCGCTGTCAATTATACTAGCGTCTGTAGTGGACAAGCGGTGCCTGTACTTCTGGAGCTGTGAGACTGAGCATCGTCAATAATACTAGTGTCTGTATTGGACGAGCGGTACCTGTACTTTTGGAGCTTTGAGACTGAGCGCCGTCAATAATACTAGCGTCTGTAATGGACGAGTGGTATCTGTGAGCTTTGAGACAGAGCATCATCAATAATATTAGTGTCTGTATTGGAGGAGTGATATCTGTACCTCTGGAGCTTTGAGACTGAGTGCTGTCAATTTTACTAGTGTCTGTATTGGACTACTACTAACTGTATTTCTGGAGCTTTAAGACTGAGCATCGTCAATAATACTAGTGTCTGTAGTGGACGAGCGGTACCTGTACTTCTGGAGCTTTTAGACTGTGCGCTGTCAATACTACTAGTGTCTGTAGTGGATGAGCGGTACCTGTATTTCTGGAGCTTTGAAAGTGAGCATCGTCAATAATACTAGTGTCTGTAGTGGACGACCGGTACCTGTACTTCTGGAGCCTTGAGATTGAACGCTGTCAATATTACTAGTGTCTGTAGTGGACGAGCGGTACCTGTACTTCTGGAGCCTTTAGACTGTGCGCTGTCAATAATACTAGTGTCTGTAGTGGACGGGCGGTACCTCTACTTTTGGAGCTTTGAAAATGAGCATCGGCAATAATACTAGTGTCTGTAGTGGACGAGCGATATCTGTACTTCTGGAGCTTTGAGACTGAGCGCTGTCAATAATACTAGAGTCTGTAGTGGACGACCGGTACCTGTACTTCGAGAGATTTTAGACTGAGCACCGTCAATAATACTACTGTCTGTAGTGGACGAGCGGTACCTGTACCTCTGGAGTTTGAGATTGTGCGCTGTCAACAATACTACTGTCTGTAGTGGACGAGCAGTACCTGTAATTCTGGAGCTTTGAGACTGAGCGTTGTCAATAATACTGGTGTCTGTAGTGGGCGAATGGTATCTGTGAGACTGAGCACCGTCAATAATACTACTGTCTGTAGTGGACGAGCGGCACCTGTAACTCTGGAGTTTGAAATTGTGCGCTGTCAACAATACTAGTGTCTGTAGTGGACGAGCAGTACCTGTACTTCTGGAGCTTTTAGACTGTGCGCTGCCAATAATACTAGTGTCTGTAATGGACGGGCTGTACCTGTAATTCTGGAGTTTTGAGGGTGAGCATCGTCAATAATACTAGTGTCTGTAGTGGACGAGTGTTATCTGTGAGACTGAGCGCCATCAATAATACTAGTGTATGTAGTGGGAGAGATGTACCTATACTTCTTGAGCTTTGAGACTGAGCATCGTCAATAATACTAGTGTCTGTAGTGGACGAGCGGTACCTGTACTTCTGGAGCTTTGAAACTGGGCATCGTCTATAATACTAATGTCGGTAGTGGACGAGTGATACATGTACTTCTGGAGCCTTGAGACTGTGCGCTGTCAATAATATTAGTGTGTGCAGTGGACGAGCGGTACCTGTATTTCTGGAACTTTGAGACTGAGCGCTGTCAAGAATACTAGTGTCTGTAGTGGACGAGCGGTACCTGTACTTCTGGAGCTTTTAGACTATGTGCTGCCAATAATACTAGTGTCTGTAGTGGAAGAGCGGTACCTGTAATTCTGGAGCATTGAGGGTGAGCATCGTCAATAATACTGATGTCTGTGGTGGACGAGCGGTACCTGTACTTTTAGAGCTATGAGACTGATAATCATCAATAATGCTAGTGTCTGTAGTCGACGAGTGGTACCTGTACTTCTGGAGCTTTTAGATTGAGCGCCGTCTATAATAGTAGTGTCTGTAGTAGACGAGTGGCACCTGTACTTCTGGAGCTTTGCGACTGAGCGCTGTCAATAATACTAGCGTCTGTAGTGGACAAGCGGTGCCTGTACTTCTGGAACTTTGAGACTGAGCATCGTCAATAATACTAGTGTCTGTTGTGGACGAGCGGTACCTGTACTTCTGGAGCCTTTAGACTGTGCGCTGCCAATAATACTAGTGTCTGTAGTGGACGAGCGGTACCTGTAATTCTGGAGCTTTGAGGGTGAGCATCGTCAATAATACTGATGTCTGTAGTGGACGCGCAGCACCTGTACTTTTAGAGCTTTGAGACTGAGAATCGTCAATAATACTAGTGTCTGTAGTCGCCGAGTGGTACCTTTACTTCTGGAGCTTTTAGACTGAGCGCCGTCTATAATACTAGTGTCTGTAGTGGACGAGCGATACCTGTACTTCTGGAGCTTTGAGACTGAGCATCGTCAATAATACTAGTGTCTGTAGTGTACACGCGGTACCTGTAGTTCTGGAGCTTTTCAGACTGAGCGATGTCAATAATACTAGTGTCTGTAGTGGACGAGCGGTACTTGTATTTCTGGAGCTTTGAGACTGAGCATCGTCAATAATACTAATGTCTGTAGTGGACGAGTGGTACATGTACTTCTGGAGCCTTGAGACTGTGCGCTGTCAATAATACTAGTGTCTGCAGTGGACGAGCGGTATATGTGAGACTGAGCGCCATCAATAATACTAGTGTCTGTAGTGGGAGAGCTGTACCTGTACGTCTTGAGCTTTGAGACTGAGCATCGTCAATAATACTTGTGTCTGTATAGGAGGAGCGATATCTGTACCTCTGGAGCTTTGAGACTGAGTGCTATCCATGTTACACGTGTCTGTAGTGGACGAGCGGTACATGTACTTCCGGAGCTTTGAGACTGAGTACTGTCAATAACACGAGTGTCTGTAGTGGACGAGCGATACCTGTACTTCTGGAGCTTTGAGACTGAGCATCGTCAATAATACTAGTGTCTGTAGTGTACAAGCGTTACCTGTACTTCTGGAGCTCTGAGACTGAGCGATGTCAATAATACTAGTGTCTGTAGTGGACGAGCGGTACCTGTACTTATGGAGCTTTGAGACTGAGCATCGTCAATAATACTGATGTCTGTAGTGGACGAGTGGTACATGTAGTTCTGGAGCCTTGAGACTGTGCGCTGTCAATAATACTAGTGTCTGCAGTGGACGAGCGGTACCTGTATTTCTGGAGATTTGAGACTGAACGCTGTCAATAATACTAGTGTCTGTAGTGGACGAGTGGTACCTGTAATTCCGTAGCTTTGGGACTGAGCACTGTCAATAATACTAGTGTCTTTAGTGGACGAGCGGTACCTGTACTTCTGGAGCTTTGAGACTGAGCATCGTCAATAATACTAATGTCTGTAGTGGACGCATGATCCATGTATTTCTGGTGCCTTGAGACTGTGCGCTGTCAATAATACTAGTTTCTGCAGTGGACGAGCGGTATCTATATTTCTGGAGCTTTGAGACTGAGCGCTGTCAATAATACTAGTGTCTGTAGTGGACGAGCGGTACCTGTACTTCTGGAGCTTTGAGACTGAGCATCGTCAATAATACTAATGTCTGTAGTGGACGCATGATCCATGTACTTCTGGAGCCTTGAGACTGAGCATCGTCAATAATACTAATGTCTGTAGTGGACGCATGATCCATGTACTTCTGGAGCCTTGAGACTGATCGCTGTCAATAATATTAGTGTCTGTAGTGGACGAGCGGTACCTGTACTTCTGGAGCTTTTAGACTATGTGCTGCCAATAATACTAGTGTCTGTAGTGGACGAGCGGTACCTGTAATTCCGGAGCATTGAGGGTGAGCATCGTCAATACTCCTGATGTCTGTAGTCGACGAGTGGTGCCTGTACTTCTGGAGCTTTTAGATTGAGCGCCGTCTATAATAGTAGTGTATGTAGTAGACGAGTGGCACCTGTACTTCTGGAGCTTTGAAACTGAGCATCGTCAATAATACTAGTGTCTGTAGTGGACGAGTGGTATATGTGAGACTGAGCGCCATCAATAATACTAGTGTCTGTAGTGGGAGTGCTGTACCTGTACGTCTTGAGCTTTGAGACTGAGCATCGGCAATAATACTTGTGTCTGTATAGGAGGAGCGATATCTGTACCTCTGGAGCTTTGAGACTGAGTGCTATCAATGTTAAAAGTGTCTGTGGTGGACGAGCGGTACCTGTACTTCCGGAGCTTTGAGACTGAGCACTGTCAATAATACTAGTGTCTGTAGTGGACGAGCGATACCTGTACTTCTGGAGCTTTGAGACTGAGCATCGTCAATAATACTAGTGTCTGTAGTGTACAAGCGGTACCTGTACTTCTGGAGCTTTTCAGACTGAGCGATGTCAATAATACTAGTGTCTGTAGTGGGCGAGCGGTACCTGTATTTCTGGAGCTTTGAGACTGAGCGCTGTCAATAATGCTAATGTCCGTAGTGGACGAGCGGTACTTGTACTTCTGGAGCTTTGAGACTGAGTGATGTCAATAATACTAGTGTCTGTAGTGGACGAGCGGTACATGTAATTCTGGAGCCTTTAGACTGTGCGCTGCCAATAATACTAGTGTATGTAGTGGACGAGCGGTACCTGTAATTCTGGAGCTTTGAGGGTGAGCATCGTCAATAATACTGATGTCTGTAGTGGACGTGCGGCACCTGTACTTTTAGAGCTTTGAGACTGAGAATCGTCAATAATACTAGTGTCTGTAGTGGACGAGCGGTACCTTTTCCTTTGGATCTTTGAGACTGAGTGCTGTCAATAATACTAGTGTCTGTAGTGGACGAGCGATACCTGTACTTCTGGAGGTTTGCGACTAAGCGCTGTCAATTATAATAGCGTCTGTAGTGGACAAGCGGTGACTGTACTTCTGGAGCTGTGAGACTGAGCATCGTCAATAATACTAGTGTCTGTAGTGGACGAGCGGTACCTGTACTTTTGGAGCTTTGAGACTGAGCGCCGTCAATAATACTAGCGTCTGTAATGGACGAGTGGTATCTGTGAGCTGTGAGACTGAGCATCATCAATAATATTAGTGTCTGTATTGGAGGAGTGATATCTGTACCTCTGGAGCTTTGAGACTGAGTGCTGTCAATTTTACTAGTGTCTGTATTGGACGACTGCTAACTGTATTTCTGGAGCTTTAAGACTGAGCATCGTCAATAATACTAGTGTCTGTAGTGGACGAGCGGTACCTGTACTTCTGGAGCTTTTAGACTGTGCGCTGTCAATACTACTAGTGTCTGTAGTGGATGAGCGGTACCTGTATTTCTGGAGCTTTGAAAGTGAGCATCGTCAATAATACTAGTGTCTGTAGTGGACGAGCGGTACCTGTAATTCCGGAGCATTGAGGGTGAGCATCGTCAATAATCCTGATGTCTGTAGTCGACGAGTGGTGCCTGTACTTCTGGAGCTTTTAGATTGAGCGCCGTCTATAATAGTAGTGTATGTAGTAGACGAGTGGCACCTGTACTTCTGGAGCTTTGAAACTGAGCATCGTCAATAATACTAGTGTCTGTAGTGGACGAGTGGTATATGTGAGACTGAGCGCCATCAATAATACTAGTGTCTGTAGTGGGAGTGCTGTACCTGTACGTCTTGAGCTTTGAGACTGAGCATCGGCAATAATACTTGTGTCTGTATAGGAGGAGCGATATCTGTACCTCTGGAGCTTTGAGACTGAGTGCTATCAATGTTAAAAGTGTCTGTAGTGGACGAGCGGTACCTGTACTTCCGGAGCTTTGAGACTGAGCACTGTCAATAATACTAGTGTCTGTAGTGGACGAGCGATACCTGTACTTCTGGAGCTTTGAGACTGAGCATCGTCAATAATACTAGTGTCTGTAGTGTACAAGCGGTACCTGTATTTCTGGAGCTTTTCAGACTGAGCGATGTCAATAATACTAGTGTCTGTAGTGGACGAGCGGTACTTGTACTTCTGGAGATTTGAGACTGAGTGATGTCATAATACTAGTGTCTATAGTGACCGAGCGGTGCCTGTACTTCTGGAACTTTGAGACTGAGCATCGTCAATAATACTAGTGTCTGTAGTGGACGAGCGGTACCTGTACTTCTGGAGCCTTTAGACTGTGCGCTGCCAAGAATACTAGTGTCTGTAGTGGACGAGCGGTACCTGTAATTCTGGAGCTTTGAGGGTGAGCATCGTCAATAATACTGATGTCTGTAGTGGACGTGCGGCACCTGTACTTTTAGAGCTTTGAGACTGAGAATCGTCAATAATACTAGTGTCTGTAGTCGCCGAGTGGTACCAGTACTTCTGGAGCTTTTAGACTGAGCGCCGTCTATGATTCTAGTGTCTGTAGTGGACGAGCGGTACCTGTACTTCTGGATCTTTGAGACTGAGTGCTGTCAATAATACTAGTGTCTGTAGTGGACGAGCGATACCTGTACTTCTGGAGGTTTGTGACTAAGCGCTGTCAATTATACTAGCGTCTGTAGTGGACAAGCGGTGCCTGTACTTTTGGAGCTGTGAGACTGAGCATCGTCAATAATACTAGTGTCTGTAGTGGACGAGCGGTACCTGTACTTTTGGAGCTTTGAGACTGAGCGCCGTCAATAATACTAGCGTCTGTAATGGACGAGTGGTATCTGTGAGCTTTGAGACTGAGCATCATCAATAATATTAGTGTCTGTATTGGAGGAGTGATATCTGTACCTCTGGAGCTTTGAGACTGAGTGCTGTCAATTTTACTAGTGTCTGTATTGGACGACTGCTAACTGTATTTCTGGAGCTTTAAGACTGAGCATCGTCAATAATACTAGTGTCTGTAGTGGACGAGCGGTACCTGTACTTCTGGAGCTTTTAGACTGTGCGCTGTCAATACTACTAGTGTCTGTAGTGGATGAGCGGTACCTGTATTTCTGGAGCTTTGAAAGTGAGCATCGTCAATAATACTAGTGTCTGTAGTGGACGACCGGTACCTGTACTTCTGGAGCTTTGAGACTGAGCATCGTCAATAATACTAGGGTCTGTAGTGGACGAGCGGTACGTGTACTTCTGGAGCCTTGAGACTGAACGCTGTCAATATTACTAGTGTCTGTAGTGGACGAGCGGTGCCTGTACTTCTGGAGCCTATAGACTGTGCGCTGTCAATAATACTAGTGTCTGTAGTGGACGGGCGGTACCTGTACTTTTGGAGCTTTGAAAATGAGCATCGGCAATAATACTAGTGTCTGTAGAGGACGAGCGATATCTGTATTTCTGGAGCCTTTAGCCTGAGCGCTGTCAATAATACTAGAGTCTGTAGTGGACGAGCGGTACCTGTACTTCTGGAGCCTTTAGACTGAGCGCTGTCAATAATAATAGAGTCTGTAGTGGACGACCGGTACCTGTACTTCGAGAGATTTTAGACTGAGCACCGTCAATAATACTACTGTCTGTAGTGGACGAGCGGTACCTGTACCTCTGGAGTTTGAGATTGTGCGCTGTCAACAATACTACTGTCTGTAGTGGACGAGCAGTACCTGTAATTCTGGAGCTTTGAGACTGAGCGTTGTCAATAATACTGGTGTCTGTAGTGGATGAATGGTATCTGTGAGACTGAGCACCGTCAATAATACTACTGTCTGTAGTGGACGAGCGGCACCTGTAACTCTGGAGTTTGAAATTGTGCGCTGTCAACAATACTAGTCTCTGTAGTGGACGAGCAGTACCTGTACTTCTGGAGCTTTTAGACTGTGCGCTGCCAATAATACTAGTGTCTGTAGTGGACGAGCGGTACCTGTAATTCTGGAGTTTTGAGGGTGAGCATCGTCAATAATACTAGTGTCTGTAGTGGACGAGTGTTATCTGTGAGACTGAGCGCCATCAATAATACTAGTGTATGTAGTGGGAGAGATGTACCTATACTTCTTGAGCTTTGAGACTGAGCATCGTCAATAATACTAGTGTCTGTAGTGGACGAGCGGTACCTGTACTTCTGGAGCTTTGAGGCTGGGCATCGTCTATAATACTAATGTCGGTAGTGGACGAGTGATACATGTACTTCTGGAGCCTTGAGACTGTGCGCTGTCAATAATACTAGTGTCTGCAGTGGACGAGCGGTACCTGTATTTCTGGAACTTTGAGACTGAGCGCTGTCAAGAATACTAGTGTCTATAGTGGACGAGCGGTACCTGTACTTCTGGAGCTTTTAGACTATGAGCTGCCAATAATACTAGTGTCTGTAGTGGAAGAGCGGTACCTGTAATTCTGGAGCATTGAGGGTGAGCATCGTCAATAATACTGATGTCTGTGGTGGACGAGTGGTACCTGTACTTTTAGAGCTTTGAGACTGAGAATCATCAATAATGCTAGTGTCTGTAGTCGACGAGTGGTACCTGTACTTCTGGAGCTTTTAGATTGAGCGCCGTCTATAATAGTAGTGTCTGTAGTAGACGAGTGGCACCTGTACTTCTGGAGCTTTGAGACTGAGCGCTGTCAATAATACTAGCGTCTGTATTGGACAAGTGGTGCCTGTACTTCTGGAACTTTGAGACTGAGCATCGTCAATAATACTAGTGTCTGTATTGGAGGAGTGATATCTGTACCTCTGGAGCTTTGAGACTGAGTGCTGTCAATTTTACTAGTGTCTGTATTGGACGACTGCTAACTGTATTTCTGGAGCTTTGAGGGTGAGCATCGTCAATAATACTAGTGTCTGTAGTGGACGAGCGGTACCTGTACTTCTGGAGCTTTTAGACTGTGCGCTGTCAATAATACTAGTGTCTGTAGTCGCCGAGTGGTACCTGTACTTCTGGAGCTTTGAGACTGAGCATCGTCAATAATACTAGTGTCTGTAGTGGACGAGCGGTACCTGTAATTCCGGAGCATTGAGGGTGAGCATCGTCAATAATCCTGATGTCTGTAGTCGACGAGTGGTGCCTGTACTTCTGGAGCTTTTCAGACTGAGCAGTGTCAATAATACTAGTGTCTGTAGTGGAGGAGCGGTACCTGTACTTCTGGAGCTTTGAAACTGAGCATCGTCAATAATACTAGTGTCTGTAGTGGACGAGTGGTATATGTGAGACTGAGCGCCATCAATAATACTAGTGTCTGTAGTGGGAGAGCTGTACCTGTACGTCTTGAGCTTTGAGACTGAGCATCGTCAATAATACTTGTGTCTGTATAGGAGGAGCGATATCTGTACCTCTGGAGCTTTGAGACTGAGTGCTATCAATGTTAAAAGTGTCTGTAGTGGACGAGCGGTACCTGTACTTCCGGAGCTTTGAGACTGAGTACTGTCAATAATACGAGTGTCTGTAGTGGACGAGCGATACCTGTACTTCTGGAGCTTTGAGACTGAGCATCGTCAATAATACTAGTGTCTGTAGTGTACAAGCGGTACCTGTATTTCTGGAGCCTTTAGACTGTGCGCTGCCAAGAATACTAGTGTCTGTAGTGGACGAGCGGTACTTGTACTTCTGGAGATTTGAGACTGAGTGATGTCATAATACTAGTGTCTATAGTGACCGAGCGGTGCCTGTACTTCTGGAACTTTGAGACTGAGCATCGTCAATAATACTAGTGTCTGTAGTGGACGAGCGGTACCTGTACTTCTGGAGCCTTTAGACTGTGCGCTGCCAAGAATACTAGTGTCTGTAGTGGACGAGCGGTACCTGTAATTCTGGAGCTTTGAGGGTGAGCATCGTCAATAATACTGATGTCTGTAGTGGACGTGCGGCACCTGTACTTTTAGAGCTTTGAGACTGAGAATCGTCAATAATACTAGTGTCTGTAGTCGCCGAGTGGTACCAGTACTTCTGGAGCTTTTAGACTGAGCGCCGTCTATGATTCTAGTGTCTGTAGTGGACGAGCGGTACCTGTACTTCTGGATCTTTGAGACTGAGTGCTGTCAATAATACTAGTGTCTGTAGTGGACGAGCGATACCTGTACTTCTGGAGGTTTGTGACTAAGCGCTGTCAATTATACTAGCGTCTGTAGTGGACAAGCGGTGCCTGTACTTTTGGAGCTGTGAGACTGAGCATCGTCAATAATACTAGTGTCTGTAGTGGACGAGCGGTACCTGTACTTTTGGAGCTTTGAGACTGAGCGCCGTCAATAATACTAGCGTCTGTAATGGACGAGTGGTATCTGTGAGCTTTGAGACTGAGCATCATCAATAATATTAGTGTCTGTATTGGAGGAGTGATATCTGTACCTCTGGAGCTTTGAGACTGAGTGCTGTCAATTTTACTAGTGTCTGTATTGGACGACTGCTAACTGTATTTCTGGAGCTTTAAGACTGAGCATCGTCAATAATACTAGTGTCTGTAGTGGACGAGCGGTACCTGTACTTCTGGAGCTTTTAGACTGTGCGCTGTCAATACTACTAGTGTCTGTAGTGGATGAGCGGTACCTGTATTTCTGGAGCTTTGAAAGTGAGCATCGTCAATAATACTAGTGTCTGTAGTGGACGACCGGTACCTGTACTTCTGGAGCTTTGAGACTGAGCATCGTCAATAATACTAGGGTCTGTAGTGGACGAGCGGTACGTGTACTTCTGGAGCCTTGAGACTGAACGCTGTCAATAATACTAGTGTCTGTAGTGGACGAGCGGTACCTGTACTTCTGGAGCCTATAGACTGTGCGCTGTCAATAATACTAGTGTCTGTAGTGGACGGGCGGTACCTGTACTTTTGGAGCTTTGAAAATGAGCATCGGCAATAATACTAGTGTCTGTAGAGGACGAGCGATATCTGTACTTCTGGAGCCTTTAGCCTGAGCGCTGTCAATAATACTAGAGTCTGTAGTGGACGAGCGGTACCTGTACTTCTGGAGCCTTTAGACTGAGCGCTGTCAATAATAATAGAGTCTGTAGTGGACGACCGGTACCTGTACTTCGAGAGATTTTAGACTGAGCACCGTCAATAATACTACTGTCTGTAGTGGACGAGCGGTACCTGTACCTCTGGAGTTTGAGATTGTGCGCTGTCAACAATACTACTGTCTGTAGTGGACGAGCAGTACCTGTAATTCTGGAGCTTTGAGACTGAGCGTTGTCAATAATACTGGTGTCTGTAGTGGATGAATGGTATCTGTGAGACTGAGCACCGTCAATAATACTACTGTCTGTAGTGGACGAGCGGCACCTGTAACTCTGGAGTTTGAAATGGTGCGCTGTCAACAATACTAGTCTCTGTAGTGGACGAGCAGTACCTGTACTTCTGGAGCTTTTAGACTGTGCGCTGCCAATAATACTAGTGTCTGTAGTGGACGAGCGGTACCTGTAATTCTGGAGTTTTGAGGGTGAGCATCGTCAATAATACTAGTGTCTGTAGTGGACGAGTGTTATCTGTGAGACTGAGCGCCATCAATAATACTAGTGTATGTAGTGGGAGAGATGTACCTATACTTCTTGAGCTTTGAGACTGAGCATCGTCAATAATACTAGTGTCTGTAGTGGACGAGCGGTACCTGTACTTCTGGAGCTTTGAGGCTGGGCATCGTCTATAATACTAATGTCGGTAGTGGACGAGTGATACATGTACTTCTGGAGCCTTGAGACTGTGCGCTGTCAATAATACTAGTGTCTGCAGTGGACGAGCGGTACCTGTATTTCTGGAACTTTGAGACTGAGCGCTGTCAAGAATACTAGTGTCTATAGTGGACGAGCGGTACCTGTACTTCTGGAGCTTTTAGACTATGAGCTGCCAATAATACTAGTGTCTGTAGTGGAAGAGCGGTACCTGTAATTCTGGAGCATTGAGGGTGAGCATCGTCAATAATACTGATGTCTGTAGTGGACGAGCGGTACCTGTACTTCTGGATCTTTGAGACTGAGTGCTGTCAATAATACTAGTGTCTGTAGTGGACGAGCGATACCTGTACTTCTGGAGGTTTGCGACTAAGCGCTGTCAATTATAATAGCGTCTGTAGTGGACAAGCGGTGACTGTACTTCTGGAGCTGTGAGACTGAGCATCGTCAATAATACTAGTGTCTGTAGTGGACGAGCGGTACCTGTACTTTTGGAGCTTTGAGACTGAGCGCCGTCAATAATACTAGCGTCTGTAATGGACGAGTGGTATCTGTGAGCTGTGAGACTGAGCATCATCAATAATATTAGTGTCTGTATTGGAGGAGTGATATCTGTACCTCTGGAGCTTTGAGACTGAGTGCTGTCAATTTTACTAGTGTCTGTATTGGACGACTGCTAACTGTATTTCTGGAGCTTTAAGACTGAGCATCGTCAATAATACTGATGTCTGTAGTGGACGCATGATCCATGTACTTCTGGAGCCTTGAGACTGTGCGCTGTCAATAATACTAGTGTCTGGAGTGGACGAGCGGTACCTGTACTTCTGGAGCTTTTAGACTATGTCCTGCCAATAATACTAGTATCTGTAGTGGACGAGCGGTACCTGTAATTCTGGAGCATTGAGGGTGAGCATCGTCAATAATACTCATGTCTGTAGTCGACGAGTGGTACCTGTACTTCTGGAGCTTTTAGATTGAGCGCCGTCTATAATAGTAGTGTATGTAGTAGACGAGTGGCACCTGTACTTCAGGAGCTTTGAAACTGAGCATCGTCAATAATACTAGTGTCTGTAGTGGACGAGTGGTATATGTGAGACTGAGCGCCATCAATAATACTAGTGTCTGTAGTGGGAGTGCTGTACCTGTACGTCTTGAGCTTTGAGACTGAGCATCGTCAATAATACTTGTGTCTGTATGCGAGGAGCGATATCTGTACCTCTGGAGCTTTGAGACTGAGTGCTATCAATGTTACAAGTGTCTGTAGTGGACGAGCGTTACCTATACTTCCGGAGCTTTGAGACTGAGCACTGTCAATTATACTAGTGTCTGTAGTGGACGAGCGATACCTGTACTTCTGGAGCTTTGAGACTGAGCATCGTCAATAGTACTAGTGTCTGTAGTGTACAAGCGGTACCTGTATTTCTGGAGCTTTTCAGACTGAGCGATGTCAATAATACTAGTGTCTGTAGTGGACGAGCGTTACCTGTATTTCTGGAGCTTTGAGACTGAGCGCTGTCAATAATGCTAATGTCTGTAGTGGACGAGCGGTACTTGTACTTCTGGAGCTTTGAGACTGAGTGATGTCAATAATACTAGTGTCTATAGTGACCGAGCGGTGCCTGTACTTCTGGAACTTTGAGACTGAGCATCGTCAATAATACTAGTGTCTGTAGTGGACGAGCGGTACCTGTACTTCTGGAGCCTTTAGACTGTGCGCTGCCAATAATACTAGTGTCTGTAGTGGACGAGCGGTACCTGTAATTCTGGAGTTTGAGGGTGAGCATTGTCAATAATACTGATGTCTGTAGTGGACGTGCGGCACCTGTACTTTTAGAGCTTTGAGACTGAGAATCGACAATAATACTAGTGTCTGAAGTCGCCGAGTGGTACCTGTACTTCTGGAGCTTTTAGACTGAGCGCCGTCTATAATACTAGTGTCTGTAGTGGACGAGCGGTACCTGTACTTCTGGATCTTTGAGAGTGAGTGCTGTCAATAATACTAGTGTCTGTAGTGGACGAGCGATACCTGTACTTCTGGAGGTTTGCGACTAAGCGCTGTCAATTATACTAGCGTCTGTAGTGGACAAGCGGTGCCTGTACTTCTGGAGCTGTGAGACTGAGCATCGTCAATAATACTAGTGTCTGTAGTGGACGAGCGGTACCTGTACTTTTGGAGCTTTGAGACTGAGCGCCCTCAATAATACTAGCGTCTGTAATGGACGAGTGGTATCTGTGAGCTTTGAGACTGAGCATCATCAATAATATTAGTGTCTGGATTGGAGGAGTGATATCTGTACCTCTGGAGCTTTGAGACTGAGTGCTGTCAATTTTATTAGTGTCTGTATTGGACGACTGCTAACTGTATTTCTGGAGCTTTAAGACTGAGCATCGTCAATAATACTAGTGTCTGTAGTGGACGAGCGGTACCTGTACTCCTGGAGCTTTTAGACTGTGCGCTGTCAATACTACTAGTGTCTGTAGTGGATGAGCGGTACCTGTATTTCTGGAGCTTTGAAAGTGAGCATCGTCAATAATACTAGTGTCTGTAGTGGACGAGCGGTACCTGTACTTCTGGAGCTTTGAGACTGAGCATCGTCAATAATACTAGGGTATGTAGTGGACGAGCGGTACGTGTACTTCTGGAGCCTTGAGACTGAACGCTGTCAATAATACTAGTGTCTGTAGTGGACGGGCGGTACCTGTACTTTTGGAGCTTTGAAAATGAGCATCGGCAATAATACTACTGTCTGTAGTGGACGAGCGATATCTGTACTTCTGGAGCTTTGAGACTGAGCGCTGTCAATAATACTAGAGTCTGTAGTGGACGACCGGTACCTGTACTTCGAGAGATTTTAGACTGAGCACCGTCAATAATACTACTGTCTGTAGTGGACGAGCGGTATCTGTACCTCTGGAGTTTGAGATTGTGCGCTGTCAACAATACTACTGTCTGTAGTGGACGAGCGGTACCTGTAATTCTGCAGCTTTGAGACTGAGCGTTGTCAATAATACTAGTGTCTGTAGTGGATGAATGGTATCTGTGAGACTGAGCACCGTCAATAATACTCCTGTCTGTAGTGGACGAGCGGCACCTGTAACTCTGGAGTTTGAAATTGTGCGCTGTCAACAATACTAGTGTCTGTAGTGGACGAGCGGTACCTGTAATTCTGGAGTTTTGAGGGTGAACATCGTAAATAATACTAGTGTCTGTAGTGGACGACTGTTATCTGTGAGACTGAGCGCCATCAATAATACTAGTGTATGTAGTGGGAGAGATGTACCTATACTTCTTGAGCTTTGAGACTGAGCATCGTCAATAATACTAGTGTCGGTAGTGGACGAGCGGTACCTGTACTTCTGGAGCTTTGAGACTGGGCATCGTCTATAATACTAATGTCGGTAGTGGACGAGTGATACATGTACTTCTGGAGCCTTGAGACTGTGCGCTGTCAATAATACTAGTGTCTGCAGTGGACGAGCGGTACCTGTATTTCTGGAACTTTGAGACTGAGCGCTGTCAAGAATACTAGTGTCTGTAGTGGACGAGCGGTACCTGTACTTCTGGAGCTTTTAGACTATGTGCTGCCAATAATACTAGTGTCTGTAGTGGAAGAGCGGTACCTGTAATTCTGGAGCATTGAGGGTGAGGATCGTCAATAATACTGATGTCTGTGGTGGACGAGCGGTACCTGTACTTTTAGAGCTTTGAGACTGAGAATCATCAATAATGCTAGTGTCTGTAGTCGACGAGTGGTACCTGTACTTCTGGAGCTTTTAGAATGAGCGCCGTCTATAATAGTAGTGTATGTAGTAGACGAGTGGCACCTCTACTTCTGGAGCTTTGCGACTGAGCGCTGTCAATAATACTAGCGTCTGTAGTGGACAAGCGGTGCCTGTACTTCTGGAACTTTGAGACTGAGCATCGTCAATAATACTAGTGTCAGTAGTGGACGAGCGGTACCTGTACTTCTGGAGCCTTTAGACTGTGCGCTGCCAATAATACTAGTGTCTGTAGTGGACGAGCGGTACCTGTAATTCTGGAGCTTTGAGGGTGAGCATCGTCAATAATACTGATGTCTGTAGTGGACGCGCGGCACCTGTACTTTAGAGCTTTGAGAATAAGAATCGTCAATAATACTAGTGTCTGTAGTCGCCGAGTGGTACCTGTACTTCTGGATCTTTGAGACTGAGTGCTGTCAATAATACTAGTGTCTGTAGTGGACGAGCGATACCTGTACTTCTGGAGCTTTGCGACTGAGCGCTGTCAATAATACTAGCGTCTGTAGTGGACAAGCGGTGCCTGTACTTCTGGAGCTGTGAGACTGAGTATCGTCAATAATACTAGTGTCTGTAGTGGACGAGCGGTACCTGTACTTTTGGAGCTTTGAGACTGAGCGCCGTCAATAATACTAGCGTCTGTAATGGACGAGTGGTATCTGTGAGCTTTGAGACTGAGCATCATCAATAATATTAGTGTCTGTATTGTATTTTGTAGTCTGATCCACACTATATGTTCATCTTGTACTCTGCTCTACTCTCTATACTCATCTAGCACTCTGGTCTACTCACCATCTTCATTTTGTGCTCGGGTCTAGTCTACTCCCTATGGTTATGTTGTACTCTGGTCTACTCTCTATGGTTATCTTTTTATCTGGTCTACTCTTTATGTTCATCTCGCACTTTGGTATACTCTCTATGGTGATCTTGCACTCTGGTCTACTCTCTATGTTCATCTTGTACTCTGGTCTGCTCACTATGTTCATCTTGCCCTCCAGTCTACTCTCTGTGGTCACCTGACACTCTGGTCTACTCTCTATGTTCATCTTGTACTCTGGTCTACCCACAATGTTAAACTTGCACTCTGGTCTACTCTCTATGGTTATCTTGTACTCTGGTCTACTCTCTATGTTCATCTTGTACTCTGGTCTACTCACTATGTTCATCTTGCCCTCTAGTCTACTCTCTGATTTCACCTTACACTCGGGTCTACTCTCTATGTTCATCTTGCACTATGGTCTACTTTCTATGGTTATCTTGTACTCTGGTCTACTCTCTATTTTCATCTTGTACTCCGGTCTATTCTCTATGTTCATCTTGCACTCTGGTCTACTCTACGTTCATTTTGTGGTCTGATCTACACTATATGTTCATCTTGTACTCTGGTCTACTCTCTATACTCATCTCGCTCTCTGGTCTACTCTCCATGTTCATTTTGTGCTCGGGTCTAGTCTACTCCCTATGGTTATGTTGTACTCTGGTCTACTCTCTATGGTTATCTTGTTATCTGGTCTACTCTTTATGTTTATCTTGCACTCTGGTCTACTCTCTATGTTCATCTTGTACTCTGGTCTGCTCACTATGTTCATATTGTCCTCTAGTCTACTCTCTGTGGTCACCTTATACTCTGGTCTACTCTCTATGTTCATCTTGTACTCTGGTCTACCCACTATGTTCAACTTGCACTCTGGTCTACTCTCTATGGTTATCTTGTACTCTGGTCTACTCTCTATGTTCATCTTGTACTCTGGTCTACTCACTATGTTCATCTTGCCCTCTAGTCTAGTCTCTGATTTCACATTACACTCTGGTCTACTCTCTATGTTCATCTTGCACACTGGTCTAATTTCTATGGTTATCTTGCACTCTGGTCTACTCTCTATGACGATCTTGCACTCTGGTCTACTCTCTACGTTAATCTTTCACTCTGGTCTAGTCTCTATGTCCAACTTGGATTCTGGTCTACTCTCTATGTTCATCTTGTACTCTTGTCTGCTCTTTATGTTCATCTTGCATTCTAGTCTACTCTCTATGGTCATCTAGTACTCTGGTCTACTCTCTATCGCCATCTTGCACTCTGCTCTACTCTCTATGATCTTCAGGCACTCTGGTCTACTCTCTATGGTCACCTTACCCTCTGGTCTACTCTGTATGTGCATCTTGCACTCTGGTCTATACTCTCTATTCATCTTGTAATCTTGTCTACTCGTTATGGTTATATTTCACTCTGGTCTACCCTCTATGGCCATCTTGTATCATGGTCTCCTCTCTATGGTCATCTTGCACTCTGGTCTACACTATATGTTCATCTTGTACTCTGGTCTACGCTCTATACTCATCTAGCACTCTGGTCTACTCTCCATGTTCATTTTGTGCTCGGGTCTAGTCTACTCCCTATGGTTATGTTGTACTCTGGTCTACTCTCTATGGTTATCTTGTTATCTGGTCTACTCTTTATGTTCATCTCGCACTTTGGTACACTCTCTATGGTCATCTTGCGCTCTGGTCTACTCTCTATGTTCATCTTGTACTCTGGTCTGCTCACTATGTTCATCTTGCCCTCTAGTCTACTATCTATGGTTATCTTGTACTCTGGTCTACTCTCTATGTTCATCTTGTACTCTGGTCTACTCACTATGTCCATCTTGCCCTCTAGTCTACTCTCAGATTTCATCTTACACTCTGTCTACTCTCTATGTTTATCTTGCACTATGGTCTACTCTATATGTTCATCTTGTACTCTGGTCTACTCTCTATGTTCATCTTGTACTCCGGTCTATTCTCTATGTTCATCTTGCACTCTGGTCTACTCTCTACGTTCATTTTGTTGTCTGATCTACACTATATGTTCATCTTGTAGTCTGGTCTACTCTCTATACTCATCTAGCACTCTGGTCTACTCTCCATGTTCATTTTTGCTCGGGTCTAGTCTACTCCCTATGGTTAGGTTGTAATCTGGTCTACTCTCTATGGTTATCTTGTTATCTGGTCTACTCTTTATGTTCATCTCGCACTTTGGTATACTCTCTATGGTTATCTTGTTATCTGCTCTACTCTTTATGTTCATCTTGCACTCTGGTCTACTCTCTAGGTTCATCTTGTACTCTGGTCTGCTCACTATGGTCATATTGCCCTCTAGCCTACTTTCTATGGTTATCTTGTACTCTGGTCTACTCTCTATGTTCATCTTGTACACCGTTCTATTCTCTATGTTCATCTTGCATTCTGTTCTAATCTCTACGTTCATTTTGTAGTCTGATCTACACTATATGTTCATCTTGTACTCTGGTCTACTCTCTATACTCATCTAGCACTCTGGTCTACTCTCTATACTCATCTAGCACTCTGGTCTACTCTCCATGTTCATTTTGTGCTCGGGTCTGGTCTACTCCCTATGGTTATGTTGTACTCTGGTCTACTCTCTATGGTTATCTTGTTATCTGGTCTACTCTGTTTGTTCATCTCGCACTTTGGTATACTCTCTATTGTTATCTTGTTATCTGCTCTACTCTTTATGTTCATCTTGCACTCTTCTCTACTCTCTATGTTCATCTTGTACTCTGGTCTGCTCACTATGTTCATATTGCCATCTAGTCTACTCTCTGTGGTCACCTTACACTCTGGTCTACTCTCTATGTTCAACTTGCACTCTGGTCTACTCTCTATGGTTATCTTGTACTCTGGTCTACTCTCTATGTTCATCTTGTACTCTGGTCTACTCTCTATGTTTATCTTGTACTCTGGTCTACTCTCTATGTTCATCTTGCCCTCTAGTCTACTCTCTGATTTCACCTTACACTCTGTTATACTCTCCATGGTTATGTTGTACCCTGGTCTACTTTCTATGTTCATTTTGCACTCAGGTCTACTCGCTATGTTCATCTTGCACTCTGATCTACTCTCTATATTCATCTTATACTCTGGTCTACTCTCTATGTTCAGCTTGTACTCTGGTCTACTCTCTATATTCATCTTGTACTCTGGTCTACTCTCTATGGTCATCTAGTACTCTGGTCTTCTCTCTATGGCCATCTTGCACTCTGGTCTACTCTCTACGTTCATCTTGGACTCTGGTCTCGTCTCTATGTCCATCCTGGACGCTGGTCTACCCTCTATATTCATCTTGCACTCTGCTGTACTCTCTATGATCTTCAGGCCCTCTGGTCTACTCTCTATGGTCACCTTACACTCTGTTCTACTCTGTATGTGCATCTTGCACTCTGTCTACACTCTCAATTCATCTTGTAAATGGTCTACTCGCTATGGTTACATTTCACTCTGGTCTACTCTCTATGGCCATCTTGTACTATGGTCTCCTCTCTATGGTCATCTTGCCCTCTGGTCTACTCTCTATGTTCATCTTGTACTCTGGTCTACTCTCTATGGTCATCTAGTACACTGGTCTACTCTCTATGGCCATCTTGCACTCTGGTCTACTCTCTACGTTCATCTTGCACTCTGGTCTAGTCTCTATGTTCAGCGTGGACTCTGGTATACTCTCTACGTTTATCTTGTACTCTTGTCTGCTCTTTATGTTCATCTTGCATTCTGGTCTACTCTCTATGGTCATCTAGTAATCTGGTCTACTCTCTACGTTCATTTTGTAGTCTGATCCACACTATATGTTCATCTTGTACTCTGCTCTACTCTCTATACTCATCTAGCACTCTGGTCTACTCACCATCTTCATTTTGTGCTCGGGTCTAGTCTATTCCCTATGGTTATGTTGTACTCTGGTCTACTCTCTATGGTTATCTTTTTATCTGGTCTACTCTTTATGTTCATCTCGCACTTTGGTATACTCTCTATGGTGATCTTGCGCTCTGGTCTACTCTCTATGTTCATCTTGTACTCTGGTCTGCTCACTATGTTCATCTTGCCCTCCAGTCTACTCTCTGTGGTCACCTGACACTCTGGTCTACTCTCTATGTTCATCTTGTACTCTGGTCAACCCACAATGTTAAACTTGCACTCTGGTCTACTCTCTATGGTTATCTTGTACTCTGGTCTACTCTCTATGTTCATCTTGTACTCTGGTCTACTCACTATGTTCATCTTGCCCTCTAGTCTACTCTCTGATTTCACCTTACACTCGGGTCTACTCTCTATGTTCATCTTGCACTATGGTCTACTTTCTATGGTTATCTTGTACTCTGGTCTACTCTCTATTTTCATCTTGTACTCCAGTCTATTCTCTATGTTCATCTTGCACTCTGGTCTACTCTACGTTCATTTTGTGGTCTGATCTACACTATATGTTCATCTTGTACTCTGGTCTACTCTCTATACTCATCTCGCACTCTGGTCTACTCTCCATGTTCATTTTGTGCTCGGGTCTAGTCTACTCCCTATGGCTATGTTGTACTCTGGTCTACTCTCTATGGTTATCTTGTTATCTGGTCTACTCTTTATGTTTATCTTGCACTCTGGTCTACTCTCTATGTTCATCTTGTACTCTGGTCTGCTCACTATGTTCATATTGTCCTCTAGTCTACTCTCTGTGGTCACCTTATACTCTGGTCTACTCTCTATGTTCATCTTGTACTCTGGGCTACCCACTATGTTCAACTTGCACTCTGGTCTACTCTCTATGGTTATCTTGTACTCTGGTCTACTCTCTATGTTCATCTTGTACTCTGGTCTACTCACTATGTTCATCTTGCCCTCTAGTCTAGTCTCTGATTTCACCTTACACTCTGGTCTACTCTCTATGTTCATCTTGCACACTGGTCTAATTTCTATGGTTATCTTGCACTCTGGTCTACTCTCTATGACGATCTTGCACTCTGGTCTACTCTCTACGTTAATCTTTCACTCTGGTCTAGTCTCTATGTCCAACTTGGACTCTGGTCTACTCTCTATGTTCATCTTGTACTCTTGTCTGCTCTTTATGTTCATCTTGCATTCTAGTCTACTCTCTATGGTCATCTAGTACTCTGGTCTACTCTCTATCGCCATCTTGCACTCTGGTCTATTCTCTATGTCCATCTTGCACTCTGCTCTACTCTCTATGATCTTCAGGCACTCTGGTCTACTCTCTATGGTCACCTTACCCTCTGGTCTACTCTGTATGTGCATCTTGCACTCTGGTCTATACTCTCTATTCATCTTGTAATCTTGTCTACTCGTTATGGTTATATTTCACTCTGGTCTACCCTCTATGGCCATCTTGTATCATGGTCTCCTCTCTATGGTCATCTTGCACTCTGGTCTACACTATATGTTCATCTTGTACTCTGGTCTACGCTCTATACTCATCTAGCACTCTGGTCTACTCTCCATGTTCATTTTGTGCTCGGGTCTAGTCTACTCCCTATGGTTATGTTGTACTCTGGTCTACTCTCTATGGTTATCTTGTTATCTGGTCTACTCTTTATGTTCATCTCGCACTTTGGTATACTCTCTATGGTCATCTTGCGCTCTGGTCTACTCTCTATGTTCATCTTGTACTCTGGTCTGCTCACTATGTTCATCTTGCCCTCTAGTCTACTCTCTATGGTTATCTTGTACTCTGGTCTACTCTCTATGTTCATCTTGTACTCTGGTCTACTCACTATGTTCATCTTGCCCTCTAGTCTACTCTCAGATTTCATCTTACACTCTGTCTACTCTCTATGTTTATCTTGCACTATGGTCTACTCTCTATGTTCATCTTGTACTCTGGTCTACTCTCTATGTTCATCTTGTACTCCGGTCTATTCTCTATGTTCATCTTGCACTCTGGTCTACTCTCTACGTTCATTTTGTAGTCTGATCTACACTATATGTTCATCTTATACTCTGGTCTACTCTCTATACTCATCTAGCACTCTGGTCTACTCTCCATGTTCATTTTTGCTCGGGTCTAGTCTACTCCCTATGGTTAGGTTGTAATCTGGTCTACTCTCTATGGTTATCTTGTTATCTGGTCTACTCTTTATGTTCATCTCGCACTTTGGTATACTCTCTATGGTTATCTTGTTATCTGCTCTACTCTTTATGTTCATCTTGCACTCTGGTCTACTCTCTATGTTCAACTTGCACTCTGGTCTACTTTCTATGGTTATCTTGTACTCTGGTCTACTCTCTATGTTCATCTTGTACTCCGTTCTATTCTCTATGTTCATGTTGCACTCCGTTCTAATCTCTACGTTCATTTTGTAGTCTGATCTACACTATATGTTCATCTTGTACTCTGGTCTACTCTCTATACTCATCTAGCACTCTGGTCTACTCTCTATACTCATCTAGCACTCTGGTCTACTCTCCATGTTCATTTTGTGCTCGGGTCTAGTCTACTCCCTATGGATATGTTGTACTCTGGTCTACTCTCTATGTTCATCTTGTACTCTGGTCTACTCACTATGTTCATCTTGCCCTCTAGTCTAGTCTCTGATTTCACCTTACACTCTGGTCTACTCGCTATTTTCATCTTGCACTCTGGTCTACTTTCTATGGTTATCTTGCACTCTGATCTACTCTCTATGGTCATCTTGTACTATGGTCCCCTCTCTATGGTCATCTTGCACTCTGGTCTACTCTCTATGTTCATCTTGTACTCTGGTCTAATCTCTATGGTCATCTAGGACTCTGGTCTACTCTCTATGACGATCTTGCACTCTGGTCTACTCTCTACGTTCATCTTACACTCTGGTCTAGTCTCTATGTCCAGCTTGGACTCTGGTCTACTCCCTATGTTCATCTTGTACTCTTGTCTGCTCTCTATGTTCATCTTACATTCTGGTCTACTCTCTATGGTCATCTTGCACTCTGGTCTACTCTCTACGTTCATCTTGCACTCTGGTCTATTCTCTATGTCCATCTTGCACTCTGCTCTACTCTCTATGATCTTCAGGCACTCTAGTCTACTCTGTATGTGCATCTTGCACTCTGGTCTATACTCTCTATTCATCTTGTAATCTGGTCTACTCGTTATGGTTATATTTCACTCTGGTCTACTCCCTATGGCCATCTTGTATCACGGTCTCCTCTCTATGTTCATCTTGTACTCTGGTCTACTCTTTATACTCATCTAGCACTCTGGTCTACTCTCCATGTTCATTTTGTGCTCGGGTCTAGTCTACTCCCTATGGTTATGTTGTACTCTGGTCTACTCTCTATGGATATCTTGTTATCTGGTCTATTCTTTATGTTCATCTCGCACTTTGGGATATTCTCTATGGTCATCTTGCGCTCTGGTCTACTCTCTATGTTCATCTTGTACTCTGGTCTGCTCACTATGTTCATCTTGCCCTCTAGTCTACTCTCTGTGGTCACCTTACACTCTGATCTACTCTCTATGTTCATCTTGTACTCTGGTCTACCCACAATGTTCAACTTGCACTATGGTCTACTCTCTATGGTTATCTTGTACTCTGGTCTACTCTCTATGTTCATCTTGTACACTGGTCTACTCACTATGTTCATCTTGCACTCTAGTCTACTCTCTGATTTCACCTTACACTCGGGTCTACTCTCTATGTTCATCTTGCACTATGGTCTACTCTCTATGTTCATCTTGTACTCTGGTCTACTCTCTATGTTCATCTTGTACTCCGGTCTATTCTCTATGTTCATCTTGCACTCTGGTCTACTCTCTACGTTCATTTGTAGTCTGATCAACACTATATGTTCATCTTGTACTCTGGTCTACTCTCTATACTCATCTAGCACTCTGGTCTACTCTCCATGTTCATTTTGTGCTCGGGTCTAGTCTACTCCCTATGGTTAGGTTGTACTCTGGTCTACTCTCTATGGTTATCTTGTTATCTGCTCTACTCTTTATGTTCATCTTGCACTCTGGTCTACTCTCTAGGTTCATCTTGTACTCTGGTCTGCTCACTATGTTCATATTGCCCTCTAGCCTACTCTCTGTGGTCACCTTATACTCTGGTCTACTCTCTATGTTCAACTTGCACTCTGGTCTACTTTCTATGGTTATCTTGTACTCTGGTCTACTCTCTATGATCATCTTGTACTCCGTTCTATTCTCTATGTTCATCTTGCACTCTGTTCTAATCTCTACGTTCATTTTGTAGTCTGATCTACACTCTATGTTCATCTTGTACTCTGGTCTACTCTCTATACTCATCTAGCACTCTGGTCTACTCTCTATACTCATCTAGCACTCTGGTCTACTCTCCATGTTCATTTTGTGCTCGGGTCTAGTCTACTCCCTATGGTTATGTTGTACTCTGGTCTACTCTCTATGTTCATCTTGTACTCTGGTCTACTCACTATGTTCATCTTGCCCTCTAGTTTAGTCTCTGATTTCACCTTACACTCTGGTCTACTCTCTATTTTCATCTTGCACCCTGGTCTAATTTCTATGGTTATCTTGCACTCTGGTCTACTCTCTATGGTCATCTTGTACTAT
This sequence comes from Chaetoderma sp. LZ-2023a, assembly GCA_034401795.1. Classification (NCBI taxonomy): domain Eukaryota; kingdom Metazoa; phylum Mollusca; class Caudofoveata; order Chaetodermatida; family Chaetodermatidae; genus Chaetoderma; species Chaetoderma sp. LZ-2023a. Next base: position 12,083,799 of record CM067360.1, on the reverse strand, counting down.
GGTCCCCTCTCTATGGTCATCTTGCACTCTGGTCTACTCTCTATGTTCATCTTGTACTCTGGTCTAATCTCTATGGTCATCTAGGACTCTGGTCTACTCTCTATGACGATCTTGCACTCTGGTCTACTCTCTACGTTCATCTTACACTCTGGTCTAGTCTCTATGTCCAGCTTGGACTCTGGTCTACTCTCTATGTTCATCTTGTACTCTTGTCTGCTCTCTATCTTCATCTTGCATTCTGGTCTACTCTCTATGGTCATCTTGCACTCTGGTCTACTCTCTACGTTCATCTTGCACTCTGGTCTATTCTCTATGTCCATCTTGCACTCTTCTCTACTCTCTATGATCTTCAGGCACTCTGGTCTACTCTGTATGTGCATCTTGCACTCTGGTCTATACTCTCTATTCATCTTGTAATCTGGTCTACTCGTTATGGTTATATTTCACTCTAGTCTACTCCCTATGGCCATCTTGTATCACGGTCTCCTCTCTATGTTCATCTTGTACTCTGGTCTACTCTTTATACTCATCTAGCACTCTGGTCTACTCTCCATGTTCATTTTGTGCTCGGGTCTAGTCTACTCCCTATGGTTATGTTGTACTCTGGTCTACTCTCTATGGATATCTTGTTATCTGGTCTATTCTTTATGTTCATCTCGCACTTTGGGATATTCTCTATGGTCACCTTGCGCTCTGGTCTACTCTCTATGTTCATCTTGTACTGTGGTCTGCTCACTATGTTCATCTTGCCCTCTAGTCTACTCTCTGTGGTCACCTTACACTCTGATCTACTCTCTATGTTCATCTTGTACTCTGGTCTACCCACAATGTTCAACTTGCACTATGGTCTACTCTCTATGGTTATCTTGTACTCTGGTCTACTCTCTATGTTCATCTTGTACTCTGGTCTACTCACTATGTTCATCTTTCCCTCTAGTCTACTCTCTGATTTCACCTTACACTCGGGTCTACTCTCTATGTTCATCTTGCACTATGGTCTACTCTCTATGTTCATCTTGTACTCTGCTCTACTCTCTATGTTCATCTTGTACTCCGGTCTATTCTCTATGTTCATCTTGCACTCTGTTCTAATCTCTACGTTCATTTTGTAGTCTGATCTACACTATATGTTCATCTTGTACTCTGGTCTACTCTCTATACTCATCTAGCACTCTGGTCTACTCTCTATACTCATCTAGCACTCTGATCTACTCTCCATGTTCATTTTGTGCTCGGGTCTAGTCTACTCCCTATGGTTATGTTGTACTCTGGTCTACTCTCTATGTTCATCTTGTACTCATGTCTACTCACTATGTTCATCTTGCCCTCTAGTCTAGTCTCTGATTTCACCTTACACTCTGGTCTACTCTCTATTTTCATCTTGCACCCTGGTCTAATTTCTATGGTTATCTTGCACTCTGGTCTACTCTCTATGGTCATCTTGTACTATGGTCCCCTCTCTATGGTCATCTTGCACTCTGGTCTACTCTCTATGGTCATCTAGGACTCTGGTCTACTCTCTATGACGATCTTGCACTCTGGTCTACTCTCTACGTTCATCTTACACTCTGGTCTAGTCTCTATGTCCAGCTTGGACTCTGGTCTACTCTCTATGTTCATCTTGTACTCTTGTCTGCTCTCTATGTTCATCTTGCATTCTGGTCTACTCTCTATGGTCATCTTGCACTCTGGTCTACTCTCTACGTTCATCTTGCACTCTGGTCTATTCTCTATGTCCATCTTGCACTCTTCTCTACTCTCTATGATCTTCAGGCACTCTGGTCTACTCTGTATGTGCATCTTGCACTCTGGTCTATACTCTCTATTCATCTTGTAATCTGGTCTACTCGTTATGGTTATATTTCACTCTAGTCTACTCCCTATGGCCATCTTGTATCACGGTCTCCTCTCTATGTTCATCTTGTACTCTGGTCTACTCTTTATACTCATCTAGCACTCTGGTCTACTCTCCATGTTCATTTTGTGCTCGGGTCTAGTCTACTCCCTATGGTTATGTTGTACTCTGGTCTACTCTCTATGGATATCTTGTTATCTGGTCTATTCTTTATGTTCATCTCGCACTTTGGGATATTCTCTATGGTCATCTTGCGCTCTGGTCTACTCTCTATGTTCATCTTGTACTCTGGTCTGCTCACTATGTTCATCTTGCCCTCTAGTCTACTCTCTGTGGTCACCTTACACTCTGATCTACTCTCTATGTTCATCTTGTACTCTGGTCTACCCACAATGTTCAACTTGCACTATGGTCTACTCTCTATGGTTATCTTGTACTCTGGTCTACTCACTATGTTCATCTTTCCCTCTAGTCTACTCTCTGATTTCACCTTACACTCGGGTCTACTCTCTATGTTCATCTTGCACTATGGTCTACTCTCTATGTTCATCTTGTACTCTGCTCTACTCTCTATGTTCATCTTGTACTCCGGTCTATTCTCTATGTTCATCTTGCACTCTGGTCTACTCTCTATGTTCATTTTGTAGTCTGATCCACACTATATGTTCATCTTGTACTCTGGTCTACTCTTTATACTCATCTAGCACTCTGGTCTACTCTCCATGTTCATTTTGTGCTCGGGTCTAGTCTACTCCCTATGGTTATGTTGTACTCTGGTCTACTCTCTATGGATATCTTGTTATCTGGTCTATTCTTTATGTTCATCTCGCACTTTGGTATATTCTCTATGGTCATCTTGCGCTCTGGTCTACTCTCTATGTTCATCTTGTACTCTGGTCTGCTCACTATGTTCATCTTGCCCTCTAGTCTACTCTTTGTGGTCACCTTACACTCTGATCTACTCTCTATGTTCATCTTGTACTTTGGTCTACCCACAATGTTCAACTTGCACTATGGTCTACTCTCTATGGTTATCTTGTACTCTGGTCTACTCTCTATGTTCATCTTGTACTCTGGTCTACTCACTATGTTCATCTTGCCCTCTAGTCTACTCTCTGATTTCACCTTACACTCGGGTCTACTCTCTATGTTCATCTTGCACTATGGTCTACTCTCTATGTTCATCTTGCACTATGGTCTACTTTCTCTGGTTATCTTGTACTCTGGTCTACTCTCTACGTTCATATTGTAGTCTGATCTACACTATATGTTCATCTTGTACTCTGGTCTACTCTCTATACTCATCTAGCACTCTGGTCTACTCTCCATGTTCATTTTGTGCTCGGGTCTAGTCTACTCCCTATGGTTAGGTTGTAATCAGGTCTACTCTCTATGGTTATCTTGTTATCTGGTCTACTCTTTATGTTCATCTCGCACTTTGGTATACTCTCTATGGTTATCTTGTTATCTGCTCTACTCTTTATGTTCATCTTGCACTCTGGTCTACTCTCTAGGTTCATCTTGTACTCTGGTCTGCTCACTATGTTCATATTGCCCTCTAGCCTACTCTCTGTGGTCACCTTATACTCTGGTCTGCTCTCTATGTTCAACTTGCACTCTGGTCTACTTTCTATGGTTATCTTGTACTCTGGTCTACTCTCTATGTTCATCTTGTACTCCGTTCTATTCTCTATGTTCATCTTGCACTCTGTTCTAATCTCTACGTTCATTTTGTAGTCTGATCTACACTATATGTTCATCTTGTACTCTGGTCTACTCTCTATACTCATCTAGCACTCTGATCTACTCTCTATACTCATCTAGCACTCTGGTCTACTCTCCATGTTCATTATGTGCTCGGTTCTAGTCTACTCCCTATGGTTATGTTGTACTCTGGTCTACTCTCTATGTTCATCTTGTACTCTGGTCTACTCACTATGTTCATCTTGCCCTCTAGTCTAGTCTCTGATTTCACCTTACACTCTGGTCTACTCTCTATTTTCATCTTGCACTCTGGTCTGATTTCTATGGTTATCTTGCACTCTGGTCTACTCTCTATGGTCATCTTGTACTATGGTCCCCTCTCTATGGTCATCTTGCACTCTGGTCTACTCTCTATGTTCATCTTGTACTCTGGTCTAATCTCTATGGTCATCTAGGACTCTGGTCTACTCTCTATGACGATCTTGCACTCTGGTCTACTCTCTACGTTCATCTTACACTCTGGTCTAGTCTCTATGTCCAGCTTGGACTCTGGTCTACTCTCTATGTTCATCTTGTACTCTTGTCTGCTCTCTATGTTCATCTTGCATTCTGGTCTACTCTCTATGGTCATCTTGCACTCTGGTCTACTCTCTACGTTCATCTTGCACTCTGGTCTATTCTCTATGTCCATCTTGCACTCTGCTCTACTCTCTATGATCTTCAGGCACTCTGGTCTACTCTCTATGGTCACCTTACCTTCTGGTCTACTCTGTATGTGCATCTTGCACTCTGGTCTATACTCTCAATTCATCTTGTAATCTGGTCTACTCGTTATGGTTATATTTCACTCTGGTCTACTCCCTATGGCCATCTTGTATCATGGTCTCCTCTCTATGTTCATCTTGTACTCTGGTCTACTCTCTATACTCATCTAGCACTCTGGTCTACTCTCCATGTTCATTTTGTGCTCGGGTCTAGTCTACTCCCTATGGTTAGGTTGTAATCTGGTCTACCCTCTATGGTTATCTTGTTATCTTGTCTACTCTTTATGTTCATCTCGCACTTTGGTATACTCTTTATGGTTATCTTGTTATCTGCTCTACTCTTTATGTTCATCTTGCACTCTGGTCTACTCTCTATGTTCATCATATACTCTGGTCTGCTCACTATGTTCATCTTGCCCTCTAGTCTACTCTCTGTGGTCACCTTATACTCTGGTCTACTCTCTATGTTCATCTTGTACTCTGGTCTACCCACTATGTTCAACTTGCACTCTGGTCTACTCTCTATGGTTATCTTGTACTCTGGTCTACTCTCTATGTTCATCTTGTACTCTGGTCTACTCACTATGTTCATCTTGCCCTCTAGTCTAGTCTCTGATTTCACCTTACACTCTGGTCTACTCTCTACGTTCATCTTGCACTCTGGTCTATTCTCTATGTCCATCTTGCACTTTGCTCTACTCTCTATGATCTTCAGGCACTCTGGTCTACTCTCTATGGTCACCTTACCTTCTGGTCTACTCTGTATGTGCATCTTGCACTCTGGTCTATACTCTCTATTCATCTTGTAATCTGGTCTACTCGTTATGGTTATATTTCACTCTGGTCTACTCCCTATGGCCATCTTGTATCATGGTCTCCTCTCTATGTTCATCTTGTACTCTGGTCTACTCTCTATACTCATCTAGCACTCTGGTCTACTCTCCAGGTTCATTTTGTGCTCGGGTCTAGTCTACTCCCTATGGTTGTGTTGTACTCTGGTCTACTCTCTATGGTTATCTTGTAATCTGGTCTACTCTTTATGTTCATCTCGCACTTTGGTATACTCTCTATGGTCATCTTGCGCTCTGGTCTACTCTCTATGTTCATCTTGTACTCTGGTCTGCTCACTATGTTCATCTTGCCCTCTAGTCTATACTCTGTGGTCACCTTACACTCTGATCTACTCTCTATGTTCATCTTGTACTCTGGTCTACCCAGAATGTTCAACTTGCACTGCGATCTACTCTCTATGGTTATCTTGTACTCTGGTCTACTCTCCATGTTCATCCTGTACTCTGGTCTACTCACTATGTTCATCTTGCCCTCTAGTCTACTCTCTGATTTCACTGTACACTCGGGTCTACTCTCTATGTTCATCTTGCACTATGGTCTACTCTCTATGTTCATCTTGTACTCTGGTCTACTCTCTATGTTCATCTTGTACTCCGGTCTACTCTCTATGTTCATCTTGCACTCTGGTCTACTCTCTACGTTCATTTTCTAGTCTGATCTACACTATATGTTCATCTTGTTCTCTGGTCTACTCTCTATACTCATCTAGCACTCTGGTCTACCCACTATGTTCAACTTGCACTCTGGTCTACTCTCTATGGTTATCTTGTACTCTGGTCTACTCTCTATGTTCATCTTGTACTCTGGTCTACTCACTATGTTCATCTTGCCCTCTAGTCTAGTCTCTGATTTCACCTTACACTCTGGTCTACTCTCTACGTTCATCTTGCACTCTGGTCTATTCTCTATGTCCATCTTGCACTTTGCTCTACTCTCTATGATCTTCAGGCACTCTGGTCTACTCTCTATGGTCACCTTACCTTCTGGTCTACTCTGTATGTGCATCTTGCACTCTGGTCTATACTCTCTATTCATCTTGTAATCTGGTCTACTCGTTATGGTTATATTTCACTCTGGTCTACTCCCTATGGCCATCTTGTATCATGGTCTCCTCTCTATGTTCATCTTGTACTCTGGTCTACTCTCTATACTCATCTAGCACTCTGGTCTACTCTCCATGTTCATTTTGTGCTCGGGTCTAGTCTACTCCCTATGGTTGTGTTGTACTCTGGTCTACTCTCTATGGTTATCTTGTAATCTGGTCTACTCTTTATGTTCATCTCGCACTTTGGTATACTCTCTATGGTCATCTTGCGCTCTGGTCTACTCTCTATGTTCATCTTGTACTCTGGTCTGCTCACTATGTTCATCTTGCCCTCTAGTCTATACTCTGTGGTCACCTTACACTCTGATCTACTCTCTATGTTCATCTTGTACTCTGGTCTACCCAGAATGTTCAACTTGCACTGCGGTCTACTCTCTATGGTTATCTTGTACTCTGGTCTACTCTCCATGTTCATCCTGTACTCTGGTCTACTCACTATGTTCATCTTGCCCTCTAGTCTACTCTCTGATTTCACTGTACACTCGGGTCTACTCTCTATGTTCATCTTGTACTCTGGTCTACTCTCTATACTCATCTAGCACTCTGGTCTACTCTCTATGTTCATCTTGCACTCTGGTCTACTCTCTATGTTCATCATATACTCTGGTCTGCTCACTATGTTCATCTTGCCCTCTAGTCTACTCTCTGTGGTCACCTTATACTCTGGTCTACTCTCTATGTTCATCTTGTACTCTGGTCTACCCACTATGTTCAACTTGCACTCTGGTCTACTCTCTATGGTTATCTTGTACTCTGGTCTACTCTCTATGTTCATCTTGTACTCTGGTCTACTCACTATGTTCATCTTGCCCTCTAGTCTAGTCTCTGATTTCACCTTACACTCTGGTCTACTCTCTACGTTCATCTTGCACTCTGGTCTATTCTCTATGTCCATCTTGCACTTTGCTCTACTCTCTATGATCTTCAGGCACTCTGGTCTACTCTCTATGGTCACCTTACCTTCTGGTCTACTCTGTATGTGCATCTTGCACTCTGGTCTATACTCTCTATTCATCTTGTAATCTGGTCTACTCGTTATGGTTATATTTCACTCTGGTCTACTCCCTATGGCCATCTTGTATCATGGTCTCCTCTCTATGTTCATCTTGTACTCTGGTCTACTCTCTATACTCATCTAGCACTCTGGTCTACTCTCCAGGTTCATTTTGTGCTCGGGTCTAGTCTACTCCCTATGGTTGTGTTGTACTCTGGTCTACTCTCTATGGTTATCTTGTAATCTGGTCTACTCTTTATGTTCATCTCGCACTTTGGTATACTCTCTATGGTCATCTTGCGCTCTGGTCTACTCTCTATGTTCATCTTGTACTCTGGTCTGCTCACTATGTTCATCTTGCCCTCTAGTCTATACTCTGTGGTCACCTTACACTCTGATCTACTCTCTATGTTCATCTTGTACTCTGGTCTACCCAGAATGTTCAACTTGCACTGCGGTCTACTCTCTATGGTTATCTTGTACTCTGGTCTACTCTCCATGTTCATCCTGTACTCTGGTCTACTCACTATGTTCATCTTGCCCTCTAGTCTACTCTCTGATTTCACTGTACACTCGGGTCTACTCTCTATGTTCATCTTGCACTATGGTCTACTCTCTATGTTCATCTTGTACTCTGGTCTACTCTCTATGTTCATCTTGTACTCCGGTCTATTCTCTATGTTCATCTTGCACTCTGGTCTACTCTCTACGTTCATTTTCTAGTCTGATCTACACTATATGTTCATCTTGTACTCTGGTCTACTCTCTATACTCATCTAGCACTCTGGTCTACTCTCCATGTTCATTTTGTGCTCGGGTCTAGTCTACTCCCTATGGTTGTGTTGTACTCTGGTCTACTCTCTATGGTTATCTTGTTATCTGGTCTACTCTTTATGTTCATCTCGCACTTTGGTATACTCTCTATGGTTATCTTGTTATCTGCTCTACTCTTTATGTTCATCTTGCACTCTGGTCTACTCTCTATGTTCATCTTGTACTCTGGTCTGCTCACTATGTTCATATTGCCCTCTAGTCTACTCTCTGTGGTCACCTTATACTCTGGTCTACTCTCTATGTTCAACTTGCACTCTGGTCTACTTTCTATGGTTATCTTGTACTCTGGTCTACTCTCTATGTTCATCTTGTACTCCGGTCTATTCTCTATGTTCATCTTGCACTCTGGTCTACTCTCTACGTTCACTTTCTAGTCCGATCTACACTATATGTTCATCTTGTACTCTGGTCTACTCTCTATACTCATCTAGCACTCTGGTCTACTCTCCATGTTCATTTTGTGCTCGGGTCTAGTCTACTCCCTATGGTTATGTTGTACTCTGGTCTACTCTCTATGGTTATCTTGTTATCTTGTCTACTCTTTATGTTCATCTCGCACTTTGGTATACTCTCTATGGTTATCTTGTACTCTGGTCTACTCTCTATGTTCATCTTGTACTCCGTTCTATTCTCTATGTTCATCTTGCACTCTGTTCTAATCTCTACGTTCATTTTGTAGTCTGATCTACACTATATGTTCATCTTGTACTCTGGTCTACCCACTATGTTCAACTTGCACTCTGGTCTACTCTCTATGGTTATCTTGTACTCTGGTCTACTCTCTATGTTCATCTTGTACTCTGGTCTACTCACTATGTTCATCTTGCCCTCTAGTCTAGTTTCTGATTTCACCTTACACTCTGGTCTACTCTCTACGTTCATCTTGCACTCTGGTCTATTCTCTATGTCCATCTTGCACTCTGCTCTACTCTCTATGATCTTCAGGCACTCTGGTCTACTCTCTATGGTCACCTTACCTTCTGGTCTACTCTGTATGTGCATCTTGCACTCTGGTCTATACTCTCTATTCATCTTGTAATCTGGTCTACTCGTTATGGTTATATTTCACTCTGGTCTACTCCCTATGGCCATCTTGTATCATGGTCTCCTCTCTATGTTCATCTTGTACTCTGGTCTACTCTCTATACTTATCTAGCACACTGGTCTACTCTCCATGTTCATTTTGTGCTCGGGTCTAGTCTACTCCCTATGGTTGTGTTGTACTCTGGTCTACTCTCTATGGTTATCTTGTTATCTGGTCTACTCTTTATGTTCATCTCGCACTTTGGTATACTCTCTATGGTCATCTTGCGCTCTGGTCTACTCTCTATGTTCATCTTGTACTCTGGTCTGCTCACTATGTTCATCTTGCCCTCTAGTCTACTCTCTGTGGTCACCTTACACTCTGATCTACTCTCTATGTTCATCTTGTACTCTGGTCTACCCACAATGTTCAACTTGCACTATGGTCTACTCTCTATGGTTATCTTGTACTCTGGTCTACTCTCTATGTTCATCTTGTACTCTGGTCTACTCACTATGTACATCTTGCCCTCTAGTCTAATCTCTGATTTCACCTTACACTCGGGTCTACTCTCTATGTTCCTCTTGCACTATGGTCTACTCTCTATGTTCATCTTGTAATCTGGTCTACTCTCTATGTTCATCTTGTACTCCGGTCTATTCTCTATGTTCATCTTGCACTCTGGTCTACTCTCTACGTTCATTTTGTAGTCTGATCTACACTATATGTTCATCTTGTACTCTGGTCTACTCTCTATACTCATCTAGCACTCTGGTCTACTCTCCATGTTCATTTTGTGCTCGGGTCTAGTCTACTCCCTATGGTTAGGTTGTAATCTGATCTACTCTCTATGGTTATCTTGTTATCTGGTCTACTTTTTATGTTCATCTCGCACTTTGGTATACTCTCTATGGTTATCTTGTTATCTGCTCTACTCTTTATGTTCATCTTGCACTCTGGTCTACTCTCTAGGTTCATCTTGTACTCTGGTCTGCTCACTATGTTCATATTGCCCTCTAGCCTACTCTCTGTGGTCACCTTATACTCTGGTCTACTCTCTATGTTCAACTTGCACTCTGGTCTACTTTCTATGGTTATCTTGTACTCTGGTCTACTCTCTATGTTCATCTTGTACTCCGTTCTATTCTCTATGTTCATCTTGCACTCTGTTCTAATCTCTACGTTCATTTTGTAGTCTGATCTACACTATATGTTCATCTTGTACTCTGGTCTACTCTCTATACTCATCTAGCACTCTGGTCTACTCTCCATGTTCATTTTGTGCTCGGGTCTAGTCTACTCCCTATGGTTATGTTGTACTCTGGTCTACTCTCTATGTTCAACTTGCACTCTGGTCTACTTTCTATGGTTATCTTGTACTCTGGTCTACTCTCTATGTTCATCTTGTACTCCGTTCTATTCTCTATGTTCATCTTGCACTCTGTTCTAATCTCTACGTTCATTTTGTAGTTTGATCTACACTATATGTTCATCTTGTACTCTGGTCTACTCTCTATACTCATCTAGCACTCTGGTCTACTCTCCATGTTCATTTTGTGCTCGGGTCTAGTCTACTCCCTATGGTTATGTTGTACTCTGGTCTACTCTCTATGTTCATCTTGTACTCTGGTCTACTCACTATGTTCAACTTGCCCTCTAGTCTAGTCTCTGATTTCACCTTACACTCTGGTCTACTCTCTATTTTTATCTTGCACTCTGGTCTAATTTCTATGGTTATCTTGCACTCTGGTCTACTCTCTATGGTCATCTTGTACTATGGTCCCCTCTCTATGGTCATCTTGCACTCTGGTCTACTCTCTATGTTCATCTTGTACTCTGGTCTAATCTCTATGGTCATCTAGGACTCTGGTCTACTCTCTATGACGATCTTGGACTCTGGTCTACTTTCTACGTTCATCTTACACTCTGGTCTAGTCTCTATGTCCAGCTTGGACGCTGGTCTATTCTCTATGTTCATCTTGTACTCTTGTCTGCTCTCTATGTTCATCTTGCATTCTGGTCTACTCTCTATGGTCATCTTGCACTCTGGTCTACTCTCTACGTTCATCTTGCATTCTGGTCTATTCTCTATGTCCATCTTGCTCTCTGCTCTACTCTCTATGATCTTCAGGCACTCTGGTCTACTCTCTATGGTCACCTTACCTTCTGGTCTACTCTGTATGTGCATCTTGCACTCTGGTCTATACTCTCTATTCATCTTGTAATCTGGTCTACTCGTTATGGTTATATTTCACTCTGGTCTACTCCCTATGGCCATCTTGTATCATGGTCTTCTCTCTATGTTCATCTTGTACTCTGGTCTACTCTCTATACTCATCTAGCACTCTGGTCTACTCTCCATGTTCATATTGCCCTCTAGCCTACTCTCTGTGGTCACCTTATACTCTGGTCTACTCTCTATGTTCAACTTGCACTCTGGTCTACTTTCTATGGTTATCTTGTACTCTGGTCTACTCTCTATGACGATCTTGCACTCTGGTCTACTTTCTACGTTCATCTTACACTCTGGTCTAGTCTCTATGTCCAGCTTGGACGCTGGTCTATTCTCTATGTTCATCTTGTACTCTTGTCTGCTCTCTATGTTCATCTTGCATTCTGGTCTACTCTCTATGGTCATCTTGCACTCTGGTCTACTCTCTACGTTCATCTTGCTCTCTGCTCTACTCTCTATGATCCTCAGGCACTCTGGTCTACTCTCTATGGTCACCTTACCTTCTGGTCTACTCTGTATGTGCATCTTGCACTCTGGTCTATACTCTCTATTCATCTTGTAATCTGGTCTACTCGTTATGGTTATATTTCACTCTGGTCTACTCCCTATGGCCATCTTGTATCATGGTCTTCTCTCTATGTTCATCTTGTACTCTGGTCTACTCTCTATACTCATCTAGCACTCTGGTCTACTCTCCATGTTCATATTGCCCTCTAGCCTACTCTCTGTGGTCACCTTATACTCTGGTCTACTCTCTATGTTCAACTTGCACTCTGGTCTACTTTCTATGGTTATCTTGTACTCTGGTCTACTCTCTATGTTCATCTTGTACTCCGGTCTATTCTCTATTTTCATCTTGCATTCTGTTCTAATCTCTACGTTCATTTTCTAGTCTGATCTACACTATATGTTCATCTTGTACTCTGGTCTACTCTCTATACTCATCTAGCACTCTGGTCTACTCTCCATGTTCATTTTGTCCTCGGGTCTAGTCTACTCCCTATGGTTATGTTGTACTCTGGTCTACTATCTATGGGTATCTTGTTATCTGCTCTACTCTTTATGTTCATCTCGCACTTTGGTATACTCTCTATGGTTATCTTGTTATCTGCTCTACTCTTTATGTTCATCTTGCACTCTGGTCTACTCTCTATGTTCATCTTGTACTCTGGTCTGCTCACTATGTTCATATTGCCCTCTAGTCTTCTCTCTGTGGCCACCTTATACTCTGGTCTACTCTCTATGTTCAACTTGTACTCTGGTCTACTCACTATGTTCATCTTGCCCTCTAGTCTAGTCTCTGATTTCACCTTACACTCTGGTCTACTCTCTATGTTCATCATGCACTCTGGTCTAATTTCTATGGTTATCTTGCACTCTGGTCTACTCTCTATGGTCATCTTGTACTATGGTCCCCTCTCTACGGTCATCTAGCACTCTGGTCTACTCTCTATGTTCATCTTGTACTCTGGCCTAATCTCTATGGTCATCTAGGACTCTGGTCTACTCTCTATGACGATCTTGCACTCTGCTCTACTCTCTATGATCTTCAGGCACTCTGGTCTACTCTCTATGGTCACCTTACCTTCTGGTCTACTCTGTATGTGCATCTTGCACTCTGGTCTATACTCTCTATTCATCTTGTAATCTGGTCTACTCGTTATGGTTATATTTCACTCTGGTCTACTCCCTATGGCCATCTTGTATCATGGTCTCCTCTATATGGTCATCTTGTACTCTGGTCTACACTATATGTTCATCTTATACTCTGGTCTACTCTCTATACTCATCTAGCACTCTGGTCTACTCTCCATGTTCATTTTGAGCTCGGGTCTAGTCTACTCCCTATGGTTATGTTTTACGCTGGTCTACTCTCTATGGTTATCTTGTTTTCTGGTCTAATCTTTATGTTCATCTCGCACTTTGGTATACTCTCTATGGTCATCTTGCGCTCTGGTCTACTCTCTATGTTCATCTTGTACTCTGGTCTGCTCACTATGTTCATCTTGCCCTCTAGTCTACTCTCTGTGATCACCTTACACTCTGGTCTACTCTCTATGTTCATCTTGTACTCTGGTCTACCCACAATGTTCAACTTGCACTATGGTCTACTCTCTATGGTTATCTTGTACTCTGGTCTACTCTCTATGTTCATCTTGTACTCTGGTCTACTCACTATGTTCATCTTGCCCTCTAGTCTACTCTCTGATTTCACCTTACACTCCAGTCTACTCTCTATGTTCATCTTGCACTATGGTCTACTCTCTATGTTCATCTTGTACTCTGGTCTACTCTCTATGTTCATCTTGTACTCCGGTCTTTTCTCTATCGTCATCTTGCACTCTGGTCTACTCTCTACGTTCATTTTGTAGTCTGATCTACACTATATGTTCATCTTGTACTCTGGTCTACTCTCTATACTCATCTAGCACTCTGGTCTTCTCTCCATGTTCATTTTGTGCTCGGGTCTAGTCTACTCCCTATGGTTAGGTTGTAATCTGGTCTACCCTCTATGGTTATCTTGTTATCTGGTCTACTCTTTATGTTCATCTCGCACTTTGGTATACTCTCTATGGTTATCTTGTTATCTGCTCTACTCTTTATGTTCATCTTGCACTCTGGTCTACTCTCTATGTTCATCTTGTACTCTGGTCTGCTCACTATGTTCATCTTGCCCTCTAGTCTACTCTCTGTGGTCACCTTATACTCTGGTCTACTCTCTATGTTCATCTTGTACTCTGGTCTACCCACTATGTTCAACTTGCACTCTGGTATACTCTCTATGGTTATCTTGTACTCTGGTCTACTCTCTATGTTCATCTTGTACTCTGGTCTACTCACTATGTTCATCTTGCCCTCTAGTCTAGTCTCTGATTTCACCTTACACTCTGGTCTACTCTCTATGTTCATCATGCACTCTGGTCTAATTTCTATGGTTATCTTGCACTCTGGTCTACTCTCTATGGTCATCTGGTACTATGGTCCCCTCTCTACGGTCATCTAGCACTCTGGTCTATTCTCTATGTTCATCTTGTACTCTGGCCTAATCTCTATGGTCATCTAGGACTCTGGTCTACTCTCTATGACGATCTTGCACTCTGCTCTACTCTGTATGTGCATCTTGCACTCTGGTCTACACTCACTATTCATCTTGTAATCTGGTCTACTCGCTATGGTTACATTTCACTCTGGTCTACTCTCTATGGCCATCCTGTACTATGGTCCCCTCTCTATGTTCATCATGTACTCTGGTCTGCTCACTATGTTCATATTGCCCTCTAGTCTACTCTCTGTGGTCACCTTATACTCTGGTCTACTCTCTATGTTCATCTTGTACTCTGGTCTACCCACTATGCTCAACTTGCACTCTCGTATACTCTCTATGGTTATCTTGTACTCTGGTCTACTCTCTATGTTCATCTTGTACTCTGGTCTACTCACTATGTTCATCTTGCCCTCTAGTCTAGTCTCTGATTTCAGCGTACACTCTGGTCTACTCTCTATGTTCATCTTGCACTCTGCTCTACTCTCTATGATCTTCAGGCACTCTGGTCTACTCTTTATGGTTATCTTGCACTCTGGTCTACTCTCTATGTTCATCTTGTACGCTGGTCTACTCTCTATGTTCATCTTGCACTCTGCTCTACTCTCTATGATCTTCAGGCACTCTGGTCTACTCTCTATGGTCACCTTACACTCTGGTCTACTCTGTATGTGTATCTTGCACTCTGGTCTACACTCACTATTCATCTTGTAATCTGGTCTACTCGCTATGGTTACATTTCACTCTGGTCTACTCTCTATGGCCATCCTGAACTATGGTCCCCTCTCTATGGTCATCTTGCACTCTGGTCTACTCTCTATGTTCATCTTGTACTCTGGTCTAATCTCTATGGTAATCTAGTACTCTGGTCTACTCTCTATGACGATCTTGCACTCTGGTCTACTCTCTACGTTCATGTTACACTCTGGTCTAGTCTCTATGTCCAGCTTGGACTCTGGTCTACTCTCTATGTTCATCTAGCACTCTGGTCTACTCTCTATGGTCACCTTACACTCTGGTCTACTCTGTATGTGTATCTTGCACTCTGGTCTACACTCACTATTCCTCTTGTAATCTGGTCTACTCGCTATGGTTACATTTCACTCTGGTCTACTCTCTATGGCCATCTTGTATCATGGTCTCCTCTCTATGGCCATCTTGCACTCTGGTCTACACTATATGTTCATCTTGTCCTCTGGTCTACTCTCTATACTCATCTAGCACTCTGCTCTACTCTTCATGTTCATTTTGTGCTCGGGTCTAGTCTACTCCCTATGGTTGTGTTGTACTCTGGTCTACTCTCTATGGTTATCTTGTTATCTGGTCTACTCTTTATGTTCATCTCGCAATTTGGTATACTCTCTATGGTCATCTTGCGCTCTGGTCTACTCTCTATGTTCATCTTGTACTCTGGTCTGCTCACTATGTTCATCTTGCCCTCTAGTCTACTCTATGTGGTCACCTTACACTCTGGTCTACTCTCTATGTTCTTCTTGTACTCAGGTCTACCCACAATGTTCAACTTGCACTCTGGTCTACTCTCTGATTTCATCTTACACTCGGGTCTACTCTCTATGTTCATCTGGCACTATGGTCTACTCTCTATGTTCATCTTGTACTCTGGTCTACTCTCTATGTTCATCTTGTACTCCGGTCTATTCTCTATGTTCATCTTGCACTCTGGTCTATTCTCTACGTTCATTTTGTAGTCTGATCTACACTATATGTTCATCTTGTACTCTGGTCTACTCTCTATACTCATCTAGCACTTTCGTCTACTCTCCATGTTCATTTTGTGCTCGGGTCTAGTCTACTCCCTATGGTTATGTTGTACTCTGGTCTACTCTCTATGGTTATCTTGTTATCTGGTCTACTCTTTATGTTCATCTCGCACTTTGGTATACTCTCTATGGTTATCTTGTTATCTGCTCTACTCTTTATGTTCATCTTCACTCTGGTCTACTCTCTATGTTCATCTTGTACTCTGGTCTGCTCACTATGTTCATATTGCCCTCTAGTCTACTCTCTGTGGTCACCTTTTACTCTGGTCGACTCTCTATGTTCATCTTGTACTCTGGTCTGCCCACTATGTTCAACTTGCACTCTGGTCTACTCTCTATGGTTATCTTGTACTCTGGGCTACTCTCTATGTTCATCTTGTACTCTGGTCTACTCACTATGTTCATCTTGCCCTGTAGTCTAGTCTCTGATTTCACCTTACACTCTGGTCTACTCTCTATGTTCATTTTGCACTCTGGTCTAATTTCTATGGTTATCTTGCATTCTTGTCTACTCTCTATGGTCATCTTGTACGCTGGTCTACTCCCTATGTTCATCTTGCACTCTGCTCTACTCTCTATGATCTTCAAGCACTCTGGTCTACTCTCTATGGTCACCTTACACTCTGGTCTACTCTGTATGTGCATCTTGCACTCTGGTCTACACTCACTATTCATCTTGTAATCTGGTCTACTCGCTATGGTTACATTTCACTCTGGTCTACTCTCTATGTTCATCTTGCACTCTGGTCTAATTTCTATGGTTATCTTGCACTCTGGTCTACTCTCTATGTTCATCTTGCACTCTGGTCTACTCTCTATGGTCACCTTACACTCTGGTCTACTCTGTATGTGCATCTTGCACTCTGGTCTACACTCTCTATTCATCTTGTAATCTGGTCTTCTCGCTATGGTTATATTTCATTCTGGTCTACTCTCTATGGCCATCTTGCACTATGGTCTCCTCTCTATGGTCATCTTGCACTCTGGTCTACTCTCTATGTTCATCTTATACTCTGGTCTACTCTCTATGGTCGTCTAGTACTCTGGTCTACTCTCTATGGCCATCTTGCACTCTGGTCTACTCTCTATGTTCATCTTGTACTCTTGTCTGCTCTTTATGTTCCTCTTGCATTCTGGTCTACTCTCTATCGTCATCTAGTATTCTGGTCTACTCTCTACGTTCATTTTGTAGTCTGATCTACACTATATGTTCATCTTGTACTCTGGTCTACTCTCTATACTCATCTAGCACTCTGGTCTACTCTCCATGTTCATTTTGTGCTCGGGTCTAGTCTACTCCCTATGGTTATGTTGTACTCTGGTCTACTCTCTATGGTTATCTTTTTATCTGGTCTACTCTTTATGTTAATCTCGCACTTTGGTATACTCTCTATGGTCATCTTGCCATCTGGTCTACTCTTTATGTTCATCTTGTACTCTGGTCTGCGCACTATGTTCATCTTGCCCTCTAGTCTACTCTCTGTGGTCACCTTACACTCTGGTCTACTCTCTATGTTTATCTTGTACTCTGGTCTACCCACTATGTTCAACTTGCACTCTGGTCTTCTCTCTATGGTTATCTTGTACTCTGGTCTACTCTCTATGTTCATCTTGTACTCTGGTCTAATCTCTATGGTCATCTTGCGCTCTAGTCTACTCTCTGATTTCACCTTACACTCGGGTCTACTCTCTATGTTCATCTTGCACTATGGTCTACTTTCTATGGTTATCTTGTACTCTGGTCTACTCTTTATGTTCATCTTGTACTCTGATCTATTCTATATGTTCATCTTGCACTCTGATCTACTCTCTATGTTCATCTTATACTCTGGTCTACTCTCTATGTTCATCTTGTACTCTGGTCTACTCTCTATATTCATCTTGTACTCTGGTCGACTCTCTATGGTCATCTAGTACTCTGGTCTACTCTCTATGGCCATCCTGCACTCTGGTCCACTC
This sequence comes from Chaetoderma sp. LZ-2023a, assembly GCA_034401795.1. Taxonomy (NCBI): domain Eukaryota; kingdom Metazoa; phylum Mollusca; class Caudofoveata; order Chaetodermatida; family Chaetodermatidae; genus Chaetoderma; species Chaetoderma sp. LZ-2023a. Next base: position 12,065,651 of record CM067360.1, on the reverse strand, counting down.
TCTACGTTCATCTTGCACTCTGGTCTAGTCTCTATGTCCATCTCGGACTCTGGTCTACTCTCTACGTTCATCTTGTACTCTTGTTTGCTCTTTATGCCATCTTGCATTCTGGTCTACTCTCTATGGTCATCTAGTACTCTGGTTTAGTCTCTATGTCCATCTTGGACTCTGGTCTACTCTCTGTGTTCATCTTGTACTCTTGTCTACTCTCAACGTTCATTTTCTAGTCTGATCTACACTATATGTTCATCTTGCACTCTGCTCTGCTTTCTATGTTCATCTTGCACTTTGGTCTACTTTCTATTTTCATCTTGCACTCTGGTATACTCTCTATGGTTATCTCGCACTCTGATCTGCTCTCTATGTTCAACTTGTACTTGGGTCTACTCTCTATGTTCATCTTGTACTCTGCTCTACTCTATGTTCAGCTTGCACTCTGGTCTACTCTCTTTTTCATCTTGTACGCTGGTCTACTCTCTATGCTCATCTTGCGCTCTGGTCTACTATCTGTGGTTATCTTGTACTCTGGTCTACCCTCTATATTCATCTTGCACTCTACTCTCTATGATCTTCAGGCACTCTGGTCTACTCTCTATGGTCACGGTCTACTCTGTATGTGCATCTTGCACCCTGGTCTACACTCTCTATTCATCTTTTAATCTGGTCTACTCGCTATGGTTATATTTCACTCTGGTCTACTCTCTATGGCCATCTTGCACTATGGTCTCCTCTCTATGGTCATCTTGCACTCTGGTCTACTCTCTTTGTTCATCTTGTACTCTGGTCTTCTCTCTATGGTCATCTAGTACTCTGGTCTACTCTCTATGGCCATCTTGAACGCTGGTCTACTCTCTATGTTCATCTTGTACTCTTGTCTGCTCTTTATGTTCCTCTTGCATTCTGGTCTACTCTCTATCGTGATCTAGTACTCTGGTCTACTCTCTACGTTCATTTTGTAGTCTACACTATATGTTCATCTTGTACTCTGGTCTACTCTCTATACTCATCTAGCACTCTGGTCTACTCTCTATGTTCATTTTGTGCTCGGGTCTAGTCAACTCCCTATGGTTATGTTGTACTCTGGTCTACTCTCTATGGTTATCTTTTTATCTGGTCTACTCTTTATGTTCATCTCGCACTTTGGTATACTCTCTATGGTCATCTTGCCCTCTGGTCTACTCTCTATGTTCATCTTGTACTCTGGTCGGCACACTATGTTCATATTGCCCTCTAGTCTACTCTCTGTGGTCACCTTTTACTCTGGTCGACTCTCTATGTTCATCTTGTACTCTGGTCTGCCCACTATGTTCAACTTGCACTCTGGTCTACTCTCTATGGTTATCTTGTACTCTGGTCTACTCACTATGTTCATCTTGCCCTGTAGTCTAGTCTCTGATTTCACCTTACACTCTGGTCTACTCTCTATGTTCATTTTGCACTCTGGTCTAATTTCTATGGTTATCTTGCATTCTTGTCTACTCTCTATGGTCATCTTGTACGCTGGTCTACTCCCTATGTTCATCTTGCACTCTGCTCTACTCTCTATGATCTTCAAGCACTCTGGTCTACTCTCTATGGTCACCTTACACTCTGGTCTACTCTGTATGTGCATCTTGCACTCTGGTCTACACTCACTATTCATCTTGTAATCTGGTCTACTCGCTATGGTTACATTTCACTCTGGTCTACTCTCTATGTTCATCTTGCACTCTGGTCTAATTTCTATGGTTATCTTGCACTCTGGTCTACTCTCTATGTTCATCTTGCACTCTGGTCTACTCTCTATGGTCACCTTACACTCTGGTCTACTCTGTATGTGCATCTTGCACTCTGGTCTACACTCTCTATTCATCTTGTAATCTGGTCTTCTCGCTATGGTTATATTTCATTCTGGTCTACTCTCTATGGCCATCTTGCACTATGGTCTCCTCTCTATGGTCATCTTGCACTCTGGTCTACTCTCTATGTTCATCTTATACTCTGGTCTACTCTCTATGGTCGTCTAGTACTCTGGTCTACTCTCTATGGCCATCTTGCACTCTGGTCTACTCTCTATGTTCATCTTGTACTCTTGTCTGCTCTTTATGTTCCTCTTGCATTCTGGTCTACTCTCTATCGTCATCTAGTATTCTGGTCTACTCTCTACGTTCATTTTGTAGTCTGATCTACACTATATGTTCATCTTGTACTCTGGTCTACTCTCTATACTCATCTAGCACTCTGGTCTACTCTCCATGTTCATTTTGTGCTCGGGTCTAGTCTACTCCCTATGGTTATGTTGTACTCTGGTCTACTCTCTATGGTTATCTTTTTATCTGGTCTACTCTTTATGTTAATCTCGCACTTTGGTATACTCTCTATGGTCATCTTGCCATCTGGTCTACTCTTTATGTTCATCTTGTACTCTGGTCTGCGCACTATGTTCATCTTGCCCTCTAGTCTACTCTCTGTGGTCACCTTACACTCTGGTCTACTCTCTATGTTTATCTTGTACTCTGGTCTACCCACTATGTTCAACTTGCACTCTGGTCTTCTCTCTATGGTTATCTTGTACTCTGGTCTACTCTCTATGGTCACGGTCTACTCTGTATGTGCATCTTGCACCCTGGTCTACACTCTCTATTCATCTTTTAATCTGGTCTACTCGCTATGGTTATATTTCACTCTGGTCTACTCTCTATGGCCATCTTGCACTATGGTCTCCTCTCTATGGTCATCTTGCACTCTGGTCTACTCTCTTTGTTCATCTTGTACTCTGGTCTTCTCTCTATGGTCATCTAGTACTCTGGTCTACTCTCTATGGCCATCTTGAACGCTGGTCTACTCTCTATGTTCATCTTGTACTCTTGTCTGCTCTTTATGTTCCTCTTGCATTCTGGTCTACTCTCTATCGTGATCTAGTACTCTGGTCTACTCTCTACGTTCATTTTGTAGTCTACACTATATGTTCATCTTGTACTCTGGTCTACTCTCTATACTCATCTAGCACTCTGGTCTACTCTCTATGTTCATTTTGTGCTCGGGTCTAGTCAACTCCCTATGGTTATGTTGTACTCTGGTCTACTCTCTATGGTTATCTTTTTATCTGGTCTACTCTTTATGTTCATCTCGCACTTTGGTATACTCTCTATGGTCATCTTGCCCTCTGGTCTACTCTCTATGGTCATCTTGTACTCTGGTCGGCACACTATGTTCATATTGCCCTCTAGTCTACTCTCTGTGGTCACCTTTTACTCTGGTCGACTCTCTATGTTCATCTTGTACTCTGGTCTGCCCACTATGTTCAACTTGCACTCTGGTCTACTCTCTATGGTTATCTTGTACTCTGGTCTACTCACTATGTTCATCTTGCCCTGTAGTCTAGTCTCTGATTTCACCTTACACTCTGGTCTACTCTCTATGTTCATTTTGCACTCTGGTCTAATTTCTATGGTTATCTTGCATTCTTGTCTACTCTCTATGGTCATCTTGTACGCTGGTCTACTCCCTATGTTCATCTTGCACTCTGCTCTACTCTCTATGATCTTCAAGCACTCTGGTCTACTCTCTATGGTCACCTTACACTCTGGTCTACTCTGTATGTGCATCTTGCACTCTGGTCTACACTCACTATTCATCTTGTAATCTGGTCTACTCGCTATGGTTACATTTCACTCTGGTCTACTCTCTATGTTCATCTTGCACTCTGGTCTAATTTCTATGGTTATCTTGCACTCTGGTCTACTCTCTATGTTCATCTTGCACTCTGGTCTACTCTCTATGGTCACCTTACACTCTGGTCTACTCTGTATGTGCATCTTGCACTCTGGTCTACACTCTCTATTCATCTTGTAATCTGGTCTTCTCGCTATGGTTATATTTCATTCTGGTCTACTCTCTATGGCCATCTTGCACTATGGTCTCCTCTCTATGGTCATCTTGCACTCTGGTCTACTCTCTATGTTCATCTTATACTCTGGTCTACTCTCTATGGTCGTCTAGTACTCTGGTCTACTCTCTATGGCCATCTTGCACTCTGGTCTACTCTCTATGTTCATCTTGTACTCTTGTCTGCTCTTTATGTTCCTCTTGCATTCTGGTCTACTCTCTATCGTCATCTAGTATTCTGGTCTACTCTCTACGTTCATTTTGTAGTCTGATCTACACTATATGTTCATCTTGTACTCTGGTCTACTCTCTATACTCATCTAGCACTCTGGTCTACTCTCCATGTTCATTTTGTGCTCGGGTCTAGTCTACTCCCTATGGTTATGTTGTACTCTGGTCTACTCTCTATGGTTATCTTTTTATCTGGTCTACTCTTTATGTTAATCTCGCACTTTGGTATACTCTCTATGGTCATCTTGCCATCTGGTCTACTCTTTATGTTCATCTTGTACTCTGGTCTGCGCACTATGTTCATCTTGCCCTCTAGTCTACTCTCTGTGGTCACCTTACACTCTGGTCTACTCTCTATGTTTATCTTGTACTCTGGTCTACCCACTATGTTCAACTTGCACTCTGGTCTTCTCTCTATGGTTATCTTGTACTCTGGTCTACTCTCTATGTTCATCTTGTACTCTGGTCTAATCTCTATGGTCATCTTGCGCTCTAGTCTACTCTCTGATTTCACCTTACACTCGGGTCTACTCTCTATGTTCATCTTGCACTATGGTCTACTTTCTATGGTTATCTTGTACTCTGGTCTACTCTTTATGTTCATCTTGTACTCTGATCTATTCTATATGTTCATCTTGCACTCTGATCTACTCTCTATGTTCATCTTATACTCTGGTCTACTCTCTATGTTCATCTTGTACTCTGGTCTACTCTCTATATTCATCTTGTACTCTGGTCGACTCTCTATGGTCATCTAGTACTCTGGTCTACTCTCTATGGCCATCCTGCACTCTGGTCCACTCTCTACGTTCATCTTGCACTCTGCTCTACTCTCTATGATCTTCAGGCACTCTGGTCTACTCTCTATGGTCACCTTACACTCTGGTCTACTCTGTATGTGCTTCTTGCACTCTGGTCTACACTCACTATTTATCTTGTAATCTGGTCTACTCGCTATGGTTACATTTCACGCTGGTCTACTCTCTATGGCCAACTTGTACTATGGTCCCCTCTCTATGGTCATCGTGCACTCTGGTCTACTCTCTATGACCATCTTGCACTCTGGTCTACTCTCTACGTTCATCTTTCACTCTGGTCTAGTCTCTATGTCCAGCTTGGACTCTTGTCTGCTCTTTATGTTCATCTTGCATTCTGGTCTACTCTCTATGGTAATCTAGTACTCTGGTCTACTCTCTATCGCCATCTTGCACTCTGGTCTACTCTCTACGTTCATCTGCACTCATGTCTATTCTCTATGTCCATCTTGCATTCTGCTCTACTCTCTATGATTTTCAGGCACTCTGGTCTAATCTCTATGGTCACCTTACCCTCTGGTCTACTCTGTATGTGCATCTTGCACTCTGGTCTATACTCTCTATTCATCTTGTAATCTGGTCTACTCGCTATGGTTATATTTCACTCTTGTCTACTCTCTATAGCCATCTTGTATCATGGTCTCCTCTCTATGGTCATCTTGCACTCTGGTCAACTCTCTATATTCATCTTGTACTCTGGTCTACTCTCTATGGTCATCTAGTACTCTGGTCTACTCTCTATGACCATCTTGCACTCTGGTCTACTCTCTACGTTCATCTTGCACTCTGGTCTAGTCTCTATGTCCATCTTGGACTCTGGTCTACTCTCTATGTTCATCTTGTACTCTTGTCTGCTCTTTATGTTCATCTTGCATTCTGGTCTACTCTCTTTATTCATCTTGTACTCTGGTCTACTCTCTATGGTCATCTAGTACACTGGTCTACTCTCTATGGCAATCTTGCACTCTGGTCTACTCTCTACGTTCATCTTGCACTCTGGGCTAGTCTCTATGTCCATCTTGGACTCTGGTCTACTCTCTATGTTCATCTTGTACTCTTCTCTGCTCTTTATGTTCATCTTGCGTTCTGGTCTACTCTCTATGGTCATCTAGTACACTGGTCTACTCTCTATGGCCATCTTGCACTCTGGTCTACTCTCTACGTTCATCTTGCACTCTGGGCTAGTCTCTATGTCCATCTTGGACTCTGGTCTACTCTCTATGTTCATCTTGTACTCTTCTCTGCTCTTTATGTTCATCTTGCGTTCTGGTCTACCCTCTATGGTCATCTAGTACTCTGGTCTAGTCTCTATGTCCATCTTGGACTCTGGTCTACTCTCTGTGTTCATCTTGTACTCTTGTCTGGGCTTTATGTTCATCTTGCATTCTGGTTTACTCTCTATGTACATCATGCACTCTGGACTACTCTCTACATTCATTTTGTAGTCTGATCTACACTATATGTTCATCTTGCACTCTGCTCTGCTCTCTATGTTCATCTTGCACCTTGGTCTACTCTCTATTTTCATCTTGCACTCTGGTATACTCTCTATGGTTATCTTGCACTCTGATCTGCTCTCTATGTTCAACTTGTACTTGGATCTACTCTCTATGTTCATCATGTACTCTGCTCTACTCTATGTTCATCTTGCACTCTGGTCTACTCTCTTTGTTCATCTTGTACGCTGGTCTACTCTCTATGTTCATCTTTCACTCTGGTCTACTATCCGTGGTTATCTTGTACTCTGGTCTACCCTCTATATTCATCTTGCACTCTGCTCTACTCTCTATTGTCACCTTACACTCTGGTCTATTCTGTATGTGCATCTTGCACTATGGTCTACACTCTCTATTCATCTTGTAATCTGGTCTACTCGCTATGGTTATATTTTACTCTGATCTACTCTCTACCACCATCTTGTACTATGGTCTCCTCTCTATGGCCATCTTGCACTCTAGTCTACTCTCTATGGTCATCTAGTAATCTGGTCTACTCTCTATGGCCATCTTGCACTCTGGTCAACTCTCTACGTTCATCTTGCACTCTGGTCTAGTCTCTATGTCCAGCTTGGACTCTGGTCTACTCTCTATGTTCATCTTGTACTCTTGTCTGCTCTTTATGTTCATCTTGCATTCTGGTCTACTCTCTGTGGTCATCTATTACTCTGGTCTACTCTCTACGTTCATTTTCTAGTCTAATCTACACTATATGTTCATCTTGTACTCTGGTCTACTCTATATACTCATCTAGCACTCTGGTCTACTCTCCATGTTGATTTTGTGCTCGGGTCTAGTCTACTCCCTATGGTTATGTTGTACTCTGGTCTACTCTCTATGGTTATCTTGTTATCTGGTCTACTCTTTATGTTCATCTCGCACTTTGGTATACTCTCTATGGTCATCTTGTGCTCTGGTCTGCTCACTATGTTCATCTTGCCCTCTATTCTAATCTCTGTGGTCACCTTACACTCTGGTCTACTCTCTATGTTCATCTTGTACTCTGGTATACCCACTATGTTCAACTTGCACTCTGGTCTACTCTCTATGGTTATCTTGTACTCAGGTCAACTCTCTATGTTCATCTTGTACTCTGGTCTACTCACTATGTTCATCTTGCCCTCTAGTCTACTCTCTGATTTCACCTTACACTCGGGTCTACTCTCTATGTTCATCTTGCACTATGGTCTACTTTCTATGGTTATCTTGTACTCTGGTCTACTCTCTATGTTGATCTTGTACTCTGGTCTACTCTCTATGATCTTCAGGCACTCTGGTCTACACTCTATGGTCACCTTACACTCTGGTCTACTCTGTATGTGCATCTTGCACTTTGGTCTACACTCACTATTCATCTGGTAATCTGGTCTACTCGCTATGGATACATTTCACTCTGGTCTAGTCTCTATGGCCATCTTGTACTATAGTCCCCTCTCTATGGTCATCACGCACTCTTGTCTACACTCTACGTTCATCTTGCACTCTGCTCTGCTCTCTATGTTCATCTTGCACCTTGGTCTACTCTCTATTTTCATCTTGCACTCTGGTATACTCTCTATGGTTATCTTGCACTCTGATCTGCTCTCTATGTTCAACTTGTACTTGGGTCTACTCTCTATGTTCATCTTGTACTCTGCTCTACTCTATGTTCATCTTGCACTCTGGTCTACTCTCTTTTTTCATCTTGTACGCTGGTCTACTCTCTATGTTCATCTTGCACTCTGGTCTACTATCTGTGGTTATCTTGTACTCTGGTCTACCCTCTATATTCATCTTGGACTCTGCTCTACTCTCTATGATCTTCAGGCACTCTGTTCTACTCTCTATTCTCACCTTACTCTCTGGTCTATTCTGTTTGTGCATCTTGCACTCTGGTCTACACTCTCTATTCATCTTGTGATCTTGTCTACTCGCTATGGTTATATTTCACCCTGATCTACCCTCTATCACCATCTTGTACTATGGTCTCCTCTCTATGGTCATCTTGCACTCTGGTCAACTCTCTACGTTCATCTTGCACTCTGGTCTAGTCTCTATGTCCAGCGTGGACTCTGGTCTACTCTCTATGTTAATCTTGTACTCTTGTCTGCTCTTTATGTTCATCTTGCATTCTGGTCTACTCCCTATGGTCATCTATTACTCTGGTCTACTCTCTACGTTCATTTTGTAGTCTAATCCACACTATATGTTCATCTTGTACTCTGGTCTACTCTCTATACTCATCTAGCACTCTGGTATACTCTCCATGTTGATTTTGTGCTCGGGTCTAGTCTACTCCCTAGGGTTATGTTGTACTCTGGTCTACTCTCTATGGTTATCTTGTTATCTGGTCTACTCTTTATGTTCATCTCGCACTTTGGTATACTCTCTATGGTCATCTTGCGCTCTGGTCGACTCTCTATGTTCATCTTGTACTCTGGTCTGCTCACTATGTTCATCTTGCCCTCTAGTCTAATCTCTGTGGTCACCTTACACTCTGGTCTACTCTCTATGTTCATCTTGTACTCTGGTATACCCACTATGTTCAACTTGCACTCTGGTCTACTCTCTATGGTTATCTTGTACTCTGGTCTACTCTCTATGTTCATCTTGTACTCTGGTCTACTCACTATGTTCATCTTGCCATCTAGTCTACTCCCTGATTTCACCTTACACTCTGGTCTACTCTCTATGTTCATCTTGCACTCTGGTCTACTTTCTATGGTTATCTTGTAATCTGTTCTACTCTCTATGTTCATCTTGTACTCTGGTCTATTCTCTATGTTCATCTTGCACTCTGGTCTACTCTCTACGTTCATTTTGTAGTCTCATCTACACTATATGTTCATCTTGTACTCTGGTCTACTCTCTATACTCATCTAGCACTCTGGTCTACTCTCCATGTTCATTTTGTGCTCGGGTCTAGTCTACTCCCTATGGTTATGTTGTACTCTGGTCTACTCTCTATGGTTATCTTGTTATCTAGTCTACTGTTTATGTTCATCTCGCACTTTGGTCTACTCTCTATGGTCATCTTGCTCTCTTGTCTACTCTCAAGGTTCATCTTGTACTCTGGTCTGATCACTATGTTCATCTTGCCCTGTAGTCTACTCTCTGTGGTCACCTTACACTCTGGTCTACTCTCTATGTTCATCTTGTACTCTGGTCTACCCACTATGTTCAACTTGCCCTCTAGTCTACTCTCTGAGTTCACCTTACACTCTGGTCTACTCTCTATGTTCATCTTGTACTCTGGTCTGATCACTATGTTCATCTTTCCCTCTAGTCTACTCTCTGTGGTCACCTTACACTCTGGTCTACTCTCTATGTTCATCTTGTACTCTGGTCTACCCACTATGTTCAACTTGCCCTCTAGTCTACTCTCTATGTTCATCTTGTACTCTGCTCTACTCTATGTTCATCTTGCACTCTGGTCTACTTTCTTTGTAGATCTTGTACGCTGGTCTACTCTCTATGTTCATCTTGCACTCTGGTCTACTATCCGTGGTTATCTTGTACTCTGGTCTACCCTCTATATACATCTTGCACTCTGCTCTACTCTCTATGATCTCCAGGCACTTTGGTCTACTCTCTATGGTCACCTTACACTCTGGTCTACTCTGTATGTGCATCTTGCACTCTGGTCTACACTCTCTATTCATCTTGTAATCTGGTCTACTCGCTATGGTTATATTTCACTCTGATCTACTCTCTATGGCCATCTTGTACTATGGTCTCCTCTCTATGGTCATCTTGCACTCTGGTCTACTCTCTATGGTAATCTAGTACTCTGGTCTACTCTCTATGGCCATCTTGCACTCTGGTCTACTCTCTACGTTCATCTTGCACTCTGGTCTAGTCTCTATGTCCAGCGTGGACTCTGGTCTACTCTCTATGTTCATCTAGTTTTCTTGTCTGCTCTTTATGTTCATCTTGAATTCTGGTCTACTCTCTATGGTCATCTTGTACTCTGGTCTACTCTCTATCCTCATCTAGCACTCTGGTCTACTCTCCATGGTCATTTTGTTCCCGGGTCTAGTCTACTCCCTATGGTTTTGTTGTACTCTGGTCTACTCTCTATGTTCATCTCGCACTTTGGTATACTCTCTATGCTCATCTTGCGCACTGGTCTACTCTCTATGTTCATCTTGTACTCTGGTCTGCTCACTATGTTCATCTTGCCCTCTAGTCTACTCTCTGTGGTCACCTTACACTCTGGTCTACTCTCTATGTTCATCTTGTACTCTGGTCTACCCACTATGTTCAACTTGCACTCTGGTCTACTCTCTATGGTTACCTTGTACTCTGGTCTACTCTCTATGTTCATCTTGTACTCTGGTCTACTCACTATGTTCATCTTGCCCTCTAGTCTACTCTCTGATTTCACCTTACACTCGGGTCTACTCTCTTTGTTCATCTGGCACTATGGTCTACTTTCTATGGTTATCTTGTACTCTGGTCTACTCTCTATGGGCATCTTATACTCTTGTCTACTCTCTATGATAGTCAGGCACTCTGGTCTACTCTCTATGGTCACCTTACACTCTGGTCTACTCTGTATGTGCATCTTGCACTCTGGTCTACACCCACTATTCATCTTGTGATCTGGTCTACTCGCTATGGCTACATTTCACTCTGGTCTAGTCTCTATGGCCATCCTGTACTATGGTCCCCTCTCTATGGTCATCTTGCACTCTGGTCTACTCTCTATGTTCATCTTGTACTCTGGTCTAATCTCTGTGGTCATCTAGTACTCTTGTCTACTCTCTATGACCATCTTGCACTCTGGTCTACTCTCTACGTTCATCTTACACTCTGGTCTACTCTATATGTTCATCTTGTACTCTTGTCTGCTCTTTATGTTCATCTTGCATTCTGGTCTATTCTCTATGGTCATCTAGTACTCTGGTCAATCTCTATCGCCATCTTGCACTCTGGTCTACTCTCTACGTTCATCTTGCACTCTCGTCTATTCTCTATGTCCATCTTGGACTCTGGCCTACTCGCTATGTTCATCTTGTACCCTTGTCTGCTCTTTATGTTCATCTTGCATTCTGTTTTACTCTCTATGTACATCATGCACTCTGGTCTACACTCTACGTTCATTTTGTCGTCTGATCTACACTATATGTTCATCTTGTACTCTGGTCTACTCTCTATACTCATCTAGCACTCTGGTCTACTCTCCATGTTCATTTTGTGCTCGGGTCTAGTCTACTCCCTATGGTTATCTTGTACTCGGGTCTCCTCTCTATGGTTATATTGTTATCTGGTCTACTCTTTATGTTCATCTCGCAATTTGGTATACTCTCTACGTTCATCTTGCACTCTGGTCTAGTCTCTATATCCAGCATGGACTCTGGTCTGGTCACTATGTTCATCTTGTCCTCTAGTCTACTCCCTGTGGTCACCTTACACTCTGGTTTACTCTCTATGTTCATCTTGTACTCTGGTCTGCTCACTATGTTCATCTTGCCCTCTAGTCTACTCTCTGTGGTCACCTTACACTCTGGTCTACTCTCTATGTTCATCTTGTACTCTGGTCTACCCACTATGTTCAACTTGCACTCTGGTCTACTCTCTATGGTTATCTTGTACTCTGGTCTACTCTCTATGTTCATCTTGTACTCTGGTCTACTCACTATGTTCATCTTGCCCTCTAGTCTACTCTCTGATTTTACCTTACACTCGGGTCTACTCTCTTTGTTCATCTCGCACTATGGTCTACTTTCTATGGTTATTTTGTACTCTGGTCTACTCTCTATGTGCATCTTATACTCTTGTCTACTCTCTATGATAGTCAGGCACTCTGGTCTACTCTCTATGGTCACCTTACACTCTGGTCTACTCTGTATGTGCATCTTGCACTCTGGTCTACACCCACTATTCATCTTGTGATCTGGTCTACTCGCTATGGCTACATTTCACTCTGGTCTAGTCTCTATGGCCATCCTGTACTATGGTCCCCTCTCTATGGTCATCTTGCACTCTGGTCTACTCTCTATGTTCATCTTGTACTCTGGTCTAATCTCTATGGTCATCTAGTACTCTGGTCTACTCTCTACGTTCATCTTACACTCTGGTCTACTCTCTATGTTCATCTTGTACTCTTGTCTGCTCTTTATGTTCATCTAGTATTCTGGTCAATCTCTATCGCCATCTTGCACTCTGGTCTACTCTCTACGTTCATCTTGCACTCTCGTCTATTCTCTATGTTCATCGTGTACCCTTGTCTGCTCTTTATGTTCATCTTGCATTCTGTTTTACTCTCTATGTACATCATCCACTCTGGTCTACTCTCTACGTTCATTTTGTAGTCTGATCTACACTATATGTTCATCTTGTACTCTGGTCTACTCTCTATACTCATCTAGCACTCTGGTCTACTCTCAATGTTCATTTTGTGCTCGGGTCTAGTCTACATGCTATGGTTATCTTGTACTCGGGTCTCCTCTCTATGGTTATCTTGTTATCTGGTCTACTCTTTATGTTCATCTCGCACTTTGGTATACTCTCTACGTTCATCTTGCACTCTGGTCTAGTCTCTATGTCCAGCATGGACTCTGGTCTGGTCACTATGTTCATCTTGTCCTCTAGTCTACTCCCTGTGGTCACCTTACACTCTGGTTTACTCTCTATGTTCATCTTATACTCTGGTCTACCTACTATGTTCAACTTGCACTCTGGTCTACTCTCTATGGTTATCTTGTACTCTGGTCTACCGTCTATGTTCCTCTTGTACTCTGGTCTATTCACTATGTTCATCTTGCCCTCTAGTCTACTCTCTGATTTCACCTTACACTCTGGTCTACTCTCTATGTTCATCTTGCACTCTGGTCTACTCTCTATGGTTATCTTGTACTCTTGTCTATTCTCTATGTTCATCTTGCACTCTGGTCTACTCTCTATGTTCATTTTGTAGTCTGATCTACACTATATGTTCATCTTGTACTCTGGTCTACTCTCTATACTCATCTAGCACTCTGGTCTACTCTCCAAGTTCATTTTGTGCTCGGGTCTGGTCTACTCCCTATGGTTATGTTGCCCTCTAGTCTACTCTCTGTGGTCACCTTACACTCTGGTTTACTCTCTATGTTCATCTTGTACTCTGGTCTACCCACTATGTTCAACTTGCACTCTGGTCTACTCTCTATGGTTGTCTTGTACTCTGGTCTACTGTCTATGTTCCTCTTGTACTCTGGTCTATTCACTATGTTCATCTTGCCCTCTAGTCTACTCTCTGATTTCACCTTACACTCTGGTCTACTCTCTATGTTCATCTTGCACTCTGGTCTAATTTCTATGGTTATCTTGTACTCTGGTCTACTCTCTATGTTCATCTTGTACTCTGGTCTATTCTCTCTGTTCATCTTGCACTCTGGTCTACTGTCTATGGTCATCTTCCACTCTGGTCTACTCTCTATGGTGATCTTGTACTCTGGTCTACTCTCTATGTTCATCTTGTACTCTGGTCTAACCTCCATGTTCAACTTGCACTTTGGTATACTCTCTACTTTCATCTTGTATTCTGGCCTACTCTCTATGTTCACCTTGTACTCTGGTGTACTCTCTATGTTCATCTTGCTCTCTGGCCTACTCTATATATTCATCTTGTACTCTGGTCTACTCTCTATGGTTAGCTTTTACTCCGGTCTACTCTTGATGTTCATCTTGTACTCTTGTCTACTCTCTATGTTCATCTTGCACTCTGGTCTACTATCCGTGGTTATCTTGTACTCTGGTCTACCCTCTATATACATCTTGCACTCTGCTCTACTCTCTATGATCTTCAGGCACTTTGGTCTACTCTCTATGGTCACCTTACACTCTGGTCTACTCTGTATGTGCATCTTGCACTCTGGTCTACACTCTCTATTCATCTTGTAATCTGGTCTACTCGCTATGGTTATATTTCACTCTGATCTACTCTCTATGGCCATCTTGTACTATGGTCTCCTCTCATTGGTCATCTTGCACTCTGGTCTACTCTCTATGGTAATCTAGTACTCTGGTCTACTCTCTATTGCCATCTTGCACTCTGGTCTACTCTCTACGTTCATCTTGCACTCTGGTCTAGTCTCTATGTCCAGCGTGGACTCTGGTCTACTCTCTATGTTCATCTTGTTTTCTTGTCTGCTCTTTATGTTCATCTTGAATTCTGGTCTACTCTCTATGGTCATCTAGTTCTCTGGTCTACTCTCTACATTCATTTTGTAGTCTGATCTACACTATATGTTCATCTTGTACTCTGGTCTACTCTCTATCCTCATCTAGCACTCTGGTCTACTCTCCATGGTCATTTTGTGCCCGGGTCTCATCTACTCCCTATGGTTATGTTGTACTCTGGTCTACTCTCTATGTTCATCTCGCACTTTGGTATACTCTCTATGGTCATCTTGCGCACTGGTCTACTCTCTATGTTCATCTTGTACTCTGGTCTGCTCACTATGTTCATCTTGCTATCTAGTCTACTCTCTGTGGTCACCTTACACTCTGGTCTACTCTCTATGTTCATCTTGTACTCTGGTCTACCCACTATGTTCAACTTGCACTCTGGTCTACTCTCTATGGTTATCTTGTACTCTGGTCTACTCTCTATGTTCATCTTGTACTCTGGTCTACTCACTATGTTCATCTTGCCCTCTAGTCTACTCTCTGATTTCACCTTACACTCGGGTCTACTCTCTTTGTTCATCTGGCACTATGGTCTACTTTCTATGGTTATCTTGTACTCTGGTCTACTCTCTATATTCATCTTATACTCTGGTCTACCCACTATGTTCAACTTGCACTCTGGTCTACTCTCTATGGTTATCTTGTACTCTGGTCTACTGTCTATGTTCCTCTTGTACTCTGGTCTATTCACTATGTTCATCTTGCCCTCTAGTCTACTCTCTGATTTCACCTTACACTCTGGTCTACTCTCTATGTTCATCTTGCACTCTGGTCTAATTTCTATGGTTATCTTGTACTCTGGTCTACTCTCTATGTTCATCTTGTACTCTGGTCTATTCTCTCTGTTCATCTTGCACTCTGGTCTACTGTCTATGGTCATCTTCCACTCTGGTCTACTCTCTATGGTGATCTTGTACTCTGGTCTACTCTCTATGTTCATCTTGTACTCTGGTCTATTCTCCATGTTCATCTTGCACTCTGGTCTACTCTCTATGGCCATGTTGTACTCATATCTGCTCTCTATGTTCATCTTGCACTTTGGTATACTCTCTACTTTCATCTTGTATTCTGGCCTACTCTCTATGTTCACCTTGTACTCTGGTGTACTCTCTATGTTCATCTTGCTCTCTGGCCTACTCTATATATTCATCTTGTACTCTGGTCTACTCTCTATGTTCAGCTTTTACACCGGTCTACTCTTGATGTTCATCTTGTACTCTTGTCTACTCTCTATGTTCATCTTGTGCTCTGGTCTACTCTATATGTGCATCTTGTACTCTGGTCTACTCTCTATGTTCATCTTGTGCTCTGGTCTACTCTCTATTTTCACCAATACTCTACTCACTTTTCATGTTAGTTCGTCGATTTAGTTTGGAACAAAGGTATCCAGTTATATTTAGTTGTAGACTACATATTCCATACTTTTCGTCAATTCACGTAATGACCTATACCGTAACAGTCTCTTATCTAGTAGACGTATATATAGATTATTATGTTTCCATATTTAGGATTCTGCTTAATGCCTCGCATATATCGAGTAGCTATTGTCATATTCTGTGCGCAGTGTCTTACGCAATGCGCATATGTTTTCGATGATTGTGGTTTCGTAAATACTACACCATCGCCCATGCTGTGGCCATCTGATATGGCAGCTGAACCACCGAGCAGACAATTGGGACTAGCCTCACAGCCTCTGTGTGTTACTTACACATTCGGAACACTTTGTATTAATCAATTCTGATAACCTTGATAGTGATATATCATGATTTCTGTAATCACAAATGAGACACCACCATCATTAACATGCCTATTAGATATAGCAGCTGAAGCACCGAGAGTTTATTCCCAAATATATAAATCATCAATTCATGCTTGTGAGTCCTACGTCGATGTGATAATAGCCTTAAAGTAGTAGACAAACAAACACCAATTTGTTCTCATGTGCGGAACAATCTGTGCTATTTAACTTTTATATATTTGGTGATAGTCAATTCCAGATCTTTATGTTCGTAGATAAAACCCCGCCATCATTACAGTGCCCAGCTGACGTAGCGGTTGAAGTGGCAAAAGGTCAGCTCGTATCACTGGTTACCTGGGTAGACCCCATTGCTCAGGATACTACAGGTAGCCACGTCACGGTAACACAGTCTCTCCACTCGCCGGCAAGACTCGGCGAAGGTCTGCATCAAGTAAATGTAGAGGCACAAGACAGCACAGGACACACCACAGTCTGTACATTCTCTATTAATATCACACGTAAGATCGTGTTCATACCAGAGTCTCCTCTGAGAAATTATATATATATATATATATATATATATATATATATATATATATATATATATATATATATATATATATATATATATATATGTATTTCTAATATTTATTACATTGAATACTATTATGTAGTATCACACATCTTGCGCTGATAATAATGGTAGTCCAGAAGAATCAGGACAATGGCTAATGTATATTCATTCCTTTACCAGTTCTTCACTGTGGCCAACCAGATCTGCCAGGAAATCCTTTTATTGAGAGATACTCCATGTCCTGACCATTATGGCGCTGTATGCGTGGTTACGTGCCAGGGGAACTACGCACTCATTGGTTCTAGCCTTATCACATGCGACCGTAATGCAAGTTCTTCTGTGCACTGGGATATCCAGGGAAAGACGTGCAGAGGTACACACATATACATAGATAGATCAGATACAGTGAAGCATACGCACATAACTATGTGATACGTGGTCAAACGAATATGTTATACCCAATAATGGGTTGTTTGACTAACCTATTGTAGTGTTTTACTAAACTGTTGCACTGTTTGACTATTGTGCTGATTGTCTGTGATTGACAACACCTACATTAAACTCAGATTTTCAGAGAATATTGCTTTATGTTTGTGAGCAAGCGCGATAATCTTCAGTGATTATAAGATTCCCAGCATGTTCATATAGTTTGGAAATCTGTTTATGAAAATGCTGAGAAGAGTAACATTCTGTGCGATTATGGGCTTGAATGGAGAATTCCAGATTATTCATCAATAATATGACTTCATAATCAACTACGTGACGTGTATGATGACGTGCATTGTTGTACTGACTGTATGTTCTTGCTATTTAATAAACATACAGTTAAATATTTGGCAACTAAGTTGAATGGGGGCTGTTGCTGCCATAGGCAGCAGCAGCATCCAGTCAAATTAATTTCCAAATATTTAACAGCTTACCTGTATAGGTTTCTGGAAATTGAGATTTCAACATGGGCACAGTGTGGATGGAGCGTAACTAGAGATGGGCGGAGCATAGCTAAAACTGGATTCTTCTATCGCGTTTAACCCCAGCTTAAACAGGAATATATGTCAATCCATGTAGTCATGATTACCAATATTAATCACCTGACCTGCCTGACATTATTACTATTATTTAGCTATTTCTTGTCGACCGCTGTCTGTACCAACGCATGGATGGTTAAGTCCAGCTAACTGCAGCACAGGAACGTCAGTCGTTGGCACTGCCTGCTCTATCACGTGTTCACCAGGATATGATGTCACTGGACCAGCAAACCTCATCTGTATGGCTAGTGGTTCCTGGGATAACAATGCTCTAGATGACTCTTGTACAGGTAGGCTTAGGGGTATGTGCATGAGTTTTCCTCTTCTCAGCTTTTTGTTCAATAATGCTGCCACTACGCTAAGTTTATTCCCAAATACCTAAAACATTAATTCCTGCTTGTGAGTCCTACGTCGTTGTGAAAATAGCCTTAAAGTAGTAGACGGACAAACGACAATTTATTCTCATGTGTGGAACAATCTATGCTATTTAACTTTTATATATTTGGTGATAGTCAATTCCAGATCTTTATGTTCGTAGATAAAACCCCGCCATCATTACAGTGCCCAGCTGATATAGCGGTTGAAGTGACAAAAGGTCAGCTCGTATCACTAGTTACCTGGGCAGACCCCATTGCTCAGGATGCTACAGGTAGCCACGTCACGGTAACACAGTCTCTCCACTCGCCAGCAAGACTCGGCGAAGGTCTGCATCAAGTAAATGTAGAGGCACAAGACAGCACAGGACACACCACAGTCTGTACATTCTCTATTAATATCACAGGTAAGATCGTGTTCATACCAGAGTCTCCTCTGAGAAATTAAATATATATAATCGCTCAATTGTTGGGTCCTAAAAACCGAGATCCTAGTCTGTGCTACATTACTTCACTGATCAGTATTATCTCCCCTATATTTAAATATATCAATAACTTACTAAGTTATAGCCATTGCAAATATAGATCTGGGAAGTGCTTGGTGGGTCGATTTCTTTTTCAAATAGCACGTGTTTTCAACTATGTATACTATGTATAGAGTGATTGTATGGATTAAGACCTACTAAAATATTAATGAGACCTAAATACATTAAATCAGCAAACCGAAAGGGAAAGGCGCAGTACATGAAGCTTTTGATTTATGACCCAATAATTTATGACCCAATAAATGATGACAATTGTTGGGTCAATGACCCACTAATTCAAACAAAGCCCCAACAGCTAAAAAAAATACCCAACAGCTCACAGAAGTCCCCCAGTAATAGTGAGAAACTTATGAACGGCCCGACAATTGACCATGTCTAAGTATATATATATATATATGTATTAAAGTCACATGGCATCTCAAAATATATCCATTCCTTTATCAGTTCTTCATTGTGGCCTCCCCAAGCTGTCAGCGAACATGTTATTGAGGCAGACTTCGTGTCCCGACCATTATGGCGCGGTCTGCGAGGTCACGTGTCAAGCTAACTATGAGCTCATCGGTTCAAGCTTCATGACATGCACGCGCAATGCACCACTTCCAGTTAACTGGGATATTGAAGGAAGACAATGCAGAGGTACGTACATTTTGATTGCGATGTCTAATATAGAGAAACCTGCAAATTAACCCTTACATCCATGAATTAATTACGCATATAAAAGACAATAATAGAGGGCAGCTGTTGAATATTTCGAAATTAATGTGACTGGAAGCTGTAGCTAACTTAGGCTGTAACGACTTTCAGTCATGGTAACATCAAAATATTGAACATAATCTGCTATGCCGTGGAAATAAGTTAATCTTTCAGAGATTTGTTTGTGAAAGGGTTAAAGGCATGCACATAATATTTCACAGAATTGTTTCTCACAAAGTCACATTGTGAAACGCGTTGCTTCCCTATGAGGCTACTATCCACGAATTGTAATCGTCACGTCCAATATTATCTGACGTGCATAGTGTACCAGTCAGTACCAATTATTTTATTGTCTGTGTGCCAGACAATGAGACCCTATGCAATTATGCTATTGTATGTAAGTAAGTATGTATTGCTCAATCCAGACAAAACGATACAGCTAAACAGATACACAAGAAACAAAGAAAAAGAAAAAACCCAAGCAGAACTATACAATACGACCTTATAGAGGATATAGTAGTAATAAATATACAATGCATATATACTGTGTTCTATAATTGACTCTTTACATATAAACATAAGCAGCCCGCAGATTATACATTCATTGATTTTGTGGGCATTAAAGAACCTAAATGGAGGGATCCATTACAACTATACATAATGGCCTAGAAGCTGTTGAATATTTTGAAACTATCTTGACTGGGCGCAGTTGCTTCCAACAACAACAGCAACAGCCCACAGGTAAACTGGCCTCAAAACATTCAACAGGATGCCTAACAAATCAAAAATTCATCCAGGATATACAATTCGTACATTGATGTTAGCTACTGACGGAGTATTCGTGTTTGGTGACGGATTATTACATCATTTTGATTATGACGTCATCAGACGTGTGGCGTGTTTGATTATGACGCCGTATAGTTGACCGACATATCGGATTTCTCCAATAGGGTGGCACATTTTCGTCAGGATTTACTGGATGAGTATGAGTGCGTGTGTGCCAGTAGTGCAAAGTTACATGTTACATTATGTCTTAAACAACGAGTTGACAATCAATTGACAATAGTTCCAACACTCCTGCTTCTCAGTTATTAATTTTTGCCAACGTGAGACCGTGACATTATATATGTTGTCATCGATGAGCACAGTACTTATTATATGCACTACAGCGACCACCTATAATTACTCACCACACTAATCGCGTGGAAATAATTAGTTAACCAGGAGTGGACGGTGTCAATTGGCTACGTGGCAATTTCCGCTGCCCAAAGAAAAGGCTGATGTTATTTGTTCGTTCGCTTGAAAACGTAACAATTATGTATCTTGCACACAACACAAGGCCTTGCATTTTTCAGTAATCAGATTTATAAATCTAAGGACTATTTTTTACTATGCATGTATCACCTTCATTGGTAGACATTATAAATTCGAATTGTTCTGACATACTTAACGAGCTAAAAGATGAGGAACACACGGAAGGTTCCTTAAAAAGGGTATCTCTCTCCTTTGAGAATACATGGCATTGTAGCACAAAATGTTCTTTGTCATTTACCAAACCGGAATCACAAATTGTGCATAGTCTAGAATTCGCTGGTATCTTGGGCCTACTGTATCTGCTCGTTTCAATTTGAAGAGAGTGGACGCTTAGCCGTAACTTTGAAAACACTCTGCGTTTGGCGACAGCAGGCTGTAACAGGATAAAGTGTTCTAGACTAAATGTTTGCTTGTGCAATTTGTAGGACCGGAGCTTAGGATTACGAAAAGAATCATTAACATGCTTTAACCATTGGGACACATATTCCTGTTCGAGTGCATTTTGAAAAAGCTTTACATATTTTCCTGTACGAGTTGACCCTTGGTTTTCGTAAACGTCTGCTAAATTGTAGCGAGATAATATACGTCATAAACACGCAAGCCAATTAGTGCTACAGTTAAGAGATGCACAGGATTCCAAATATGCCTTTTGGACAAGCGACAACGAATCAATGGAGCAAATACGAAAGCAATATTTGACTGCTTCCGAGAGGAGTGTTGTTAACAAAGGGAGTTGGCCTAGGTCACCTCTAACTGCAGCATTCACTGATCTTTTGCTTACGCCCAATATATATTTACCAAATTTGAGCAAAACCCGTTCTACAGGATAAGAGTCACAAAGACTGATAAGATTAAAATCATTTAGACCACTCATGTGGAGAGGATTCCAGACTTCACTGCAATGCCGCAATATGGGTAGAATTAGACCAGCCAATGAGATCCTATGCAATGATGCTATTGTCTGTGTGCCAGCCAATGTGACCCTGTGCAATGATGCTATAGTCTGTGGGCCAGCCAATGTGACCATGTGCAAAGATGCTATTGTCTGTGTGCCAGCCAATGTGACCATGTGCAATGATGTTATTGTCTGTGTGCCAGCCAATGTGACCCTGTGCAATGATGCTATTGTCTGTGTGCCAGCCAATGTGGCCATGTGCAATGATGCTATTGTCTGTGTGCCAGCCAATGCGACCATGTGCAATGATGTTATTGTCTGTGCGCCAGCCAATGTGACCATGTGCAATGATGCTATTGTATGTGTGCCAGCCAATGTGACCATGTGCAATGATGTTATTGTCTGTGTGCCAGGCAATGTGACCCTGTGCAATGATGCTATTGTCTGTGTGCCAGCCAATGTGACCATGTGCAATGATGCTATTGTCTATGTGCCAGCCAATGTGACCCTGTGCAATGATGCTATTGTCTGTGTGCCAGCCAATGTGACCATGTGAAATGATGTTATTGTCTGTGCGCCAGCCAATGTGACCATGTGCAATGATGTTATTGTCTGTGTGCCAGGCAATGTGACCATGTGCAATGATGCTTTTGTCTGTGTGCCAGCCAATGTGACCATGTGCAATGATGCTATTGTCTATGTGCCAGCCAATGTGACCCTGTGCAATTATGTTATTGTCAGTGTGCCAGCCAATGTGACCCTGTGCAATGATGCTATTGTATGTGTGCCAGCCAATGTGACCATGTGCAATGATGCTATTGTCTGTGTGCCAGCCAATGTGACCATGTGAAATGATGTTATTGTCTGTGTGCCAGCCAATGTGACCATGTGCAATTATGTTATTGGCTGTGTGCCAGCCAATGTGACCATGTGCAATGATGCTATTGTCTGTGTGCCAGCCAATGTGACCATGTGCAATGATGCTATTGTCTGTGTGCCAGCCAATGATATCTTAGTTGGCTACGCTATTGTCAGTGTACCAGCCAATGATTCCCTAGTTGTCTATGCCATTATCTGCGTGATCACGTAGTAATTACCGAATCGGGACAAGTGATTAAATGGTTTGTGAACGCATCAACATATGCAATGCACCATAGATATATAAACATTAATGTGGTATTTCATAATATATGTAATGAAAGATGAGTTGTTTAGTGCTATGGTTGGCCACTCGCTCAAAATACCTGGCTTGGTACCCAGATTAAGGTGTTACACCCCTGCGCCCGACCCAAGATCAAAGATCTTAGATCTACTTTCAGGCCTAGCACTTGTAGCAGGGGAACAACATTGGAGTCCAACAGGGACGCACTGTAGCAATTACACTGCAGAAATCCAGGCACTGATCTTAGCTAGCCACATGCTAATACAACGAAAAACCAGAAATGAAAATATTGTCTTCCTGACAGACTCCCTCTCAGCGCTCAAGGCGCTGGAGAGTGGAAAGGAAAGGACAGATTTAATTCATGAAAATCTTACGCACCTGTCTAAGAAGAACCATGTCAACTTACAGTGGATCCCCTCGCATTGTGGCATATTAGGAATGACAAAACTGATCAAGTGGCTAAGGAAGGGTCAAATAAAGAACAATTCAACCGTGAGGTTGACTTTGAAGAACTGAAGCATATCATTAAATCCACAGGAACCACCAGCAGGCAGCATAATGATGCAATACACAGCCTCAGTAGGGAGGATCAGACATGTATCTTCAGATTGATGACTGGTCACAATCGTCTCAATGCACATCTTCACCTCTCAAGATTACAGATTCTGCACTTTGTGAGTGTCAACAATCAGAAGAAATAGCAGAACATCTCTTGCAGCACTGCCAGCGATATGATCAGGCGAGGAGAAGCTTCTGGCCTATTGAGGTATCTTTTGAAGAGAAGATCAGAGGAGACAGAGACAGTTTGATGACCACTTCAGCTTTCATGCACCAAATAAGGAAAATAGTCTAAGATTACTGTCATGAGGAAGATGAACGCAAGAAGAAGAAAAAAAGAATAATATATGTCAAAGAGAAATGAACAAAAGATGAATGGCTGTATATATGTTTTGTGAGCACATTACTGTTATGTTTAAACGGCCGGCTGCATAGGATTTCCTGATTGCAATATGTGGTGCACATTAACAAGAAGCTAATGATTAAGCAAAATGATGGCGCTGGATCATGAGGGTGTGCATGACTCCAGCGGCCTACAATATCCTCATGCATCAATAACCAAAATATAAGCTGAGATGTTTTATGGTAAATTACTGTTTGGTACCTAGGTTACAGTTATCTTGACCTTTGAACTTGGGACCACACACTAATTGTGATACCTTTTACTGGCAACAGTGCGCACATGCTTGGCGTCAATGGATGAGGTAGCAATACACTATCAAATTGAAATAGATTAACACAGCCACTTACAATTGAAAATGACCTCTAATGTTGACCAAGTGGCATCTCTTAGTATACGTTCTTCCTCTTGGCATTGCCAATTATGTATCTATGTTCGATTCCAATTGGATCACTCAACACTGAGAAATATTAGGCCAAATAAAATATGTAACATACAAATTTAACAGTAAAAACTGACCTTGATATTAGACCTAATTACATCTCTGCCAACATGCTGCTCTTACTTTATATACATATAATCACATGTCTAGATTTGGTTCTAATTGCACCAGGCAATCCTGACAGATATATGCCAGTAAGATGTGTCCCGGTTTGGTTTGAATGGATGGTACAATCCTGAAATATAGGGTAAGAAGCAAAACTTCACAAAATATATAACAGGGAATCTTAATGGTGTCACCACCGCCAGTACCACTGCCTCGGTTATCGTCGACATTCTTCGTCATCGGAAAAGTGATATATATGTCCTGCTTTCTGCTTCACAGACGAGGGAAAAATTATACATCTATATTTAATGGACCTTTCTAGTTTACCCATCCATCATCTGACGTCATATGACGTCGTGATCATCTACGTAACGTGTATGATGACGTCATAATTAATTATGGCATGAATGACTCGATTTATTCCGTCTTTAATGCATAATGATACGAATTGTATATCTTTACCACTTACTAAACATTCTTTAGAATATTTCGAAAATAATTTATGGCAGCAACAGCATCCAGCCAAATTAGTTTCACAATATTTAACAGCTTACCATTATAGTTTTCTGGAAACTGATATTCATGGAGTTCAGGGATCGATCGATCCCAACACGAGCGAGGTGTGGGTGGAGCTTAGCTAGAGATGGTCGGGACATTAGCTAATAAGGTCCATTCGCTCTAAGGTGGAGATCATTCTCTATTATTTAGCGATCTCCTGTGGCACGTTGTCTGTACCCACAAATGGAGGAATAAGTCCAGCTAACTGCAGCACAGGAAAATCAGATGTTGGTACTGTGTGCCCGGCCACGTGTTCCCCCGGATATAACCTCACTGGACCTGGAAACCTCACCTGTATGTCCAGTGGTTCATGGGATAGCACTGCTCTAGACTACACGTGTACAGGTACGTCTGTTCAATAAACTGGAATGTATCGTATGTCGTAAGTAACCACATTATGGAGAACAGAGATTGGTCACTCTGTCCTATTTGGGAACGGTGTCCTGTTTTGTACAAGTGACTTTCTAGTTAACAAGTAGAGATCTAAACAGAGGTGATCCTTCAATCACCTGTATTAAAGAACCACACTCATTTGGCGCCAGTCATTATGCTATGTATGTTGCCATGGTATGGGTTAGTGACTTTCCATACGCGTAGTAAGTATATGGTTATTGCCAGAGCATGGGTCAGCAAATTTATATGACAGTAATTAGTCTATGTTTATTGCCATCGCGTGATCTGTGGCTATGCATGTTCGTCTCCCATATACTCTAAATTAGCTTCTCCCTTTTTTGGATTATGATCTGCAGTTTGAAAGCAAAATGTATTTTCATTCACACGACCTCAGTGAATAATTATCATCTTGTGCACATTGTACTTATTTCATATGGCAATTGACGAATTATTAAATCTGTTGTGTTTGTAGATACAACACAGCCATCCTTACAGTGTCCAGAGAGTATAGCAGCCGTGTCGCCAAGAGGTCAGCTAGAATCAGTGGTCACGTGGTCAGCGCCCATTGGTCAAGACAGTACAGGTCGTGACGTCATTGTGACACAATCCATCACATCTCCAGCCACTCTTGGTGAAGGTGTGCACAAAGTAACCATAGAAGCACGAGACCGAGCGGGACTGACAGCCTTCTGTATATTCGTCATTAATATTACAGGTATGTTTGCTTTTCAGACTTACATTTCCTTGGCGATTCAGTTTATGTTTCACTGATATAAATTTGGGTGATCAATTTGTCTTTTGTGGATGCGCGATTCTCAGATTGACGCATTTTCCTGAGGCAATGCAATGGAGGAATCAGTTTCTAGCTATGCCCCACCCATTTCGAACTATGCCCGGCCCTTGTTTTCCATGTATTGGCATCGATTTATATACCTTGAAGCATGAAGCCTCAGAATCTAATGTTCAAGGTAATTATACAGGTAAGTTGCTACAATATTTTGAAACTACTTTGATAGGGTGCTATTGCCGCCTATGGCAGCAGCCCACCCAGTTAAATTAGTGTAAAGATATACAACAGAATGTTTATCAAATAGAAAACCATACAATTCCTTCACTTGCTGGACTTTTTCAGCTTCATGATGGGGTATGATTGTGACGTTAGTCTAGAGGTGACATAATCGATTATAGCATTACGTTGTTGAGCCACAGATCGTATTCATCTATTACAATGATTGTTGACTAAGTAACAGTGACCATTCCTTTACCAGTTCTTCTCTGTGGTCAGCCAAAGATGTCAAATAACATGCTATTGAGACATACTCCATGTTCCGACCATTATGGCGCTGTATGTGAGGTCACATGCCAGGAAAACTACACACTGATTGGTTCTAGCCGTATCACATGTGATAGTAATGCGAGCCTTCCTGTTCACTGGGATATGGATGGGAAAACATGTGGAAGTAAGTGTCCAAATATATCTACGTTAGGGAAGTGACATCATGCTATAAACGCACACACAATCATTAGCTCTTTCCTTCAGAAACTCAACACATGCACCATAAGGAGCAACAATTTCCATCTCAAAATTACCGTAATCTTTTATCCAATAACATCCTTGTCAGGACGCTGCTTTATTGTCATATAGACAAGCACGTATCCATGTGTGGTACCAATAATGTATAGTCAGTAAAAGTTCATGAGTGACCAGCATAATCCAACCAGGAATTAGTATTTGGCTACGCCACACTCTGTGTAATCAAGAAGAAACAATCTAGCCAATATCTCACGGATTAGGATATAACATTAATAATAATAATAATAATAATAATAATAATAATAATTAAACCTATATGCCACCAGAAGAAAGGAATGCTGGCCCTGACACTGATACACCCAATACAACCATTATCCTGGCAGTTACATTACCGCTAATATGTGCAGCCATCATTGTACTGGTCATTTGCCTTGCTCGCAGGAAATTGTATGTTAATTACTACTACTACTACTACTGCTGCTGCTGCTGCTGCTGCTGCTGCTTCTGCTGCTGCTGCTGCTGCTGCTGCTGCTGCTGTTTCTGCTGCTGCTGCTGCTACTGCTACTACTACTACTACTACTACTACTACTACTACTACTACTACTACTACTACTACTACTACTAATACTACTGCTACTGCTGCTGCTGCTGCTGCTGCTGCTGCTGCTGCTGCTACTACTACTACTACTACTACAACTACTACCACTACTACTACTACTACTACTACTACTACTACTACTACTACTACTACTACTACCTACTACTACTACTACTACTACTACTACTACTACTACTACTACTACTACTACTACTACTGCTACTGCTAGTTGAGAATATTATGATGTGTATTCTATTATGCTAAACCCAGCAATTCTATTGTGTATATCTGAAGATCGTGTTGCTGCAGCCGAACATCACAACTCTAAACTTAAATAATACTAATCATTTACATCTAGGACATTACCGCGAGAGTATATGATTCATTATTACCTATCGGTGAAATCACATTACATAATGCTCGTAACTGATTGGTTTAGATGATGACGATGATACAGTATGTCTCTCACGTGCTGTTATTAAATGTTCTTCAAAGCGCAAATAGGCAAACGATGAATATAAGCATCACGTTCGGCAAATATCAGACGATATATACCCCCACCTCCACCCCCAACCCACCCCACCCCCGTACGAAATATCTGGTTTGGTTGTACGTTGCATCCCCCATGGTGATAGTACACAGCTTGATAATACAATTGCACTTAGGCAACGTTGCTTCGGCGAATACAGCATTGTCAATATTCTATAAATAAATGTTGGCTGAAATCAATTAAAAAATCATTTCTATGCTGTGCGGTGGTGAATCAATTTCAAATCAGCAATGTTGATTGCTGTATTTAACATTCATATCACGCAGATAGACAGCATATTTCTGCCAATTTCTATTGATGAAATGCTTTGTTGGCGAGGCAATATGTTGCTTTGTTGGTTAATTAATCAGTAGATTGGAAATAAATTAGGCATACAAGTGTTTTGCGGGGTATACGATGTGTATGATATGGAGAAATAATGTGTTTCCCTAGCTTCTCTCAGTGTTGTGCCGGATGTATAGCGTGTATAACATGGAGAAATAATGTGTTTCCCTCGCTGCTCTCCATGATGTGTGTATGTTATGGAGAAATAGTTGTTTTCCTCGCTTCTCTCCATGTTGTGCGGGGTGTACGGTGTGGATGAGATGGACAAATAACGCGTTTCCCTCGGGTGTACGGTGTGTATGAAAAATGGAATCTCGGGAAATACATTAATTCCTCAGGTCATAGAAGCCTGCACACCACGAAAATCACATGTATAACGAATTTATAACACACTGGAATGAATACACAATTAGCCGTCAAAGAACATGTGCATTTCATCTCACCGAGACTCTATTGATCTCTACACAATAGCCTATGCCATATTTCAGCGTGAATCTGTTGTCAGGTCCAGCAATCAATATATCGATCTCAATACATTCTGCTGGTGATCTGTTGCTTCAGTATTGAATATTATATAGATGTTTGAATATTCGAAGCGAAGTTGCGGAAACACCATTTTATTTATTTATTTTACTAACCATAACCCCAGCTATCACAATGAAGATGCTCAGTATAACCATATCAGGCATGCGCACGGGTGTTGGGGTAGGGGGCGGTATACCCTATGCATACATCTTATATTTCCCGTGCGAGATGCTAACATTCGTCGTTTGCGCAGTGATTGAGAGAGCGTGAGGGAGATACGTCTTAATTAAGGTGTTATTTAATTGCGGATTATTACATGTACAGAGGAGCATGTCTTTAACTTTCAGGCCGAGATATTTAAACCATAAGAAAATAACGTTAAATTAAATAAAATCATTACTTTGAGCTCAAGACTTGCTTCACTTCACAGCATGCAGGCAAGAAGTTCCACTTATGAGCTAACCGCTAAGGAACATGGTTTGGAAAATCCAGGGTACACGAGCAGCCTTTGAAGAGAACGATCAGCACAGCGTAGACGAGCATCATTTGAATAAACATAGCATTAATGGTGTCAACTTACAAATGCTAGACCTGACTGGAAGCCTGCAATGACACCACCACCACCACCACCACCACCACCAACAATAATAATAATAATAATAATAATAAACGTTCTCTAGCATGTGTCTTCTGAGTTTCGTGAAATAAAATTACTACCTGGAGTGGAAAATGTGATATTCTGTTTGTCATATTTTACTCCTGGGTGATAAGATACCATCATTACACTACTGGCTCCTAGGTGATCAAATACGATCATTACCCGCACTGCTATCTCAGGTGACCGGGCACGTATATTGTACCACTGGTCTCCTGGGTGATAAGATACGAGCATTACACTACTGGTCTCCTGGGTGATAAGATACGATCATTACACTATTGGTCTCCTAGGTGATAAGATAGGATCATTACACTACTGGTCTCCTGGGTGATCAAATACGATCATTACCCCCCACTGCTATCTCAGGTGACCGGGCACGTATATTGCACCACTGGTCTCCTGGGTGATAAGATACGATCATTACACTACTGGTCTCATGGGTGATAAGATATGATCATTACACTACTGGTCTCCTAGGTGATAAGATAGGATCATTGCACTACTGATCTCCTGGGTGATAAGATACGATCATTACACTGCTGGTCTCCTGGGTGACAAGATACAATAATTACACTACTGGTCTCCTGGGTGATCAGATAGGATCATGAAATTTGTCGAGTGTAAGATTCTAAACAATTAAAAATAATTTCGGAAAAATTATCAGTAGTGCCATTTGCTAATGTTAAATGTGAAGAATTCAGCTACAAACATGAATTTTAGAACATAATCCTAGCTTCCTCTAAAAGGTTTCGTAATAATGCAAAATCGCTAAGTCAAATTATCTTTAAAATATTCAGCAGAATATTTAATAAATGTTAAATCTATCAAAGTCATACAATTCGTACAACCTGGCGGACTATTCCAGCTTTATGACGAAGTATTTCTATCAATTATCATTGTGACACCAGTCTACCGGTGACGTAATTGATTATGACGTCATACACTTGATCAACAGATTGGATTCCTCTATTGACTTAGTGCAACCTCATATGATAGCAAATAGTGCAATACTTTCGTGCCAGCAGTTATTGTTTGCAACCGATCTGCCCACGAACATTATGCCACGTATTTCCATGGTTTGTGTCTTGATTGTTCTCCTGGAAGAGCATGTCCTTGGTAGATATGGCTAGGTGTTATCCGATTTAAATAAAATTTCACAGACTCATTCTATGCGATGTTTAGAACTACTATTTTCTGGATTTTCCCAAACTTTTGCAGTGCTTGGACTTTGATTATTTTATAGGTCCATGTTACGGTTTTTGGTTGCGTTAAGATTTTTTGAACGACATTTACATCAACAAGGTGCTCTCCGATTTGAGTACAACTCCACAGATTTTGTTATATACGATGCTTAGGCCTAGTCCACATCAAAACGAAATCGATTTTTACATTTTTCCCCAGATTTTTTCACCTTTTTGAACTTTGCTTATTTTAGGGCTGATTCGCGTGCAGTTTATATGCCTATGTATAGGTTTATACTGCGCTTAACGTTTTTCAAGCGACACTTACGTTCGTCCTCGATTGTTGTCTGGACCGTATTTTCACGTATAGTCACCAAACTTGATATTTGGATGCATCATAGGCTAAAGACTTGTCATGTCTCAAATGTAGGCCAGCATGACTTACCTTTCACGGTTTACTTAACATCGTAATACGCAGGCTGTAGTTTCAGGAGTTTTTTGTATATTGTAACCACACCTGGTGTATGGATGCATCATGGCCTAAGGGTGTGTCATGTACCAAAAGTAGATCAGTGTGACCTACTTTCCACGGTTCACTAAATATCATAGATTATTCTTGTCAGGGCTTAAGTTTCAAGAATGTTTCGTAATACCTATACAGTAACAAAACTCGGTGTATGGATGCATTGTAGGTTATTGTTGTGTCGCATATCAAAAGTTGGTCAACCCGACCTACTTCTCACAGTTCACTGAGCATGATAGACAATTCATGTCTGGGCTTTAGTCTGAGTCGTTTGTATACAGCATGCAATCAATCTTGGTGTATGGATGCATTCTACTTGTAACTAGTATCAATTCATGGTTCACCCAACCTAAAGATTAATTGCATGCATTCGGCGAAAGGTGCGGTTCATTGGAAGGCCGGGTATCCTTTATAATGCACTGCGTCACTGAAACAGATTTTTGGTGTGTTAAGCTTTTCTCAAACAACATTTCCATCATTAAGGGTGAATAAAACTTCAAATATTTGTTCTATATGATGCTTAGGACTAGTTCACATCAATAGGTAGTCGATTTTAAAATTTGCTTGCAGGCTATATGTCCAGGTTATGGTTTTTGTTGCGTTAAGCTCTTCAAGACGACATATACATAAAAAAGGCTTTGATTAGCTAACGGCTGTTTGCATACAGGTTATGTGTATTGTACAGTGTAGGGTTTTTCAAATGACAATTTAGGTGAGGAGTTGTCCGATCAGAATAAAACTTCACAAATCTGTTCTATGCGATGCTTAGGACTGGTCCACATCAAAATCTCTCCATATATTTTGGTGTTTTAGCTTAGACAATTTTAGACTTTTACAGTGTTTAGACTTTGATTATTTAGGACTGATTTGCATCCAGGTTATATGTATTATGCTGTAGTTAAAGTTCTTTCAAATGAAATTTACATCACCGAATTGTTCTATGAAATTCTTAGGACTAGACCATACAAAAAGGAAATAGATTTTCACATATTTTTACTAGGTTTAGACTTTGATTATTTTCGGGTTATGCTATTAATCTGTGTTTAATGGGTTTTTCAAATGACACTCTAATCAGTAAAGACATATCCAGTTCTTCTTTTCGATCGCTGGTATCACACTTAGAGAGCTATTCTCAAGATGAAGTCTTTAGTTTTCTGCAGTTCTTCCACAGGCCCATACAGCCTTTCAAGAAAAGAGGTTGACAAAGGCCAGATCTCTTCTCTCAGCAGCTGATACGTACTGCAACATTGAAGTATGTGCTCTGTGGTCTGTTCTGCTTCTCCACAAGGACAAGCGGGCGATGTCGTAAGGTAGAACCGCCTGTACATGTGTTGGTTTAGTCTGATTCTCTTCTGCACCCACCTTTGCCATCTTGTCTGCTTCCTCATTTCCTTGGACTCCACAGTGTGAGGGGATCCACTGCAATGCTATCCGAAAGCATTTGATGGGTTGTGGTCCTTCTTCAAGTTGTGGCAGCTTACCTTTGGTGATAGCCTCAAGGACGGAGCGGGCATCAGATAAAAAGACAATCTGTGCAATAGGGTCTGCTGTTCTGCTGATGGTATTAGCTGCATGAACCAGTGCTTCGACTTCAGCTCTGTAGTTTGTGCAGTGTTTGCCCGTCGGTATTGCAGCTGACTCATGTTGTCCGTTTGGATAATGTATGTGCAGTCCAGCACCTCCGCTCCTAATTGCATCTTTGGCTGACCCATCTGTGTAGATCCTTATCCATGTCTCCTGAGGGTACATTTCTTCAAGCATGGCTAGGATCAGGGCCTTCTTGCTCACATCACTGTTTTCATCGTTGGTTGTGAGATGAGGTACTGTGGTGCGAATAGCTATGCTCGCTAGTTTGTTTTCCCAGGGCGGAGGATCAAGGGTGTGGTTTGGGTCTTCTATTTGTGCTGGCAACATTTCTTGGTGTTTCCTTTGAAGTGATTTTGTCTCTTACATAAAACTTGATCTTTTAAGTCTTCCTGATGACAGCTGTGCTTGCCTGATCTTCATCGGGTGGTTGTTGAACGATTTGAACTTTGCAGCTTGGATCAGTGCTTTGTATTCTCTTCCTTTGCTTTGCTTATCCAGTTGAGATACAATGTTTTAATCTGATATTCTAGGCTGCTTAAATGTAGTCTCCATAATATTAATGTACTTGATATTGAACATATTTTTACTTTTTCATGCTATGAACCTTGCCTAGGTTTGGACCATTTTGCATTTCGGTCGGACTTGGTGTGCCAGTAGTCACTGTACTGAGGGTTACTACCGGGCAGTGAGGCTTTATGATTCAGTCTCCCTGCTACGCTTCTACGAAACTATGCTTGCCCATTGTGTAGTACCATGGGTATTTTAATTCGACAAATGGATTGTCACCTTTCAAAATGAGACTGTATCCGATGGTCCATCATATCCTGTGATGCACAATTAATTTTTCACAGAATATTTAGTCCAGGGCATACCGGGTCCTGCGGCAACATAAGCAGGTGAGATATTTTCTATCTTCTGGTACCACTTGTATACATTACAGCAGGTTGTCCCCTCTTCAGCAATACAAATAATGTTGTTCAATGTTTGATACATCAACGCTTGCAAAGTGTATCGCTGTGCTTGTGTTACTGTACAGACAATAGATGGCACATTATTATAAGACACGCATTATTGAATCCTTCTATTTGGCCATATGTCTCCGATGGAGCATTATCCCAGGACATCCTTACACCTGCCGATTTCAATTGATGATTAGAGACAAAAACGTAAAGAATTCTTGCCGCATGCGCATTTGCCAGTTGCTGGACATTGTGTTTTACGTGATCAAACTAATTTTATCCG
This sequence comes from Chaetoderma sp. LZ-2023a, assembly GCA_034401795.1. Lineage (NCBI taxonomy): Eukaryota > Metazoa > Mollusca > Caudofoveata > Chaetodermatida > Chaetodermatidae > Chaetoderma > Chaetoderma sp. LZ-2023a. Next base: position 12,031,590 of record CM067360.1, on the reverse strand, counting down.
CCACCATCACTGCGGACATGTCCACCTGGCGTATCACTATCATGATCTGGTAGAGGAATACAGATGATGTGGTTGAAACCGGAATAACAAATATCTGCAAGTTTTGCGATAGGTGGTCCAGCAAAAAGCCACCAAAACCAAATTCGTGACGATCGAAATACCATGCTGTTAACAACAATTGAGAGAATTATAATTTCAGGCTATTGCATAGCCCACTAGGTAAGGTTTATACACTGAACGACCATGTTCAAATCAAACATCAATGCATTGTTGTAGCGATGTTTGGACAGCATTTGTTTGTTCAGAGTGGTAGAGATGTTGGAAGAGCGTTGCCTTATATTGAGTGGTGTAGCCGGTTGCTGATTGGTGGTAGAGATGTTGAGAGATCGAGTATCTTTGTCTGTGGTGTATTCAGGGTGGGAGAGATGTTGGTTGTACAGATGTTTGGGGATTCGTGCTCTATGCAGGATAGAACAGATATTTGGAGATCTATACGTGAGTATAGAGGCAGCAAATACAAAGCCAGGAGAGGACGTCATTGCATAAATCTGCTAAGCGTGCTGCGAGGTGACCTCAAGACAGCAGGACTCAGTACACTCACGTCAAGAATGGACCTGAGGAAGCTAGGGATTTCGGCTGAGGACAGGACACAGTGGGCAAAAGCGAAGAAGGCCTGATTGCAGCTGTATGATGTTTCCACTACTACAGCCGCAGCATACCATAATCATACATACATGAGTAAATATTTGTAGATTTGTTATTAATCCTGGTTGATTTTCAAAACCAAAGCGGAGGGAGCGATCTGAAAACTATGAGCGTATTGATTGGTCTCCAATCTACTCTTGATTCTGTTGACAGGATTGTGACGCAAAATGCACACATGTAGAATGTTAAAACGTGCTTGCACGTGCGTTATATTCATATATCCACAATCGTATCTTCGTGAATTACCTATCATGACTACAGAAAACTTACAATATTGTCAGGACATTTTCAAATCACCTTGCACAAATTATAACCTGTCCATCAAAAGCCTGCACATTCTCCAAAACAAAATAATAGATTCAAGAGACAGTGGGAAATGTCAATGCATCCCAGAATGCACAATCTACTAATCTATGCAATCATTCAATAACATTGACACAGGGTCAATGTGACAACTATTACATTGCCATGCATTATTGTTTAGCCATTGCTGTATAGTTTTCTCTATTTAACGATGGCAATGCAGCTTTAACAGATTCGGTGACCAGTTTGCTGTCAGTGTCGGTTGGAGCAGTGGTCAGTCACTTTAACCGTTTTGTGACCCCCTACTTATTGTAAATATATCCGTCCTGTTTGTTGTCTGTCGTGCATCTATGTGTGTGTGCGAGCGTGCGTGCGTGCGTGCGTGTGTGGGTGGGTGTGTATATATTGGGAGGGGTTAATCAGTTTGGATTTAGAGCTGTGAGAGTGGTTGCGGTTGGACTCCTTGTGTGTCAACCTATACCATGTTGTTTTTCTACACAATTGATCTCAGACTTTAATCGGTTTACACCTATTTCAAGTACTAATATCATTGATAAAGTTCTTATATCATCAAGTATTCGTCGTCCTGAGAGGTTTTTGGTAAACATAATTATGCTTATCGGTTTATTATAGCTATATATGTTTTGTATACAGTTTTCGAATGTGGTCATTTCGCAATCTGTCATTTCGTCCATCCGTCCAGCCACCCGTCCGTCCATAATTTTCTGTCAGACAATTGTCTATTTTAAATAGACGAATGTCTAGTCCATGAGTTTACCGCCTGTCCGTCTGTCCATTATTATTCTTATACACCATTTAAACTGAAATTGTTTATGTGTTATTAGCTACCGCTGTCACATTTTAAAAGTGTCTGTTTATGTATATTTGCAGACCACCATCAAATATGGTTGACACATCTTCACACAATACCATTACTGCTACATCATCTTTCGTCTACAACACTTAAATTAAAATCCTTGCAACATCAACTTCAACTCGTTGTTCGTGATTTTTAGCACCTCCACACCATCCCCTGGCCGGACCCGGTGACAACATCAATAGAAAGAATTACGACAAAGGCACCAACCGCTGTCTCACACCACCACTGCTACCATTACTAACAATAATCAACCGACAACACTGATAATTGCACCAACACCAGCAGCAGCAGCGGATGCGCATTTCTATCAATGATCCGGGTAAAATATATAACATTAACCTAGATTGTTGTATTACAAATTGGCCCACTGGCTAGTTCGCACCCGAGTGGTAGACTTGCGATAGATATCAGCATTGCCTCAACCGACTGAAAGGAGGGACGTAACTGTTTTATTATGAGACATAATAAAACAGTTACCTCCCTTTCACCTTCCAGGTAAAGCTGCGCAATGGACGAATTCTCTATGCCCAACCATCGGTAGCTAAGCTCCGCCCGCGCTTTGTCCATGTTGGGGCCGATCGAACCCTGAACCCCCTGAATCGAAATTTTCAGAAAACTATATAGGACTTTAAAAATATTCAAGAGAATTGTTATTAAGTTGTAAACACATACGAGTCGTACATATGATGGACTATTAAGAGTTACTGACAGACATGCCATTCATGACGTATTTTACTTGTGACGTCAGCCTATCTGTATTTGATTAGGAGGTCATATGCCATTATCACAAGTGATATTCGCATACTGGGCTCATATACCATTATCATGAGAGACATACGCATGCAGGGCTGCAAGTAAACTAAAAATTGAGACTCTTTATGGATGAAACGAAAACAGAGTTCACCCACATATACATGTACCTATCGACAAAGCAGGAAACTAAAGAAAATGACGATGCACTTCATGGCGGTGAACCATGGAGGAAAAGTAAAATCCTGGGCTCACTGCACGCTGTGTCATGGGGAACATAGCTTTCCAGCCATTCTGGAAGCTATGGATTCGTAGATCAAAGATGCCCTTGATAAAAATACTACGTATATACAAAGCAACCTGCGTATCCTTGATGCTGTATAACTGTAAGAACTGAGAAGCTCCAATGGCAGCTTTAGTCAAACTTCATGCCTGCCTCCGCAAACACCTATGCACTATCACGTCATAAGGACTACTAGAATGAACAATACCCATATCACTCTATCTACTAGAATGAGGGCACTCGTCATAAGGACTACTAGAATGAACACTACGTATCTCACTCTATCTAGGACAGGTGAACATAGTACTCATAATGGACCTTTCCATTTTTAACTATGCCCCGCCCATCTCTAGCTAAGCTCCACCCATCTGGAAAGGTGAATTACCCGTGCTTAGGTACTCGCACTGTATCTTTACCATAAATTAAAACACAATATTGCATAAACATAAGCTAACAATATCTAATCATATATGTGATCAATGTGTGACAGTTATGCTGGGCTATGTGACATGTTAGCTTTGTGACAGTTATGCTGGGCTATGTGACATGTTAGATTTGTGACAGTTATGCTGGGCTATGTGACATGTTAGATTTGCAACAGTTATGCTGGGCTATGTGACATGTTAGATTTGCAACAGTTATGCTGGGCTATGTGACATGTTAGATTTGTGACAGTTATGCTGGGCTATGTAACATGTTGGAGTTGTGACAGTCATTGCGGGCTATGTGGCATGATAGGCTGGTGGCAGTTATGGCGGGCTGTGTGGCATGTAAGATTTGTAACAGTTATGCTGGGCTATGTCACATGTAAGATTTGTGACAGTTATGCTGGGCTATGTGACATGTTAGATTTGTGACAGTCATTGCGGGCTATGTGGCATGATAGGCTGGTGGCAGTTATGGTAGGGTTATGGGAAAGGATGGATCTAGATGTAGATTGTATAGGAACTCCATGCATAAATATTAATTAATTGTAGTAGAGAACCGCAGCTCCCATCTCCATCTAGAGGCATACACCGACCACGAAAATCACATGTCTCAACAACCCTATGCCCCGTGGATTGAGAGGGCGGTGGGGGCCACCGTGGATCACCGAACGGCTGCCAGTTGAGGGAGGTGGTATCATTTTAACTAGTAGTAGGGTCGGAATTAAAATGATACCACCTCCGTCAACTGGCAACCGTTCGGCGATCCTTGGCCCCCACCGCCCTCTCAATCCCTGGGGCATAGGGTTGTTGAGACATGTGGTTGGTGTATGCTTCTAGATGGAGATGGGAGCTATGCCCCCAGGGATTGAGAGGGCCGTGGGGATCACCACGGATCGCCGAACTGCGGCCAGTTGAGGGAGGTAGTATCATTTTAATTCCGACCTTACTACTAGTCAAAATGATACCACCCCCCTCCCCCCCTCAACTGGCAGCCGTTCGGTGATCCGTGGTGGCCCCCACCGCCCTCTCAATCTCTGGGGCATAGGGATGTTGAGACATGTGGTTTTCGTGGTCGGTGTATGCCTCTAGATGGAGATTGGAGCTGCGGTTCTCCCGGACATGGAAGGCCGTGACGAATATAAAACTCCCGTGTGGACCCCACTGTCCAGGAGAACCTCCTCAGGATACCGGCCAGTGGCCGGCCTCTCTCTCTCTCTCTCTCTCTCTCTCTCTGTATTCTGTGTGTGTGCGTGCGTGCGTGCGTGCGTGCGTGCGTGCGTGCGTGCGTGCGTGCGTGTGTGTCTGTGGTGCTTTGACCCCGCAGGGGGGGGTATCACGGTGGGTCTTTATCTGACCTGGTCATATTACCCTGGCACTATGCAATTCAAACTCTATCAACTCTATTGATAGACCCACTGCAACACCATTAACATATCGACTCTTAGTACTTTTTATCTCTGAGCATTGTGAAATCGCTGTTACTGCATTATCTCGAAGTAATGTCAAGATCTAGAGTGAGTCGAGCCTGATTGCGCAGCAAACACAAAACTTATCAAATATTGCATACATGGTCGAGATAGTTAATGTGTTGGTTTAAACGTGATTTATTTGTTCAGATGGGAGCACGATAAGACTTAGAGTCTTATGCCCGTGTCTCCCATACACATACAGATTATTCAAAACATTTTTACAACAAAATGGCGGCAAATCATAATAGTTTAATTAATTGTAGTCTATTGGTGTGCATAAGTATGTGAATGTTGAGTGTGAGGTGGGGGAGAGTAGGAAGAAAGACCGAGATAGAAAGGGAGAGGGGGAAAGGGGGGGGGGGAGGGTGAGGGATAGAGAGAGCGAGGAATAAGATCAAATGGAAGAATAGCAGAGGTGAGCTCTAGGTGCTGCCTTCGCCCCGACCTGTACGTGTTGGGCTGCTGTCCATTTACCCCGTAAACTATAAGTTCACAAACAGGAAGCTACTGAAAGCGGTTGGTGTTAATTATGTATTGACATACCGTATTACAGATCAGTTTGTTCATTTCCAAGTTGGTAGTGTAAGTCCCGTATAGAAGCTGGTTGACCGTAAGATTAGCAAGAGAAATATCGTTCAAGGCAAGCTGATTTTGGAAAACGACTCTTTGCTCGTTAAAAAGGGCACAATGTAAGAGGTAGTGGTGTGTAGATTCATCATTGTGCCCACAAGAACAACTGGCAGATTCCGACAGAAAGTTGTCAAATAGATGTCGGTTTAAAGAACTACAACCATTTCGGAGCCTGCATAGCATTATGTTGGCAAACCTCGGGCCTACGTAATACCACTCAGGGGGTTGTCGTATGGATGACATAGCCTTGAGTTTGCTTTTAAATTCTAGAAGAGTGACAGAATCTCTCACCGGCACAGGAAGCATATTCCAGGCGCGGATCGTTGCTGGGAAAAAGGATCCAGAGAATAGCTCAGTACGGCAGCGGAATGGAGTGAAGAAATTTGGATGACGGATATTGTAGGGACTTCGTACTTGGGATAGTGTGGGAAGATGGTTGACCAGAACCTCACAGGTCATCCCGTTAATAATTTTAAATAGCATAGATAATCTATGAAATTCACGTCTGATTGACAAGGTTTCGATGCCTGTTTCTAACTACAGGTCTTCAGTGCTCGCACTACGTGTCATTCCACATACCGTTCTGAGACCATCTTTTTGGATATCCTCTAGCCGAATTACAAGATATTGTGGAATATTATCCCACACAACATCTGCATATTCTAACGATGGTCTAATAAATGTTTTGTACATGATCTCGAGACATTTACGGTCTAGAATATATTTTAGACCTTTAAGTAAGGAGAGTTTGTGTTGAGCGTTTGCTATGAGATTACTCACATGGTTAAGCCAATTCCCTTTGTTATTAAAGGTAATGCCGAGGTGCTTATGATCAGTTGATGGTAGAATTTCAGAATCTTTGAAGTTGATTGAAAAGGATGTGGGCTCGTTGCGCAGGGAAAAAATTAGAGATGTAGTTTTCGAAGCATTAAACTCGACGAGCCACATGTTTGCCCAATGCGTCATGGTCAGTAGATCGTAATCGAGTGTGGCAGTGTGTTCTTTTAGATCATCTGACATTACATATAGGCACGTGTCATCAGCAAAAAGTCTAATATTGTGAATTATATTGCTGGGCATGTCATTAATAAAAACTAAGAATAACAAAGGACCAAGCACAGAGCCTTGTGGCACTCCAGCATGTAAACGAAGTAGGGTGGACTCATTGCCGTTTATAACTACTCGCTGGTATCGGTTTCCAAGATAATTTTCGAACCATGTAAGTAGATTTCCACAGATACCAAAATTCCTAAGCTTCTGTAGGAGGCCGCGATGCCATACTCGATCAAAGGCTTTAGATATATCGAAGAATAGAAAGATTATTTCCTTTTGATCGTCAAGGGCTTGAGTAATATCCGTGTAGATATCAAGCAGTTGATTTACTGTAGAATGTGATGGAAGAAAGCCAGACTGATATAGAGTGATATCATGTCTAATATAGTTATAGATATGTTTAAAAACGGTTCTCTCCATAACTTTACTAAGACAACTCAACAGTGATATTGGTCGATAATTTGAACATAAGCTCTTGTCTCCTTTCTTGAATATAGGAGTTACATTAGCGATTTTCCAAGAAGTGGGGAACTGCGCACTAGAAAGTGAGTAATTAAAGAACCGCGCTAGTATTGGGACCAATACTTGTTGGCTCTCGAATAAGAGTTTCGGGCTTAATTTATCCGGGCCAACAGATTTAGACGTGTCCAGATTGGACAGTACATCGGAGATGTCAGTGTTTGATATTGTAATTGAGTGGAGAGTATTGTCCGTATACATAGATAGAGGCGGTAAGCTGGCATTAGCATCGTCAATATTGGCGATGCTAGAGAAGTACCGGTTAAGGAGGCTTGCCTTTTCTAAAGAGTCGTAAGAGAATGAGCCGTCATCGCGCTTCAGAGGCGGCATTTCGCTAAAATTAGAGTTAGTATCACATAGGAACGTCTTACATATTTTCCACCACTCTTTAGAACCTGTGCGTCCATGCCTTATTTTTTCAGCTAATTTATTCCTGAAGTTTTCTTTCGCTGTTCGGACTAATGTATTGACGTGGTTTCTCTGTTTTTTAAAGTTGGCCACATCTTGCTCTCGGTTAGTTTTTCTTGATTTCATGAACAATTTTTCCCTGACTCTCATTTCGTGCTTTATTTTGCTGGACATCCAGACTTTATCGTTTGGGTTTATAGTTATAGTCTTATTTGGGATACTAATACTAGCAGCGGCAATAATGTTTGTAGTGATTGTCTGACACCAAATGTCGACGCCATTAGCATCGGAGATGTTGTTCCAGGGTGCGTTAGTTAAGTGATCCCTAAATAAATCCCAATCAGCTTTCGCATAGTCCCATATATGGCGAGTGTATGTTTTACGTTTAGGTATGGAGGATAATAAAACCAAATATACTGGAGTATGATCACTACAAAATGGCGCAAGTACTCCACTCTCTTTTACTATTCTGGCACAGCTGATAATAATTGGATCAAGTAATGTATTTGAAATGGGTCGGGTTGGTTCTTGTATTAACTGGTGGAAGCCAAACGTAGATATGATGTCACGTAGATGATGCTTAGATGGATTGAGAAGATCGTCGTTAATGTCGCCAAGTAGGACAAGATTTTTGTTTGGATTTAAGTCGCGAACATTCTCAATATTATCTGTGATAGTTTGCCATTTGTCAACACTTGTGTTAGGCGGCCGGTAAATTACACACAATAATAAACCAGGGCGGTCGTGAATCTCGACCCATATCATTTCGATGCCACGACATTCATATTCAATACGACGGGTAGTTGCCACGTTGTTAGAAATATAGACGCACACGCCTCCCCACGGCTGCTGGCGGTCCATCCGATAAGGCTCCTGGAAACCAGGTAGTTTGATTAAGCTGTTGTTAATATTTTGGGTAAGGTGGCTTTCAGTAATGGCAATGATGTCAAAGTTGGACAGATTAGCTTCGATAAGGTGTATTTTATCTTTGAGGCCGCATACATTGAGGTGGACAACATACATTTCTGAACAGTTAGTAGGGCCTGGATTAGTTTCTACATCGCCAGCCAAAGAAAGGAGAATGTAAATTATTAAACAGGTCAATACATTACTCAGGCAGTAATTAAAGAGTGATAGGAGGGCTGCGTAAATTCCTCGAAGGCGTGCGTGCGTGCGTGCGTGCGTGCGTGCGTGTGTGTCTGTGGTGCTTTGACCCCGCAAGGGGGGGGGGTATCACGGTGGGTCTTTATCTGACCTGGTCATATTACCCTGGCCCTAGTGTCTTACCTAGTTCTAGCGAGGTCTTTTGAGCGGATTTGAACCCCAGTCTGCGGCCTAGGACCACTATGCAATTCAAACTCTATCAACTCTATTGAAAGACCCACTGCAACACCATTAACATATCGACTCTTAGTACTTTTTATCTCTGAGCATTGTGAAATCGCTGTTACTGCATTATCTCGAAGTAATGTCAAGATCTAGAGTGAGTCGAGCCTGATTGCGCAGCAAACACATAACTTATCAAATATTGCATACATGGTCGAGATAGTTAATGTGTTGTATTATACAACAGGTTCAAATCTCGTTATGTGTTATTAGCAAATGGTAAACTTTAAAATCACAGTTTCAAATCTCGCTATGTGTTATTAGCAAATGGTAAACATGTCTACAATTGCTCTTTACCCCTTACCCGAGAAGCATGACATCACGTCAAGACCAATTCGCACAGTCACATAAAACCCATGATTGCAGACTACAGACCCTCGACTGGGCCAAAGTCAAGAATAGTAGTTTATTTAGCCCACCTGCTATGCGTTAACACCAAATTATACACAGCATCGATAATGGTATACCACGTGTGAATGCACAACCATACATTACGTGTAAACACTCAAAACACTCAACTACATGTAAACGCTCATCTACAAACAATATTACACACAATGGGCTGGCCTGAAGAGCTATGGTCATGTATGCATGCTGTAGGCTGTGCGGCGCAACGAGAAAAAGTACCTGGGCCATTGCGTGATATGGGCAACTACGCAGATCGAAATCTTGAGAAATGGAGAAGCTCAGGGATCCCGACATTCCGCTCGTCAGTTCTACTAACATGTCTTGCATGTCGCGGACGTTATCTGATGACTGTGATAGCGATGGACAAACTCTTCAAGTATATGAATATTTAGAAACGGTTTGCAGTTTTGATGGGGATGCTGCTATCGAGTTGGAACACGAGTGGGAACAAGAAATGCAGTGATCCCTCGCCCACCAACCTCCCAATGCGCGCACTACTCCCATGTATCACATCAGCTCTCCTGAGCATGGACCATATCTCACACAAACACAGGTTTTTCCAGGTACTGATCGCCTTGTGATCATCCACACATAATAGGGTCTGAACGCCCATTTAGAGACAGGCATCCACAGTGATATACACCATGATTACTGTTGCACAGCTTCGCGATGTTGCAAAGCAATTCGGCTTTAGAGTAGCTTCTAAGGCCAAGAAAGCCAACCTGCTCTAGATGAGCGGACAGGCGCGTGCTGAGGAGTGGCAGAAGTGCCTCTCCCAAGCAATGAAGATGGGAAGGGTTCCAGCGCTTACCAAAGATGATCCTCGGAATCCCCGCAAGAAAGCGCAGCAGATACATGAGCTTCGTCAGTTGGACGAGGAGGTGACTGCTAGCTTGCGAGCCAAGACTGTAGCGAGGCAGATAGCGGACCACCCACTGGAGTGCTTACCTCCCCTACGCAGGATCACTAAGTGAGTGATGAGGGGGCCGAGGTCTGAACCCTTAGCCCAGAGCATGAGGCGAGAAGGCAAACACATTCTCGACCAGCGTCTCTGCGAAAGGGAGACAGAGGATAAAGGACGCTGGTCAGTATGCTGAACATTCTTCAGAGGTCTAGAAGGAGACCTCACATGCCAGATCATGCAAAAGATCCAGCAGACTGTCCAGAATGCCTTCTACCTCCGCTACACCCATACCTATCGCATCCGTCACATCGAAGACGGTAGGGTGATGCTCTTCCACAAATATGCTCCAGGGAGCCCGTGGCTGAACACGATAGGAGAAGCTCAGGACTGGGTGGCAGCAAGAGAGCAAGCCCGCCTCGACACTGACAATATCGATAGACCCAACACCAAGTGGGCTTTCGTTCAATCAATCGACGTTGAGGTCAGGGCTGTCATCGACCGCCAACCTCTGCATGGGACAGGCCCCCTCCCAGTCTGGCTATGAGAGAAGAAGAGTATGACTGCACTCGACACCGACAGGGACAACATGTGTCACTGGAGATGTCAAGCAGTCCACGGAGGAGCGAGAGCTGATAGAAGTACAGCTCCTGCATGAGAGCTTGCCACACAGTTCTACGGCAAGACAGTGATAGTACCTGATGTCCGCAAGACCTCGCTGGATCAGCTGGACAAGGTAGAGTTCTTCGCCAAGATCGAGATTCGCGTGCATGAACCAACCGAAGAGGGCACCTGGCACTTAATCAGGCAAACGGCTCACTACCGTGACACCATGACCATCGGAGTGTGGGATCACCACGCCTTCTACATCAAGAACATCTCCAAACTAGCACATACACTAGTCTGCAGTAACTGTCTGCAGAGGTTTACACAGGCATGCAATCTTCAACGCCATGCTGATCACTGTACAGGCAGCAAAACAACAATCGTGTGTCCTGGCGAGAAGATTGAGGTGCCACAGTCTGCGTAGGAGAAAGCCTTCTATCCACCCCAACCATCCAGTTCAGCGGCTACTCGTTGGATCGAGTATGAGTCGAGAAACAGAGGCATACACATACACCATGTAGAGTGTGGGCATGGTGGCGAGCGTTGGATCGAGGGCACTCCTGTAGATGGTTATGATCCGACCACCAACACCGTTTACCAGTTCCATGACTGTCACTGGCACGGGTGTCCACAACACCAGCGAGGTGAGGATGCCGAACAAAGATACCGCAAGACAGTCCTGAGAGAGGAGAAGCTGAGAGCATCTGGATGCACGCTTGTGGTACAGTGGGAGTGCCATATAAAACGCTGTCCAAGCGTCCATAAACGAGTTCGGACTGTCCCATACCCACATTTCATAGTTTACGACTTCGAAGCACTCCTAGATGGTATCAGGACTCATCCTACGGTGACTCTCACGATCGAGAGTACTCACATACCTATCTCTGTGTCAGTTAGCGGCTCCTTAGATTTCGCCACGAGTGAGCCCACTCACCTCTGCAATCCTGACTACAAAGGACTGATCAGAGAGTTCATGCTGGTGATCCAATGGCGAGCATATCTAATCCGGACAAGGGTTAGGGCACAGTACATACCGACAGACCTGGACAAGCTCCCAAAGCAACAGCCGCGACTGATCAACGAGTTGTGTGACCAAGTGCCTGTACTGGGGTTGAACTCTGGGCGGTATGACCTGAACCTCATCAAGAAGTACTTTGTCGATGAGCTGGCTGACAGTATAGGTACAGTGAAAGTCGTCAAGAAGGCTAGTCAGACCATGTTCATCATAACACCTGAGCTACGGTATCTCGATGTGCTGAACTACCTCGGCCCAGGAGTCTCGTACGAGGTATGGGTCAAAGCTTACGGCTGTAAGCAGCAGAAGAGCTGGTTCCCATATGAATGGTTTGACACACATGAGAAGCTCAACTACCAAGGGCTTCCTGACTACTCAGCATGGATATCTAAGCTCAATGGTGGCTACCTCTTGGCGCGATCATAGTGGGAACAGTGTAACCAAACATTCAGCGAGCATGGAAAGCGGACATTCACCGACTGGCTGCGATAATACAACAACCTGGACGTCAGTCCATTCATCGAAGCCCTAGAGCGGATGCGGGAGTTATTCACAAAACGAGAAATATACATCCTCAAAGATGCGGTGTCTCTCCCAGGTGTGTCACTGCAGTACCTCCTACATAGAACCGCTCGGCACATGCCAGATGTTAGCCTCTATTCACCGGGCAAGGTAGCCTACGAGATGCTGAAGGCTGCTGTTGTTGGAGGTCCCAGCATCATGTTCACCAGATACCACGAGGCCGGTGTGACTCGAATCCGCCAGAGTGAACGTGTCTGCCAATGTCTACTCGGCTACGATGCAAATGCTCTGTACCTGTCAACGATGGCCAAAGAGATGCCATGTGGTATGGAGACATTTGTCCGGTGCTAGTGGTGTAGCTAGCTTTAAGGAGGCTCTCCTAGCAGACAGCTGGTTTGGGTTTGCTGAGGTGGACATAGAGGTCCCCAAGGATCTGTGTGAAAAGTTCGAGGAATGCCTCCTCTCTTCTATATCCGCAAGATCTCGGTAGAGGCAATCTCTTCTGAGATGCGGGAATATCTAGGGCGAACAGGGATGAAGCGTCCCACCACCCAGAAGGTGGTCGGTGCCCTCTCTGGCAAGAAGCCGCTACTGTACACACCGACACTCAAGTGGTAAATAACCCATGGCCTGGAGATCACTGCAGTATACCACACCATAGACTATGAGGCCAAGCGCCCATTGGAGTGGTTCGTGGAGAATGTTACTGAGGCCCGCCGCTCGGGAGATGTAGATATGAGCAAAGCGCTCTGGGCAGATCTCATCAAACTCCTTGGCAACATTGCCTACGGGAAGCTCATCGAGGCCCTAGAACGTCATAGCAACACCAGCTTTACGAAGGATGAAAACGTGGTAGACAAGGCCCAGCGTAGTGCATGGTTCGAAGATCTCGAGGAGATCGGTGAGTCATACGAGCTCCAGAGTCACAAGCCGAGAATCACTATTCGAAGGCCCTTCCAGGTGGGGATAGCCATTTATGAGCTCGCGAAGCTGCGAATGCTGTAGTTCTACTATGACTTCCTCGATTGCTACGTAGCTCATGACAGCTTTGAGTACCTGCAGATGGACACTGACTCCGCGTATATGGCTATAGCAGGCTCCAACCTCAATGACGTCATTCGCCCTGAGATGCGAGCAGAGTACCAGGCTCATAAGCGGGACTGGCTAGCTTGGGAAAAATGGTCTGGACGGACTCCAGGACTGTTCAAGCTCGAGTTCGAAGGCTCTCCTGGTATTTCTCTCTGCTCCAAATGCTACTACGTGGAAAGCACAGCTGCAAGTAAGTGCTCGGTTAAGGGAATGTCAAAGCGGCAGAATGAGGTCTCTTGCCACAGGTTCTACAGCGCCCTACATGGCAGGATGGGCAGAGCTAAAAACCGAGGCCTACGCATGCGCATCTAGGGTATGGTGATGTATGAGCAGGAAAAACTCGGACTTTCCACTTCCTATGATTAGCGCCATGTGCTCCAAGATGGTGTCCATACCGAGCCCATCGAGTATCATGTTAGCACCCTAGGTGTTGGTAGCTGTGTATCTGCAGGAACTAGCTGAATCTCTTCTATGAAAAATGGTCGCCTAGGCACTCCGTGCTGGTATGCCAGGTAGTACAGTGTAGGCCGCCCCTCCGCCTCCACATACCTGTCAAGCCTGTGAACATCTATCGACCAGGTAGGATCTGTTGCACGCCGTCGACCACCTTCCAGCTCACCAGGCTCATACAGGTACCGAACCAGAGCATCAGCTGGTAGGCAATCCTCTCCTTTGTTCGCTCCTCTAGAGCTGTGACTGGCAACAGCAGAGTGTCTGATAGCCTCTACCGGCTTCTTCCTGATTAGCCTAGTAACCTCTGCATTGGATCTCTCCACCACAGCAGGCAGCCCTCTCACCCATACTCTAGAATGTTCAGGCAACGCGGCCATTTCCTGGGTGTAGTGGTGGGGGAACAGTCTCTCTGCCAGGTATCCGATTACACCGCTCAACGATAGCCTGGGCACGGTTATGCCCTACCTCGCCTCGCCTAACTGCCACACCGTGTTTCCGCATGAGGGCTGCAGTCTCACCTCTGGACTCCTTACCCTCATCCACCTGCAACAATTCTGGCCACTGGATGGGATATTCCGAAGCCTCGTAGACACCCTGGAATGCCTGGGCCACCTGGCCAGCTGACATGTCTGTGAGCGGTACTGCAGCCTTGTACCTGCTGGCGACATCGACGATGGTGAGGGCATACTTGTAGGTCTTACAACCAACCGCGTCATGTGGAAGGAATAGAACATCTGCCCGGTGAACTCTGTTCTGGACAGTTTCATCGAAATGGGCATGCCTGATGTGCCGTGGACGAGGTCTGTATATCTGCCACATCGCTTGGTGGCTGAGCAACTGGCTAAATGTCTCCAATGTGAAGTTATGGCCCTTGCGACGTGCAGCCTCGAGTAGTTGAGGGGGCTCACGGTAATATCCACCAGGCTAATAGTAGAGTTCCTCAAGAAAGACGGTTGATAAGCTCCCGGATTTCATCACTGACGTCCACTCCCATCCTGTCATGCACTCCTGGGTGATTTCATCACTGACGTCCACTCCCGTCCTGCCACGCACGGCCTGGGTGAACTCTAAACAGATGATCAGATGGCCGTCATTCATTCGACCATCACTGAAGACCTCCTCAAAGACCTCCGTACACTGGCATCTAATCTCTGCTGGATCCTCACTGAACGGTAGTTTATTGACCAACCCTAGGAAATTAAGTGTCTTGACCAGGTCGTACAGAGACTAGTTATGGGTATCGCGAAAATTACCGTATCGCGATACGATGTGATACACAGTTACTGTATCGTGATAATATCGCGATATATGGTGTAATTATTACAGGGAGGCGGCAGATTGAAAATAGCTGCCATTTCAAGCCCATTTACCACTCATAATTGTTGCAGGAACTGGCAGGATGTGAATAACAATGAACTCCACCTCCTGAGCCCACTTAGAGCATTTTCTAAGCAATTTCACATATGTAAATATTAATATTAAATGTTGTAAATATTTGTACACATCAAATTGATCAATTGTAAATAGAATACCATTATACCAGTACATATAATCTCATTTCCCAGCTTGTGTTCTTTTTCTAATCGTGAGCCCCAATTTCCCAGGTTCAGTTAACAACCTAAACCAGTGTAATATACTACTGAGTACTGATATAAATATAAAATCACCAATTCGCCACGGTTATTATGTTCCAGTGTCACATGGTTTGATTGGTTTCTAAATGTTTTGTCTTGTCAAGGAATTTGTCAATACATGGTAATATAGTGAATTGACTGAGAAGATTACATTACAACTATGTAAAATAGTAAATCCTCAATTTATTAATGCAAAGTCTTTGACACCGAGTGGGACAGAGCAGTAGATGAAAGAGAAAAAACAAAGACATTGTCAAATGTTAACTGTAGCAACACCCGAAGAATCATTACTCTGAACAATTTTATTGTTGTGATCACGTGAAATAACTGTGATCATGTGACGCAAAAAAATAAGTTTTCAAGAATTATTTATCTAAATGTATCTACAATGATTTAAATCTTTTCAAACCAGTTTCGCTAAAATATGTTTGGTAGATAAATATTTTATTATTTATGTGGCCCAAAACTAAAAACTCGGCAAACATCGGTAATCTCATGGAATTCCGTGCGATACATATAGCAACCCCCTATTTTTTGTTCGCATACTCCACACTGAGGTATAATTTACTTTCTGCAAAGCTGACTCGATATCACTGCGTGCATTTACCGCAATTTCGACCCAAGCAAACTCGTACCCTTCCAACTATGGGGTTTCTCGCAATTCTGGGCTGGTTTACGGCTATTTACAGGCAGTATATTACAATTCCAAGTGTTTCAAGCAAAATCAAAATGATGACAAAGAATGTATTGCGTCCGTCATCTGTTTTCAACAATTTCCCACCCAGTAACATCGATGTTTGCTGAAAAAATATTTAAAATATAGCGATTTACAGGACCAGACCTATCAGTCAGAACTTATTAGCCAGTAGATTAGCCTATTTTCGAATTTTGTTAGCCAGTTCAAAATTTATTAGCCAGCATATTAGCCTATTTTGGAATTCTCTTAGCCAGATATCGGTTGTCTTAACCAGACAAGTTTTTTTCTTAATTAGCCTATTTCTGTGTTTTCTTAGCCAAAGCATACTCTGTACACTACAAATCTGTCAAAATCAAGATCAATTGTATAATAATAATAATAATATATAATTAAAAGAATTGTCTACTAGCAACTGACTGCTGTGTTTGTTATTTTCCCCTAGTATTTATCACTGACAAGTTGTTCACTTCTCATCCTTATTCAAATGAAATAAATAAATTGATTCATACTGTGACACAGGAGACCATGTCATGGATCATCTTGATCTGGCCAATGACTCCATCTACCTTGTTCAATGCAGATGCCAAAGTTGATGGTCAGCATGTACAATGTAAGAGTTAGAATTAGATGCTTCATCAGGTGAGTGGGTCTCTGATCAATAAGTAATAAAGATGATCAGAAACATTTAATCATGGCTTGACCGTCATTGTCAAATAAAACTTGAATCTAGACATTTAAGTTGGGTGCATGTGTATCCGCATCATCGTTATTTAGTTCGATAGGTCGCTTTTTTCGAATGAAAAATGTGTTTATTTTACTCTGCGATGCCATCTTCTTTCTGTCAAAACTTTTAACCAACCACGGGAGACTGCCCCAAAAATGGAAACGTTTCGCATGCTGTATAATCGGGAATTTTCGGTTAACGAGAGTGGAAAGTAGTGAATTTGAAAACAACCGAATGTCATATTTATTTGCAGATTATTTAACTGACATCGGCCATAAGCAACTTCATTATCACTTCTACACATCACCTGTGTTCGCGATGAACACTTTTTTTAGTAAAACATGCAGATGGCGTGGTTTTGATTGATGATATGACGCACAACTTAGCAGATTCGTGCCCGCTACCGCAATACCCCCATCGGTGCTCTAGTAAGAAAGACTAGTTCAGGGCTAGTTATAAAACACTATGCGCCCCTAACGTTGTAACATATACCAATATCTCATTGGCTTTTCGCGGAAATAAAATGCCCGTGGTGATTTAGTGATTTTCTTTTTGTAACATTCGGTAGTTTTCGGATTCCCTATATTGCAATGTAATGTAGTCGAGTATAACCATAACGACGTGCCAAGTTTGACGGCACTTGCGCAATTCGCCCCCTGGCGATAGTCGTGGTAAACTATCGGTGAAAAAGCGGTATTCAAGTGGGATAACTACGTTTCGAGTAACGTACAGTCATAAACATCATTTCCATACTAAGGTCACAGTTTACCGTGACTAACTTCAGGTGGCACTGTTTATAAATTTGGTATTACGCCGTAGTACAGTCTGTCACGTCTTTATATAATTAGTCTATGAATTCGGTTAGACGTGATCGCTAGTTTCAGGTTTACTTGGAAACTACATAAATACGTTGGCGTTTGCAGAAAAGCGGTTCGCCAGCTCCATTTGATGAATTGTGTTAGTATTATTTTGCGTTCGCCATGAAACTCGCTTAGATTTGTTTTTTATTCGCCAGCAGTGAGAATTATTATTATTTAAGCAAAGAAAATCTACGTTTCCACTGGCCGAGTTTGTTTGGGCCGAAATCACAGAGATTTTCATTGTATTATTTATAGTAACCATTTTCCGTGTAAACTCCTGTAACTAAAATAAGTAAGCAGTAACTCTTTTTGCGAATATTTTGGCATATTTATGAGAATCTCATGAAATAGTGAAGATTGATGTTTTTCCACAAAAATCTCGGTTCACGGCGAATGTATCACGATACGTATTGCAGCTGTATTTGTATCGATTTATATTGATGTATCGGTAATACTGCCCATGACTAACAGAGACGCCGTCCTTATATAGCATGGCTTAAATGTTCGGCGGCCCAGATGGCTGCGAGTGCTATGGCAACGTATGGTAGCCAAGGGCCTGCGACTCCGAAGAACGTACCTACTCCTGAGGCGATGGCTGGTATGGCTTCAGAAATCTTCTCCACACCATGGAGAGCTTGCGGACCGTCTCGCCAGCCTTCCTTGTGAACAGAGTGATCAGAGCCCAACTGCTGCCAGCGGACCGATAGAACCTTTTACGTAAGTGCGATAGATTCCTTTCACTCAGTTTACTAGCTTGCGGGATTCAGGCTCTACATCATCATACTCACCACCGACATCGTAGTCTGCATCATAATCCTCCTCATCATAGTTCTCATCATCTATATCCTCGACTGGATCTTCATAAGCCTCTGGTTCATACATCGCTCTGGTGATCCGTCGCTGGGGGACAGCTATATAGTAGCTTTAAACTGTCTATAGCATAACATCCGCAATCTTGAATGCGGGCATGTTTGCCTTAGCGAACTGGGGACTTGGCTTCGCCGACAAGAAGGTGGCAGAGGTCGAGCGTAAGCATCATAACCAGGCGATGGAGAACCTGTCTACGGAGAAGTTTGAGTACAGCAAAGCACTCGAGCATATGCGCCAGAGGGAGGCACGCTGACGACAACTCCGAGCTCAGGCCAACCAGACCATCAAAGAGGCAGATGAGAGTCTTGATGAGTACCACGAGGCTGTAAAAATATCTGAGCCAACGCTCGACTATGAAGCATCAGCAGGTCAGAAGACAGCAGAGCTTATAGTAATGGTGGCAGCTGCAGCGGTGATGACAGGAGTCGTGCTCTAGGCACACTCAAGCTCAATACCTGATGTGTTCGACACGCATACCTTAGCATAGCCAAAGTAAAGTACCATCACACCTAATGAGCGAGTCACAGCTATGAGGTTTCTGATGTTGAAGCTGAGCCAGTTGCCATGATTAGGTGGGATGTCTCTCGAGTGCCGACTCGAGGTCGTCGCTTCCACTGGTTAGTCGCAGAAGCACATATGACTTAGTTCTCTGTCTGTATAGTTGGCAATCAGCCAGCTCGCGTACCTCACCAAGAACATTGGTTCCAGCAACCACAAGCTTGAAGACGTCTAGCTTATCCACCTGCTGGATGAATCCTACCTTCTGAACCAGGACCGCAGCAGTGACACTGTCCGATGCACCATGATGCAATGTCAGCTCTATCCGTTGGTTAGCTGTGGCTTGGACCTGCTGGTGTTCTCGCTCCACATGCACCATCTGCTGTTTGGAACCCGTTTGCTTCAGCTACTGGTCATTCTCATGAAGTCTTGGAGCATTCATCATCACATCTGCGAGCCGCTCAGTGTACACCTGGAGGAACAGCCTAGCCTGCATGGCAGCCGAATTCACATGTGTGTTCTCGGGGAGGGTTAAGAGTGGAACCGCCATTGGCATCTCGATACCTACCTGTAGTGCGAATTCCGTGTACCCCTCATTGCACCCACAGCATAGTACCCCTTACCCTTTGCATTGAAGGTTGGTCCACGAGCCAGCGGACCTAGGACTCGGTACTCATCGTTCACATAGGTGGTGTCCACGGTGCTGTTGCTCTGCATGATATCCCACCTGTTCAGAACCTGCGGGAGCTCTACCGTCTGTTCTGTTGTGCTCTGAAGCTTGAACTCGAGTTTCATGCTCTTGATCTCGTGGATCTGTGCCGAGATTGCAAAGTCGATGTACTTCCCAGCAGCGGACAATGGGTTCTCATCATGTATACTGGGTCGAATGGCCATCATGCGGTCCTTTTGAGGATCAGTGCGGTGCGATGTCGCGGCTTCAATGACCCCATATGGATGTTGCCCATACTGCAGCATGTTTAAGGTCTGGGTATATAGAGGTTTTAAACGGCTGCCATTTTCGGTAAAGTTCTCCAGCAGATTGTCTATAGGCAGCAGGACAAGTCGGCACGACAGTCAGCACGACAGCCATGGCGTGCACTGTTCTCAAGCATTTGACGAAGTAGCGGAGACCGTGGACGAAGTTCTTCAGCCTTCTGATGAATGAAAAGTTGCAGCAGCTGCGACAGTCTGTCAGCGATGACACGTAGAGAAGGCGAGTTTCCTGGCTGGAGTCAGATTGTAGGTGAAGTTCTGCGCCTTTTCCAGAGATGGCTTGAAGTGTGACAGCTCACCTGTCTCCTATTTGCTGAAGATGAAGGGGTACAGATCAGCTGCGCTCTCTACACCTGCGTCTGCGTCCCTGTCGAGAGGTCTAATAAGATCTTCCCAGTCCCCTTTGGTCTCTTTGAGGGTTAGGCTGACGTATATGGTCTCAAGTAGGGCACGTCCACACTTGGAACTGAAATATAGCAACCAGGCATTGTGGCGGATGTCCGGTGAGATCTCGCGGGTGTACTTCTGAAAGAGGATGAAGACAGTTATCTTTGTGTGCCGGGCGTACCTGGTGATGTTGCTGAGGTAGGTGACTGTCTTCTGGCCCATGGCAGGGTCATCGCTAACTAGAACAAGTGGTTCTGTCAGTCGGGAGGCCAGCAGCTTCTCCATCAGTGCTTGCAGGTTCTGCGTCTTGGTGATTGGGCCATTGTACCATTGATTATTACTGTCAACCACCTCAGCGGCGGAGTCAGACATCAGAAGGATGCATTGAGAGTGTAGATGTTTGGCCAGGAGAGCCCACAGCAAGATGTTTTGCCGTGCCCTGACGGGCAATGATCAGCACCACCTGGCCAGCATCGGCCGGCCTACTGGCGAATGGTACAGACATGCATGTGGAGGATGGTTAGCACTTGGTCGGCGGTAGCCTCATCTATATCTGTGAGACTAAACGGCAGTACTTCTTGCACCGGCTCTTTCGCCTGCAGAGCGGGGAATCCTGCTCCTTCGGCGGATACGAAGGATGCGATAGAGGCATCAAGTATGAAATCCCAGCAGCAGCTGAGAAGATAGCGTAGAGGGCCTGTGTCAGCAACCACAGTGTTTAGTACATAACTATCCTGTGGTCTTAAACAGCAAACCAAAGAACCGTGACTTCCTCACCGCTGGTAGCTGGAGGATGGCGGTAGTACCTTTTTTTCCATCGACAGTGATATTGCTCAGACCGATGGTGCCTATCTTGAGATTTTCTCCATCCTGTTGGAATGAGCTCCACAATTTCAGGAGATCCTTACCCAGATACTGTGCAAAGGACTCAGCCATAACCTTGATGGTTCCAGCCTCATCGACTCCGAGCATACCTCGCATCGTCGCCCTCTCCTTGATGCCCAACCCCTTGTATACAGTCTTGGCTTTGTTAATGGCCGATTGTCCTACCGTATCAGTGTTCCCGATGACATCTCGGGCTGGGATGGTACCACGGATCTCCCGCGGGTCTCCCTTCTCAACGAAGTCTAGGAAGGAGATAGGGGCAACAATATCCTCTGAACCGAGGCGTGCCTCGCCCAAGTGAGCAAGATCGCATAGCTCTTTGCTTTCTAGGTCTGTGAGTGACAGAGTCATAGTGCTATATACAGACGGCTTAACCCTACTACTATCCCTAGAACCGCGGCCTCCATTAGTGTAATACGTTCACCCATGACCTTGGCGGCGGCAATGTAGGAGGCACCACTGATGGCGATCTGTGGGATGGGGTGAGTTATTCCGAGACAGTGCTCAGCCGCCCCTCTCACCACTGTAGCGAGGACAGCCTCAGCAATGGCCCCAACAAAGGCCTCACCAATAACCTTGATGACTCCAGCCTCATCGTGGGGTCATCCTCATCATCGCAGCCATCCTCATCGTCGAAGTCTAGGAAGGAGAAAGGGGCAACAGTGTCCTCTGAACCGAGGCATTCCTCGGCCAGGTGAGCAAGATCGCCTAGCTCTGCTTTCTAGGTCTGTGAGTGCCAGAGGCATAGTGCTATATGGAGACGGCTTAAACCTACTTGTCATAACCCCAGTGAAATAGGTGGGCATAGGAGGACCACGCAGTCGGCCAAGAGAATAGGTAGTAGTGCTCAGGGTACTGACCCTCTCTGCAGGGGCACGCCTTGTGGGTGGTCTACCATTCCCAGGCATTAGCAATCCTCAGTCCACGTGCTCGACTATGGGCTACACACCGCCCTCTGGCACGCCATGCCTCATATACTGCCGGGGTCTCGTGATCCATCTCTCACGATTCAGAGGTTTTAAACGTAGGCGACGATGATCTCAGCCAATGCACTCGTTGCTGGCCCTAGAACTGCGGCCTCCATTAGTGTAGCACATTCACCCATGATCTTGGCGGCGTCAGTGTAGGACGCACCACTGATGGCGATATTTGGGATGGGGTGAGTTATTCCGAGACCGTGCTCGGCCACCCCAGTTACCACTGTAGCAAGGACAGCCGCAGTGGTGGCAGGAAGAACCTCATTTCCACCTGTCATCTTCAGGGAGTTGAAGGACTACAAGAAGAAGACACCAGATGAGCTCGCTCAGGTCTCAAGTGCTGAGCTGACAGAGGAGCTGACAGCTGTGAAGCTCTATCTAGGATTTGGTAAGGGACAGATCTGCTTCCTCGAATACCTTATCATGGGCGGGAGTATCGTCGAGCAACTCCTGTGAGCTAAAGGTTTCTACAAGAATCGCGAGTATCTGTCATATGTGTTCCAGCAGTTGCAGAGCACCATGGCCTCACCTGACTCAGAGCTGAACAAGGCTCTGCTATACTACAAGCTGGAAAAATGATGGATTGCGAAACCATCCAGCCTTTGGATGTGCATGTTGGCAGCGTGTATAGGGGCTGTAGGGCATGCCAAGCTGGTTCAGTGTCTCACCGTGGTCCCCACTGCTACTGTAGAGAGTTAGGATAGTCTTATAGCTGATTTGCTAGCGGCGGAGTAGGCTGATACCGAGCACCACGATAGCTAGACTTGACACCACTCATAGAGCTGCCACGGGAAGTGGTGTCATGTCGACTGGCTGCAGTGTCGGGGTCGGAACGACTGTATGTGCTGCCATGCCGTACTATGCGTAGGTGCGTTGATATCAGTGTTGAAGTCGAAGTGGACACCGGGTGAACTCCCCTCGACTATCATGTTGTTATAGCCCCTGACTTGGAGGTCCTCGATGATCACGATCAAGTTGCTCGGAATCAACCGTAGTGTGGTGAAATAGCAAAGTCAAGTTTACGATGGGCCTTCTGCAACCCCTGCTGGAACTTAGCAATAAGACTACTGGGATCTGCCACGATGATCATATCCTCAACGAGACTGATGAATATGGCCTGGACCTCTGCTCCGCTGACACCATCTATGGAATGACGCAGCTTGGTCTGTACTGTAAGGAGGCAGTAGCACAGTGCTTCCAGAGACTTGTTAATCCGAACGATCCCTGCTGGTGTGAGGCCTGAGGTGGTGTGTGGGACAAAGTACTTCCACACATCTGGATAGTCATGCCGCAAGCCAGTGATGTACTCTTCATTGGTGACCTGTCCATCTTCGAGAGTATTGCTGACAGACTCATCGATAGTCGTAGCATACTCTGTGCAAGTGTCACGTCTTAGCATGCTTCTCAAGCCTCCTTGTGATCTGCCCCTGCCCCACCACCAAGCCAGTGGCCAAGACAGTGGTAGCTAGTGTCACGCCACCCAGCGGGATGGCGGCGATGGCAACCACCCCTGTAGCGAGAGTGGCCACAGCTGCCACACCAGCACTGGCTCCAATCACACCCGCAGCAGTGTTTGTACGTGCAAGGACGTTGTAGGCTGTCTTATATTGCCTGCGCATTCTGCTGTACTTTTCTGCCTCATGGACGAGATTCTGCCTGATGGCATCTATCTGCTGGAGTCGCCAGCCATGGATGGTACGGCCCTCGTCAGCAGGCAGGGAGGGGTATATGTCTGGTTGCTTCCGCCATTCTGATTTTGCCATAGTATACCTGGAGATTAAACCTGCATCACCTGCAGAATCTTCTCGTGAGTCATAGACGGGTCCATTTTGGAGAGCCTAGCGAACCGTGCCAGCTTTTTAGTGTCGAGACAGACGTCTCTTAGAAAGTGGTCATCCAGCCGTATGTCGGGTGCCAGTAGCTTTCTGAGACGTGACATCTGGAACGTCACCTTATGACCAAGATAGTAGGTCTGCCGCTGGATGGCATTTGTGGTCTTACACTTCTGCACCATTTCCTCTTCCCACTGTATGACATATGGCTCATCCTTGTCTGTGAAGACACCTGGGTCATCGTCGTATGTGAAGACATCTGGCTCATCGTCATATGTGAAGACATCTGGCTCATCGTCGTCTGTCAAGACTCCTGCATCCCGCTTACTCTCCTTCAGGAGGGCATGCCAGTATCGAGAACCTTCACTGTTCCTTCGCCTCCTTGCCGTGCTGGCAGCCTGTTGATACCAGCTCTCGCGCTGTAGTCGCTCTCATTCTTGTGGACAGATCTGTTGCTGTGCGAGGATCTGTCCGTTTAAGGCCTTTGGGCAACCCTCTATCGAGTTCATCGAGTCGGCAAAGGTCAGATATTCTGGTGTGATATCATGTTGTCGTCAGGTCAATGAGTAATACGAGTGTAAACTCTAGATGGGCGTCCGATATCCCATCCATGCTGGCATATATGTTAATGGAGGGGCTGTCAAACAGGTGATTTACAGGTGTGAACAGGCTAGGACTGATAGCTTTCCATAGGTTGCTGTTGGCACCTGGGAGATACTCTATCACGTCCCGGCCAACTTCTCCCAGTGAGCTGCTGTGCGCATTGCCCGGAGGTTGATGTAGCACATCGGCGTGTATTTATGTTGTGCCCTGCTGGGGCACCTCGAGGAGGACCCATTCTACACGGTACTGTAGCACCCGTCTCCCCTCTAGAGAGGGTGAGATTACGTTCTCACCACCGGAGAGCAGCAGTCGGACAATCGGCATGGTTATATCTCCTCTTTAAACCCCTTCTATAGCGTGCTATGGAACCCATATTTGCTCACTCGACTGGTCTTGCCGACCTGGCAGATGTGTACGCACTTGATGCTGCCAAGGTAGAAGAGAGCGATGGCAACTCATTCGCCCAACAGTACGAAGCAAACTCAAAGGCATTCTCCCTCCACCCCATTGGTGGTGATGGGGTGGAGCTGCTCACCGACCTCAAGGATGTGTCGAAGGAGCGCCTGGGTCGCAACATAGATGGCCACAAGATCGTGTTTCGGTACGATTTCCTGAAGAGGAAGTACATCCTCGAGCCGTTGATTGAGGTCTCTGATACAGAGGTGGCAGAGATCAACACCCTAAATGACGATCTCGGCTTACATCTGGTCAAACCCTATTTGAGCTATGCCCCGCCAGTGACACATGATGGTCTGCTATTGACCTTGGCAAAAAGCCTGCAGTTCATGTTTGAGAAGAATGAAGTGTGGTACCGCGCTGGACCTGGGGGTGCCTGGCAAACATGGTTGCCACTATATAGGCCTCCCACAGTCATTGACATAGAGGTTACTCCACTCTCCACTGTTGTGACAAGGGATGGGAGAGTTCGAAAGCTCTACAATCGGGGATCATCCTTCCTCACCTACATAGGTGAAGGTGTCTCCCTGACGAGGGTCGGTCACCGGATCGGGGTTACAGGTGGAAAGCGCCTGCTGCGTCGTCCATTCGATGGACCAGAAGAAGCTTTTAACCTCCAGGAGGGCATCCTATGGGTAGATGGTGTGTCACATTTCTCCAAAGCCAAGGGTGCTCTTAAACTGCTTCAGCGAGTCGGACTCACCAGTCCACAAACGACTCATATAGTCCTAGAGCTACGTTTCTTAGCCGGCGGCAGAGTGAAGCAGCTAGCCCCTGCCCCTGATGGGATGAAGATCACTATCGATCTGGATGGAAAAGGGCTCGATCTGGCACAGATATTTCTCGAGGGGTTCACTCTGTTCATTTTAACATTTCATGTATAGCCATGATTCTCATCATACTGCTCGTGCTGGCGCTTACATCAGCGACACAGGGCGCTGAGACTGCCATGATATTGGATGCCAAGTTGGCCCACTTCCCGGATGACCCTCACTACAATCCTTAGGTCGACCCTTTGCGGAGATACATTTACGACCGCTTTCACCCACGTGAAGAGATCGAGTCTGTCTGCCACTTTTATGGTGTGGAGAGGGTAGGACGTGTTTGTCTGCTGGAGACACCTGCTCAGCACAAGATTCTCGGCGTAACATGTGAACATGCCAGAGTCTGCCGTGGTGCAAAAGCTAAGCACTTTAGCATCCTACCAGGTGAGCGTTGTCGATGTAGATGGAAGACACTATGTTTGGCCCCCATCATGCCGATGCGACTCCGAGAGCCTACGTGTTTGTCTGAGCCTACACAGTCCCATCTCCACCTAGAGGCATACACTAACCACGACATGTCTCAACAACCCTATGCCCCAGGGATTGAGAGGGCGGTGGAGGCCACGGATCGTCGGACGACTGCCAGTTGAGGGACGTGGTATCATTTTGGCTAGTAGTAGGGTCGGAATTAAAATGATACTACCTCCGTCAACTGGCAGCCGATCGGCGATCCGTGGTGGCCCGTACCGTCCTCTCAATCCCTGGAGGCATAACTCCCATCTCCATCGAAGAGGCATACACCAACCACATGTCTCAACAACCCTATGCCCCAGGGATTGAGAGGACGGTGGGGGCCACGGAGGTGGTATCATTTTAATTCCGACCATACTACTATTGTTAAGAATGCTGTGAATACAGTATTGGGAAGTGCCTATAATAATAATATATGTCAAATTGTTGCTTGACACTTGCTGGCTGTACATCGACTTCAGAATATGTAATAATAATAATAATGATAATAATAATAATAATAATAATAATAATAATAATAATAATAATAATAATAATAATAATAACTAGAAAACATTTACTGAAGTTACTGCAAATCTGCGATGTCTGGTCATGAAGAAATATTATAGAGCCTCGTCTTTCACGACCATTTGACACACCCGGTGCTGATCTAATACAAGCTCTGTGTGTAGTCACAGCTCAAAGATCCATGTTGGAAATGCCCATAGGTTTACACTAAAAGGTCACCTTGACCGTAGGGATAAAATAAAGTGTGTCTTCTAACACGATCTTTGAATTTGCATGATGAAATGCAGGTAACTTATGTCAAACATGAAAACTGGACAGATTTACCCGTGAATGACCTTGACCCCAAGGGCGATATTAAAATTTTCATTGGAATTTTTTTTAGAACCCTCAATGTTTTAGAATCTGGCCAGGTTTGAAGCGAATCGGAAGAAAACTATAGGAGATAACACTCTTCCAATATTGCTCCCATAGGTTTACTATGGGGATATGTTGCACCCAAAAGCTGATTTTCTCGAAAACTGTTGGTCGGATCAACTTTAAATTTGATACCAAATCAAGTCAAGTCAAAATCAGAACTAGAAGTTCACAAAATTTAAAGTCGATCGGACCAAAACTCATTTTGGCGGCCATTTTGAAAATAAAAAAATCGATTAAAAAAATATAGGTATTTTTTTCACCGCGAGTTCATTTCTGCAAAAAATATTTTGGTCATTTTGACACCAAAAAGTGCACCTTGTCAGGTCGTCATTTTTCCGACAAATAATTTGCAAAAAAGAATTTTCTAAAAATTTCTTTTTCATCATTTTTCATCCTAAGTTCATAAAAAATCCGAAAACTGGTATTTTTGCTCAAAATGGTTTCATGGCGGCCATTTTGATAAAAATATGTTTTTCAAAAATAATCATCAGTGGTAACATCCTACCCAAGTATGGTAGTGATCCGATCAAAACTCTAGGTGTAGTAGCACTTCAAATATCCATTTGAAATCCCCATACATTTCCTATGCCACTTTTCCCCATGCATTCAGGGGTCAAAGGTCTGACGCTCAGTCACACACTCGCTAGCGCGCTCCAAATGTATCACATATGTTCTTCTGCTGGCACCTATGCTTACTCGCTCGCAAGCTCATCAATTCAGTTGCTCACTTACTTACTCGCTTGCTCAAATGCTCGCTCACACGCACGTTTGCTCATAAGCTGACACACTCATTCGCATGCTCGTTCGCTCATACAATCGCTCGCTCGCCTACTCACACACTCGCCAGCACATACGTGCATTCGCTCTCCAAGATCATTAATTCGCCCACTCGCTCAATTACTGACGCGCCCACTCGCACGCTCGCCCACAAGCACGTTTTCTCACACGCAGACACGCTCATTTGTTCACACGGTCGCTTGCTCGGTCGCCCACTCGCCCGTACATAAGCAAATTCGATCGTAAGCTCGTACGCTCAGTGATTCGCCCACTCACTCACTTACCAACTCGCCCCCTCGCACGCTCGCTCACACGCACGTTTCTTACACGCGGGCAAGTCCATTTGCATGCTCATTCGCTCATACGCTCGCTCACCCACTCGCCCGCTCATACGCGCACTCATTCATTCGCCCACTCACTCACTTACTCGTTCACGTGCCTACTCGCCCATACCCACTCGCTCAACATATATTTATACAAATCAGTTTTAAATCTGTATGTATACATAACCATGTCAATACCGACATGTTGGCATAGTAATTTCAAGGCAATCTTACAGGTAAGTTGCTGGATATTTTAAAATAATAATTTGACCGAAAGATGTCGGTGAAGTAAGCACCAACAGTCCCCGTTGTCATGGGTCGTGTCTAAGTGTCAATCAGAAAAACAAACACGGATGACAATAGGAACCAAGCAAAGAATCCATAACCTCTCTCTTTGTGCTCTGCGTATATAATAAATATCAGGGGGAGGGGTGGTGGTGAGTGGTGGGTGGGTGGCGTATACGGAGGGTGCCATGGAGAAGGAGAGAAAGGATGGAGGGACATATTCATTTTCTGTATATTTTAGCAACAGAATAGAAGCACACAAACAACTGTCCATAACTGACACTGTATGACACATCAATGTGTGGGTACGGAAAACAGGTGGCCATTTTACACAACTATCGTATAGAAAACCCTAATCTTTTAGAATATGTATTGTACATTAATGTTGATGTTGGATGCGATGGTATACTGGACAAAGGGCAAGAAATATAATACCAGTTAATCATTTATGATGCCGAGAGAGAGAGAGAGAGAGAGAGAGAGAGAGAGAGAGAGAGAGAGAGAGAGATAGCCAGTTGTGTTTATTCCGTTATGGCGACACGCGTCGACCTGGCCACTTAAGATGAATCCAGAATAAATGTTCGATCATTCGTCATAGAGAAAATCTACATTAAATACGAGCAATCATATAATAAACATACTTAAGCTTTGCTTTGGAGCAGGGAGATGCAAATTATTAAAATATACGATTTAAGCACGGAGATTTAGATAAACATTTCGGGAATTTGATGCTACTGAAGTCACACAAATTACAGGCAAACCTTTGTCTCTAATTGACTGACGATTGATGTGCTATGGCACACTTAATGCTTGCATCTCTTTGATTGACTCTACAATTGTTCGTGAAATGCTTGATTTCTGTATGCATTGCCTCAATTCTGCGCCATTTTCTCGGAAATAATTGAATCTACGAGGGTGAATAATCGTGTACTCATATAGAATAGAAATTACTGATGGGGTCGCACATGCGCAGTAAGCCGCAGTTCATTCAGTGTGGTGCCACTGTACCGTCAACATGTTTTCTTCGTTTCTGTTGTGAATAAAATAAATATTACAGACGAATTTGACTGTTTCTGTCAACCACGTATTAAGGCAATAAGCTTTACATAGATAATATTAAATAAAGCCATTGCACGTGATTGCTACATGATTGCTACGCCAGCGTTGCCAACCTCTCTCTCTCTCTCTCTCTCTCTCTCTCTCTCTCCCTCCATGGCTCTCTCTCCCTCTTTCCCTCTCCCCTCCCACCTCCCCTCTCCCTCTCTCTCTCTCTCTCTCTCTCTCTCTCTCTCTCTCTCTCTCTCTCTCTCTCTCTCTCTCTCTCTCTCTCTCTCTTGAGAGTCACGCGAAGCATCAGATGTGCAAATCCCTGAGCGGTGTATGCATGCAATAAGACCGTTATGTCAGATCCTGATCTAATAGACAGGAGCCTCATAAAATCGTATATTTTAATCACAATATCGATTATTCTAGTGCTTGAAATAAAGAATTAAATATTTTACTCGGTACTCCATTAAATAATCTTACAAACTGTCTTTCAGCAGATTTATATTAGGTGACGTGTTCGCGCTCACTTTGAGGTAATCGTTGTAGGCAGGTTATATGGCATATGTCTGAAATATGAGGCAGAGAAATGAATATTAATGTGAGACCAGCGTCATCACACCAAGTGAATATGAATCTTTATCTAACTCTAGCATCACCACCCCGATTATTGAATACACTTATTAACCAAATTCTTGCCACACGTGTAACCTAATTCTTGCCCACGTGTACAGTAAATATACCTCTATCTAAATCTAGCCACCACTAACTCTAGCTTAGTCACACAGCATCCCTGCCCAATTTCCATCTACGAGCAGCAAAGGCGGATTAAAATCATTGTAACATAACAGTCATAAATATCCATTCTGGTCTCTATTGTTGCTGCGCCAGACAACCCAAGGTTAGCTAGACAGAAATAACATCATTGTCTAATCCTGTACTTACACGCATTTCAAATAACATTTTGTGTTCACTTCCACGGTAGTGCTTGGCAGGTTGATTTTCTGTCTGGAGATGTGCTATGTATGGATTGATAAGTCTCCTTCCCATGTGGATGCTGCCTCGCCTTTATACACACATAATGGCTCAGGGTAATCGTTGATTCACGATTTATCGTGTTTGAAGAGAGAATGTGTGTTTAAAAAGCAGGGTAGCACGTAAGCTACTATTTCTGACTGAGATAGGACAAGCTTACAGCTCAAATCTAATACCCGTTGTAAAACCCAGCCTAAAATGGGTACATAAAGTCCAGTTATAATTTTATAAATACAGATTAAAGAGAACTATATTACAAGGTCATGGTTCCTAAAATGGATACATCTAGTCTACATTCCATATTGTCTGATAAATCCTTTTGTCATTGAAAAACAAGGCAAAAATTCATTTATTTACGCTCAAGACATTGAACAATTGTTTCCCATCTAGAACAAGTATGGATGTGAATCAGTGATAACAATCACCAATGCGAACATTAGAATCTTTACGACATGAGACGGTAAACTGAGCCAGAAGCTAGCCCTGCCATTCTAAGACAGCTGTAATACGTGCCCATGTGCCACACGAGAGCTAGCCCGGACTTTCTAACACAACTGTAATACTGCCCACGAGCCACACGAGAGATGCCACATGCTTTATTGTACGACGACTATTGATATTTAAATTTTACAAATTAATTTCAGTAAGAAACACTGTGTCGAGAAAAATTCTTTTAAATAATGGAAATATGTTGAAATATACATCCGAAACATCGACAAATAAATAAAGTAACACAGAGACTGCGCTCGGTCAGACTTGATGAGACGAGTATTGCCAACATGTTTAAGCGAATTTCTATTACATTAAATGATTCCCCGGTGCCGCATAGCCAGAATAACTAAGTTACTACTAATTTACTGCTACAAAACACTAACCGATTAGCTCAATTGACCTTTCCATTTTTAGCTATACCCCGCCCATCTCTAGCTAAGCTCCTCCCACACCTCTCCGTTTTGGGATTGATCGATCCCCGAATGCCCTAGCTATCAATTTCCTGAAAACTATACAGGGAAGCTGTTGAATATTTTGTAACCAATTTGACCGGGTGCTGTTGCTGCCTATGGCAGCAATAGCGCCCAGTCAAATTAGTTCCAAAATATTCAACAGAATATTTATTAAATAGTAAAGACGTACAGTTTGTACAACAACGCATAGACCGTCTTCAAATACGAGTTCGTGACGTCCTTATCGACGCCATTCATGACGTCATTCATTATGATGTCATTCTACACATCACGTAGCTGATTATGACGTCATATGATGGGTGAATACTCTGGAAAGATGAATTATACCACGCCAATGAACCTCAGTGTTTTTCTCTGCTTACACTATACTTAGCTTCGAGTCGAGTTGTTGTGTATCAAATGACCAGCACGAGTCTTACTGTTAAATGTACAGAATTTGAGCATTCTTTAGAGATTAAATAACAAAGCTTCTGCGCTACCGTTCCTAGATATGACTGACAGCTACGTGCATTTTATACATTTGAAGATGGCGGATTCTCGCTGCTTGGTTTCTGTTGAAGGAAGACATTTTGGCAATCACTGTAATTCATGGCATGTTGCTAAAGTCAGCGATGAATTGAGAAGCGGTATTGTCGCATTATGCGATAGTAGTTGGTCATTATGGGCAATCTCCTTCGACGCGCCACGAATGATTAACTACTATGACATTTCCTGCCCTTATTGAGCGTAGCTGACAAGCGGGGAACCTGGCCACTCAATTCCCTCATAAAGCATTCGTACTGCAGAAGATTCACATTAAATAAAGTGCAGTCATAAAATAAACATTGTTCACTTTATTCCATGTGAGAAGATATGACAAGTCATAAGATATACGATTTAATCAAAGATATGCATCAAGACAAATTGCCCCTGATAACGCAGCTTACTGGGCCGGTGCTGGGCCGATACTGAAGTATCGGCATGGTATCGGCCCAGCATCGACCCAGTAAACTGCGTTATCTGCGGTATTCAAAGCTACAAAACAGAAAATACGTATAAATTACGACGAACAATTTGACAGTTATTGGGCGTTCTATGGGACAATTTATGAATTATTCCCTTTGTTATATTCCTCTCACAATGTATGATTTATGCAGAGAAATTATCAGCACTATTCTCAATTTTACAATTTATGATGGTCGCAATTGCAGGATGTGGCCCGTTGAATGATAATAGATACTGGCTACCTGAATGATCGGTATCAATTCTGCATTGCGGGGAAACAGCTTCTGTGGCCATCTCCCATTCATCCGGAAGTCCTACAAACATGTTGCCAAAAACAAAATGCGAGATGTTTTGAAAACAATATTACCGCTTACCTAAGTATCAGTCGATCTGTGCAGAATGTAGGCGGTAGTATTTACAATATACGCCACACATTGTAAGGCTTATTTTATTTAATATGAAGTGGTGCTTAAGTTTACGATGACGCTCGAACGCGGTGCTACACTTGGCAAGGGGTAAGAAATATGATGCTAGTTAATCATTTGGATGTCTCCTGAGAGATTGTTTGTTCCGTTATGGCGACAAGCGGTGACCCAGCCACTTAAGATGACTCCAGGATAAATGTTAGATCGTTTGTCATAGTGAAAATTCACATTAAATACGTGCACTCTAATAGTAAATATTCTTCAGTTTGTCATGTGAGCGGAACGATGGCAATTGTTAAGATATATCATTCAGCCAGAGAGTTTTCCATCAATATTTCGAGAATTTGATGTTCCTGACCATTGAGAAGTCAGGAAGAATTACATACAAAGCAGTGTCTGTCAGTGGTTAAGGGAATTAATGGTCAATGGATCTCCTTCTGTACTTCACTTGGCTAGTCGACTTTTGTCCAGGAAATGCCTGATCTCTCTCTCTCTCTCTCTCTCTCTCTCTCTCTCTCTCTCTCTCTCTCTCTCTCTCTCTCTCTCTCTCTCTCTCTCTATATATATATATATATATATATATATATATATATATATATATATATATATATATATATATATATATATATATATATATATATATATATATATATATATATTATCATAACTCTATGTCATTTTCTCGGAAATAATTACATTTATGAGAGTCCTAATAAGGTTTACCAAGCCAATATCTATATATAGTAGACACTATTGATTATCAGAGTCGTCCATGCGGTTCATTCAGCATGGTACCATTGAATCGTCAATATGTTACTCTAATAGAGTTGGTAGCCCTCCCATGCTCACCACTCTCCAATCCTGCACAGTAACTAGAGTGGGTATCCCACGTTCACCACTCTCCTATCCTGCACAGTAGCTAGAGTGGGTATCCCACGCTCACCACTCCCTATCCTGTACAGCAACTAGAGTGGGTATCCCACGTTCATCACTCCCCTATCCTGTACAGTAACTAGAGTGGGTATCCCACGTTCACCACTCCCTATCCTGCACAGTAATTAGAGTGGGTATCCCATGTTCACCGGTCGCTATCCTGACAGTAACTAGAGTGGGTATCCCACGGTCATCACTCCCCATCCTGCACAGTAACTAGACTGGGTATCCCACGTTCACCACTCTACTAATCTGGACAGTAACTAGACTGGGTATCCCACGTTCACCACTCCCTATCCTGCACAGTAACTAGAGTTGGTATAACACGTTCACCACTCCCATAGCCTGCACAGTAACTAGAGTGGGTATCCCACGTTCAACACTCTCCTATCCTGGACAGTAATTAAAGTGGCTATCCCACGTTCAGCACTCCCCTATGCCGCACAATAACTAGAGTGGGTATCCCACGTTCACGACTCCCCAATCCTGGACAGTAACTGGAGTGGGAATCCTATGTTCACCACTCCCCTATCCTGCACAGTAACTAGAGTGGCTATACCACGTTCACCACTCCCAATCCTGCACAGTAACTAGAGTGGATTACCCACGTTCACCACTCTCATAACCTGCACAGTAACTAGAGTGGGTATCCGATGTTCACCACTCTCCTATCCTGCACAGTAACTAGAGTGGGTATCCCACGTACACCACTCTCCTATCCTGCACAGTAACTAGAGTGGATATCCCAAGTTCACCACTCCCCTATCCTGTACAGTAACTAGATTGGCTATCCGACGTTTACCACTGCCTTATCATGCACAGTAACCAGAGTGGGTATCCCACGTTCACCACTCCCCTTTACTGTACAGTAACTAGAGTGGGTATCCCACGTTCACCACTCCCTAATCCTGCACAGTAACTAGAGTGGGTATCCCACGTTCACCACTCCCATATCCTGCACAGTAACTAGAGTGTGTATTCCATGTTCACCACTCCCCTATACTGTTCAGTAACTACAGTGGGTATCTCACGTTCACCACTCCCCTATCATGCACAGTAAATAGAGTGTGTATCCCATGTTCACCACTCCACTATACCTTACAGTAACTAGATTGGCTATCCCACGTTTACCACTGCCCTATCCTGCACAGTAACTAGAGTGGGTATTCCACGTTCACCACTCCCCTTTACTGTACAGTAACTAGAGTGGGTATCCCACGTTCACCACTCCCTAATCCTGCACAGTAACTAGAATGGGTATCCCACGTTCACCACTCCCCT
The DNA here is from genome assembly GCA_034401795.1 of Chaetoderma sp. LZ-2023a. Lineage (NCBI taxonomy): Eukaryota > Metazoa > Mollusca > Caudofoveata > Chaetodermatida > Chaetodermatidae > Chaetoderma > Chaetoderma sp. LZ-2023a. The sequence continues at coordinate 11,996,095 of CM067360.1, read as the reverse complement.
ATCCTGCAGAGTAACTAGAGTGGGTATCCCACGTTCACCACTCTCCTATCCTACACAGTAACTAGAGTGCGTATCCCACGTTCACCACTCTCCTATCCTGCACAGTAACTAGAGTGGGTATCCCATGTTCACCACTCTCCTATCCTGCACAGTAACTAGAGTGGTTATCCCACGTTCACGACTCCCATACCCTGCACAGTAACTAGAGTGTGTATGCCATGTTCACCACTCCCCTATCCTGTACAGTAACTAGAGTGGGTATCCCACGTTCACCACTCCCCTTTCCTGCACAGTAACTAGAGTGGGTATCCCACGTTCACCACTCTCCTATCCTACACAGTAACTAGAGTGCGTATCCCACGTTCACCACTCTCCTATCCTGCACAGTAACTATAGTGGCTATCCCACGTTCACCACTCCCCTATCCTGCACAGTAACTAGAGTGGGTATCCCACGTTCACCACTCTCCTATCCTGGACAGTAACTAGAGTGGGTATCCCACGTTCACCACTCTCCTACCCTGTACAGTAACTAGAGTGGGTATCCCACGTTCACCACTCTCCAATCCTGCACAGTAACTAGAGTGGGTATCCCACGTTCACCACTGCCCTGTCCTGCACAGTATCTAGTGTGGGTATCTTTCGATCACCACACCCCTATCCTGCACAGTAACTAGAGTGGGTATCCCACGTTCACCACTCTCCAATCCTGCACAGTATCTAGAGTGGCTATCCCACGTTCACCATTCCCCTATCCTGCACAATAACTAGAGTGGGTATCCCACGTTCACCACTCTCAAATCCTGCACAGTAACTAGAGTGGGTATCCCACGTTCACCACTCCAATCCTGTACAGTAACTAGAGTGGGTATCCCACGTTCACCACTCTCCAATCCTGCACAATAACTAGAGTGGCTATCCCATGTTCACCACTCCGCATCCTGCACAGTATCTAGAGTGGATATCCCACGTTCACCACTCCCCATCCTGCACAGTAACTAGAGTGGGTATCCCACGTTCACCACGACACAATCCTGCACAGTAACTAGAGTGGGAATCCCACATTCACAGCTCCCCTATCCTGCACAGTAACTAGAGTTGGTATCCCATGTTCACCACTCCCCAATCCTGCACAGTAACTAGAGTGGGTATCCCACGTTCACCACTCTCCAATCCTGTACAGTAACTAGAGTGGGTATCCCACGTTCACCACTCTCCAATCCTGCACAGTAACTAGAGTGGCAATCCCATGTTCACCACTCGCATCCTGCACAGTATCTAGAGTGGATATCCCACGTTCACCACTCCCAATCCTGCACAGTAACTAGAGTGGGTATCCCACGTTCACCACTCCCCATCATTCACAGTAACTAGAGTGGGTATCCCACGTTCACCACTCTCCAATCCTGCACAGTAACTAGAGTTGGTATCCCATGTTCACCACTCCCCAATCCTGCACAGTAACTAGAGTGGGTATCCCACGTTCACCACTCCCCTATCCTGTACAGTAACTAGAGTGGGTTACCCATGTTGACCACTCTCCTATACTGCACAGTAACTAGAGTGGGTATCCGACGTTCACCACTCTCCAATCCTGTCCAGTAAATAGATTGGGTATCCCACGTTCACCACTCCTTTATCCTGCACAGTAACTAGAGTGTGTATCCCATGTTCACCACTCCCCTATCCTGTACAGTAACTAGAGTGGGTATCCCATGTTCACCACTCTCCTATACTGCACAGTAACTAGAGTGGGTATCCGACGTTCACCACTCCCCTATCCTGTACAGTACCTATAGTGGCTATCCCACGTTCACCACTCCCCTATCCTGCACGGTAACTAGAGTGGGTATCCCACGTTCACCACTCTCCTACCCTGCGCAGTAACTAGAGTGGGTATCCCATGTTCACCACTCTCCTATCCTGCACAGTAACTAGAGTGGGTATCCCACGTTCACCACTCTCCTACCCTGTACAGTAACTAGAGTGGGTATCCCACGTTCACCACTCTCCAATCCTGCACAGTAACTAGAGTGGGTATCCCACGTTCACCACTGCCCTGTCCTGCACAGTATCTAGTGTGGGTATCTTTCGATCACCACACCCCCTATCCTGCACAGTAACTAGAGTGGGTATCCCACGTTCACCACTCTCCAATCCTGCACAGTAACTAGAGTGGCTATCCCACGTTCACCATTCCCCTATCCTGCACAGTAACTAGAGTGGGTATCCCACGTTCACCACTCTCAAATCCTGCACAGTAACTAGAGTGGGTATCCCACGTTCACCACTCCAATCCTGTACAGTAACTAGAGTGGGTATCCCACGTTCACCACTCTCCAATCCTGCACAGTAACTAGAGTGGCTATCCCATGTTCACCACTCCGCATCCTGCACAGTATCTAGTGTGGATATCCCACGTTCACCACTCCCCATCCTGCACAGTAACTAGAGTGGGTATCCCACGTTCACCACGACACAATCCTGCACAGTAACTAGAGTGGGAATCCCACGTTCACAGCTCCCCTATCCTGCACAGTAACTAGAGTTGGTATCCCATGTTCACCACTCCCCAATCCTGCACAGTAACTAGAGTGGGTATCCCACGTTCACCACTCTCCAATCCTGTACAGTAACTAGAGTGGGTATCCCACGTTCACCACTCTCAAATCCTGCACAGTAACTAGAGTGGCTATCCCATGTTCACCACTCGCATCCTGCACAGTATCTAGAGTGGATATCCCACGTTCACCACTCCCCATCCTGCACAGTAACTAGAGTGGGTATCCCACGTTCACCATTACCCATCCTTCACAGTAACTAGAGTGGGTGTCCCACGTTCACCACTCTCCAATCCTGCACAGTAACTAGAGTTGGTATCCCATGTTCACCACTCCCCAATCCTGCACAGTAACTAGAGTGGGTATCCCACGTTCACAACTCTCCAATCCTGTACAGTAACTAGAGTGGGTATCCCACGTTCACCACTCTCAAATCCTGCACAGTAACTAGAGTGGGTATCCCACGTTCACCACTCCAATCCTGTACAGTAACTAGAGTGGGTATCCCACGTTCACCACTCTCCAATCCTGCACAGTAACTAGAGTGGCTATGCCATGTTCACCACTCGCATCCTGCACAGTATCTAGAGTGGATATCCCACGTTCACCACTCCCTATCATGCACAGTAACTAGAGTGGGTATCCCACGTTCACCACGACATCCCACGTTCACAGCTCCTCTATCCTGTACAGTAACTAGAGTGGGTATCCCACGTTCACCACTCCCCATCCTTCACAGTAACTAGAGTGTGTATCCCACGTTCACCACTCTCCAATCATGTACAGTATCTAGAGTGGGTATCCCACGTTCACCACTCTCAAATCCTGCACAGTAACTAGAGTGGCTATCCCACGGTCACCACTCCCCTAGCCTGCACAGTAACTAGAGTGGGTATCCCACGTTCACCACTCCCATATCCTGCAATGTAACTAGAGTGTGTATCCCATGTTCACCACTCCCCTATCCTGCACTGTAACTAGAGTGGATATCCAACGTTCACCACTCCCCATCCTGCACAGTAACTAGAGTGGGTATCCCACGTTCACCACTCCTCAATCCTGCACAGTAACTAGAGTGGGTATCCCACGTTCACCACTCCCATAGCCTGCACAGTAACTAGAGTGGATATCCCACGGTCACCACTCCCCTAGCCTGCACAGTAACTAGAGTGGCTAACCCACGTTCACCACACCCCTATCCTGGACAGTAACTAGAGTGGGTATCCCACGTTTACCACTCTCCGATCCTGCACAGTAACTAGAGTAGGTATCCCATGATCACCACACCCCTATCCTGGACAGTAACTAGAGTGGCTATCCCACGTTCACCACTCCCCTATCCTGCTCATTAACTAGAGTGGCCATCCCACGTTCACCACTCCCCAATCATGCACAGTAACTAGAGTGGGCATCCCACGTTCACCACTCCCCAATCATGCACTATAACTAGAGTGGATATCCGACGTTCACAACTCCAATCCTGTACAGTAACTAGAGTGGATATCCCATGGTCACCACTCCCCTAGCCTGCACAGTAACTAGAGTGGCTACCCCACGTTCACCACACCCCTATCCTGCACAGTAACTAGAGTGGGTATCCCACGTTCACCACTCTCCAATCCTGCACAGTAACTAGAGTTGGTATCCCATGTTCACCACTCCCCAATCCTGCACAGTAACTAAAGTGGGTATCCCACGTTCACCACTCTCCAATCCTGTACAGTAACTAGAGTGGGTATCCCACGTTCACCACTCTCAAATCCTCCACAGTAACTAGAGTGGGTATCCCACGTTCACCACTCCAATCCTCTACAGTAACTAGAATGGGTATCCCACGTTCACCACTCTCCAATCCTGCACAGTAAATAGAGTGGCTATCCCATGTTCACCACTCCGCATCCTGCACAGTATCTAGAGTGGATATCCCACGTTCACCACTCCCCATCCTGCACAGTAACTAGAGTGGGTATCCCACGTTCACCACCACACAAACCTGCACAGTAACTAGAGTGGGAATCCCACGTTCACAACTCCCCTATCCTGCACAGTAACTAGAGTGGGTATCCCACGTTCACCACTCCCCTATGCTGTACAGTAACTAGAGTGTGTATCCCACGTTCACCACTCTCCAATCCTGTACAGTAACTAGAGTGGGTATCCCACGTTCACCACTCTCAAATCCTGCACAGTAACTAGAGTGGGTATCCCACGTTCACCACTCCCCAATCCTGTACAGTAACTAGAGTGGGTATCCCTGGTTTACAACTCTCCAATCCTGCACAGTAACTAGAGTGGGTATCCCACGTTCACCACTTCCCTATCCTGGACAGTAACTAGAGTGGGTATCCCACGTTCACCACACCCCTATCCTGGACAGTAACTAGAGTGGATATCCGACGTTCACAACTCTCCAATCCTGTACAGTTACTAGAGTGGCTATCCCACCGTCACCACTCCCCTAGCCTGCAAAGTAACTAGAGTGGCTACCCCACGTTCACCACACCCCTATCCTGGACAGTACCTAGAGTGGGTATCCCACGTTTACCACTCTCCAATCCTGCACAGTAACTAGAGTAGGTATCCCATGTTCACCACACCCATATCCTGGACAGTAACTAGAGTGGCTATCCCACGTTCACCACCCCCCTATCCTGCACATTAACTAGAGTGGGAATCCCACGTTCACCACTCCCCATTCCTGGACAGTAACTAGAGTGGGTATCCCATGTTCACCACTCCCCAATCCTGCACAGTAACTAGAGTGGCTATCCCACCTTCACCATTCCCCTATCCTGCACATTAACTAGAGTGGGTATCCCACGTTCACCACTCTCCAATCCTGTACAGTAACTAGAGTTGCTATCCCACGGTCACCACTCCCTTAGCCTGCACAGTAACTAGAGTGGCTACCCTACGTTGACCACACCCTTATCCTGCACAGTAACTAGTGTGGGTATCCCACGTTCACCACTCCCCATCCTGCACAGTAACTAGAGTGTGTATCCCACGTTCACCACTCTCCAATCCTGTACAGTAACTAGAGTGGGTATCCCACGTTCACCACTCTCCAATCCTGTACAGTAACTAGAGTTGGTATCCGACGTTCACCACTTCCCTATCCTACACAGTAACTATAGTCGGTATCCCACGTTCACCACTCTCCAATCCTGCACAGTAACTTGAGTGGCTATCCAATGTTCACCACTCCCCAATCCTGCACAGTAACTAGAGTAGGTATCCCACGTTCACTACCTCCCTATCCTGCACAGTAACTAGTGTGGGTATCCCACGTTCACCACACCCCTATCCTGGACAGTAACTAGAGTGGGTATCCCACGTTCACCACTCTCCAATCCTGCACAGTAACTAGATTGGTTATCCCATGTTCACCACTCCCCTATCCTGCACAGTAACTAGAGTGGGTATCCCACGTTCACCACTGCCCTGTCCTGCACAGTATCTAGTGTGGGTATCTTACGTTCACCACACCCCAATCCTGCACAGTAACTAGAGTGGGTATCGCACGTTCACCACTCTCCTATCCTGCACAGTAACTAGAGTGGGTATCGCACGTTCACCACTCTCCTATCCTGCACAGTAACTAGAGTGGATATCCCACGTTCACCACTCCCCTATCCTGTACAGGAACTAGAGTGGCTATCCCACGTTTACCACTCCCCTATCCTGCAGAGTAACTAGAATGGCTATCCCACGTTCACCACTCCCCAATCCTGAACAGTAACTAGAGTGGCTATCCCAAGTTCACCACTCCCCTATCCTGCACAGTAACTAGAGTGGGTATCCCACGTTCACAACTCCCAATCCTGCACAGTAACTAGAGTGGATAGTCCACGTTCACCACTCTCCAATCCTGTACAGAAACTAGAGTGGCTATCCCACGTTCACTACTCCCCTATCCTGCACAGTAACTAGAGTGGCTATCCCACGTTCAGCACACCACTATCCTGCACAGTAACTAGAGTGGCTATCCCACGTTCACCAATCCCCTATCCTGCACAGTATCTAGAGTGGGTATCACACGTTCACTACTCCCCTATCCTGCACAGTAACTCTAGTGGGTATCGCACGTTCACCACTCTCCTATCCTGCACAGTAACTAGAGTGGATATCCCACGTTCACCACTCCCCTATCCTGTACAGTAACTGAAGTGGCTATCCCACGTTTACCACTCCCCTATCCTGTACTGTAACTAGAGTGGCTATCCCACGTTCACCACTCCCCTTCCTGCACAGTAACTAGAGTGGGTATCCCACGTTCACCACTCCCCTATCCTGCCCAGTAACTAGAGTGGGTATCGCACGTTCACCATTCCCCTATCCTGCACAGTAACTAGAGTGGCTTTCCCACGTTCACCACTCCCCAATCCTGAACAGTAACTAGAGTGGGGATCCCACGTTTACCACTCACCTATCCTGCACAGTAACTAGAATGGGTATCCCAGGTTCACCACTACCCTATCCAGCACAGTAACTGGAGTGGGCATCCCACGTTCACCACTCCCCATCATGCACAGTATCTAGAGTGGGTATCGCTCGATCACCACTTTCCTATTCTGCACAGAAACTAGAGTGGATATCCCATGTTCACCACTCCCCTATCCTGTACAGTAACTAGAGTGGCTATCCCACGTTTACCACTCCCCTATCCTGCACAGTAACTAGAGTGGCTATCCTACGTTCACCACTCCCCAATCCTGAACAGTAACTAGAGTGGGTATCCCACGTTTACCACTCCCCTATCCTGTACAGTAACTAGAGTGGGTATCCCACGTTCACCACTCCCCATCCTGCACAGAAACTATAGTGTGTATCCCACGTTCACCACTCTCCAATCCTGTACATGAACTAGAGTGGATATCCCACGTTCACCACTCCCCTATCCTGTACAGGAACTAGAATGGCTATCCCACGTTCGCCACTCCCCAATCCTGAACAGTAACTAGAGTGGGTATCCCACGTTTACCACTCCCCTATCCTGCACAGTAACTGGAGTGGGTATCCCACGTTCACCACTCCCCATCCTGCACAGTAACTAGAGTGGCTATCCCAAGTTCACCACTCCCATATCCTGCACAGTAACTAGAGTGGGTATCCCACGTTTACCACTCCCCTATCCTGCACAGTAACTAGAGTGGGTATCCCACGTTCACCACTCCCCATCCTGCACAGTAAGTATAGTGTGTATCCCACGTTCACCACTCTCCAATCCTGTACAGTAACGAGAGTGGGTATCCCACGTTCACCATTCTCAAATCAGGGACAGTAACTAGAGTGGGTATCCCATGTTCACAACTCTCCAATCCTGTACAGTAACTAGAGTGGGTATCCCACGTTCACCACTTCCCTATCCTACACAGTAACTAGAGTGGGCATCCCACGTTCACCACTCCCCATCCTGCACAGTAACTAGAGTGGGTATCGCACGTTCACCACTCTCCTATCCTGCACAGTAACTAGAGTGGATATCCCACGTTCACCACTCCCCTATCCTGTACAGTAACTAGAGTGGCTATCCCACGTTTACCACTCCCCTATCCTGCACAGTAACTAGAGTGGCTATCCCACGTTCACAACTCCCCAATCCTGAACAGTAACTAGAGTGGGTATCCCACGTTCACCACTCTCCAATCCTGTACAGTATCTAGAGTGGGTATCCCACGTTCACCACTCTCAAATCATGCACAGTAACTAGAGTTGGTATCCCATGTTCACCACTTTCCAATCCTGTACAGTAACTAGAGTGGGTATCCCACGTTCACCACTTCCCTATCCTACACAGTAACTATAGTCGGTATCCCACGTTCACCACACCCCTATCCTACACAGTAACTAGAGTGGGTATCCCATGTTCACCACTCCCAAATTCTGCACAGTAACTAGAGTAGGTATCCCACGTTCACTACCTCCCTATCCTGCACAGTAACTAGAGTGGGTATCCCACGTTCACCACACCCCTATCCTGGACAGTAACTAGGGTGGGTATCCCACGTTCACCACTCTCCAATCCTGCACAGTAACAAGAGTGTCTATCCCATGTTCACCACTCCCCTATCCTGCACAGTAACTAGAGTGGGTATCCCACGTTCACCAATGCCCTGTCCTGCACAGGATCTAGTGTGGGTATCTTACGTTCACCACACCCCTATCCTGCACAGTAACTAGAGTGGCTATCGCACGTTCACCACTCTCCTATCCTGCACAGTAACTAGAGTGGATATCCCACGTTCACCACTCCCCTATCCTGTACAGTAACTAGAGTGGCTATCCCACGTTTACCACTCCCCTATCCTGCACAGTAACTAGAGTGGCTATACCACGTTCACCACTCCCCAATCCTGAACAGTAACTAGAGTGGGTATCCCACGTTTACCACTCCCCTATCCTGCACAGTAACTAGAGTAGGTATCCCACGTTCACCACTCCCCATCCTGCACAGTAACTAGAGTGTGTATCCCACGTTCACCACTCTCCAATCCTGTACAGTAACTAGAGTGGGTATCCCACGTTCACCACTCTCAAATCATGCACATTAACTAGAGTGGGTATCCCATGTTCACCACTCTCCAATCCTGTAGAGTAACTAGAGTGGGTATCCCACGTTCACTACTTTCCTATCCTACACAGTAACTCGAGTCGGTATCCCACGTTCACCACACCCCTATCCTACACAGTAACTAGAGTTGGTATCCCATGTTCACCACTCCCCAATCCTGCACAGTAACTAGAGTAGGTATCCCATGTTCACTACTTCCCAATCCTGCACAGTACCTAGAGTGGGTATCCCACGTTCACCACACCCCTATCCTGGACAGTAACTAGAGTGGGTATCCCACGTTCACCACTCTCCAATCCTGCAACGGAACTAGAGTGGCTATCCCATGTTCACCACTCCCCTATCCTGCACAGTAACTAGAGTGGGTATCCCACGTTCACCACACCCCTATTCTGGACAGTAACTAGAGTGGGTATTCCACGTTCACCACTCCCCAATCCTTCACAGTACCTAGAGTGGGTATCCCACGTTCACCACTCCCCATTCTGCACAGTAACTAGAGTGGATATCCCACGTTCATCACACCCCTATCATGCACAGTACCTAGAGTGGGTATCCCACGTTCACTACCTCCCAATCCTGCACAGTAACTAGAGTGGGTATCCCACCTTCACCATTCCCCTATCCTGCACATTAACTAGAGTGGGTATCCCACGTTCACCACTCTCCAATCCTGTACAGTAACTAGAGTGGCTATCCCACGGTCACCACTCCCTTAGCCTGCACAGTAACTAGAGTGGCTACCCTACGTTCACCACACCCTTATCCTGCACAGTAACTAGTGTGGGTATCCCACGTTCACCACTCCCCATCCTGCACAGTAACTAGAGTGTGTATCCCACGTTCACCACTCTCCAATCCTGTACAGTAACTAGAGTGGGTATCCCACGTTCACCACTCTCCAATCCTGTACAGTAACTAGAGTGGGTATCCGACGTTCACCACTTCCCTATCCTACACAGTAACTATAGTCGGTATCCCACGTTCACCACTCTCCAATACTGCACAGTAACTAGAGTGGCTATCCCATGTTCACCACTCCCCAATCCTGCACAGTAACTAGAGTAGGTATCCCACGTTCACTACCTCCCTATCCTGCACAGTAACTAGTGTGGGTATCCCACGTTCACCACACCCCTATCCTGGACAGTAACTAGAGTGGGTATCCCACGTTCACCACTCTCCAATCCTGCACAGTAACTAGAGTGGCTATCCCATGTTCACCACTCCCCTATCCTCACAGTAACTAGAGTGGGTATCCCACGTTCACCACTGCCCTGTCCTGCACAGTATCTAGTGTGGGTATCTTACGTTCACCACACCCCAATCCTGCACAGTAACTAGAGTGGGTATCGCACGTTCACCACTCTCCTATCCTGCACAGTAACTAGAGTGGGTATCGCACGTTCACCACTCTCCTATCCTGCACAGTAACTAGAGTGGCTATCCCAAGTTCACCACTCCCCTATCCTGCACAGTAACTAGATTGGGTATCCCACGTTCACAACTCCCAATCCTGCACAGTAACTAGAGTGGATAGTCCACGTTCACCACTATCCAATCCTGTACAGAAACTAGAGTGGCTATCCCACGTTCACTACTCCCCTATCCTGCACAGTAACTAGAGTGGCTATCCCACGTTCAGCACACCACTATCCTGCACAGTAACTAGAGTGGCTATCCCACGTTCACCAATCCCCTATCCTGTACAGTAACTGGAGTGGCTATCCCACGTTTACCACTCCCCTATCCTGTACTGTAACTAGAGTGGCTATCCCACGTTCACCACTCCCCTTCCTGCACAGTAACTAGAGTGGGTATCCCACGTTCACCACTCCCCTATCCTGCCCAGTAACTAGAGTGGGTATCGCACGTTCACCATTCCCCTACCCTGCACAGTAACTAGAGTGGCTATCCCACGTTCACCACTCCCCAATCCTGAACAGTAACTAGAGTGGGTATCCCACGTTTACCACTCACCTATCCTGCACAGTAACTAGTATGGGTATCCCAGGTTCACCACTACCCTATCCAGCACAGTAACTGGAGTGGGCATCCCACGTTCACCACTCCCCATCCTGCACAGTATCTAGAGTGGGTATCGCACGTTCACCACTTTCCTATTCTGCACAGAAACTAGAGTGGATATCCCACATTCACCACTTCCCTATCCTGTACAGAAACTAGAGTGGATATCCCACGTTCACCACTTCCCTATCCTGCACAGTAACTAGAGTGGCTATCCCACGTTTACCACTCCCCTATCCTGCACAGTAACTAGAGTGGCTATCCCACGTTCACCACTCCCCTATCCTGCACAGTAACTAGAGTGTGTATCCCACGTTTACCACTCCCCTATCCTGCACAGTAACTAGAGTGGGTATCCCACGTTCACCACTCTCAAATCATGCACAGTAACTAGAGTTGGTATCCCATGTTCACCACTCTCCAATCCTGTACAGTAACTAGAGTGGGTATCCCACGTTCACCACTTCCCTATCCTACACAGTAACTAGAGTCGGTATCCCACGTTCACCACACCCCTATCCTACACAGTAACTAGAGTGGGTATCCCATGTTCACCACTCCCAAATCCTGCACAGTAACTAGAGTAGGTATCCCAGGTTCACTACTTCCCAATCCTGCACAGTACCTAGAGTGGGTATCCCACGTTCACCACTCTCCAATCCTGCAACGGAACTAGAGTGGCTATCCCATATTCACCACTCCCCAATCCTGAACAGTAACTAGAGTGGGTATCCCACGTTTACCACTCACCTATCCTGCACAGTAACTAGAATGGGTATCCCAGGTTCACCACTACCCTATCCAGCACAGTAACTGGAGTGGGCATCCCACGTTCACCACTCCCCATCCTGCACAGTATCTAGAGTGGGTATCGCACGTTCACCACTTTCCTATTCTGCACAGAAACTAGAGTGGATATCCCACGTTCACCACTTCCCTATCCTGTACAGTAACTAGAGTGGCTATCCCACGTTTACCACTCCCCTATCCTGCACAGTAACTAGAGTGGGTATCCCACGTTCACCACTTCCCTATCCTACACAGTAACTAGAGTCGGTATCCCACGTTCACCACACGCCTATCCTACACAGTAACTAGAGTGGGTATCCCATGTTCACCACTCCCAAATCCTGCACAGTAACTAGAGTAGGTATCCCACGTTCACTACTTCCCTATCCTGCACAGTAACTAGAGTGGGTATCCCACGTTCACCACACCCCTATCCTGGACAGTAACTAGGGTGGGTATCCCACGTTCACCACTCTCCAATCCTGCACAGTAACTAGAGTGGCTATCCCATGTTCACCACTCCCCTATCCTGCACAGTAACTAGAGTGGGTATCCCACGTTCACTACTGCCCTGTCCTGCACAGTATCTAGTGTGGGTATCTTACGTTCACCACACCCCTATCCTGCACAGTAACTAGAGTGGGTATCGCACGTTCACCACTCTCCTATCCTGCACAGTAACTAGAGTGGGTATCCCACGTTTACCACTCCCCTATCCTGTACAGTAACTAGAGTGGCTATCCCACGTTTACCACTCCCCTATCATGCACAGTAACTAGAGTGGCTATCCCACGTTCACCACTCCCCAATCCTGAACAGTAACTAGAGTAGGTATCCCACGTTTACCACTTCCCTATCCTGCACAGTAACTAGAGTAGGTATCCCACGTTCACCACTCCCCATCCTGCACAGTAACTAGAGTGTGTATCCCACGTTCACCACTCTCCAATCCTGTACAGTAACTAGAGTGGGTATCCCACGTTCACCACTCTCAAATCATGCACATTAACTAGAGTGGGTATCCCGTGTTCACCACTCTCCAATCCTGTACAGTATCTAGAGTGGGTATCCCACGTTCACCACTCTCAAATCATGCACAGTAACTAGAGTTGGTATCCCATGTTCACCACTCTCCAATCCTGTACAGTAACTAGAGTGGGTATCCCATGTTCACCACTCCCCAATCCTGCACAGTAACTAGAGTAGGTATCCCATGTTCACTACTTCCCTATCCTGTACAGTAACTAGAGTAGCTATCCCACGTTCACCACTCCCCAATCCTGAACAGTAACTAGAGTGGGTATCCCACGTTTACCACTCCCCTATCCTGCACAGTAACTAGAGTGGGTATCCCACGTTCATCACTCCCCATCCTGCACAGTAACTAGAGTGTGTATCCCACGTTCACCACTCTCCAATCCTGTACAGTATCTAGAGTGGGTATCCCACGTTCACCACTCTCAAATCATGCACAGTAACTAGAGTTGGTATCCCATGTTCACCACTCTCCAATCCTGTACAGTAACTAGAGTGGGTATCCCACGTTCACCACTTCCCTATCCTACACAGTAACTAGAGTCGGTATCCCACGTTCATCACACCCCTATCCTACACAGTAACTAGAGTGGGTATCCCATGTTCACCACTCCCAAATCCTGCACAGTAACTAGAGTAGGTATCCCACGTTCACTACCTCCCTATCCTGCACAGTAACTAGAGTGGGTATCCCACGTTCACCACACCCCTATCCTGGACAGTAACTAGGGTGGGTATCCCACGTTCACCACTCTCCAATCCTGCACAGTAACTAGAGTGGCTATCCCATGTTCACCACTCCCCTATCCTGCACAGTAACTAGAGTGGGTATCCCACGTTCACCACTGCCCTGTCCTGCACAGTATCTAGTGTGGGTATCTTACGTTCACCACATCCCTATTCTGGACAGTAACTAGAGTGGGTATTCCACGTTCACCACTCCCCTATCCTGCACTGTAACTAGAGTGGCTATCCCACGTTCACCACTCCCCAATCCTTCACAGTAACTAGAGTGGGTATCCCACGTTCACCACTCCCCATTCTGCACAGTAACTAGAGTGGATATCCCACGTTCATCACACCCCTATCATGCACAGTACCTAGAGTGGGTATCCCACGTTCACTACCTCCCAATCCTGCACAGTAACTAGAGTGGGTATCCCACGTTCACCACACCCCTATCCTGGACAGTAACTAGAATGGGTATCCCACGTTCACCACTCTCCAATCCTGCACAGTAACTAGAGTGGCTATCCTATGTTCACCACTCCCCTATCCTGCACAGTAACTAGAGTTGGTATCCCACGTTCACCACACCCCTATCCTGGACAGTAACTAGAGTGGGTATCCCACGTTCACCACTCTCCAATCCTGCACAGTAACTAGAGTGGCTATCCTATGTTCACCACTCCCCTATCCTGCACAGTAACTAGAGTGGGTATCCCACGTTCACCACACCCCTATTCTGGACAGTAACTAGAGTGGGTATTCCACGTTCACCACTCCCCTATCCTGCACAGTAACTAGAGTGGCTATCCCACGTTCACCACTCCCCTATCCTGTACAGTAACTAGAGTGGCTATCACACGTTCAGCACTCCACTATCCTGCACAGTAACTAGATTGGGTATCCCAGGTTCACCACTCCCCTATCCTGCACAGTAACTTGTGTGGGTAACCCACGTTCACTACTCCCCTAACCTGTACAGTAACTAGAGTGGCTATCCCACGTTCACCACTCCCAATCCTGCACAGTAACTAGAGTGGGTATCCCACGTTCACCACACCCCTATCCTGGACAGTAACTAGAGTGGGTATCCCACGTTCACCACTCTCCAATCCTGCACAGTAACTAGAGTTGCTATCCCACGTTCACCACTCCCAATCCTGCACAGTAACTAGAGTGGGTATCCCACGTTCACCACTCCCCAATCCTGCACAGTAACTAGAGTGGGTATCCCACGTTCACCACCTCCCTATCATGCACAGTAACTAGAGTGGGTATCCAACGTTCACCACACCCCTATCCCGCACAGTAACTATAGTAGGTATCCTACGTTCACCACTCTCCAATCGTGTACAGTGACTAGAGTGGTTATCCCACGTTCACCACTCTCAAATCCTGCACAGTAACTAGAGTGGGTATCCCACGTTCACCACTCTCCAATCCTGCAAAGTAACTAGAGTGGGTATCCCACGTTCACCACACCCATATCCTGCACAGTACCTATAGTGGGTATCCCACGTTCACCACACCCCTATCCTTCACAGTAACTAGAGTGGCTATCCCACGTTCACCACTCCCCTATCCTGCACAGTAACTAGAGTGGCTATCCCACGTTCACCACTCCCCTATCCTGCACAGTAACTAGAGTGGGTATCCCACGTTCACCACTCCCCTATCCTGCACAGTAACTAGAGTGGGTATCCCACGTTCACCACTCCCCTATCCTGCACAGTAACTAGAGTGGCTATCCCACGTTCACCACTCCCCATTCTGAACAGCAACTAGAGTGGATATCCCACGTTCACGACGCTCCAATCCTGCACAGTAATTAGAGTGGGTATCCCACGTTCATCACTCCCCATCCTGCACAGTAACTATAGTATGTATCCTACGTTCACCACTCTCCAATCGTGTACAGTGACTAGAGTGGTTATCCCACGTTCACCACTCTCAAATCCTGCACAGTAACTAGAGTGGGTATCCCACGTTCACCACTCTCCAATCCTGCAAAGTAACTAGAGTGGGTATCCCACGTTCACCACACCCCTATCCTGCACAGTACCTATAGTGGGTATCCCACGTTCACCACTCCCCTATCCTGCACAGTAACTAGAGTGGGTATCCCATGTTCACCACTTCCCTATCCTGCACAGTAACTAGAGTGGGTATCCCACGTTCACCACACCCCTATCCCGCACAGTAACTATAGTGGGTATCCCACGTTCACCACTCCCCAATCCAGGCCAGTAACTAGAGTAGGTATCCCACGTTCACCACTAAAAAATCCTGCACAGTAACTAGATTGGCTATCCCACGTTCACCACTCCCCTATCGTGCACAGTAACTAGAGTGGGTATCCCACGTTCACCACTCTCCTATCCTGCACAGTAACTAGAGTGGGTATCCCACATTCACCACTCTCCTATCCTGCGCAGTAACTAGAGTGGGTATCCCACATTCACCACTCTCCAATTCTGTGCAGTGAATAGAGTTGGTAGCCCTCCCATGTTCATCGCTCCCCAATCCTGCACAGTTGATGATGATCATGAGGAGGAGGAGGAGGAGGCGATTGAGGAGGAGGAGGAGGAGAGGGAGGGGAGGAGGAGGAGGAGAAGAAGGCGATTGCCTGTGCTGCTGGCCGCGCAGCAACAAAATCAATGATTTTCCTTTCAAGACGATGCACAAATATGTGGAGGTAACTCCACAAAATTTATGCATTCGTGACCAAGACTACACACTCATTGATTTCCCTTCGATTATTCCAGCATTCTGAATGTGTGTTTGATTGCACACACTTTCTAAGCAATACAATAAATATCTTGCAGTGCCCGATTAACACGTCAACACACATCCTCCCACGTTCACCACTTCCCTATCCTGCACAGTAACTAAAGTGGATATCTTCCTTTCCACAATGACTAGACATCTTTATCTAAGTCTAGCCCACCCACGCCATCCCCATGCATTGAATAACCATCATTATCTTAATCTAGATCCAACCTACTACAACCTTGTGAAATGGATAACCCTCTTTATCTAACGTTAGACCCCATAGAGGCTATTAATGAGCAGCTGAACTGAAATTATTAGATTTATAAAAACCCTGATAAATTCGTCCTCATTTCTATTTTTGTTGCGCCAGACAAGCCACGGTTATTTTGATAGAAATTACAGCATGTTCTAATCACACTCTTAAAGACATTTCAAATACACTTTTGTGCTCGTTTCCATCGTATTACTTAACATGATGCTTTCTGTTTGGGGGTGTCTTTTGGGTGATATGCCAAGTGTTCTTACCTTCAGAAATCTGCATCCCGTATATACATAATACACGGATCAGGGTAATTATTGATGTTCGATTTACCGGGTTAGGGTGGGAAATATTCCTTTGAAAAGCAGGACGTATGCTACCTAGTTCTAACTAAGATAACAACAGCTTACAGCAATAGTATTGTTTAAATCAAATACAAGTGCTAAATAAGGATGTAGAACTGTATCAAGACTGTGCTTCTAAAATAGACACAGATGTATAATTGGATTATTTATTGGCAGAAAATCTTTTACATGAAGATATAGCCAAACATAAATGTTACACAGACATAATAGTGAACAATTGTGATATAAGAAAAATGCTAATATATTAATATTAATAAGGTATGGCGGATATATAATATATATATAAACACACATCATGCTGCCGGATTTAGTGTGTGATTTAACAGATACGCAGCCAGATTAGTGTGTATTGTTTTAACCATAATGCAATATACATATAGATAGAGAGTAAGTTAACCCGTTAACCCCTTAAATACTAGTGTCGCTATTTCTAAGGAAACGTGTCAATAAGTTGCTGAATGTTGCGAAAATAATCTAACCACAAACCTATGCTGCATTAGGCAGCAACAACTCTCGGCAAAATCACCTCCAAAACATTCAACATATATACAGATGGATTGGCACAGGTAGATATGTAGTCAGTTATAAATCAAGGGGAGATAACTGTATCTCAAGGTCTTGTGTTATCTAAAATGAACACATAGAGTCCAGTTATAAATCATGATGGGAGGGAGGAGGAGCCTGGACTTGCTGGAGGGAGAGTGATGATAAATGTGGATCAACGTGATGACGAGAGAGCGATGATCAATATATATCAACGTGATGAAAGGAGAGGGATGATCAATATGTATCAACGTGATGAAGGGAGAGGGATGATCAATATGTATCAACGTGATGGAGGGAGCGGGATGATCAATATGTATGCACGTGATGAAGGGAGAGGGATGATCAATATGTATCAACGTGATGAAGGGAGCGGGATGATCAATATGTATCAACGTGATGAAGGGAGAGGGATGATCAATATGTATCAACGTGATGAAAGGAGAGGGATGATCAATATGTATCAACGTGATGAAGGGAGAGGGATGATCAATATGTATCAACGTGATAAAAGTAGCGGGATGATCAATATGTATCAACGTGATGAAGGGAGAGGGATGATCAAAATATATCACCGTAATGAAAGAAGAGGGATGATCAATATGTATCAACGTCATGAAGGGAGAGGGATGATCAATATGTATCAACGTGATGACGAGAGAGGGATGATCAATATGTATCAACGTGATGAAGGGAGAAGGATGATCAATATGTATCAACGTGATGAAGGGAGAGGGATGCTCCATATGTATCAACGTGATGAAAGGAGAGGGATGAGCAATATGTATCAACGTGATGGAGGGAGAGAGATGATCAATATGTATCAACGTGATGAAGGGAGAGGGATGATCAATATGTATCAACGTGATGGAGAGAGAGGGATGATCAATATGTATGAACGTGATGAAGGGAGAGGGATGACCAATATGTATCAACGTGATGAAAGGAGAGGGATGATCAATATGTATCAACGCGATGAAGAGAGAGGGATGGTCAATATGTATCAACGTGATGGAGGGGGAGGGATGATCAATATGTATCAACGTGATGAAGGGAGAGGGATGATCAATATGTATCAACGTGATGGAGGGAGAGGGATGATCAATATGTATCAACGTGATGAAGGGAGAGGGATGATCAATATGTATCAACGTGATGAAGGGAGAGGGATGATCAATATTTATCAACGTGATGAAAGGAGCCGGATGATCAATATGTATCAACGTGATGGAGGGAGAGGAATGATCAATATGTATCAACGTGATGAAAGGTTAGGGATGATCAATATGTATCAACGTGATAGAGGGAGAGGGATGATCAATATGTATCAACGTGATGGAGGGAGAGGGATGATCAATATGTATCAACGTGATGAAGGGAGAGGGATGATCAATATGTATCAACGTGATGAAGGGAGAGGGATGATCAATATATATTAATGTGATGAAGGGAGAGGGATGATCAATATGTATCAACACGACCAAGCGAGAGGGATGATCAATATGTATCAACGTGAGGGGTGGGTGGGGGAGGGATGATCAATATGTATGAACATGGAGGGAGAAGGATGATCAATATGTATCAACGTGATGACGAGAGAGGGATGATCAATATGTATCAACGTAATGAGGAGAGAGGGATGATCAATATGTATCAGCGTGATGAAGGGAGAGGGATGGTCAATATGTATCAACGTGATGGATGGAGAGGGGTGATCAATATGTATCAACGTGGTGGAGGGGGAGGGATGATCAATATGTATCAACGTGATGGAGGGAGAGGGATGATCAATATGTATCTACGTGATGGAGGGAGAGGGATGATCAATATGTATGAACGTGATAAAGGGAGAGTGATGATCAATATGTATCAACATGATGACGGGAGAGGGATGATCAATATGTATCAACGTGATGAAGGGAGAGGGATGATCAATATGTATCAACGTGATGAAGGGAGAGGGATGATCAATATTTATCAACATGATGCAAGGAGAGGGATGATCAATATGTATCAACGTGATGAAGGGAGAGGGATGATCAATATGTATCAACGTGATGACGAGAGACGGATGATCAATATGTATTAACGTGATGAAAGGAGAGGGATGATCAATATGTATCAACGTGATGAAAGGAGAGGGATGCAAAATATGTATCAGCGTGATGGAGGGAGAGGGATGACCAATATGTATCAACGTGATGAAAGTAGCGGTATGATCAATATGTATCAACGTGATGAAGGGAGAGGGATGATCAATATGTATCAACGTGATGGAGGGAGAGGGATGATCAAAATATATCAACGTAATGAAAGAAGAGGGATGATCAATATGTATCAACGTGATGAAGGGAGAGGGATGATCAATATGTATCAACGTGATGACGAGAGAGGGATGATCAATAAGTATCAACGTGATGAAGGGAGAAGGATGATCAATATGTATCAACGTGATGAAGGGAGAGGGATGCTCAATATGTATCAACGTGATGAAAGGAGAGGGATGAGCAATATGTATCAACGTGATGGAGGGAGAGAGATGATCGATATGTATCAACGTGATGGAGGGAGAGAGATGATCGATATGCATCAACGTGATGAAGGGAGAGGAGAGGGATGATCAATATGTATCAACGTGATGGAGGGAGAGGGTTGATCAATATGTATGAACGTGATGAAGGGAGAGGGATGCTCAATATGTATCAGCGTGATGAAGGGAGAGGGATGACCAATATGTATAAACGTGATGAAAGGAGAGGGATGATCAATATGTATCAACGCGATGAAGGGAGAGGGATGGTCAATATGTATCAACGTGATGGAGGGGGAGGGATGATCAATATGTATCAACGTGATGGAAGGAGAGGGATGATCAATATGTATCAACGTGAAGGAGGGAGAGGGATGATCAATATGTATCAACGTGATGAAGGGAGAGGGATGATCAATATGTATCAACATGATGAAGGGAGAGGGATGATCAATATGTATCAACGTGATGAAGGGAGAGGGATGATCAATATTTATCAACGTGATGAAAGGATCCGGATGATCAATATGTATCAACGTGATGGAGGGAGAGGAATGATCAATATGTATCAACGTGATGAAAGGTTAGGGATGATCAATATGTATCAACGTGATAGAGGGAGAGGGATGATCAATATGTATCAACGTGATGGAGGGAGAGGGATGATCAATATGTATCAATGTGATGAAGGGAGAGGGATGATCAATATGTATCAACGTGATGAAGTGAGAGGGATGATCAATATGTATCAATGTGATGAAAGGAGAGGGATGAGCAATATGTATCAACGTGATGGAGGGAGAGAGATGATCGATATGTATCAACGTGATGGAGGGAGAGAGATGATCGATATGCATCAACGTGATGAAGGGAGAGGAGAGGGATGATCAATATGTATGAACATGGAGGGAGAAGGATTATCAATATGTATCAACGTGATGACGAGAGAGGGATGATCAATATGTATCAACGTAATGAGGAGAGAGGGATGATCAATATGTATCAGCGTGATGAAGGGAGAGGGATGGTCAATATGTATCAACGTGATGGATGGAGAGGGGTGATCAATATGTATCAATGTGGTGGAGGGGGAGGGATGATCAATATGTATCAACGTGATGGAGGGAGAGGGATGATCAATATGTATCTACGTGATGGAGGGAGAGGGATGATCAATATGTATGAACGTGATGAAGGGAGAGTGATGATCAATATGTATCAACATGATGACGGGAGAGGGATGATCAATATGTATCAACGTGATGAAGGGAGAGGGATGATCAATATGTATCAACGTGATGAAGGGAGAGGGATGATCAATATTTATCAACATGATGCAAGGAGAGGGATGATCAATATGTATCAACGTGATGGAGGGAGAGAGATGATCAATATGTATCAACGTGATGAAAGGAGAGGGATGATCAATATGTATCAACGTGATGAAGGGAGCGGGATGATCAATATGTATCAACATGATGAAGGGAGAGGGATGATCAATATGCATCAACGTGATGACGAGAGAGGGATGATCAATATGTATCAACGTGATGACGAGAGAGGGATGATCAATATGTATTAACGTGATGGAGGGAGAGGGATGGTCAATATGTATTAACGTGATGAAAGGAGAGGGATGCAAAATATGTATCAGCATGATGGAGGGAGAGGGATGATCAATATGTATCAACGTGATGAAAGTAGCGGGATGATCAATATGTATCAACGTGATGAAGGGAGAGGGATGATGAATATGTATCAACGTGATGGAGGGAGAGGGATGATCAAAATATATCAACGTAATGAAAGGAGAGGGATGATCAATATGTATCAACGTGATGAAGGGAGAGGGATGATCAATATGTATCAACGTGATGACGAGTGAGGGATGCTCAATATGTATCAACGTGATGAAGGGAGAGGGATGATCAATATGTATCAACGTGATGAAGGGAGAGGGATGCTCAATATGTATCAACGTGATGAAAGGAGAGGGATGAGCAATATGTATCAACGTGATGGAGGGAGAGAGATGATCAATATGTATCAACGTGATGAAGGGAGAGGGATGATCAATATGTATCAACGTGATGGAGGGAGAGGGATGATCAATATGTATGAACGTGATGAAGGGAGAGGGATGATCAATATGTATCAACGTGATGAAGGGAGAGGGATGATCAATATGTATCAACGTGATGACGAGAGAGGGATGATCAATATGTATCAACGTGATGAAAGGAAAGGGATGACCAATATGTATCAACGTGATGAAAGGAGAGGGATGATCAATATGTATCAACGCGATGAAGGGAGTGGGATGGTCAATATGTATAAACGTGATGGAGGGGGAGGGATGATCAATATGTATCAACGTGATGGAGGGAGAGGGATGATCAATATGTATCAACGTGATGGAGGTAGAGGGATGATCAATATGTATGAACGTGATGAAGGGAGAGGGATGATCAATATGTATCAACATGATGAAGGGAGAGGGATGATCAATATGCATCAGCGTGATGAAGGGAGAGGTATGATCAATATTTATCAACGTGATGAAAGGAGAGGGATGATCAATATGTATCAACGTGATGGAGGGAGAGGGATGATCAAAATATATCAACGTAATGAAAGGAGAGGGATGATCAATATGTATCAACGTGATGAAGGGAGAGGGATGATCAATATGTATCAACGTGATGACGAGAGAGGGATGTTCAATATGTATCAACGTGATGAAGGGAGAGGGATGATCAATATGTATCAACGTGATGAAGGGAGAGGGATGCTCAATATGTATCAACGTGATGAAAGGAGAGGGATGAGCAATATGTATCAACGTGATGGAGGGAGAGAGATGATCAATATGTATCAACCTGATGAAGGGAGAGGGATGATCAATATGTATCAACGTGATCGAGGGAGAGGGATGATCAATATGTATCAACGTGATGAAGGGAGAGGGATGATCAATATGTATCAACGCGATGAAGGAAGAGGGATGGTCAATATGTATCAACGTGATGGAGGGGGAGGGATGATCAATATGTATCAACGTGATGGAGGGAGAGGGATGATCAATATGTATCAACGTGATGGAGGGAGAGGGATGATCAATATGTATGAACGTGATGAAGGGAGAGGGATGATCAATATGTATCAACATGATGAAGGGAGAGGGATGATCAATATTTATCAACGTGATGAAAGGAGAGGGATGATCAATATGTATCAACGTGATGGAGGGAGACGGATGATCAATATGTATCAACGTGATGAAAGGTTAGGGATGCTCAATATGTATCAACGTGATAGAGGGAGAGGGATGATCAATATCAACGTGATGGAGGGAGAGGGATGATCAATATGTATCAACGTGAAGAAGGGAGAGGGATGATCAATATGTATCAACGTGATGAAGGGAGATGGATGATCAACATGTATCAACGTGATGAAGGGAGAGGGATGATCAATATGTATCAACGTGATGGAGGGAGACGGATGATCAATATGTATCAACGTGATGAAAGGTTAGGGATGCTCAATATGTATCAACGTGATAGAGGGAGAGGGATGATCAATATCAACGTGATGGAGGGAGAGGGATGATCAATATGTATCGACACGACCAAGCGAGAGGGATGATCAATATGTATCAACGTGAGGGGTGGGTGGGGGGGGGGAGGGGTGATCAATATGTATGAACATGGAGGGAGAGGGATGATCAATATGTATCAACGTGATGACGACAGAGGGATGATCAATATGTATCAACGTAATGAGGAGAGAGGGATGATCAATATGTATCAACGTGATGAAGGGAGAGGGATGGTCAATATGTATCAACGTGATGGAGGGCGAGGGGCGATCAATATGTATCAACGTGGTGGAGGGGGAGGGATGATCAATATGGATCAACGTGATCGAGGGAGAGGGATGATCAATATGTATCTAGGTGATGGAGTGAGAGGGATTATCACTATGTATGAACGTGATGAAGTGAGGAGGATGATCAATATGTATCAACATGATGACGGGAGAGGGATGATCAATATGTATCAACGTGATGAAGGGAGAGGGATGATCAATATGTATTAACGTGATGCATGGAGAGGGATGATCAATATGTATCAACTTGATGAAGGGAGAGGGATGATCAATATGTATCAACGTGATGACGAGAGAGGGATGATCAATATGTATCAACGTGATGACGAGAGAGGGATGATCAATATGTATTAACGTGATGGAGGGAGTGGGATGATCAATATGTATCAACGTGATGTAAGGAGAGGGATGCAAAATATGTATCAGCATGATGGAGGGAGAGGGATGATCAATATGTATCAACGTGATGAAAGTAGCGGGATGATCAATATGTATCAACGTGATGAAGGGAGAGGGATGATCAATATGTATCAACGTGATGGAGGGAGAGGGATGATCAAAATATATCAACGTAATGAAAGGAGAGGGATGATCAATATGTAGCAACGTGATGAAGGGAGAGGGATGATCAATATGTATCAACGTGATGACGAGAGAGGGATGCTCAATATGTATCAACGTGATGAAGGGAGAGGGATGATCAATATGTATCAACGTGATGAAGGGAGAGGGATGCTCAATATGTATCAACGTGATGAAAGGAGAGGGATGAGCAATATGTATCAACGTGATGGAGGGAGAGAGATGATCAATATGTATCAACGTGATGAAGGGAGATGGATGATCAATATGTATCAACGTGATGGAGGGAGAGGGATGATCAATATGTATGAACGTGATGAAGGGAGAGGGATGATCAATATGTATCAACGTGATGAAGGGAGAGGGATGATCAATATGTATCAACGTGATGACGAGAGAGGGATGATCAATATGTATCAACGTGATGAAAGGAGAGGGATGTCCAATATGTATCAACGTGATGAAAGGAGAGGGATGATCAATATGTATCAACGCGATGAAGGAGAGGGATGGTCAATATGTATCAACGTGATGGAGGGGGAGGGATGATCAATATGTATCAACGTGATGGAGGGAGAGGGATGATCAATATGTATCAACGTGATGGAGGTAGAGGGATGATCAATATGTATGAACGTGATGAAGGGAGAGGGATGATCAATATGTATCAGCGTGATGAAGGGAGAGGAATGATCAATATTTATTAACGTGATGAAAGGAGAGGGATGATCAATATGTATCAACGTGATGGAGGGAGAGGGATGATCAAAATATATCAACGTAATGAAAGGAGAGGGATGATCAATATGTATCAACGTGATGAAGGGAGAGGGATGATCAATATGTATCAACGTGATGACGAGAGAGGGATGCTCAATATGTATCAACGTGATGAAGGGAGAGGGATGATCAATATGTATCGACACGACCAAGCGAGAGGGATGATCAATATGTATCAACGTGAGGGGTGGGTGGGGGGGGAGGGATGATCAATATGTATGAACATGGAGGGAGAGGGATGATCAATATGTATCAACGTGATGACGACAGAGGGATGATCAATATGTATCAACGTAATGAGGAGAGAGGGATGATCAATATGTATCAACGTGATGAAGGGAGAGGGATGGTCAATATGTATCAACGTGATGGAGGGCGAGGGGCGATCAATATGTATCAACGTGGTGGAGGGGGAGGGATGATCAATATGGATCAACGTGATGGAGGGAGAGGGATGATCAATATGTATCTAGGTGATGGAGTGAGAGGGATGATCACTATGTATGAACGTGATGAAGTGAGGAGGATGATCAATATGTATCAACATGATGACGGGAGAGGGATGATCAATATGTATCAACGTGATGAAGGGAGAGGGATGATCAATATGTATTAACGTGATGCATGGAGAGGGATGATGAATATGTATCAACTTGATGAAGGGAGAGGGATGATCAATATGTATCAACGTGATGACGAGAGAGGGATGATCAATATGTATCAACGTGATGACGAGAGAGGGATGATCAATATGTATTAACGTGATGGAGGGAGAGGGATGATCAATATGTATCAACGTGATGTAAGGAGAGGGATGCAAAATATGTATCAGCATGATGGAGGGAGAGGGATGATCAATATGTATCAACGTGATGAAAGTAGCGGGATGATCAATATGTATCAACGTGATGAAGGGAGAGGGATGATCAATATGTATCAACGTGATGGAGGGAGAGGGATGATCAAAATATATCAACGTAATGAAAGGAGAGGGATGATCAATATGTATCAACGTGATGAAGGGAGAGGGATGATCAATATGTATCAACGTGATGACGAGAGAGGGATGCTCAATATGTATCAACGTGATGAAGGGAGAGGGATGATCAATATGTATCAACGTGATGAAGGGAGAGGGATGCTCAATATGTATCAACGTGATGAAAGGAGAGGGATGAGCAATATGTATCAACGTGATGGAGGGAGAGAGATGATCAATATGTATCAACGTGATGAAGGGAGAGGGATGATCAATATGTATCAACGTGATGGAGGGAGAGGGATGATCAATATGTATGAACGTGATGAAGGGAGAGGGATGATCAATATGTATCAACGTGATGAAGGGAGATGGATGATCAATATGTATCAACGTGATGACGAGAGAGGGATGATCAATATGTATCAACGTGATGAAAGGATAGGGATGTCCAATATGTATCAACGTGATGAAAGGAGAGGGATGATCAATATGTATCAACGCGATGAAGGGAGAGGGATGGTCAATATGTATCAACGTGATGGAGGGGGAGGGATGATCAATATGTATCAACGTGATGGAGGGAGAGGGATGATCAATATGTATCAACGTGATGGAGGTAGAGGGATGATCAATATGTATGAACGTGATGAAGGGAGAGGGATGATCAATATGTATCAGCGTGATGAAGGGAGAGGAATGATCAATAGTTACTAACGTGATGAAAGGAGAGGGATGATCAATATGTATCTAGGTGATGGAGTGAGAGGGATGATCACTATGTATGAACGTGATGAAGTGAGGAGGATGATCAATATGTATCAACATGATGACGGGAGAGGGATGATCAATATGTATCAACGTGATGAAGGGAGAGGGATGATCAATATGTATTAACGTGATGCATGGAGAGGGATGATCAATATGTATCAACTTGATGAAGGGAGAGGGATGATCAATATGTATCAACGTGATGACGAGAGAGGGATGATCAATATGTATCAACGTGATGACGAGAGAGGGATGATCAATATGTATTAACGTGATGGAGGGAGAGGGATGATCAATATGTATCAACGTGATGTAAGGAGAGGGAAGCTAAATATGTATCAGCATGATGGAGGGAGAGGGATGATCAATATGTATCAACGTGATGAAAGTAGCGGGATGATCAATATGTATCAACGTGATGAAGGGAGAGGGATGATCAATATGTATCAACGTGATGGAGGGAGAGGGATGATCAAAATATATCAACGTAATGAAAGGAGAGGGATGATCAATATGTATCAACGTGATGAAGGGAGAGGGATGATCAATATGTATCAACGTGATGACGAGAGAGGGATGCTCAATATGTATCAACGTGATGAAGGGAGAGGGATGATCAATATGTATCAACGTGATGAAGGGAGAGTGATGCTCAATATGTATCAACGTGATGAAAGGAGAGGGATGAGCAATATGTATCAACGTGATGGAGGGAGAGAGATGATCAATATGTATCAACGTGATGAAGGGAGAGGGATGATCAATATGTATCAACGTGATGGAGGGAGAGGGATGATCAATATGTATGAACGTGATGAAGGGAGAGGGATGATCAATATGTATCAACGTGATGAAGGGAGATGGATGATCAATATGTATCAACGTGATGACGAGAGAGGGATGATCAATATGTATCAACGTGATGAAAGGATAGGGATGTCCAATATGTATCAACGTGATGAAAGGAGAGGGATGATCAATATGTATCAACGCGATGAAGGGAGAGGGATGGTCAATATGTATCAACGTGATGGAGGGGGAGGGATGATCAATATGTATCAACGTGATGGAGGGAGAGGGATGATCAATATGTATCAACGTGATGGAGGTAGAGGGATGATCAATATGTATGAACGTGATGAAGGGAGAGGGATGATCAATATGTATCAGCGTGATGAAGGGAGAGGAATGATCAATAGTTACTAACGTGATGAAAGGAGAGGGATGATCAATATGTATCAACGTGATGGAGGGAGAGGGATGATCAAAATATATCAACGTAATGAAAGGAGAGGGATGATCAATATGTATCAACGTGATGAAGGGAGAGGGATGATCAATATGTATCAACGTGATGACGAGAGAGGGATGCTCAATATGTATCAACGTGATGAAGGGAGAGGGATGATCAATATGTATCAACGTGATGAAGGGAGAGGGATGCTCAATATGTATCAACGTGATGAAAGGAGAGGGATGAGCAATATGTATGAACGTGATGGAGGGAGAGAGATGATCAATATGTATCAACGTGATGAAGGGAGAGGGATGATCAATATGTATCAACGAGATTGAGGGAGAGGGATGATCAATATGTATGAACGTGATGAAGGGAGAGGGATGATCAATATGTATCAACGTGATGAAGGGAGAGGGATGATCAATATGTGTCAACGTGATGACGAGAGAGGGATGATCAATATGTATCAACGTGATGAAAGGAGAGGGATGACCAATATGTATCAACGTGATGAAAGGAGAGGGATGATCAATATGTATCAACGCGATGAAGGGAGAGGGATGGTCAATATGTATCAACGTGATGGAGGGGGAGGGATGATCAATATGTATCAACGTGATGGAGGGAGAGGGATGATCAATATGTATCAACGTGATGGAGGAGAGGGATGATCAATATGTATGAACGTGATGAAGGGAGAGGGATGATCAATATGTATCAACATGATGAAGGGAGAGGGATGATCAATATGTATCAACGTGATGAAGGGAGAGGAATGATCAATATTTATCAACGTGATGAAAGGAGAGGGATGATCAATATGTATCAACGTGATGGAAGGAGACGGATGATCAATATGTATCAACGTGATGAAAGGTTAGGGATGATCAATATGTATCAACGTGATGAAAGGTTAGGGATGATCAATATGTATCAACGTGATAGAGGGAGAGGGATGATCAATATGTATCAACGTGAAGAAGGGAGAGGGATGATCAATATGTATCAACGTGAAGAAGGGAGAGGGATGATCAATATGTATCAACGTGATGAAGGGAGATGGATGATCAATATGTATCAACGTGATGAAGGGAGAGGGATGATCAATATGTATCGACACGACCAAGCGAGAGGGATGATCATTATGTATCAACTTGAGGGGTGGGTGGGGGGGAGGGATGATCAATATGTATGAACATGGAGGGAGAGGGATGATCAATATGTATCAACGTGATGACGAGAGAGGGATGATCAATATGTATCAACGTAATGAGGAGAGAGGGATGATCAATATGTATCAACGTGATGAAGGGAGAGGGATGGTCAATATGTATCAACGTGATGGAGGGAGAGGGGCGATCAATATGTATCAACGTGGTGGAGTGGTAGGGATGATCAATATGGATCAACGTGATGGAGGGAGAGGGATGATCAATATGTATCTAGGTGATGGAGGGAGAGGGATGATCAATATGTATGAACGTGATGAAGTGAGGAGGATGATCAATATGTATCAACATGATGACGGGAGAGGGATGATCAATATGTATCAACGTGATGAAGGGAGAGGGATGATCAATATGTATCAACGTGATGAAGGGAGAGGGATGATCAATATGTATCAACGTGATGAAGGGAGAGGGATGATCAATATGTATGAACGTGATGGAGGGAGAGGGATGATCAATATGTATCAACGTGATGAAAGGAGAGGGATGATCAATATGTATCAACGTGATGGAGGGTGAGGGATGTTCATTATGTATCAACGTGATGAAGGGAGAGGGATGATCAATATGTATCAACGTGATGAAGGGAGAGGGATGATCAATATGTATCAACACGACCAAGCGAGAGGGATGATCAACATGTATCAACGTGAAGGGTGCGTGGGGGGAGGGATGATCACTATGTATGAACATGGAGGGAGAGGGATGATCAATATGTATCAACGTGATGACGAGAGAGGGATGATCAATATGTATCAACGTAATGAAGAGAGAGGGATGATCAATATGTATCAACCTGATGAGGGAGAGGGACGATCAGTTTGCTGGTGGCTCCTGGCAGATATTCTATCACGTCTAATCCTACTTCAGTCAGTGAGCTGTGGTAGGTACTTCCCAGTGGTGGATGTAACACATCGGCGTGTACATGCGTGGTGTAATGCTGAGCTACCTTGAAGAGAACCCATTCTATGCGATACTGAACTGCACGTCTACCAACTAGAGATGGTCTGATGACATTCTCCTCGTTTTGGAGTAGCAATCGGACAATTGGCATGGCTATACAATCCGTTTAACCCCTATATATATGTATACAATGGAGCCCATATTTGTTCCTTCAACCGGTCTAGCTGATCCCGTGGATGCGTACGACGTTGATGCTACCAAGTTTAAGGAAAGCGATGGCAAATCGTTCGTCCTCCAATATGGGGCAGACTCCAAAACATTCTGCCTCCATGCCATTGGTGGCAATGGTGTAGAGCTGCTCACTGACCTAAAGGATGTCTCAAAGGAACGGCTGGGTCGAGAGACAGATAGGGACAAAATAGTGTTCTTCTATGACTTTCTGAAGAAGTTCTTCCTCCACCCCCTGATAGAACAGGCACCAAACAAGGTTGAGGATGTTAACAATTTTGACGCTGATCTCAGCGTTCATGTTTTAAAGCCGACTGTGAAGCATACCCCACCGATGTCAAATGAAGGTATCGTGTTGGCCCTGGCAAAACAACTGCAGGTAGGCTTCGAAAGGAATGCGGTGTGGTATCGTGCTGGACCTGGTCTTAAGTGGTGAGCGTGGGTGCCACTATATATACCTCCCGCGCTTATTCACCTGGAGGTCACCCCATCTCCACCGTTGTGAAGAAGGATCACACGGTCCGGAAGTTTTATAACAGGGGGACATCTTTTCTGACCTATATAGGGCAGGGCACAACCTTAGTTGCAGTGGCCCATATGATTGGGGTCACTGGAGGAAAGCGCCTGCTGCGTTGCCCCTTTGATGGATCAGAGGAAGCTCTCAATATTCAGGATGGTGTCTTGCGGATAGAGGGTGTGTCGCACTCCTCGAAGGCGAAGGGCTCAGTGAAGCTGCTCGAGTGTGTCGGGCTCACAAGTCTGCAAACAACCCATATTTTGCTAGAGCTGCGGCTTCTAGCTGGTGGTAAAGTGAAGCAACTAAGACCTGACCCAGATGGGATGAAGATCAGCATTGATGACGGCACAAGGCTCGATATGACACATATTTCTCAAGGGGTTCATTTTGTTCAGTTTAACCCTCCATATATAGGATGCTGATTATACTACCGCTCATACTCGCGGTCTCGCTGCCGCGGTTCCCGCTGCTGCTTCACAGACAGCCATGATGTTAGATGCCAAATGGGCCCACTTCCAAGATGAGCCCCAGTACAATCCCTTCTGTGACCATATGCGAAAAAATATCTACTACCGATTTCAGCCATGTGAGGAAATTGAATTTACCTGCCACCTTTATGGTGTAAAAAGGGTAGGGCAGGGTTGTCTGCAGCCGCGGTTCCCGCTATAACACCAGATTCTCTGTGTCACACGTGACCATGCTATAAATTACGAAGCGCCACTTGACGCTCATTGGCCGAGCAAACTGCATGTCCGTCGAACAATTCATGCATTATCTACTTTATTATTATCCTCTCACAACGTGTTCTGTATGCAGAGAAATTATCCACACCATTCTCAATTTCACAATAAATAGAGGATCTCAAACAAGGTCCAGTTTCATATCACTATTATCAACCGAGGTAAAATCATCATATTGCACGAGATTTAGCGAGGTTGATAATAGCGATACGAAATTGGACCCAGTTTGAGATTCTATTTACCACATAAACTGATATTCTGACACATTTTCGAATATTGCGTATATCATCCAAAAATGTATTTCATAACTAAGTAATATATACATTACAAAACCTAAATCAACAACATTACGCATGCGTCATGTTTACATTTAGGGTATCACAGGACATGGGCGATTACTACGCATTATCTAACCAAGGACAATAATTCTTACACTTTATATAACCAATGAACGTCTTTCGTTGAATATTGTACGTGTGTTCATATCGGGCTGAACGCCGTGTTTATATGATAATTGAATTTATGAAAGCCACGAGTGTATAATATATCGTGACTATCGGAGCAAGGACTATCAATTCTGCACGTAAAATAGCTTGTATGGGTATCTCCTTTCATCCGGAAGTCCTAGAAACACGTCGACAAGATGAAAAATGTGAGATTTTGAGCTGGCCCATGTAGTTACGATCGATCGTCAGTCAATTAGTGCTAAATGCAAACCGTAGCATTGACCAGCTACTACGTGCACCATAAGGCATATATTATTTAATATGAATGGTGATCTTGCTAAAATATACTTGATTATTTTTGTCTCTACGACACACTTAGTAAGTACTGGGTAATAACTGTGTGCCAATAGTACCAAGGAAACAGCGGATTTGCTCTGTAGGTTTATGTTGATGCATGGACGCAACTGTACAATCTGGTGTGGGGCAAGAAATAGAATGCCAGTAAATCAATTGTGATGCCATAGGAGAGATAGCCAGTTCCGTTATGGCGACAAGCGGTGACCCGGCCACTTAAGATGACTCCAGGATAAATGTTAGATCGTTAGTCATAGAAAATTCACATTGAGCATGTGCAATCATATGATAAACATTCTTTAGCTTGTCAATTGGATGACAATTGTTAAAATATACCATTCAGCCAGAGAGATTTACATCAAGATTTCGATAATCTGATGGCACTGACTATTGAAAGTCAGAGAAATTAGACCCATTGCGTCTCATTGACTAAGCCAATTGATGGTCTATGGAACACTTAATACTCGCTTCGCTTGGTTACTTGACCTTACAATTGTCTGGAAATGCTTAATTTCTGCATATAAATTACCGCCATCTGTGCCATTTTCTCTTAAATAATTGAATTTACGAGGATCGTAATCAGCCTGTATTTATGTATAATAGACATTATTGATTCTCAGAGCCGCCCATGTGCAGTAACTTCCATTAAGCTGCAGTTCATTCACAGTGGTGCCAGTGCGTCGTCAACACGTTTGCGTCATTTACATTGTGAATAAAAAAAATATTACAGACAAATTCCTGTCTGTGTCTGTCAGCCGTGGACAAAGGCAACCAGGTTTTAAATAGATAATGAGCATATTGCACGTGATTGCTACGTCAGCGTTTACAGCTCCAATCCACCCTGTTTTCGCTTCCCCCCCCCCCCCCCCCCCCCCCCCCCCCCCCCCCCCCTCCCCCCCCCCCTCCACCCCACACCCCACCCTCCCTACCTCCCTCCCTCTCTACGTCTCTCTCTCTCTCTCTCTCCTTCTCTCTCTCCCTTTCTCTCTCATGCGCACATGCCTAAAATCGTCCAGGCATGTTTGTCTGTTTCTGTCAGCCATGTAGTAATTCATGAGCTCAGCATGCAGGAAATTACCAGAGTGGTTCCAGTTCCCCAGAGGCCTTGATTTAAAATTATATATTTTCCCCTGTGCTGCATACAAAAATCTTCCAAGCGGCCTTTCAATATAACAACATTTCCATGTGCATCTTACGCGGCAACGTAAGTAAATGATGTACTCAGTTTTCGTGTCTAAAATTACATGGTAAAATGACCTGACTTCATTGTCTAACTGTCGTAATACTAATTTGCGATTAATAATTAGACACGTATTTGCATTTGTCGCCGGCAGTCAAGCTATTATTATTAGTCTACCGATTGCTATTGACAAAAATGAGTCAATTCCATTGTTGATATAAGTATAGTAGACAGACACCCTCATACGCTGTACGCGTGCTTTTCATTGCCTGCGCAATTCTATTAATTGGCGCACTAACTCTTCCTACACACCAAATTCACTTTAACGAGACTTAATGTGTGGTAGCAGGAGCGTGCTCCCCATAAGGTTACTCCCGGTCTCTGTGGAACTATCATCTCGTATTGATGTAGATATAGGGCCATCATGTGGTTGTATAAAGAAGTGATATAAAGAGGTGGTATAAGGAAGTGGTCAATGGATAATAGTGATGCATTCTCTTAGGGTCAATAGCAAGCCCGATTTGTATGATGCATAGATATGGTGCCCATGGAGTGATGGTCTGTTCAACAGGGTGTCATATATATATTACCTAAAGAGCAATATACACATTCTGTGCTGAAAGAGGACATTGACCTGAACCATACCACTCCTGATTAATAACTCGTGGCCAAATTAATCAATAGGTTCATTGTACTGTAATTGTACGCTGATTCTGTCCTACCGAGGCAACACGTGACGTGGACAAGAAATATGATACCAGTTAATCATTTGTGACAGCGCGAGGGAGATAACAATGCTTCGTCCATTTCGCCACTACGACACACAGCGACCCGACAAGTGGCCACCTCACACGTGTCGACCCGACAAGTGGCCACCCGACAAATACCGACCCAGACTATTAAGATGATTCGGGAATAGATGTCAGATCGCTGCCACTACCGAACGTAAACGTGAAATAACACTGTATAGCTAGAATTATTAATAGTTTCTTGTACGCAGAGAGCTCACAGCTCTTTACTACAAACATACACTGCTGACAAGTCCTCCATCAATGCGTCATAGTGTCACAGGCACCGCTGAGAAGTTCCCCATCAATGGATCATAGTGTCACAGACACTGCTGTGAAGTCCTCCATCAATGGGTCATAGTGTCACAGGCACTGCTGACAAGTCCTCCATCAATGGATCATAGTGTCACAGGTACTGCTGACAAGTCCTCCATCAATGGGTCATAGTGCCACAGGCACTGCTGACAAGTCATCCGTCAATGGGTCATAGTGTCACAGGCACTGCTGACAAGTCCTCCATCAATGGGTCATAGTGTCACAGGCACTGCTCACAAGTCATCCGTTAATGGGTCATAGTGTCACAGGCACTGCTGACAAGTCATCCGTCAATGGGTCATAGTATCACAGGCACTGCTGACAAGTCATTCATCAATGGGTCATATTGTCAGTGCAATGTGTGATCGTGATTGCAAATCAAATGAAGCGGAGTCCAATGTTTCAGTCAAAAGTTACTTTATTAACAAGAGAGGAATAATGCAGAGAAGGAGATCCTTAAGAGGATCAATAATGTCAGCTTGACAGCCGAGCAGATCAATGGTAGCTTGACATAAAACTCACACAACGTTTGTTTGATTAATAAGAAGAAAATGATATGGGTTTCGAATCACCCACTGTGAATCTGTTATGACGCGGTGGTAGTCAGTTGTTGAGGTCTGATAATATTGTCAACGTCTCAAATTCTTCAAAAATTAATATTTACTATACGCATTGCTGGTTAAATGATTTTTTTCTTCATGTCAAGTCAAATAACACACATACACGCACACACGCACACACACGCACGCACGCACATGTGCGCGGTCACGAACGAACGCACGCAGGCACACACGTACAGACACACGCACGTACATGCAGTATCATATCATAGTTGGTCATACTCACCCATGCTTGATGAGATTACTATTTCCAACATGCGTAATGATAACCATGCATGATATGATATTACACTGAACGAACCCACCTGCAGGTATCATCCATTGCAAATTTACAAAAATACTATCAAATGTGAAATACAGTAAAAGTATATACCATCAGCGATGAATAACCAGGAACACTAATTTACTGACAAGGCACATCCGTGTCATTCCCTCTCAACGCCTGGCCGATATGATTGGGACATTACTGCTTAGAGAAGAGTTGTTTGTGGGCTGGGAGAATTTTGGGAAACTGTACCACCGATTTTGTGCACAATTTT
The DNA here is from genome assembly GCA_034401795.1 of Chaetoderma sp. LZ-2023a. Classification (NCBI taxonomy): domain Eukaryota; kingdom Metazoa; phylum Mollusca; class Caudofoveata; order Chaetodermatida; family Chaetodermatidae; genus Chaetoderma; species Chaetoderma sp. LZ-2023a. The sequence continues at coordinate 11,959,812 of CM067360.1, read as the reverse complement.
AGGGGAATGAATATCCTTCGATCTTCAAAGTCCGGAAATGCCATTTCAGGTGTGGCATTCTGCTCTGTTACCCCCACCCACCCCCAGTAGCTACACCACTGGTCTGCCACTGTTTGCAAGCCCCCAGCTCCCACCCACCCCAGTAGTTACACCACTTGTGTGCTCTGTTTCTCACCACCACCCCAGTACCTACACTTCTGTGTCACTCACGGGAGTTTTATTGCAACATGAGCTGAGAATTCGCTAGAGAATTAATAATAATGTTTCTATGTTGGTATCGTGGTATTCCGAGCTATGGCTGACCGCTAAGTGCATTTAAAGAGACAACTACTTGGTGCTTGTTTTGTGCTGAAGAGGACACTGTATCAATCCATGTAAATCATCAGTAACACCACGTGGTTAAAGTCAGCGATGAACTTTGAAGTAATGTAATTGGTTTATGTTAATGATGGACGCGTTTCTATGCAGGCTAGGGTTAGGAAACGTCATTCCAGTGAATCATATGTGATGTGTTGAGCGAGATAGTTCGTTGTGGTAAATTCACATTGCTGGCAAGCGGTAACCCGGACACACAATCTCCAAATAAATAATTCGACAAGCAGAAGAGTTATATTAATTAAATGGTCATAAAATAAACATTGTTCGCTTTGTCCAGTGTGAGAATAGAGGTCAAATCCCAAGATATACGAGTCAATCAAAGACGGGAATCAACACGTTAACTATTCAATGTAAGAGAAATATAAATTAATATACATTACGAAGCACAACTTGACACGCATTGGCCGAGCAAATGGCCTTTCCGCTGGACAATGTACGTATTATTAGGTTTGTTATTTGTCTCTGGCAGGATGTGATCGATGTAGATAAATTAGCCGTACCGTTCTCAATTTTCGGATTAATTGGATTAAAGGTAGTCGCAATTGACTGGCAGGGATGGATTTAAATTATAATGCTAATTATATGCGCGCGATGGTGATGACGATTCACTAGCTTGCCATTACAGTAATAAACAATACGACTGTCAGTTCTGATTTGCACGTACATGCTTTCTAACATACTGGTATGGTTATCATCTATATCATGATTCTTCCCGGAAATGACACTGACAATTGCCTCCCTTCTTATAGCGTCTACACTCACTTGTTATATTCCCATGTCCCTGGCCTTCCGTCTTCTAGCGTCTATACTCTCTTGTTATATTCCCATGCGTATGACCGTCCTAGTTATAACGTCTACACACACGTGTTATATTCCCATTCCCATGACCTTCCTTTCTATAGCGTCTACACACTCCTTTTATATTCCCATGTCCCCGACCATCGTTCTTACAGCCTGTACACACACTTGTTATATTTCCACGTCGCCGACCTTCCTTTCAACGGCGTCTACACACACATTTTATATTCCCATGTCCGTGACCTTCCTTCATACAGCCTCTACACACGCCTTTTATATTCCCATGTCCCATACCTTGTTTCTTATAGCGTCTATACAGACTTGTTATATTCCCATCTCTCAGACCTTCCTTCTTATAGCGTCTACACACACTTATTGTATTCCCATGTCCCATACCTGTACCATGGCACAGCACCAGCCTATCTCTCTGACCTTGTACAACCTTACATTCCTGGTCGCTCTCTCAGATCTGCAAATCTAAATCTACTAAAAGTACCTAAGGTCAACTCTAAAACATATGGCCATAAAACTTTCTCTTTCACTGCAGCTACCGAATGGAATAACTTACCAAATGAAATTAGAAACTCATCAACTTTAGAAATCTTTAAATCCAATCTTAAATTCTATTTATTTCAAATAGCATATCCATAGAATACTTACGCGCGTTAGCGCTTAGAGCATGCAGTTGCATGGATTAAGCGCTCTAAAAATGTACTATTATTATTATTATTATTATTATTATACCTTCCTACTTATAACGTCTACACACTCTTGTTATATTCCCATGCCCGACCTTCCTTCTTATAGCGTCTACACACTTTTGTTATATTCCCATGACCATACCCTTTTTCTTATAGCGTCTACACACACTTGTTATATTCCCATGTCCCAGATCTTCCTTCTTATAGCGTCTACACACACCTATTGTATTTCCATATCCCATACCTTCTTTCTTATAGCGTCTATACATACTTGTTATATTCCCATGTCCCAGACCTTCCTTCTTATAGCATCTACACACTCTTGTTATATTCACATGCCCGCCCTTCCTTCTCATAGCGTTTACAGACTCTTGTTATATTCCCATGTCCCCGACTTTCCTTCTTATAGCATCTACACTCTCCTGTTATATTCCCATGCCCGACCTTGCTTCTTATACCGTCTACACACACCTGTTATATGCACATGTCACTGACCTTACTTCTTCTTTTAGCCTCTACACACACTTGTTATGTTCCCATGCCCCTGACCTTCCTTATTCTAACGGCTACATACACTTGTTATATTCTCATGTCCCTTACCATCCTTCTCACAGCATCTACACAGTCTTGTTGTATGCCCATGCCCCATACCTTCCTTCTTATAGCATCTACACTCTCTTGTTATATTCCCAGATCCCCCGGCCTGTCTTCTTATAGCATCTACACCCTCTTGTTATATTCTCATCTCCCTTACCTTCCTTCTCATAGCATCTTCACCGTCTTGTTGTATTCCCATGTCCATGACTTTCCTTCTTCTAGCTTCTACACACTCGTGTTATATTCCTATCTCCCTGAGCTTCCTTCTTATGGGATCTACACTCTCTTATAATATTCAAATGCCCTGACCTTCCTTCTTATAGCATATACGCGCACTTGTTATAGTCCCATGCCGCTGACCTTCCTTCTTATAGCGTCTACACTATCCTCTCGCATCTACACACTCTTGTTATATATCCATGCCCCATACGTTCCTTCTTACAGCGCCTACACATTGTTTGTTATATTCCCATGCCCTGACCTTTCTTCTTATAGCGTCTACACTCTCCTGTTATATACCCATGTCCCATACATTCCTTCTTATAGCGTATACACTCTGTTGCTATATTCCCATGCCCCTGACCTTCCTACGTGTAGCATCTACACACTCTTGTTATATTCGCATGTCACGCCCTTCCTTCTTATAGGGTCTATACCCTCTTGTTATATTCCCATGCCCCTGACCTTCATGGTTATAATGCCTACACACCTTTGTTATATTCCGTTGTCCCATATCTTCATTCTTATAGCGTCCACACATTCTTTTTATATTCCAATCCCCCAACCTTCCTTCTTATAGCGTCTTCTCATTCTTGTTATATTTCCATGTCCCATACCTTCCTTCTTCCAGCCTCTACATACTCTTGTTATATGTTTATGCCCTTGGCCTTCCTTCTTCCAGCTTCTTAACAATCTTGTTATATTCACATCTTCGTGACGTTACCTCTTATGGCATCTACACACACTTGCTATATTCCCATGTCTCTGACATTCATTCCTATAGAGTCTACACACTCCTTTTATATTCCGATCCCCCTGATCTTCCTTCATACAGCCTCTACACATTCCTTTTATTTTCCCATGCCCCACCCTTCCTTCTTATAGCGTCTACACCCACTTGTTATATTCCGATGCACCTGACCTTCCTTCTTCTAGCGTCTAGACACTCTTGTTATATTCTCATGTCCCGATCTCCCTTCTTATGGCGTCTACACGCTCTTGTTATATTCCACTGCCCGGGACCTTCCTTGTTATGGCGTCTACACTCTCTTGTTATATTCAACTGCCCCGACCTTCCTTTTTATGGCATCTACACACCCTTGTTATATTTCCATTTATCCGGCCTTCCTTCTAGCGTGTACACACTCTTGTTATAGTCCCATGTCACGCCCTTCCTTCTTATAGCATCTACACTCTCTTGTTATATTCCCATGCTCCTGCCTTCCTTCTTCTAGCCTCTACACACAATTGTTATATTCGCATGTCCCTGACCTTCCTTCTTATCAGATCTACACTCTCTTGTTATATTCCCATGTCATTGAGATTCCTTCTTATAGGATCTACACTCTCTTCTTATATTCCCATGCCCCTGACATTTGTTCTTCTGGCGTCTACCCACTCTTGTTATATTCCCATGTTCCGCCCTTCCTTCTTATAGCGTTTACATATGCTTGTTATATTCCCATGCCCCTGACCTTCCTTCTTATGGCATCTACACACGCGTGTTATATTCCCATGACCCGACCTTCATTCTTACAGCATCTACACACACCTTTTATATTCCCATGCCCACGACCTTCCTTCTCATAGCATCTACACTCTCTTGTTATATTCCCATATCCCATACCTTCCGTTTTATAGCTTCTACACTCTATATTTCCATGCCACTGACCTTCCGTCTTATAGCGACTACAATCCCTTGTTATATTCTCATGCCCCGATCTCCCTTCTTATGGCGTCTACACTCTCTTGTCATATTCCACTGCCCGGGACCTTCCTTCTTATGGCGTCTACACTCTCTTGTTATATTCCACTGCCCCGACTTTCCTTCTTATAGTGTCTACACACTGTTGTTATATTCCCATGCCCCTGGCCTTCCTTCTTATAGCATCTACACATCCTTGTTATATTTCCATTTACCCAGCCTTCCTTCTAGCGTGTACACACACTTGTTATAGTCCCATGTCACGCCCTTCCTTCTTATAGCGTCTACACTCTCTTGTTATATTCCCATGCTCCTGCCTTCCTTCTTCTAGCCTCTACACACAATTGTTATATTCCCATGTCCCTGACCTTCCTTCTTATCAGATCTACACTCTCTTGTTATATTCCCATGTCATTGACCTTCCTTCTTATAGGATCTACACTCTCGTCTTATATTCCCATGCCCTTGACATTTGTTTTTCTAACGTCTACCCACTCTTGTTATATTCCCATGTCCCGCCCTTCCTTCTTATAGCGTTTACATATGCTTGTTATATTCCCATGCCCATGACCTTCCTTCTCATAGCATCTACACTCTCTTGTTATATTCCAATATCCCATACCTTCCGTTTTATAGCTTATACACTCTATATTTCCATGCCACTGACTTTCCGTCTTATAGCGACTACAATCTCTTGTTATATTCCCATACCCCGACCTTCCTTCTTATGGCGTCTACACTCTCTTGTTATATTCCAATGCCCCAACCTTCCTTCTTATAGCGTCTACACACTCTTGTTATACTCCCACCCCCCTGACCTTTGTTTTTATAGCATCTACACACTCTTGTAATACTCCAATGCCCCGACCTTCCTTCTTATAGCGTCTACACACACTGTTTACATTCCCATGCACCCGACCTTGCGTCTTCTAGTGTCTACACACTCCTGTTATACTCCCATCCCCCTGACCTTTGTTCTTATAACATCTACACAATCTTGGTATATTCCAATGCCCCGGCCTTTCTTCTTATAGCATGTACAGATTCTTGTTATATTCCCATGCCCTATACCTTCCTTTTTATAGCGTCTACACATCCTTTTTATATTCCCATGCCCTATACCTTCCTTCTTATAGCGTCTACACATTCTTTTTGTATTCCCATGTTCTATACCTTCCTTCTTATAGCATCTACACATGCTTGTTATATTTCCATGTCCCCGACCTTGCTTCTTCTAGCGTCTACACACTCTTGTTATACTCCCATCTCCCTGAACTTTGTTCTTATAGCATCTACACAATCTTGTTATATTCCAATGCCCCGGCCTTCCTTCTTATAGCGTCTACATATTCCTGTTATATTCCCATGCCCCATACATTCCTTCTTAAAGGATCTACACATTCTTGTTATATTCCCATGCCCTATACTTTCCTTCTTATAGCGCCTACACATTCTTGTTATATTCGCATGCCCTATACCTTCCTTCTTATAGTGTCTACACATTCTTGTTATATTCCCATGCCCTATACCCTCCTTCTTATAGCGCCCACGCATTCTAGTTATATTCCCATGCCCTATACTTTCCTTCTTATAGCGTCTACACATTTGTGTTATATTCCCATGCCCCTTACCTTTTTTCTTATAGTGAGACACACACTTGTTATATTTCCATGTCGCCAGCCTTTCTTCTCCTAGCGTTTACACACTCTTGTTATATTCCCATGCTCCTGACATTTTTTCTTATAGTGAGACACACACTTGATATATTTCCATGTCGCCAGCCTTTCTTCTCCTAGCGTGTACACAATCTTGTTATATTCCCATGCCCTATACCTTCCTTCTTATAGCGCCTACACATTCTTGTTATAATTCCATGCCCCATACCTTCCTTCCTATAGTGTCTACACATTCTTGTTATATTCCCATGCCCTATACCTTCCGTCTTATAGTGTCTACACATTTTTGTTATATTCCCATGCCCTATACCTTCCGTCTTATAGCGTCTACACATTCTTGTTATATTCGCATGCCCCATACCTTCCTTCTTATAGGATCTACACATTCTTGTTATATTCCCATGCCCTATACCCTCCTTCTTATAGCGTCTACGCATTCTAGTTATATTCCCATGCCCTATACTTTCCTTCTTATAGCGTCTACACATTCTTGTTATATTCCCATGCCCCTGACCTTTTTTCTTATAGTGAGACACACACTTGTTATATTTCCATGTCGCCAGCCTTTCTTCTCCTAGCGTTTACACACTCTTGTTTTATTCCCATGCTCCTGACCTTTTTTCTTATAGTGAGACACACACTTGATATATTTCCATGTCGCCAGCCTTTCTTCTCCTAGCGTGTACACAATCTTGTTATATTCCCATGCCCTATACCTTCCTTCTTATAGCGTCTACACATTCTTGTTATATTCCCATGCCCCATACCTTCCTTCCTATAGTGTCTACACATTCTTGTTATATTCCCATGCCCTATACCTTCCGTCTTATAGTGTCTACACATTTTTGTTATATTCCCATGCCCTATACCTTCCGTCTTATAGCGTCTACACATTCTTGTTATATTCCCATACCCCATACCTTTCTTCTTATAGCGTCTACACATTCTTGTTATATTCCCATGCCCTATACTTTCCTTCTTATAGCGTCTACACATTCTTGTTATATTCCCATACCCCATACCTTTCTTCTTATAGCGTCTACACATTCTTGTTATATTCCCATGCCCTATACCTTCCGTCTTATAGCGTCTACCCATTCTTGTTATATTCCCATGCCCTATACCTCCCTTCTTATAGCGTCTACACATTCTTGTTATAATTCCCATGCCCCTGACCTTTCTTCTTATAGCGAGACACACACTTGTTATATTCCCATGCCCCATACCTTTCTTCTTATAGCATCTACACATTCTTGTTATATTCCCATGCCCTATACCTTCCTTCCTATAGCGTCTACACATTCTTGTTATATTCCCATGCCCTATACCTTCCGTCTTATAGCGTCTACACATTCTTGTTATATTCCCCATGCCCTATACCTTCCTTCTTATAGCGTCTACACATTCTTGTTATAATTCCCATGCCCCTGACCTTTCTTCTTATAGCGAGACACACACTTGTTATATCCCCATGTCATGCCTTTCCTTCTTATAGCGTCTATACACTCTTGTTATATTCCCATGTCCCTGACCTTCATAGTTATAGCGGCTACACACATTTGTTATATTTCCACGTCCCATACCTTCCTTCTTATAGCGTCTACATACGCTTGTCATATTCCTATGTCCCTCACCTTCCTTCTTATAGGATCTACACTCTCTTGTAATGTTCAAATGCCCCGACCTTCCATCTTATAGCGTCTACAAACTCTTTTTATTTTCCCATGCCCCTGACCTTCCTACTTATAGCATCTAAACACGCCTGCTATATTACCATGTCACGCCCTTCCTTCTTATAGCGTCTATATACTTTTGTTATATTCCCATGTCCCTGACCTTCATAGGTATAGTGGCTTTCTTATAGCATCTACACAGACTTGTTGTATTTCCCTGTCCGTGGCCTTCCTTCTTAAAGCGTCTACAAAATCTTGTTATATTCCTGTGTCATGTCCTTCCTTCTTATAGCATCTACACTCCCTTGTTATATTCCCATGTCCTGACCCTCATTCCTATAGCATCTACACACACTTGTTATATTCCCATTTCACGACCTTCCTTCTTATAGCATCTACACACACTTGTTATATTCCCATTTCACGACCTTCCTTCTTACAGCCTCTATACACTCCCTTTATATTCCCATGTCCCACCCTTCCTTCTTATAGCGTCTACACCCACTTGCTATATTCCCATGTCCCTGACCTTCCTTCTTATAGCATCTACACTCTCTTGTTATATTTCCATGCCGCTGACCTTCCTTCTTACAGCCTCTATACACTCCCTTTATATTCCCATGTCCCACCCTTCCTTCTTATAGCGTCTACACCCACTTGCTATATTCCCATGTCCCTGACCTTCTTTCTTATAGCGTCTTCTCACTCATGTTATGTTCCCATGTCCCATAACTTCCTACTTACAGTCTCGACACACTCTTATTATATTCCTATCCACCTGGGTTTCCTTCTACCAGCCTCTACACACTTTTGTTATATTCACATCTCCGTGACCTTCATTCTTATGACATCTATACACACCCGTTATATTCCCATGTCCCTGAACTTCCTTCCTATAGGGTCTACACAGTGACAGTTATGTCGGTTCATGTGACATGTTAAGGTTGTGACAGTTACGATGGCAGTTATGCTAGACTATGTGGCATGTTAGACTTGTGGCAGTTATCTTAGGCTGTGTGGCATGTTAGATTTGTGACAGTTATTCTGGGCTATATGACACGTTAGACTTGTGACAGTTATGTCGGTTCATGTGACATGTTAATGTTGTCACAGTTACGATGGCAGTTATGCTGGACTATGTGACATGTTAGATTTGTGGCAGTCATACTGGCTTATGTGGCATGTTAGATTTGTGACAGTTATGCTGGTTTATGTGACATGTTAGACGTGTGATAGTTATGCAGGCTTATGTAACATGTTAGATTTGTGGTAGTTATGCTGGACTATGTGTTATGTTAGATTTGTGGTAGTTATGTTGGGTTATGTGGTATGTTAGATTTGTGGCAGTTCGGCTGGGCTATGTGGCATGTTAGATTTGTGATAGTTATGGTGGTTCACGTGGCATGCTAGATGAGTGCCAGTTATGACTGGTCGTGCGACATGTTAGACTTGTGACAATTATGCTGGGCTATGTGACATGTTAGACCTGTAGCAGTTACGCTGGTCTCTGTGACATGTTAGACCGGTGACAGTTATTCTGGGCTATGTGACATGTTAGACTTGCGACAGTTATGTCGGTTCATGTGACATGTTAAGGTTGTGACAGTTACGATGGCGTGGCAATGCTAATTAATACATAATTAATTTGATTTATGGGATTTTAATTGGTTTTGACAGGTGATGTCGTGTAGGTCATGTGTGCCAATATTCTTTTCTCAGAATGATTGGTATGTAAATGTCAGGAGGTCAAGTGCAATTGTGCTGTTGTCCGAATAATTGATGTGTATCTGTCAGGTTGTGATGAGTTGATCAATGCGAGAACAATGACCGACAGCATAAACCTAGTGTAACGCTATTGGTGTAGGCAGTGCATTATTGTTTTGGTGTCGGACAATATCCACTATCATCATCGTTGATGAATGATGATGTCCCGAGCACCCTTCTCATGTTTAACATATTAATTCGGTGGGCAGCGCCTCCTTCGTGGTTGAATGCTATTGAATATTATGAAACTAAGTGGAATTGTAGCTTCCTATGTCAAATTGGCACATTGAACAGCGCTTTTGAAGAATAGCACACCCCTTATCAACAATGGCATGCCCACCTGCATGAACAACAGCGTGCAGCGGTCACTTATGAACAATAGTGCACAGCGGCCACTTTTAATGGGTCAGAATGTAAGCTTGTGTATGCATGTGTGAAGGGGGAGGGGGTGGGGGGGGGGGGGTTGTGGGTAAAATCTGTATTACATTATTTTATTTTGTGAACAGATAAATAGTTCTCTTTCGAATGATTTGTGGGCCCTGAAAAGGGGTGCGTTTTGAGATGGGTCTCAGTCTTGGCGGATCCACACAGGCCTGGGTGCCAGTTTGGTAACAAACTGTGCCATACTTGCTTTTTGTATATCAATCAGAGTATCACTGATTGCAGGACACCCGTGTGGATACTGTTTGATCGGTAATAGACAATCACACTCCTTGCACACGTACACCATCTCCGTAGGTTCTGTTTTCTTGATCATACACCTACAGACCCTCTCCTGTTTTGACTGCCAGCAAATGGTGCCACAAATGTCGTTGGAACACCAACGACATCGCACATACCCAGTGCCTGATCCGTAAAAGTTTGTACTGCTAGCCATTTTAGCTGAATGTACATGAACATTTACATTTATACTATATCGCTCTACTACAAAAATATAAGGAATATCATGTGAGATGACTAACACCCTATCATAAATTGTTGCGTACTGGCCTCCATATAATGATACATACATGCATAAATCATAGATGTTGCTTGCACGAAGCTGAGTGCGCTACGCATCACTGAGGCGAAAATATTGGATATGTTTGCTTTCACTGGTTAGACACAATAGATCAGTTTGTTAATGGTTAACGTGCATAAAATATGCGCGTGTTAAAAAAGTATCCAGCGAAAATATTTTTTCTCTGACCACCTGGTTATTGTGCATAATGGGTGTGCATATGATTCGCTTTTAATCCTTCAATTTGTATGCAAATGCATTAACCTTCATCTAAAACCCTCAAACATCATAATGCGTGGCCATACTAATCCAAGACATGTTCAAAGGTTGAAACATGCACATGCAATTTTATACAGGTGGCCACACATTTATACATGCACCAACATGTGTATGTACAAGCCTGGCCATGCACGCACGCCAACATGTATGGGTACATGTGCGGCCACACGTGTGGATTTGCGGGCGTGTGTTGCAGATTTGCACCCATATGTGCAGATCTGTGGCAGCTAATGTTCAGGTGAAGTTCAGACATGTGGGCAATATATAAACGTACTTAATGATGTTGTATGTATAATCGTATATATATATATATATATATATATATATAATTTTATCTATCATATTTAAGGAGTGGTCTCTAAAGTAGTGGTTAAAGGTTGAATCATGCGGCCATAATTTTATACAGGTGGCTGCACATTTATACATGCGGTAACATGTGTATGTACATGCCCAGACACACATACATGCCAAAATGCATGCATACATGTGAAGCCGCATATTGCGGATTTGAGGTCGCATGCACCCACATGTGTGGATTTGCAGCCACGTGTCGCAGATTTGCGGCCCCATGTTGCAGATTTACGGCCACATGTTGCGGATTTGCAGCCGTATGTTGCAGATTTGTGGCCGCAGTACATATAATCCTATAAAATGGTTCAAATTCAATCCCTTTTTTCACTCGAGTTTAAACATCCCAGAGTGGTTGGACATGTAACTGCAAGGTAGTTAGGTAACCCTAGGCAGTCAGCAGATTTCTTTGAAGAACATTGTAGCTTGAATGCTTGCTAGATTTATCCTATACTCAATATGCCGAGACATAAATATTTTGTGGTTCAACTTTTGACAGGTTAAATGACCTGAAGCAGCATAAGATCCGATTCCATAACAATGAAGAGAGCGAAATTGTAGACAGTGAAGATCAAGAAATGACAGAGATGAAGGGTGAAGATGATAACCAATAGAGACTGAGAGTCAAGCTGACGATGTCTCAGCGGAGTCTGAGAGCGAAGATGAATGTGAAGATGAAAAAGAAGTCATAGGTAATCAGGAACTATTCGCCATATTCCAAAATATTAATGAAATAATTCATTGGGAAACTAAAGATTTTATCAGCAAGGGTATGCATATGGTGAAGCCATCTTCTCAGCTTTTTGCGAAAGAGAGTTTCTGATCAAGAAGTACATAAGGAACAATCTAGATGCTGATGATAATGATAATCCGGTGGTGATGAAGATGATGGATCTGATGCATAAGGAATCAGTCTACCCATCGATTCACAGATCTCCAGAACATTGACTATTTGTTTATGCTATGGAAACTATATCTTTTATCCTCTGTAATATTTTCATCAATGTAAAAATATGGATAAAAATAAAATATTGGTTCTTTCTGTGCATGTGGGTTTGATGATTGTAGCTATATATCCAGCCGGGTCCCCCACATCGCTCGATATACAAATCAGACTGGGTGGTGTTGTTGTCAGTGCAGGCGGTAGGGTTGGTGGTTGGTGTTGGTAGGGGGTGATGGATGGGTGGTGGTGGATGGTGTATGGTGGTGGGGGGGGAGGGGTTAATTCTTGTTGGTGGGTGTTGGTACTGGTGGTGGTGGTGGTGCGTGAGGTTTGGTGCTTAGTGGTTGGTGGGTGCTGGTACTGCTGGTTGTGCTAGTGGTGATGGTGGTGAAGGCGGTGGTTGGTGGTGGTGGTGAAGGTAGTGGTAATGGTGGTGGTGGTGGTGATGGCTGTTGTAGTAGGTAGTTGCGGGCACAATGTCTAGACAATGAATAGCTGGCTATATTATTTTTGTAGCCAGGGCCTCATTGACTATGCACACATAGTGCATTCATACTGTGTTAGCCACGTGCGCAATACATGTGCATGTGTGCATATGACCGTAGCCGTTATTAAGCCCCATTCACCTACCCTCTCCAACCCATATACCATTTTTCACACACCACGCTCTCACAAATTCCGCCCACAATGTCTAGACAATGCATAGGCATTAGAGCCAGTCATTCAAATGATACATTTTCAAAAATAGTATTCTCTTGGTCTTCAAATTGACATTTTCTATGAGAAAATTTTTATTTTCTTGAAGAAATTCGAGGTTTAAAGGTTTAAAGTCTATAGCGCCCATGGACTAGCATGAGGTGGATGCATGGGGCAGGTTTGACTGGAGTATATAGTAAAAACATGGTTATACCATATCTCTGCTGTGGAGCCCAAAAGGATATAGTTATATGGATATTTGCCTTGCAGTAAACGACCATCTATGATTATGCTACTATGCTCGTAATTTGACTCTTAATTGTTGGAATTTAACGTTGTGAATGATAAAGCATTTGGTCTCCAACCAACTTCCCACAATGTACTTACTACTTTTAATGGTATGGACACCATAAACGGTATGCTTAAGCAAAAGTACATTCTTTATAACTGATGCTTAATCAGGCGAAGTCATTGTTGTCGAATTGACTGAGAATGAATAAATAATTGCGCGTGCGTGTAATGTGCATGTGGAAAATAATACACCACTGTAGAGTGAGCGCGTGCATTTAATCAATTACATTCTGCTATTGCTATGTCTGTCAATCTGAATGCTAACTCCCTTACAAATCAGAAAGGAGCTCTAATAAACGTGAAGTATTATGGCATGTATTTGAAATGGTATTGCTCCACTTAAATAGAGAGGCGATTAAATTACTTTACCGTGTACCGGTCCTACATTAATTAAGATTCATTAGAGTAGTGCCTGAGTTTAACATGGTTACTCTTATGCTGGCTTACTGATAGAATTTATAGTGTTTAACTTTAAAAGCCTATATCTCCTTAAATATTCATCCTACGCATATATTATTTATAATAATAATAATAATAATAATAATAATAATAATAAAAATAATAATAATGATAATAATAAGTACATTTATACCGTGAGAACCTCCATGCAGTAGCATGCTCTAGGCACATACAATATGAGAAAGCATTAAATTTAATTTAGTGGATAAGATTGAATGAATAGGAATGTTTTTAGACTAGATTTGAAAGTGGACAAGGTAGGAGACAATTTAAGGCTTGTAGGGAGATTGTTCCATTCAGTAGCAGCGGTAAAAGAAAAAGATCTTTGCCCATACGTTGACCTTTTTGCACTAGGAATTTTGAGCAGATGCTTATTTTCAGATCGTAGCGTATGGCCAGGAGAATATGGCTGCAGAATGGCAGACAGATAGGTCAGTGCCATATTATTTATACAGTGATAGGTCAGGCAAATGATCTTGTACCGAATTCTTTGAGTTATTGGTAGTCAATGATTATTTAGCACATATTTCGCCGAGTTTTGCTGAGTTTCGCTACTGCATTACCCATGGTATGGGCAACCAGGCCTGTGTGGATCTATGAAGACTGAGACCTATCTCAAATCACGGCCCTTTTCAGGGCCCACAAATCATTCGAAAGAGAACTCTTTATCTGTTCAAAAAATAAAATAATGTAATCAAGTTTTTACCCACAACGTCCTCCCCCTCTTCACACATGTATAAACAACACACATTCTGACCTGTCAAACGTGGCCGCTGTGCGCTATTGTTCATAAGTGACCGCTGCATGCTATTGTTCATGCAGGTGGTCATGTCATTGTTCATATGTGGCATGCTATTCTTCAAAAGCGCTGTTCAATGCGACAATTTGACATAGGAAGCTAAAATTCCACTTACTTTCAAAATATTCTTTTAATACCATTCAACCACGATCGGGGAGGGGCGCTACCCACCTAATTAATATGTTAAACATGAGAAGGGTGCTCGGGACGTCATTATTCATCAACGATGACAATGGTGGACATTGTTCGACACCAAAACAATAACACCCAGCCTACACCAATAGCGTTACACTAGGTTCACGCTGTCGGCAATTGTTCTCGTATTCATTAACTCGTCACAACCTGACAGATACACATCAATCATTCGGCCAACTGAACAATTGTACTTGACATCCTGACATATACACACCAATCATTCTGACAACATAAAAATAGCACACAGACGCACACCTGGCCCACACGACATCATTACGCGTTACACCTGTCAAAGCAATTAAAACCCCACTAATCAAATTAATTATGCATTGATTAGCATTGTCACGCATGTGTGATTTAGAGCAATGGCGTACAGCTGGCCCCTTGGCTACTCTCGTTTGTGACATAACTCCAAGGTTTAATTGTAGCATAATCTAACAAGTGGCATATATTTAAGTGTGGCATCATTTAACATGTCTATGTTAGAGTGACAGATCAAATCAAGGAAATGTAGATACAAAAATTAACTATGCTGTAAATCTAGCTTCGTCACATGGCCTTATATCTGACAAATTATCACGTTTGCTGGGAATTCACCACTGTGGAGTGCCTATACTAATATCTATCAAATTGTTGCTTGGTACTTGCTGGCTGTACATCGATTTCAGAACATGTCTGTGTCTTATCTATGGGTCAAACAGAAAACAAAAATAAGAACCGCGCAAATACCCGCGAACGCTCGCTGATCCTTTGTGCATAGAATAAATATCAATATATAAACTGTGCCACGGCCAAATTACTTAAGTTATGGAAGAAAGCATTTTTTCCAGGAAGTAGAAAGAAAAGCGAGTTTAAAGACAATCTCTGGTGTGCGCGCGTGTGTGCGTGGGTGTGTGCGTGCGTGGGTGCGTGCGTGCGTGCGTGCGTGCATGTATGTGTGCACGTGAGCGTCTATGTGGGTGACTAGAATTACACATTTATTGCTGTAATAGTCCTGCCCATGCATTATTAAAGCGATTCTAACAGCATCCCGATTTCCGTATTGAAGTAATAGAGTGTGCCATGCCCATGCGATATAACAGACTTCCAGACACATTCGTTTATTGACAACCCTTCAGTTACCCTTTGAACATAGCATTATTTTGTCATTGAGTGCGCGCCCATCTTGTCTCCTAAAGCAGTGGTAGCTGACGTCATTCAGGCACAAATGAATTGAATTTAGTAGCGACTGCGGCTCTTTAGTGACAACGTGTTAATTGCACTCACGTCGTCCGTTATAGATTTGTTTGACTAGAGTTTATAGCCAATTCTTAACGCATATTCGCTGTGATATAAAAACTAATCTGTTAAATATATGGCAATTAAATGTACAACACGTTGTTGCTACTCAGGGCAGCACTACTTTTCTTAGCTTTTCAAACAGGCTCACATAGGATTTTTACGTTCTGAGTTTATCGGGATTTCAATGTAGGGCATATGTGAAATTGACATGCAATCATATTACGGCCGTAAAGCATATTGGCCTAGATGCCATTAGAGCCACGACGATAATATAATTTACTAGTCTGCATTTACAACTGAGCCAGAATGACTTCATGGAAACTGGGTGAAATGGCATACAATGGCGGCTTCGGTAAACCTGGGGAATACATTTGGAATTTTACATTCAACATCAAATACCTTTCTTGGATGACTAAGTATAGATATGAATATTGCGTCTCTTGCATCCATACGTCACATTCTATTATTTTAATACGAAATTCTTGTTCCATTTAGAATTGCTTTAAGATGAATTTATCTTCCATATCTCTTGTTTCTCTCAAGTATTCGCGGAAGTAGATGGAGGTAGACTGGGCATGAGGGCGCTAGCAGTAGATGGAGGTAAGGTGGACATGAGGGCGCTAGCAGTGGATGGAGATAGGGTGGGCGATGGTGCTAGCAGTAGATGGAGGTAGGGTGGGCATGAGGGCGCTAGCAGTAGATGGAGGTAGGGTGGGCATGAGGGCGCTAGCAGTAGATGAAGGTAGGGTGGGCATGAGGGCGCTAGCAGTAGATGGAGGTAGGATGGGCATGATGGCGCTAGCAGTGGAGGGAGATAGGGTGGGCATGAGGGCGCTGGCAACACTGCAGAAACACACACACAACTGGCTATAACTGACATCGCCGAGCCCATCAATACGTGGTTACGAAAAATAGGTGGTCGTTTTACGCATACCATAAAACCCACATCTTTTAGAAATATAAATTGCCAGATGATGTTGATGCTGGATGCCATGATATACTTGACAAGGAACAAGGTATATAAGGCCAGTTAATCATTTCTGATGTTTCGAGCGAGATAGTCAGTTCTCTCCATTCCGTTATGGCGAGAAGGGGCGAGCTGGCCACTTAAGATGGTTCCAGGAAAAATGTTAGATCGTTCGTTATGGAGAAATTCTCACATTAAATACCAGAAATAATAAAATAAACATTCGTCAGTTTGACCTGTGAGCAGAGAGATGGCAATTTCTAAGATATACGATTCAAGCACGGAGGTTTACATTAATATTTCGAGAATTAGATGTCACTCACTGTTGTGAAGCTATACAAATTACCCACAAAACATTGTCTCTCATTGGTTAAGACAAAAAATGGTCTTTGGAACACTTAAGACTCGCTTCGCTTGGCTAGTCAACTCTACAATTGTCAGGGGAAATGCTTGATTTCAGCCTATATATTGCGTTCACTCTGTGTCATTTTCTCGGAAATATTGAATTTACGAGGGTCGTAATAAGAGCGTATTTATATAATAGACATTGTGGATTTTCGGGAGACCAATGCTTCTTTCATTCAATGTGTTATTCCTGTTTTGTCGAGACGCTTTGCTCAGTGCAGCCTAATGCAGCGGATTAACTGTCTACCCATGGGCAATGGGCCGGAAACATAATGCCAGTTACACATTTCTGAGTCCGTGAGAGAGCGAGAGAGAGAGAGAGAGAGAGAGAGAGAGAGAAAGAGAGAGAGAGATGGAGGGAGGTAGAGCGTGTATGTGTATGTGTGCGTGCGTGCGTGCGTGCGTGCGAGAGAGAGAGAGAGAGAGAGAGAGAGAGAGAGAGAGAGAGAGAGAGCAATGTTGTGTCCATTTGAATGCTGATTCCAGACTAAGTTAAAGATAGAGTTAGGGTTAGGGTTAACATTCACATTAAATAACTGCAAGAAAACATTCACAAATATATATTAAGAATTCTTCACATACAGATACAAGAAGTTTGGCTGTATGTCCTGCGAGCCTGGGGGACAACATTTATTCAGACATTCGCGCAAAGATATCTTCTTCTGGGCATTCTGACTGATATGACAGTGGTCTCGAAATTATCAGGGCGTCTGAGCCTGTAAAAGCTGTAATTTATTCTGCCTCTGTCACTTAAAAAATTGCTCTTCTTACAGATTATATCATTGACACATGAACGTCTAAGAAAGTGCTGTATCTCTGTTGTAACTTTCTTGCACTAATAGATTTCTATTGCAGTAATAGTAAGCACACAGTACACAGCGTAATTCAATTCCACAATGTAACTGTCCTTTGTGATCAAGCCTTTGCATTGACAAACATTTTGCGCAACATGCTGTTAAAAAGATTTGACCGAACAAATTGAAACTACATCCACTAATGTGTCAGGTCAGAGTGCACATCGTCCGTTCGATATTTTAAAGCCAATGAACCTGGATGAAAAGTCTCAGTCAAGCGACTTTATTAGCATGCTAGGAATAATGCAGAGACGATACTACTGAAGAGGATCGGTAATTCCTGCTTGATCATATGACGACGGTCGAGAAAATCAATGGTAGCTTGATATGAAACTCACACGATGTTTGTTTGATTTATGAGAGGAAAATGACATTAGTATCGAATTACCCAGCGTGGATCTGTTTTGACTGGATCGTAGTCAGATGTTGAGGTCTGATAGAATTGACAACGTCTCAAAGCCATCAAACACAAATATCTATTATAAGATGAGCTGGTTAAATGATATTTCTTTTTCAAATTATTCTTAAGATTATGCTACCAGAATAAATGAAAATGTTACATGAAAGTGGTAAATGCCAGCACACTCATTATACATGTCACTACTGTGACCTTTCGAACATGTGAAAGCAAAGGTCTGTGAGGCATTCACGGTGTAAATCATTATATCGAGGAATTATAATGAGCACCACTACAGAAATAGAGATCAGAAGTCAGATAGACATAATAGCCACATACATAAAGCTACTAGCCTTCAGATTCACAGATATAAGTCAACTAGCATTCATATACACAGGTATAAGTTAACTAGCCTTCATATACACAGATATAAATCAACTAACCTTCATATACACAGGTATAAGTCAACTAGCCTTCATATACACAGGTATAAGTTAACTAGCCTTCATATACACATATATAAATCAACTAACCTTCATATACACAGGTATAAGTCAACTAGCCTTCATATACACAGGTATAAGTCAACTAACCTTCATATACACATATATAAGTCAACTAGCCTTCATATACACATACATAAGTCAAATAGCCTTCATACACACATATATAAGTCAACTAGCCTTCATATACACAGATATAAGTCAAGTAGCCTCGTTATGCACTGATATAAGTCAACTAGCCTTCATACACACAGATATAACTCAACTGGCCTTCATACACACCGATAACAGTCAACTCGCCATCACACGCACGCACGCACGCACGCACGCACGCACGCACGCACGCACGTACGCACGCACGCACGCACGCACGCATGCACGCACGCACGCTCGCATGCACGCACGCACACACACACGCACGCGTTCGATGATATATCAACGAACGTCCACAGGATACACTCATTCTCTGTGTCCTCTAATTTGCTGATTTCTGATTCTGAGACCAAACGCAAGAAATTTCTTGATTTTCTAAATTTCTGAAACGATTTCGCACTTGGCGAAGCAGATCTTGTGTGCAATCCCGATTATCTGAAAAAGTAACGCCATTTGAATCATATTACCAGCGCTTACTTGAATAACATGAACCCACATTCCACGTGTAACTGACAAACAGCCAGCTAGGTATCGCCCCAAGCATTTTCCTTCCAAGAGATGTTAACACGGATAACAGGAGTTAAAGATAGAATTATGAGCTTTTCCAGAAATGTAAGCTAACGTCATTCCCCACCTTGTTATTTGCCCTCTAGGATGTACGCTTCGTCCTTTGACATTGATACACAAATTGACGCAGACCATAACCTAATCTTTCATCAAAGCATGGATATCTTGTAGGCGCAACGATTGTAGTGGGGATATAGTGGCTATGCTTACATGGAAACGGAAAATACCAATGAATTGGAAACTTGCCGGGATGCGATGACTCGTTTTAAGGGGCCTCTTTCCAAGCAAAGAACAACGGCAATGTTATTATTTGTTCTCCCGCGTCAAATACTAAGCATTTATTAATTGATAAACATAATCTCAATTTCAGTACTAAGTGAGGACGTCGAGACCTGCTCTTATTTTATCAATACGTGATCAGCACGCCAGTGCAAACGTTATTAAAGACACCCTTTACTGGACAATGTTACGGATTAATGCTCTTCATTTCTATGTTGTTGAACAGCACACGTAGCAGCGATACATAGCATGCGACAATTATAAAATAAGAAGAACAATGTAATTCAATAATATAAGTCTGTGTCCAGGGCCGAACTTACGGTTCAGAGGTCCTGTGCACAGTTCTTACCCTGGGCCCTCGGAACTGGGGTTATGCTCGCAAGAATGTTATAATCCTGCTTCAAACATAATGCCACTGGGGCCCGGAGGTCAGAGGACTGTGGGATTTGGCCAGTAGCGTACCAAGCGTGACGAGGTCCCCCCCCCCCATCCCAAAGACGTATGCAAAACCCCCAACTTGAAAATAATCCAGAGGGCTGGGGTCCGAGGATCCTCACCCACCCCCACCCCGGGACATTTTGAATGCCCAATGCTTTGAGAGGGCATCTCCTACATTTATGGAGGCAAATATGAATCTTTGGTACGGTGGAAAATTTATCTAGTTTACATAATATATTTTTCTTCCTATGAGCGTAAAACTGAGGCCCAATGACCAGATGCCAAACTGTGGTTACATTAGACACATATCCTATTTACGAATACTTTGTTTGAATTGTAAGCCACATTAACAGTAAGCTGCACAATCTTTAAAACTAATTGGACTGGAAGCTGTTGCTGAAGGCAGTCAAGCTAGTAGCACGATATTCAACTGGTATTTCTTATTATACTTCTTAGAATGATACTGCTAATTTGCTAAAATAATTAGACTGTGGGTTGCACATGGCCACATACACCAAGTAGAAGAATAAATGGTGTGCCAGGTTGGCTGCGCTGTAACCCCACCAAGAGAATCTTGTAGTTTTAGTCATCATTTGGCGATTTCTGATGCATTTTTTGGGATCTACAAAGGAAGATATGTGCATGAATTACACATTTGCCCGTATGAAAACTGGGACATTTCTCATAATATGTATGAGATGTGACCAATTCCAAAACGATCGGAAACATGATAGTGAGTAAGGAATGTTCGGGTGAATAACTGGGACATTTCTCATAATATATATGAGATGTGATCAATTCCAAAACAATCAGAAACATGATAGTGAGTAAGGAATGTTCGGGTGAATATTTTGAACACAATTGAATTGTAAGACATTTATGTCTTCGTCTGTTTCCAATATGATCATGTGATGGACTTGATGGGCAAATGAAAGTAGATATTTATGATAAATAAAATAATTACTGACCGATTACTCTATAGCGAAATTAACAGTAGCAACTGTACTGCACGGTTATGTTAATGCGGGACATGAAGCTACACTTGACAAGGGGAAAATATGATGCCAGTTTATCATTTGAGATACGTCGAGCGAGATGTTTCCTTTCTTTATTCTGCTACGCCATTATGGCGACAAGGGGTGACCAAGCTATTTAAGAAAATTTCGAGATTTCGAGAATTTGATGTTACTGAATGCCAGTAATCGGACACATTTATGTGGACACGTGGATGCGATGTTACGCTTGACAGAAGTATGATTACTGTATTCTGCGGCTGTAGTAGTAGAAACATCCTACAGCTGCAGTCAGTCCTTCTTCACTTTTGCCCACAGTGCCATGTCCTCAGCCAAAATCCTTATCTTCCTCAGGTCCATTCTTGATCTGAGTGTACCTAATACTGCTTTCTTGAGGTCACCTCGTAGCACGCTTAGCATATTTATGCAATGACGTCCTCTCCTGGCTCTGTATTTGCTGGCTCCGAGTAGGGCGAATTCCAAGGCTCTCTGTGCTGGTGTGTCTTCTGGCATCCTTAGCACATGGGCTAACATGGACCATCTTTTCTAGGCGACTTTTACAGACAGCGGCGGCGTATTACACATCTTGTATAGTGCACGCCAGTTAATCATTAGAGATGCCCTGAAAGAGATGGCCAGCCGGCCACCTACGGCGACTCCAGGATAAATGTTCGATCATTCGTCATAGAGAAAGTTCACATTTTAAATACGTGCAGTTATATAATAAACATTCGTAAGATTTGAGAAATTACACACATTTCGCACACAACATTGTTGTTCATTTGCTAAGACACTTGAGTTGCTTCTACAATTGTCTGTGAAATGCTTGATTCCTGTGCATTCATTGCCTCCACTCTATGCAATTTTCTTATAAATAATTGAATTTACGAGAATTCTAAAGGCTTGTATTTAGAAATAATAGAGTTTATTGATTTTATAGTCAGCCACACTTAGTTCATTCAGTGTGTTATTCCTGTCAGTCATGTTTCATTCAGTGTGTTATTCCTGTCAGCCATGTTTCACTCAGTGTGTTATTCCTGTCAACCATGTTTCATTCAGTGTGTTATTCCTGTCAGTCATGTTTCATTCAGTGTGTTATTCCTGGCAGTCATGTTTCATTCGGTGTGTTATACCTGTCAGTCATGTTTCATTCAGTATGTTATTCCTGTCAGTTATGTTTCATTCACTGTGTTATTCCTGTCAGTTATGTTTCATTCAGTATGTTATTCCTGTCAGTTATGTTTCATTCAGTATGTTATTCCTGTCAGTTATGTTTCATTAAGTGTGTTATTCCTGTCAGTTATGTTTCATTCAGTGTGTTATTCCTGTCAGCCATGTTTCACTCAGTGTGTTATTCCTGTCAACCATGTTTCATTCAGTGTGTTATTCCTGGCAGTCATGTTTCATTCAGTGTGTTATTCCTGTCAGTCATGTTTCATTCAGTATGTTATTCCTGTCAGTTATGTTTCATTCAGTGTGTTATTCCTGTCAGTCATGTTTCATTCAGTAGGTTATTCCTGTCAGTTATGTTTCATTCAGTGTGTTATTCCTGTCAGTTATGTTTCATTCAGTAGGTTATTCCTGTCAGTCATGTTTCATTCAGTGTGTTATTCCTGTCAGTCATGTTTCATTCAGTGTGTTATTCCTGTCAGTTATGTTTCATTCAGTATGTTATTCCTGTCAGTCATGTTTCATTCAGTGTGTTATTCCTATGAGTTATGTTTCATTCAGTGTGTTATTCCCATGCTATCCTCCGCTCAGCCAAATTCAATGCATTAACTGTTCATTTATTACTGAAGATGCGTCATATGGACTGACTTCACTGTACCCTAGGTTAAATTATATCGTGGATAGATGTGTACTGGTCGTTCATTCGCAGTCTCTGTAGAAATATTATCGTGTATTCATGTAAACAAAGTGGTCTATGGATAAGAGTGGTGTCACAGTATGGCCAATAGTATGCCGGATCTTTATATGCTACATTGGATTATTGTGCATAGATTACAAAGACAGGTGGCCTGAACAACGGAATGGAATACTTGGCTATTACACGAGCAAGACCTATTTGTCTTTGGTCAAACCTCATAGATCCTGACTAATAACTCGTGGCCAAATTAAGCAATGTCAAAGTTATATCGTGATATTACGCTGATTCTTCATCCTGCAGGCTACACTGGACAAGGAGCAGGAAATATGATGCTAGTTAATCATTTCTGATGCATGGAGATAGACTATAATGTTGTGCCCATTTCACCGCTGCAACGAATAGCGACCTCAACCATTAAGACGATTCAAGTATAAATGATAGATTGGTCGGAACATTCACATAAATAACTGCAATAAAATCGCCACATTAAGTAAGTGCAACCCTATAGCAAGATTTATTCACATACACAGTTTGACTGTACGTCTTGCGAGCCTACAGACTATATTTCCTCATATGTAAGAGTTAATCAAAGAGGTTTACTCTAAGATTTTCCCATGTGATCGATGGGTTTGTATGTTACGAATAAAACAACTAGCGAGATTAAAGCATGAGTAACTGACATAAGATTTCCCGTTCCTTGACCAGAGTCGCCAGTATGAGGAAAAATCAGCATAAAACCACAATATAAGGATTTTATTGCTTAATTTACCCACATGTTATTAGTCAGAACGTATACGGTTTGAGGAAATGTCTTCCATTGACACATAATGTTTGTCTTTCTTAGATAGTTTACAAACATCGCCCCACCCAGTTGAACAGACTAGCACTCATTGAGAACTATATAATGAGTGGATTAACTACTATTGACGGAATGAAGCGTGTATTCTACAGACACAGTTTAATGGCAGGAGCTAAAGTATAGTGTTCAGTTTGAGACATGCCGTGAGGTACAATGCATTCATATCGACGGATGCAACCATGCACAGGGTAGACTATTAGCTTATTTTTAAAAATCGGTTTGCTAGTCGGTGTTCCTGTCTGTTGGTCTGCCGTATTTGCCAGTTTACTGGCTTAAAGCTGAAGGGTCATTATGAAATTAAGAAATTTTTTAGTAAAAAAAGGAAGTGAATTAATTATTCATGTTTGCAATTTGTATCAAGTAATTCTGTAATCGTCCGCCATTTTGTTTTGCGACGGCCGTTTTCTTTTCCCCACACCTCCAGCCTAATAAAAGGAATCGCTAAATCTAAATTCGTCCCCATTCACTTTTTGATGCCTCCTGTGTAAGACATCTGGCGAGCACCCTGATAACAAAGTTTCGTCACCTAATATCCAGAGAAATCACGAATTGAGGACACAAAAATGGAATAAATATGTTTATAATTACGCGCTATCCCATCCATGATAAATATCCACACAGACTTGGATATAAATGTGTAGTTAAACTCTTCTCTCAGACCAACGTTTCCACCTTGCACGAACTTCAGGACATTTTGAAAATGCCAGCAACGCTGATGTCATCGATCTGTGTGTAGATAAGGTCAATTAGGTTATTGCAGATCAATGACACTTGCGCTAGGCAAATAGTAAGGTCTAGTCGGCTGAGCGCCTTTGTAATCCGCACCGAGATTTTATACAATCGCACGGACTTGGGTTCCTAATATAATAGGGGAGTATATAGCAATGTGAAAGCATTTTCATGTACTATGCGTGATTTTAGAAATAAACATATTGTGATTTTGTGAGAGGGGACTAATGCGCAAATATACTATGTCGCCATCCCTCGTCATACACGCACGCGCGCACAAGCACGCGCGCACAAGCACGCACGCACGCACACACACAGGTATGCATACACACGCACGCACACACCATTGCTGCTGCCGTGGCCACCGCCGCCACAATCGCTCCTGACACCGCGGCCACCGATGCTGCTGCTAACAAGGACAGAAACATCAGCAGTAAAAGCTACGACCAGTCATGGCGCTGTAGCGGTTGTAAAAGACACAGAACCACTATCATCGCAATAATAATTTGAACCAGCAACACAGCCAAAAGAACATCCACAATAGCAAACACCAACACTCCTGCAAGAATCACTATCAGCACAAACACCACCACTACCACTACCATAACCATCACCCGCACCACCTCCACCATCACCACCACCACCAGCTACTGCAACCAGCCTTTACCTCTTAAAGCGACCTACTGATAAGTTCACTTTATCCCAACTAATCTCAAGGGGGGACTACTCTAAGTAAATATAAACTTGGTCTCGATAGGACAAATTTAGGTAAAGAAATTTGTAATTAAATTCCTGTGCCAACGCGTTTTGTTCAATACAAAGACAGACAGACAGAGCGACAGACAGACAGAGCGACAGACAGACAGAGTGACAGACAGACAGACAGACAGACAGACAGACAGACAGACAGACAGACAGACAGACAGACAGACAGACAGACAGACAGACAGACAGACAGACAGACAGACAGACAGACAGACAGACAGACAGACAGACAGACAGACATGTGTGAAATAGCTAGTGATGAGCAAAATAGAGTGATGTCTGTACCAACACCGGCGGCCACACCGAGTACAGGTTCAGGTTCACATTCAACAATGACTAACAAACGACAACGGTCACCAACCACCTTCACACCCTCGCCTACCACTTCCAAGCGGACGAATCTGTATACATCACCAACACCAGCACCTGGTGTTGATGATGTAACAGAGTCATGGCCGGCTCTCCCAAAGACAAATTCTCCTCCTGTGCGCCGTTGTCGGGTTGTTACTCACTGTTCCCCAAATCTACCACCTAGCAACTCTTCCTCGTCTCTTCCACTATCTTCTCCTCGCCACCTTCTGACTCGATCTTCTCCTCTTCCTCCTTCTCCTCTCTCAATCCCGCCTCCTCCTCTTCCTCCTCAAACTTCTTCTCTTTATGCATCTCCTCTCTCAATCCCGCCTCTTGCTCCTCATACTCAATCTTCTCCTCTTGCATCTCCTCTCTCCATCCCCCCATCTCCTCTTCCTCCTACTCTTCATCTCTCTTCTCCTCACGCACCTTCTTCTGCTCCTCTTCCTCTATCTCCGCCTCCTCTCCCTCCTATGGAGAATAATAGTAACCTGTCTGACAGGAAGTTTGCTAAGTACCGTCATCAATCGCATAGCAAGGGCCTGTGGAGGATTCCCAGAATCACCAAAAAGATTCTGATGATAGGGTCCTCTAATCTAGCCCGAATTGATTTAGACGTCCATCCTGACATCCAGGTTGAGTGCTATCCTGGTGCCACATTATCACATTTCAGAACAATGGCTATGCGATACCAGGATGGCCCTAGCCCGGAGAAGATCATCCTGAATATTGGCATCAACTCAGAAGATGAGCATCCAACCAAATCCTCAAGCCATTTACGGTTCATAGGTAAACGATTCAGTCCCAATTTTGCCACGATTTATGTTGCAGAGTGGGAAGAGGAGGCACTGAAGAAATCAACCAAAATGCCTCTTCTTTACCTCAGATATCTAGATGACATCTTCATAATTTGACAGCATTCAGAAGAAGACTTTTGGGAATTTTTTAGCATTTTAAATAATCAAGATTCAAACATCAAGCTAAAAGCTACTATTAGTGGAACATCAGTTGACTTTTTAGATGTCACAATCTATAAGGGTCCTCAATTTGACTCCTCTGGAAAATTAGAATATAAAGTATTCTTTAAGCCAACAGACTCCCATCAGCTGCTTCACAAAAAATCATTTCATCCTCCACACACATTTAAAGGTCTGATCAAATCACAAATCATAAGATTCTTTCGAAACTCTAGCAACAGGCAAAATCTGAATGGTGCATGCTCTACTCTGTTTGATGCTTTGAAAGCACGAGGCTATTCAGCCCGTTCTCTTCGAAAAATTAAAGCAGACACCATCAATTAGCTTGAAAATCTAAAACCTCATAGCGGACCCGATTTTGAACCTGTCCAAATTAAACACAATAAACCAATCATGTGCGATGCATCAGTTTCTAAATGCGACACAAACAGATGCAAAGTAAACAACTATATTGTAAACCAACAAACATTCCTGAGATTTCAAACTAAAAATGCATATCATATCCGAACAAATATGCATTGTGATTCTGAGAATGTAGTCTATTTGATCAATTGTGCCCTTTGCCAGAAACAGTATGTTGGTTAAACAAAAAATGCATTTAGAGTGCGTGTTAGACGCCACGTTTCTGATATTAACCCCTCAGCGGATACGCCAATTGCTCAACATTTCCAACTTCCTGATCATTCAGTTGAGCATCAGTTTGAAATCATGCCAATAGAACAGATTCCGACCTTCGATAGTGAAGAAGAAACGAATTCGTTTCGCAAAATACGAGAAGGCCATTGGATTAGAACACTCCAAACAAAGGCACCATTTGGAATAAATGTATATTCAGGAATATCACAAAAGAACAAAATTATCCCATTTTAACTCATATACAATAGACGTATTGTTGAATTAGCGAAAACCACGAAAGACGAATATTCACAGTTGCAATCTAAATTAAAGGAACCGATCAAAGCATGACCAGTAATAGCTTACAATAGAAATCCAAACCTGAAAGATTTGCTAGTAAGATCAAAGTTAGACCTCATGGTCCCTGATAACAATGACAAGGTTTCATCCCTCCCAAAATCAATGGTGGGGAAACATGAAATCATATCCATAGGACATCTTTTAGTTTTGTGTCTGCCAAAGCGTGTGTGCGTGCGTGCGTGCGTGCGTGCGTGCGTGCCTGCGTGCGTGCGTTCGTGCGTCCGTGCGTTTGTTCGTATGTGTGTGGGTGTGTGCTCGTACATCCGTACGTGCGTGAATCTATACTTGCGTGGGTGTTTGTGTGTGTATGTGGGTGTGGGTGCATTAATTCGTGAGTACATTAGTGCGTGGGTGTGTGCATGCATGCATTCGTGCGTCCGTTCGTGCATGCGTTCATGCATGCATTATTGCGTGCATTCGTGCATGTATTACTGTGTGCATGTATTATTGCATGCATTCGTGCATTCGTTCAGATGTATGCGTGCGTACGTGCGTGCGTGTGTGTGTTCGTGCGTGCTTTCTCTATAATGTAGGATCAATCCCAGCCTTTACCTGTTAAAGCGACCTACTGATAAGTTCACTTTACCCCAACTAATCTGAAGGGGGAACCACTCTAAGTAAATCTAAACTTGGTCTCGATAGGACAAATTTAGGTAAAGAAATTTTTAATTAAATTCCTGTGCCAATGCGGTTTTTTTCAATGTAAAGACAGACATACATGTGTGCATGTATTCGTGCGTCTGGTCGTGCATGCGTTCTTGCATGCATTGTTGCGTGCATTCGTGCATGTACTACTGTGTGCATGTATTATTGCGTGCATTCGTGCAGATGCGTGCGTGCGTGCGTGCGTGCGTGCGTGCGTGCGTGCGTGCGTGCGTGCGTGCGTGCGTGCGTGCGTGCGTGCGTGCGTGCGTGCGTGCGTGCATTCGTGTGTGTGATTTCTCTATAATGTAGGATCAATCCCAGCCTTTACCTGTTAAAGCGATCTACTGATTAGTTCACTTTACCCCAACTAATCTCAAGGGGGGACCACTCTAAGTAAATCTAAACTTGGTCTTGATAGGACAAATTTAGGTAAAGAAATTTTTAATTAAATTCCTTTGCCAATGCGTTTCTTTCAATGTAAAGACATATATCTCAAAGTACCATGTTTCTCAGCCTACACATATATTGCGATGTTGATGTTGCAAACGGCTATAACAGGTGAGTAAAAGATACATGTTGGTTCCATGAGCAAGAATTGGATTTCGTTTCCAGATTAATATGATCTCAATGATCGTGCCAGAGAAGGTGTTCAAGTGTAATCCGAGTCTTCATGTAATAATATCCTCAATAGCTATTCTGCACAGAAATCTCGCAGACATTTTCACCCCAATGGCTAGATCTATGTATATTTCCGGAATATTAGTATGCACCGTTAATTTTGCTGTTGTAACGTTCACAATGCACGCGCACACACACGCACGCACACACGCACGCACGCGCGCATGCACGAACGCACTGCTGTAACTATAACCAGTAATTGTCACGGCATAACATGTTATCAGGGCTACACTGCTCTAACTATAACCAGTGATTGTCACGGAATAACATGTTATCACAGCTCTGCTGCTGTACATTCAGTACATGCATGGCTTCCATTTTTCTTCTTTTATTCTTCTATTTCACAATCCAGCTGCATAGGGTGTTTTGTTTCAATATATATTATGTGCTAAATCTGCTGGACTATGCATGACAAGCCGCATATTAGACGATGGAGCATTTAATATACCAATATTCTAGATAGATAAAAAGTAATGACGAATATGCAGAAACGCAAAATGTAATAATGGCGGACGACATGTGCCAAGCACGTTATGTACTAATTATGTTTGCCTAGCCATATGCTCCACATTCTCACCTTATGTAGTCGGCATGCTAACCGAATGAGAACCGCATAGGTACATCTTTCGGGAC
Source organism: Chaetoderma sp. LZ-2023a (assembly GCA_034401795.1). Taxonomy (NCBI): domain Eukaryota; kingdom Metazoa; phylum Mollusca; class Caudofoveata; order Chaetodermatida; family Chaetodermatidae; genus Chaetoderma; species Chaetoderma sp. LZ-2023a. The sequence continues at coordinate 11,929,895 of CM067360.1, read as the reverse complement.
GATGAAAGCGATGTGCATTGTGGTGGGTGAAGTGGGGTGGGTGTGATGGTAATAGTTATATTTGGTACACACGTTATAACTGATGGCTGTCAATCGCACCGTGTGTCTTTCTGCCATATATGCTTAAAATTACTAATGTACCTGGATAAGCTAACCTTGTTTGCACCCATCTTTCATGGCTCTGATTTACACGTGGACGTATATGCATATTTGTTACTACTGTATGATGCCTCAGGGCCAAGCCGATAAATGCATGTGTATGTTAGAACTGCAGACATACGCCCATACATTCAGCCAGCATATTGTATCTTTTATTCGTAATATACATCGTCGTAAAGCTGCACACACGCTCACAGTTAATGTATGCACAAATATGTCTGCGGATTATTGCCATTATCCGGCTGTCACTCCTAGTACAGGTATTCGCATGGTGGGTTGGTGTGTGGGGTGTGTGTGTGCGTCGGGCGAGGCTCGCTGCAATAATCCAGAGTTAATCCATTATGCGTTGTTAAGCCAATCTCCATCTTTCACTTCCCTTATCAGTGACAATTATTTAATCAATATATCTGTATTTTCTGATATATGCTATGCCTTTTCTGTTCGATGTGTTTACAGTATAATTCTGAATAAGCTTCTCATATCGTCTCTGCTGTGTGGTCTGCCATACACTGTCAGCTAATGCTCATACTGCGAATAACATGTGACAACTGGGATGATATTACTGTGCGTGAATGTATTATATCTTGCATAAATAATAAACAAAGATCACCAAATAACCTGCCAATTTCACAGTCTATCTGACCACACATAGGTAATGAAATATGCAGATATGCGTAATCTAATACAGAATAATATAGTTAGCGATAAACCCATTTTGTTTGACATGTTGGTACAGCATCGTTAATATGCGATCTATCACAATCTATCAGCTCTAGTTTGTGCGCAGCAGTGTAATACGCTATGCGATGCGTCAAATGTTGCGGTGAAGCAAATGCATGGACATCTTATGAATACATGTAGATGCACAGTCAAGTCTGTGTTACTGCTTTACGAATTTATGATCGAGTAAGAAAGAAGAAAATGACCATGCGTGAAGGATCAATATAGTCTTACAGTTATGGCTGGTGGTTGGTGAAGACATTAGGTGATATTGTTCTCATAAAGCCAATACTGTGAATATACACAGATACATAATGAATGAATAAATGTAGATGCATCGTCATTGCGGAGCAACAATACTTTTTTGATACAGCTACACTAGATTGTGATCAAGTAAAGAAAGAAAAATGGCAAACCACGTCTCTCTGTCCCTCTACGTCTTATGGGAAGAAAGTGAGGTAATGATCTGCCCGAGTCGATGGTTCTGATGGGACGTTCTTAAAGACATCAGGCCACAGTGCTCTCATAGCATCAATACCAAAACACAAATGGAGGTCAGAGCATGCACTCGGCGTGCTGATAACAATGGGCAATTTTCTCAAGAGTCACACATGCACTCACACTATAAATTCTGGACCAGCAGCAGCTCGTTGGTTTTCAAATTTATCTGAATTAAAGTGTGGAACGCGGCTCACCTTTGATTCTGTGATCAAATATTTATATCCGTCCCCGGGCCATCTGACGTATCGAAGATTCTTTGATTCGTGCCAAAGTGTTTCTCTCTGGTCTTGTTGCATCAATCTAGCTATTAATACTGGTATTGACAAACGGCGACTTCAAACTTGTATCATACTGTGAATTTATTCTCTGTAACAATCATAACTATAATCTGACTAAATCTTCTAACTAATATCTAACATTCATGTTTATACTATAAAAAAGTGGACCGGAGAGTAAACCCAAACGTATCTAAAGAGTACTCTCAAAAAGTAGATCCCGTTTGCACAAGACATGCACATATATATCATGCTCATCAACCCTCGCCTCAGCCAATCCTGGCCCGGCATACCATCATTCTTAACTCTGTGGTAGAAATCACTGATGTTATCTTGTTGACCGATCCGTGCACTCTAGTGAAATTATGACCTTTAACGGCCATAATGATTCAAGACTAATTTGTGCAGTGTTCGTTTCAACGATAACATAAAGCTGTCTCTACCATTAGTAAATGTCCAGCCATTATGTTAACTGACCTTTGTTGTACGCCAACAAAGGCAACCAACGTAATGACTGTGACCGCGGATTAACCCTCTGGCCTTTGTTATGCTGAGTTCAAAATCAGAATGCAGAGTAATCTTTTATATAAAAAAACCTGCACTTTGAATAATTCAGATTTTACAACATGTACACCTCCTGCCTGCGAGTCAAGCAAAATCATGCTCACTATCTTGAAACTACGTGAATAAAGAATTTGACTGCCGTCCAAAATATGATTCTCCAGAATGTTTAAAAGCAATATTCTCTGTGATATTCGTGGTGTAGAACAATATTATTTTCTTATGAGGAACGTAAATCAAATAGCTTTCAGATTTGAAGACAGGCAGTACTGTGTTATTGATAAGTAATCTTTTAAATGAATGCCGATGTACAGTTATTGAAGAGAAATGCCCCCCCCCCCCCACTGTTTGCACCAGGCGACAGGAAAGGTGGTGAAACATGTCACCCTGTTTCTCACAGTTTACTTAAAGTATGAGTAGAAAATGAGATTCGACAATTACCCTGGTACGACGATTATGACATAATGTTACTAAAGATATCAGACGTGATTGCCGTTCTAAAGAAACCAATGGTTAAGGGCTACTGGTAGTCAATCCATTTACACATCTCAATGTGTCAGAAGACACTAATAGCCTCATATATCGATTATTATCAATGCATATTATTAATGATTCCAGAGTGCTATGGATGTCAGATAATTACTTTATGTCTTCGTTAAAATTGCATTGGCGACCTTAATATATTTGAAGTAAAGAAAAATGACATCCTCTCCAATACTTCCCTTAGAACGAAGGTGCTTCCCGGAAATGAAGGTCAGGGCAGGGGAAATCAGATTTAAAATTGGCTTACAAAAGCAATTTGTCATGTGTTTTAAATAGTGTGACTAGGAGATCGTAGATGATAGTATTTGATTTACATGCAATACAGTGTATTTGTGTGCGTGCGTGCGTGTGTGCGTGCGTGTGCGCGCGCGTGTGTGTGCGTATGTGTGTGCGCGCGCGTGTGTGTGTGCGTGTGCATATGCGTGTGCGTGTGAGTGTACGTGTACGTGTACGTGTACGTGTACGTGTACGTGTACGTGTACGTGTACGTGTACGTATGTGTGCGCGTGTGCGTGTGTGTGTGTGCCTTATCTGATGCTGAAATAAAAAGGTTAATCTTGCAAGATAAAATTCTTTGCATCATCCGATAATTATCCAGACTAAGAGGGCGAACACACCATGATATAAGTTATAATCACTGGCTAATATTACCTAAATAACAGCATTGGCACATAACTGTATACGCCATGTTTAGTGTGCATTATGACCAAACTAACAGCACTACGACAGCATTGTATACACTATACCTATTGCTAAGCACAATAAAAGCACTATCACGGCAATGTATAAGCCATACCTGCTGCTAAGCACACTAACGTTACTACCACAGCATTGTATAAGCCATACCTGCTGCTAAGCACACTAACGTTACTATCACAGCATTGTAAAGCCATACCTGCTGCTAAGCACACTAACGTTACTATCACAGCATTGTATAAGCCGTACCTGCTACTAAGCACACTAACAGCAGGATCACAACATTCTATAAGCCATACCTGCTGCTAGGCACACTAACAGCACTATCACAGCATTGTATAAGCCATACCTGCTGCCAAGCACACTAACGTTAATATCACAGCATTGTATAAGCCATACCTGCTACTAAGCACACTAACAGCACTATCACAGCATTGTATACGCCATACCTGCTGCTAGGCACACTAACAGCATGATCACAGCATTGTATAAGCCATACCTGCTGCTAAGCACACTAACGTTACTATCACAGCATTGTATACGCCGTACCTGCTACTAAGCACACTAACAGCAGGATCACAACATTTTATAAGCCATACCTGCTGCTAGGCACACTAACAGCACTATCACAGCATTGTATAAGCCATACCTGATGCTAAGCACACTAACGTTACTATCACAGCATTGTATAAGCCATACCTGCTGCTAGGCACACTAACAGCATGATCACAGCATTGTATAAGCCATACATGTTGCTAAACACACTAATGTTACTATCACAGCATTGTATACACCATAACTGCTACTAAGCACACTAACAGCACGATCACAACATTGTATAATCCATAGCTGCCGCTAAGAACACCAACAGCGCTATCACAGAATTGTATAAGCCAAACCTGCTGCTTAGCACCCTAAGAGCACCATCACATCACTGTATAAGCTATACCTGCTGCTAAGCACACTACCGGCACGATCACATCATTGTATAAGCCATATCTGCTGCTAAGAACAATAACATCACTAGCACAGCATTGTATATGCCATAGCCGCTGCTAAGCACACTAACGGCACTATCACAGCATTCTATAAGTTATACCTGCTGCTAGGCAGACTAACAGCTCTATCACAGGATTGTATAAGCCAAACCTGCTGCTTAGCACACTAAGAGAACAATCACATCATTGTATAAGCAATACCTGCTGCTTAGCACAATAACAGCACTAGCCCGGCATTGTATATGCCATAGCTGCTGCTATGTACACTAACGGCACTATCACAGCATTGTATAAGCCATAGCTGCTGCTAAGCACAATAACAGCACTAGCACAGCATTATACATGCCATACCTGCTGCTAAGCACACTAACGGCACTATCACAGCATTGTATAAGCTATACCTGCTGCTAGGCACACTAACAGCACTATCACATGATTGTATAAGGCAAATCTGCTGCTTAGCACACTAAGAGCACCATCACAGCATTGTATAATCCACCTGCTGCTAAGCACAATAACATCACTATCACAGCATTGTATATGCCATAGCTACTGCTAAGAACAATAACATCACTAGCACAACATTGTATAGGCCATACCTGCTGCTAAGACCAATAACTGCACTATCACAGCATTGTATATGCTATACCTGCTGCTAGGCACAATAACAGCTCTATCACAGGATTGTATAAGCCAAACCTGATGCTTAGCACACTAAGAGAACAATCACTGCATTGTATAAGCTATACCTGCTGCTTAGGAAAGTAACAGCACTAGTACATCATTGTATAAGCCATAGTAGGCGCTAAGCACACCAACAACGCTATGACAGCATTGTATAGGCCAGACCTGCTGCTAAGAGCAATAACATCACTAGCACAGCATTGTATAGGCCATACCTGCTGCTAAGACCAATAACGGCACTATCACAGCATTGTATAAGCTATACCTGCTGCTAGGCACAATAACAGCTCAATCACAGGATTGTATAAGCCAAACCTGCTGCTTAGCACACTAAGAGCACAATCACAGCATTGTATACGCTATACCTGCTGCTAAGCACAATAACATCACTATCACAGCATTGCATATGCCATAGCTACTGCTAAGCACTCTAACGGCACTATCACAGCATTGTATAAGCCATACCTGCTGCTAAGCACAATAACATCACTAGCACAGCATTATATATGCCATAGCTGCTGCTAAGCACACTAACGGCACTATCACAGTGTTGTATATGCTATAGCTGCTGCTAAGTACACTAACGGCACTATCACAGCATTGTATAAGCCATAGCTGCTGCTAGGCACACTAACGGCACTATCACAGTATTGTATACACCAAACCTGCTGCTAGGGACAATAACAGCACTACCACAGCAGTGTATAAGTCATACCTGCAGCTAAGCACAATAACAGCACTAGCACAGCATTGTATATGCTATAGCTGCTGCTAAGTACACTAACGGCACTATCACAGCATTGTATAAGCCATACCTGCTGCTAAGCACAATAACATCACTAGCACAGCATTATATATGCCATAGCTGCTGCTAAGCACACTAACGGCACTATCACAGTATTGTATATGCTATAGCTGCTGCTAAGTACACTAACGGCACTATCACAGCATTGTATAAGCCATAGCTGCTGCTAAGCACACTAACGGCACTATCACAGTATTGTATAAGCCATACCTGCTGCTAGGCACACTAACAGCACTATCACAGGATTGTATAAGCCATACCTGCTGCTTAGCACACTAAGAGCACCATCACATCATTGTATAATCCATACCTGCTGCTAAGCACAATAACATCACTATCACAGCATTGTATATGCCATAGCTGCTGCTAAGCAGACTAACGGCACTATCACAGCATTGTATAAGCTATACCTGCTGCTAAGCACTCTAACAGCAGTATCGCAGCATTGTATAAACCAAACCTGCTGCTAGGGACAATAACAGCACTACCACAGCAGTGTATAAGTCATACCTGCAGCTAAGCACAATACCAGCACTAGCACAGCATTGTATACGCCATATATACACCTAAGCACACTAACAGCACTATCACGGCATTGTATAAGCCATACCCGCTGCCAAGCACACTAACAGCAGCATCACAGCATTGTATAAGATATACCTGCTGCTAAGCACACTACCAGAACGATCGCAGCATTGTATGTGCTAAACCTGCTGCTAAGCACACTAACAACAAGACCACAGCATTTTATAAGTTGTACCCGCAGCTAAGCACAATAACAGCACTATCACAACCTTGTCTACGCATATATACTCCTAAGCACACTAACAGCACTATCACAGCATTGTATAAGCCATACCTGCTGCTATGTACACTAACAGCACTATCACATCATTGCTTAAGCCATACCTGCTGCTAGGTACACTAACAGCACTATCACAGCAATGTATAAGCCATACCTGATGCTAGGTACACTAACAGCACTATCCCAGCATTGTTTAAGCCATACCTGCAGCTAAGCACACTAGCAGCACTATCACGGCATTTTATAAGCCATACATCCTGCTAAGCACACTAACGGCACTATCACAACATTGTATATGCCATATATACTCCTAAGCACACTAACAACACAATCACAGCATTGTATAAGCCATACCTGCTGCTAAGCACACCAACAGCTCCATCACTATCCACCTCATTTTAAAGTTAGATACTGCGTTTCTTATTACCTAGCTAGATGTCTAACTAGGATTGTAACACAAATTAGCAACTACACCTTTCTTTTAATGTGGCCATTGGATACTGCATGCACAATCCTTATGCAATGAGCAATGTCCCGCTCGGCTCTCTCTATCTCTCTCTCTCTCTCTCCCTCCCTCCCCCTCCCCTCCCACCCCCTCCCCCTCTCTCTCCCGCCCTCCTTCCCTCCCTCCCTCTCCCTCTCTCCTTCCCTCCCTACCACATCTCCCCCCTCCACCCCTCCCTCTCTCCCCCTCTACCTCCTCTCTCTCTCTCTCTCTCTCTCTCTCTCTCTCTCTCTCTCTCTCTCTCTCTCTCTCTCTCTCTCTCTCCTCTCTCTCTCTCTCTGTCTCTCCCCGTATATATTCATTTTCATAACCTATCATCTCTTGCGCGTTTGCCATTAGTCCCTGACCCTGTTCTTTTGATACATTCATGGCAAACACTAACCAGTCATTAGTATTCACAAGGGGTGTTGGGGGAATCGGCTGACCGTTTTAATCTTGACGATGAATCTAGATGTCTTTGTGCACCATATCGACTGATAAACAGAAATGCTATGCTTGATTGACATCTGCACAGCATAACGCTTTTAACCCGCATTTGTACATAGAAGATAGATATTTAGGTGGATGGTCAGTGTAAGGTTTGTCTGCTACGTATCTATATGATCAGTTTGATATCGCTATTTGTAGAGAAATATTAATTTTATTTGAGATTTAGTTGTATACATCAGGATATGATCCGTGTGCCATTTGTGTCAAACATCTACTTCATATTACCAAAAGTGAGATGTTACGTTTGACAGAACTAAATCAAACAGTTATGTGCAATGAATTGCTTTTTATGAAAAACATTTAACGGAATCGGCCGGCTTTTTAAATCCTGACATGGAATCAAAAGGTCTTTATGAACTATATCGATTGATGAAGAGACAGGATGTACTTGATTGGCACTGGCATACGATAACGTTTCTGCACATGGAGGAACGATAAAGAAGGGGGATGTTCGTTTAGATCTATTCTGTCTGTCGTTATCTATATGTTGATCATGAATGACTGTATTAGCAAAGGAATGGCAATTTCTTTCAGCTGCAATCATTTTCCCATTAATCCTCCTCTTGCTCCGCCTCCTCCATCTCCTCCTCCTCCTCTTCCTCCTCCTCCTCCTCCTCTTCAACCTCCTCCTCCTTATTATCATCCTCCTCCCCTCCTCCTCCCCCATCCTCCTCCTCCTCCTCCTCTTCCTCCTCCTCCTCCTCATTATCATCCTCCTCCCCTCCTCCCCCCCCCCCCTCATCCTCCTCCTCTTCCTCCTCCCCCTCTTCTTCCTCCTCCTCCTCCTCCTCCTCATTATCATCCTCCTCCCCTCCTCCTCCTTCTCCTCATCGTCCTGCTCCTCCTCCCTTCCACCTCTTTCTTCTCCTCCTCCTCCTTCTCCTTTTCCTCCTCCTCCCCCTCTTGCTCTTCCTCCTCATTCTCCGCCTCATCCTTCTACTTGTCCTCCTCCTCGTGCTCATGTGAGGTAACATGCCGCAGTGTCAGAGGAAGGACGGGCGTCGTGTGAGGTGACATGCCGCAATATTAGAGGAACGATGGGCGTCCTGTGAGGTAATATGCCGCAGTGTCAGAGGAAGAACGAGCGTCCTGTGAGTTAACATGCCGCAATGTCGGAAGAAAGTTGGACGTCCCATGAGGTAACATGCCACAATGTCAGAGGAAAGATAAGCGTTCTGTGAGGTAATATGCCGCAGTGTCAGAATAAAGATGGGCGTTCTGTGAGGTAATATGCCGCAATGTCAGAGGTAGGATGGGCGTGCTGTGAGGTGACATGCCGCAATGTCAGAGGAAGGTTGGGCGTCCTATGAGGTAACATGCCACAATGCCAGAGGACAGATGGGCGTCCTGTGAGGTAACATGCCGCAATATCAGTGGAAGGATTGGCGTCTTGTGAGGTAACTAACATGCCACAATGTCAGAGGAAAGAAGGGCATCCTGTGAGATAACATGCTGGGGGATGGGCGTCCTATGAAGTAACATGCTGGAAGGATGGACGTCCTGTGAGGTAATATGCTGGAAGGATAGGCGTCGTGTGTGCTAACATGCCGTAATGTCAGAGGAGCTGAACATCAGTTCACTGATACGTTTGTAATATGCTGCTGAATGGCGCACATGGGCAAAGTTGGTCCGCTCTTCGTCCAGGAGGATATTCTCATCCATATGCTGATCTACAACTATGTATGATTCCTGTATTCTGCGGCTGTAGGAGTAGAAACATCCTACAACTACAGCCAGTCCTTCTTCACTTTTGCCCACTGTGTCTTGTCCTCAGCCGAAATCCTTAGCTTCTTCAGGTCCATTCTTGACTTGAGTGTACCGAGTCCTACTTTCTTCAGGTCACCTCGTAGCACGCTTAGCAGATTTATGCAACTATCCAGAGAGGTAAATGAGTAATCTTCTCCTCGTCTGTGCGTTCTACGGCGTTTGTGTAATAAATGTATGTATGTTACTGTAATCTTGGGCTGTATTTTTATTATTATTATTATTATCATTATTATTATTATTATTATTATTATTTTTATTAGTAGCAGTAGTAGTAGTAGTAGTAGTAGTAGTAGTAGTAGTAGTAGTTGTAGTAGTAGTAGTGGTAGCAGCAGCAGCAGTAGTAGCAGCAGCAGCAGCAACAGCAGCAGCAGCAGCAGCAGCAGCAGCAGTAGTAGTAGTAGTAGTAGTAGTAGTAATAGTAGTAGTAGTAGTAGTAGTAGTAGTAGTAGTAGTAGTAGTAGTAGTAGTAGTAGTAGTAGTAGTAGTAGTAGTAGCCCTCAGTATCAGGAGATAATCGCCCATTAAAGGATGCAACTGAGTCAAATGCTTCTGAAGCAACCACTACGGAAGCTGTTGTTTTGGTTCATGCCACTGTAAATGACACAAACAAATCATCAAATCCTGTTAAAGTAGCTACAGTTGATGAAAGACATGTATTAGAGGAGGGTATAACCTTAAGTCAAGAAAATACTCAAAATGCAGTGGAGCCAAACGTTGCTGTAAAAGACACGCAGGAAAATGATGATCTTACAGAAGAGCCAGTTTACAATTCCTTAGAAGATGAATTAAAATTAGGACAGGATAAGTTTAGGACTCAGAAGACAGAAAGTTCAGTCGATTTTCCGCTAAGCCCACTTGATTTAAGTCAGCTTGAAGATATGGTAAATGATGCTCCTGCCAAATGTTACTTAAGTAGCAATAGGCGTCATAAAGAAGACAATAGCTCAGAATCTGAGATTGAAGTAAATGATATGGATGATGATACAATGTCAGTTGCAGAATCAGATGTGTCCATTCAAACACAGAGTTCACAGATGAAAGATGAAATGGTAATGTACCGATCAGAAGGGAGTGAAGTGTTAGTGCCATATGTAACGGCGAGAGGCGTGAAATATCGTCTACTGCGCCATGATTCTGATATTTCCAAATGTGAATATTTGTCTGTGGTAGAACTAGGAAATATTGAATTCGCAGGAAAATTAGGTAAATGGTCTAAGAAACGAGCTAAAAACCCCAAATCAAGTTAATCTAATGATGGCGGTTGTAAACATCATTTTACAAATTATGATTATCTGCACCATCAATTGCAGAGGATTAAATACCGAATTCAAGCAGCGCCACTTGCTTGAAGAATTAGCAAATGCGAGAGTTGATATTGCTTTTCTACAAGGGACCAAAATTAAAAAAACTGAAGTGTATGAATCTCTCAAAGATATGCAGATTTTTTTTTCTTTATCACAAGATAATAGTGTGGGAGTGGCCATTCTTATCCTGCCCCGCGGTCTCAAGTATGTTGACGTTATCTCGTCGTCATCAGATACAAATGGACGACGGATTTGTGTATCAATTGATGTACTAAACACAAGGTTAAATTTGATGTGCCTTTATGCACCTACCTCTCATCAATTGCGCCGTGAATTTCTAAATGATGTTTCCACAATAATTCAAGACAGAAAGCCTGAAAACCTAATTATGGGCGGTGACTTTAATTGCATATTAGACGAGGCTAAAGACAGAAACTCTAGGTCTAATTTTAATGACACATCGCATAATATTTTGAAACACATTTGTGAAAATAAAAGCTTGGTAGACACTTATCAGATTGAAAATCCGGAAGGCCAGGAATTTACTTGGTTTTCAACCGATGGAAGGTTAGCTTCAAGGTTAGACAGGATCTATGTAGAACGTTCATTGAAAGGTTATTTGTGTAAAACTAACATAAAACCTGTAACTTTCTCTGATCACAATATGTTTTCGTTCACATTAGACAATGCTGACTGGGTCAAATGAGGAGATGGGTTTTGGAAACTTAATGTAGCATTGCTACGAGATAGTTGCTACCGCAAATGTGTGGAAAGTTGTTGGAGGCATTGGGATGAAAGAAGAGGTTCGTATGAATGTATAACAGACTGGTGGGAAGATGCTAAATCAGACCTGAAATATATTTCAAGGCAGTATTCCATTAGGAAAGCACGTGAAATACGAAAGCGTAGAAAGGCGCTTCAGAGGTTGTTGTGTAAAATTAATAAGAAAATTAAAGATGGGGAATATAATTATTACGAACTATTAGTTAAATTAAAAGGTAGACTAAATGAAATAGAACAATATCAGTTTGATGGCGCCAAAATAAGGTCAAGAGCACAAATGCACACCGAGGGCGAAAAGCTTACACGTTACTTTTGTAACTTGGAAAAAGCAAGAGGTATAGAGAAATTAATGCGCTCACTGAAGACTAATGATGGAGTATATGTGTGCTCAAATGCAGAAATGAGTGAAACAGTATCCGAATTTTACAAATCATTGTATAAATTTGAGGGAAGCGAGGAAACTGCAACTAGAGATGCTTTAGCTAATTTAACGAAAAGCCTTCCAGATTCATGTCGCGAAAGCTGTGACCAATCAATAACAATTGATGATTTGACAAAATCCCTCAAAGGTATGAAGTTAGAAAGGTCTCCTGGATGTGACGGACTTCCAGTTGAATTTTATCAAACATTTTGGCACATATTTGGGCTAGTATTAGAAGAAATAGCAACCAGCATTTTTAAGCAAGGGCATCTCCCTACATCGATGGCCCAAGCATATGTTCGGCTTATATACAAGAGGGGTGACAGAAATAAAATACAGAATTATAGACCAATCTCTACTATGTGTAGATTATAAGATTATTACTCGGGCACTAACATTAAAACTTAAAGTCATTCATTATGATCAAACCTGCTCTGTGCCAGGAAGATCAATATTAAACAACACTTTGTTTATACGGGACCTTATTCAATTAGTTGAAAAGGATTGTATCCCAGCAGCAATAATAGCACTTGATAACGAGAAGGCGTTTGACAGGCTAGAATGGGATTTCTTGTTTAAGTCTTTAGACCATATTGGCTTTGTTTCAAGATTTATTAAATGGGTCAATATTTTATATACTGATATAACAAGTTGCTATTTAGTTAACAATCAGCTATCCAAACCTGTAGTGTTGGAACGAGGTGTCAGACAGGGTTGCTCACTGTCCCGGCTTCTAGTCGTCATGGCTATGGAATCGTTGGGGGCCACATTGAGGGAACGCAATGACTTTCAAGGAATATGTATACGTGGCGTAGAAAGGCCACTAAAGGTTTCTCAATATGCAGATGATACGACTGTGTTTGCGGGTAAAAATACGGATTTTAGAATTTTAAATGGAGTATTAACAGATTTTCAAAAGGCATCAGGACTTAAAGTCACTAAAGATAAATCTAAGGGATTGTTTTTGGCGATTGGAAGGGCAGAACTGATAATGTGATGGATATTAACTGCTCAAATGATGTCATAAAAATTTTGGGTATTTACTTTAGTAGAGAACAAAATGTAATACTAAACTGGGAAGAAAGGATATCCAAGCTAAAGTGTGCATTACTAAATTGGAAACGACGTCGCCTAACTGTCTTTGGCAGGACATTTGTCCTTAATAATTTAATTTTATCTGGACTGTGGTATACCGCTTCTGTAGTTCATATGCCCAAATCAGTAGAGTCAAAGATCAACACGTTACTTTTGTCCTTCTTATGGGAGGACAAAGCCCATTTAGTATCACAGTCAACCCTCACCAATGAAAAGCATGCCGGAGGCCTGGATTTGGTTAATGTTTCAGCAAAGTGTGCTTCTTTAAAATTGAAATTCTTGAATAAGTTACTTACTTCAAACTCATCTTGGTCAAGTTTTTCAAGGGCACTTCCCCAAAGGTACGTTGACCCATTTCCAGTAGAATGTTTATTTATGTGCAATAAATTGCCACCTAATCATCAACAGATTCCAAATGTATATAAAGAACAGCTCGAAGCCTTAAAAATATTTACACGATCAATGCCACAACCCAATTGTTGGGAAGATGTCTTAGAGCAACGTCTTTGGGGCAACGAGTTGATTCGTGATAATGATGATGTATTATATTTGCCCTCTATGGCCAAAAATGGTATTCAATATTTACGTGACTTGGTAAATCCGAAATCTCGTAAATGGATTGCGATGCAAGATGTAGCAAGAATAACATCAATGAGACATATTGATGCTCATCGCTTATTTGTTAGAATAAAGAATGCAATACCTGCTGTATGGTTCAAATTGCCAAAAGCACGTGGCAACATTGATATGTTGCAACCAACATTAGTATTTATGTCAGAACATATAAAATACAACATGGCATCTAGAGACTGATATAGAATTCTAATGCAAAGTCAGAGACAGACTCCTATTGTGGTTAGCCATTGGAACAATTTAGGATGCACGCCAAAGAACTGGAAAAATGCCTGGAAAGCAATACATCTACCTTGTCTACCAGGAAATGCACGGGACCTGGCATGGCGATTACTCCATCGAAGGCTATGGGTCGGTCATCTTACTTATATGTGTGAAATATCAAGTACAGACCGGTGCTTATTATGTAATACTGAGGAGGAAACGATAGACCATCTATTTACTCAGTGTCGCATAACTACAGGCTTTTGGGTATATATCAATATGCTCCTTGCTAAATTTGGAACCAAATATGTGAATTTAGTGGCTGAAACAATTTTGTTCAAAGATTGCTCAACTATCGGACGAATCATTAATAGCAAGGAGAAAGAATTGTCAATAACCCTGTTATCTGTAGGAGTGTGGGCCATCTGGAAGCATCGGTGTTCAGAGGCCAGAGATAAAACCGGCAACAACCATCAGAGAGCCATACAAGCTATATTTCGATCATTGTTCATAAACTGCATTCATTGTGAATGTTACAGGCTAGTAGAACATGGGAGAGAAAGTATATTTAAAGACGTATGGTGCAAAACTGGTCTAGTATCAATTGAATACGGATATCTAAAACTATTAGAAGCGGAACCTCTATAAGCTAGCACACTCGCTGCTTGCTGTATATTGATAAATGCTATTTTAATTTAATTTAATTGCCTTTATTTAAAATTGTAATGCCTTAGGAGACTCTAATCTGACGAATATCCTAACCTTGGGACCAGAATATTTAAATATCAAATGAGCATTATGTCAATATTCTGGAAGTGATCCGATTTTCAAGTTAACAGAGTGTGATATCTTACAATTAGCTTCCTGTTGTAAATATTTACTGTAGGTATATTTGTTCCAGGGTAATTTGCGAAAACTTACAATGAAGTAAATTTAGAATGTGAACCCAGAGCGCCATCTAAGTAGTCATAGTTTGTATACGTTTGCTTTGTGCATTATATTATATAAAGGCTACTACGTCCGTTGGGTATTTAATAATCGGCTAACTGGCGTCAATGAGTGACATTTTGTTACTTATTGACGAGTCACCTCGCCACTTGTTGGCGAGCTGCACTCCCTATTTGCCCCTACTACTATACGGTGTGCTACATTTAACTACATATGATCTACTTAGCCTGCCGGTCATGAATCGGCTCAATGGCACCAATGATTAGGAGTAGCTTACTGCTAATTATTGATGAGTGGCTTTACCACTTGTTGGTTAGCTATGCTCGCCATTTGGGCCTACAATGTCTTTGTTGAATTATGTTATGTCATCAGCTCTTTATTAATTATGTTTTCTATGTAGTTATGCCACGGTTGTGGTATATGATAATAGAGTATTTTAGCTTGCACTGTTTTGACATGTTAGGTTTGTATTGTTATTCTATTAATAAAGCCTGCTATTTCAACCGATTTTTATGAGGGTTTGCAAGCCTTTTTAAAGGAGTTCCTCCGGGAAGTGTATCCGACTGCGTCAGCGTCGGATTTTCAAAAAAAAAAGAAAAAAAAAAGTATTAGTAGTCGTGGTAGTAGTAGTAGTAGTAGTAGTAGTAGTAGTAGTAGTAGTAGTAGTAGTAGTAGTAGTAGTAGTAGTATTAGTAGTAGTAGTAGTTGTAGTAGTAGTAGTAGTAGTAGTAGTAGTAGTAGTAGTAGTAGTAGCAGTAGTAGTAGTAGTAGTAGTAGTAGTAGTAGTAGTGGTAGTAGTGGTAGTAGTAGTGGTAGTAGTAGTAGTAGTAGTAGTAGTAGTAGTAGTAGTAGCAGTAGCAGTAGCAGTAGTAGTAGTAGTAGTTGTAGTAGTAGTAGTAGTAGTAGTAGTAGTAGTAGTAGTAGTAGTAGTAGTAGTAGTAGTAGTAGTAGTAGTAGTAGTAGTAGTAGTAGTGGCAGAAGAATTATCTTACAGCTGCAATCAGTCTTTTTCGTATTTGACCACCGTGTCTTGTCCTCAGCCAACATCTTTAGCTTCCTCAGGTCCATTCCTGATCGGAGCGTACTCTGCTTTCGTCTGACAGATTTATGCAGCGACGTCCTCTCGTGGCCTATATTTGCTTTTCCCAGCGTAGCGAATTCAAAATCTCTTTGTTCTGGTGTCTCTTCTGGCATCTTTATCACATGGCCAACCTTTAACCATCTTTGCTGAACGACATTTACAGACGGCTGAGAGTTATTACACATCTTGTCTAATGCGTTGTTGAAAATTATGCTGTCTGGCCATCGGTGTCCAGTGATGGTGCATGGTTTTTGCGGTGGCAGGCATCGAGTTTGTCTAGAGCTGCCTTTGGAGATGCTCAGCTGTGTCAGCTATACAGCGTCAAGAATACGCATGTTGCGTTGTACTCTATCCTTAGTCGAAGACCCACTATAGCCAGTATGAAGATGGTACTAGGTTTGTCTCCATAATATCCGGACAATGCATATATGGTTTTCCAAAATGTCAATATACTTCTAGTTTTGCTGAGTCTATTATACCACTAGATGTATGTTGTCATTAATGTGCTGTAATATGAAGACGTACTTTGTCAGACTCCGAATACGCCATTTCCTGCGTCACGTAATGAATAAAAATATATACTCGTGATCCCAATTGCGTTCTGCTACTTTATCCACCAGGTCACCCAAATATTAACCTCGTTAAATAATAAATAGAAATAATACACCTGTGCTCATTTGTCTAGACATATAATCAGACTGTCACTGAAAACATCGAATTTGTATTTTTATGGCGCGGTTCTAGATGTCAAACTAAACCTTAATGATCTTTTGAGATATCATTCTATGGATCAACTCTATAATTTGGCATGTTCTAAGAACGTTAGATATTATTTGATTGATGTTATAATTACAGATTTAAATTTCAACTCAGCTGCAGACCCATGTCAGAAGTATAGGGTGTGGCTAGTCGTTATTGTTCTTCACAGAGCAGGGGGTCTTCGAGAACAATGGGTTTTTCACGAGATCAAAAGAAAAGCTTGTGGAATGGAATGTTGAGAACAATGGCGCTCAGTGGCCCACGCATTCTAGAGAACAATGACGACTATAACGCCACGTTTTCTCGATAACAATGACGTACAACCGCACATGTAGATTCACTCTGGAATGTTCTATTATTTTGAATTAGTTAACCCTTAACAGTTTAAAAGTTGTGTATTTTACGTTTTAACGTAGTGGCGGCGCGCCCCCCTCCGTGGTTATCTACCGTTGTAAAAATAATAAGAGAGTAATGTAAAATAATAGAGTTTAAGAGGTGATCTGATAACAGAGGTTGCAGGAGTATGAGGTTGAGGATGTATGAGGAATTACGGTATTGATGTTTGAAAATAATGGGACTGTTTCGTCGCTAACGTCATTAGTAAACTGTAGAATATTTAGAGACTGCCTGTAAGCTGTTACGTACGGTCATAGCAACAGCTACCAGACAGATTAGTAACAAAATAGATTTTAAGAGGTGTTCTGATAGTAAACTGTAGAATATTTAGAGACTGCCTGTAAGCTGTTACTGTCTTAGCAACAGCTACCAGATAGATTAGTAACAAAATAGATTTTAAGAGGTGGTCTGATAACGGAGGTCGTAGGAGGAGGAGGAAGATGTATGAGGAATTACGGTATTGCTGTTTGAAAATAATTTGACGGTTTCGTCGCTAACGTCATTAGTAAACTGTAGAATATTTAGGGACTGTCTGTAAGCTGTTACTGTCTTAGAAACAGCTACCAGACAGATTAGCAACAAAATATTAAAAATAATCTTGTATTAATGGTATGTACGGTTGGAATGGTAACCAAGACTTGGAGGTGATGGATTGTATCATGGGTTAAAAAGAAGTTAACCCTAATACCGATGAATATATAGCTAATTTTCATCGATACCATACAGGTAAACTGTTGAATATTTTGAAATTAATTTGACGTCGCTAACGTTATTAGAAAAACTATTTTTTGTTGAATATTTTGATTGACTTTTAACCGTCATTATGCAAAAATTGTTTTTAAATACTTTGCAATACCGTCAATCGTTTTAGATACGATGGTTACAATGTCGTCATTATATCTCTGAGGGTTCCGTTTATAGAATTGGATGTAGAGCGTACTTATGCTAAAAAGATTATTTGTTGCGTATGATTTAACCATACGTTTTGAATATCCATGAGATCAAGCTTGAATCGAGATACACACATACCATGTGTTAATAATGAAAGAACGTGTTAATACCTCAAGTCTCGTACTACGTGATTTTTAGAAATATTCAAAATTACTATTGAATTATCACCTAAGCGAAGGAGATTTTACTTTGTAGTTGCGAATGCATACAGCTTTGTGCTCTGGATACAATATCGTATTGTTTCCTAGTTCTTAGCCAAGTGGACATATGTACTAATTCTCTTGGGTAATTATTAGAATATCACGTTTTGGTGCGCGAGTGCTTTATGCATATTTATGGTGTGTTCGCGCATTACTCATATTACCATTAAACATGTCCGCTTCATTCGCTTTAAGGTCATGCGATGTTAGATTTTGTCAATGCCTGTTTCCTCGCGAACTAATAATGTCGTTGGTATGTACCACGACGAAAGGCTTCACCCATGGTGGAATATGTGGTTGAATGCGTCTGTATCGTTGGAAATCTGTTACTGATCCATCATCCACAAGGGTGTCCTACTTTTTTTTCCTTTTTTTTTCGCATACGTACCCGTACACACACGCACGCACCTGATGCACCAACACACGCACGTACTGCGCATACCCTCACGCGTGTCACGGTACGCGCGTAACGACGCGCGCGTGGTTCTACGCGCATGCCCCTTGTCACCCGTGTTCCCTTTCCCCCTGTCCCCTATGCGTGTACGTTGTGCGTGCGTGTGTGCGTCTTTTTTTATGTACCCGTTTGTGTGTGGGTGTATGTAACATAATTTTGTTTTTTTGTGGCCCCTTAAAAAAGACGCCTATTTTTCTTATTTTTTTATTTTGCTAACGTAAATATTTTTATCCCAATTAATGCAAACGATAACTTCTGTTTTGTTTGCACGACATACACATACAACAATCATTACGAAGTTGGTACTTCGTATGCAACCATTTGTTGTAATTGCGTTCGTCCGGATCAGCTAGATATTCTTTTCAGCGGTTACGGATATCACGCAATGACATTGCAAATGGTTGCCGTACTGCAACCTCTTTATATTGGTTCCATTGGATGCAACCGCAATTGATAGGCGTAGATCCTATTGTTCTCCATCGATCGCATAATTGAGATTCCATTTTACGTGTTTTGACAAATTCAAAAAGCTATATGCCTTACTAGTCGCGCGCATTTCGCTTTTATAGCTAAAATATGAGCTGTCAGTAAAACTATCTTTCCAATCTGAACACACCCTTATTTCGGTCACGTGTTTTTTCTCCACCGCTTAACATCATCGGTTTACAAAACATTACTATCGCACCATGTTTGAATGACATTCCAGCTATAGAAAACTGGAATTGATACGCACGGTTCAATTACAGAGCACGTCATATGGTTTCCTCTGTATTCAAATATGTCCGCATTTTGTCATTGTCGCGATGTGAATACGATTAATTATGGATCTTTGGATCATTCTGGTACGCCTCGCGTGCCTAGTGTACCCTTAAATATTTTTATCAAAATAGCGGGGGATGGGTGAGGGGTGAGAAGGGAACACGAAGAAATAATAACATATTTTTACAAAATGTATTTTTTATTGACACGTGCATTTTTCTTATGATACATATTAGCGACATTTATTCACGATAATTAAAAAGAAAACATAGTACATAAATAATTATACATTAAATATGATCATTTTTTCTTCATAATCCTGCGCGTCAGACGTTTCACTATCGAGTCATTTTTGTCTCTGTTTCTTAGGGCCCATAAAATGTGTTTCATTTGTACACCTCTCGTACGATGGTATAAGAAATATACGCAATAATATCCACACGTTGTCGTCACCGCTGGTTGAACACATACATTGTTGTAATAATAAACACGCGCACGGTGTCCATTTTGTACATTTGATATCATTCTTCCGTCAGAAGGGCGTCTTCCATATGGATCACAGTATTCAGCATTTCCATTTCTACTGTAATAAACCGCCACCCAATGTTGTCCGGATTTATTACTGGGATGCTTGTTTATTACTAATGAGGCCGGGAGATATTTAATATGTGCGGGTACATTGTTAATTGAAAAAACACCGAGAAAGTGTTCACACATATTTGTTAATAATCTGTTAGATGAGGCTAGCACTCTTGCTCAGTAGAAGTTGGTTTTGAGGGTCTAGCGTACTTGTTTACAAGGCAATGCTCTATGTACGAATATTTTGACAATAATTTGACTGCTTGTGCCATTCCTCCCCAGTTGATATTGCTAGCTGATTATGAGGGCGATGCTAGCATACTTGTTTACAAGGTATGCATGATGTACGAATATTTTGATAATTTGTTACTGAATATTTTGATAATTTGAGTGTTAGCAGAATATTTTGATAATTGGTTGCTGAATATTATGATAATCGCTCTACTACAAAACATGTAAGGAATATCGCGTGAGATGACTAGCGTCCTATCAAAAACTGTCGCGTACTGGCCTCCATATAATGACACATACATGCAGGCGAAAATCTTGGATATGTTCACGGGATGAGATGGATCAGTTTGTTAAATGGTTTATGCGCATACAAATCTGTGCGTGTTAAAAAAGTAACCAGGGAAATATGTTTTCTCTGACCACCTCGTTATTGTGCATAAAGCATCTATGATTCGCTTTTAATCCTTCAATTTGTACGCAAATGCGTTAACCTTCATCTAAAACCCTCAAAACTAAGCGGCTTCCTACCAGTCATTTAATTTTTTAAAAGAGAGCAAAGTACATCTCTATGCGGGTAATATATAGCTAAGCCAAGCGATGTTGTATGCATAATATTACATAGATAATAATCATGCATCTCGTATTTAAGGAGTGGTCTTTAAAGCGTCAGTCATTTAATTATTAAATAAAATAAAATTGCTATAAAAATGGTGGGAACAATGTCCACTGTCGTCATCGTTGACGAATAATGATGAGCACCCTTGTATCGTTTAACGTATTAGGTGGTCGATGCGGTCCCTCGTGGTTGTAGTAAAAAAGTATTTTGAAACTAAGCGGAATTGTGGCTTCCTATGTCAAATTGTCGCATTGAACAGCACTTTTTTAAGAGTTTGTGCGCACGAAGGCGCTAGTGCGACTTGTAGCTTCCTATGTCAAATTAGTATCAAAACTATTCGCTTAAACTACCAATGCGCCGTGATTTAGGTTTGAAAAAATCAGAAAATAACATCCCTGGAATGAGTGTAGGGGTGGTCGCATAACTGAGGTCGAACGAGTGAGGAGGATGAGGGAAGAGGTATGCTAGCGTGGTGCTGCCTGGCACGAGGGATGAGGTATACTAGCGTACTTGTTTACAAGGCTGGCAATGTGCGTTGTACGAATATTTTGAAAATAATTTGACTGCGGTGTTAGCGACAACTTTCTATCAAATCATTCCATGATATTTAGTGAATATTTTGAAAATAATTTGACTGTCTGCATGAACTTTTGCTCAAATCGTTTCCAAAATATTTTGCTAGGAAGTAGATCCCTGAAATGTCTGAAACACCTCGCCAGTCAGCCAGTTAAAGGTAATAAAACTAGGAAAAATTACCATGTCTGGATACACAGAGTATGAATGCATTATGAGTACCTAGTCACTGAGACCCCGACAACAAAAATAATATAGTTGGCTAACCATTGTCTGGACATTGCGGCCGCAACCACCTACTATCAATACCGACCATCATCACCAACACCATCACCATCACCATCCCTCTATCCCAACCAGCACAACCACCCACTAAGCACCAACACCCACCACCAAGCATTACCCCCACCCCATCATCCACCACAACACCTATTTTCATCAAGCACCAACCTCACTGCCACCACCACTAAGTACAACAGCACTCCGATTTGTATATCGAGGGATGTGGGGGACCCGGCTGGGCAGCTACAATCATCAACACGCACATAAAGAACCAATGTTTTATTTGTATCCATATTTTTACATTGAAGTAAATATTACATATGATAAAACGTATAGTTGCTGTAGTATAAACAAATAGTCAATGTTCTGGAGATCCATTTTATTGATGACTGATTCCTTATGGATCAGATCTATCACCGACAGAATCATCATCATTATCCTCAGCATCTAGTTGGTTCCTTATGTACTTCTTGATCAGAAACTCTCTTTTTCGAAAAGCTGAGAAGACTGCTTCATCGGATGCGTACCCCTTGTCGATAAAATCTTCAATTTCCTGACGAATTATTTTAATGAGCGTAGAGTTCTGTAATCTTCTTGACTGGAGCATTATGTCCATACACTTTGTAACTAAAGCATCAGCATGTACGGAAATAGGCACATTGCCTACACCATTTGGGTCTGTGTCCACTTCACCATCCTCATCTTCTAAACCTGATTGTTCAGCGTCTAAGACCTGCTTAATATTTTGGAATATGGTAAATAGTTCCTCATTGCCTATAGCTTCTTTTTCATCTTCACCTTCATCTTCACTCTCAGTCTCCACTGAGTCATTACCGGCTTCACTCTCCGACTCATCATCATCACTATTCATCTCTGTCATTTCTCATCTTCACTGTCTAAATTTTGGCTATCTTCATCATTATGGAATCGGATCTTATGCCGCTTCAGGTCATTTGACCTATTAAAAGTTGAAGCACATTCAAAACATTTATATCTCGGCATATTGATTATAGGATAAATCTAGCAAGTATTCAAGTTACAAGGTTCTTCAAAGAAATCTGACTGCCTAACAACTCTGCAGTTACACGTCCAACCACTTTGCGATGTTTAAACTGGAATGAGAAAAGGGAATGAATTTGTACCATTTATAGGATTAAATGTACTGTGGCTGCAAATCCGCAATATGCGCTCACAAATCCGCAACATGCACCCGCAAATCCGCATCATGTGCACGCAATCCGCAACATACGCCCGCAAATCCACAACATGCGGACCGCATGCGACCGCACATGTATGCATACATTTTGGTGTGTATGAGTGTTCAGGCATGTACATATACTTGTTGCCATCCACAACACGCACCCACAAATCCGCATCATGCGACCGCAATCCGCAACATACGCCCGCAATCGCAACATACGCCCGCAATCGCAACATACACCCGCAAATCCACAACATGCGGACCTCATGTGTCCGCACATGTATGCATACATTTTGGTGTGTATGCGTGTTCAGGCATGTACATGCACTTGTTGTCACCCGCAAATCCGCATCATGCACCCGCAATCCGCAACATACGCCCGCAAATCTGCATCATGCGCCCACAATCCGCAACATACGCCCGCAATCCACAAAAAGCGGTCGCAATCCACAACATGCGGTGGTGGTGGTGGTGGCTAGTGGTTGGTGGTGGATGTCGGTACTGGCGTTGGTGGTGCTAGTGGCAGTGATGTTGAAGGCGGTGGTGTTGATGCTCGTCGTGATGGTGGTGGGTGTTGGTGATGATGATGGGGTGGAGGTGGTGGGTGTTTGGTGGGTGGTGTTTGCTGTCGCAATGTCTAGACAAATGGATAGCCAGCAGAGCCAGTCATTCTGATGATAACTTTTCAAAAAATAGTCTTCTGGCGCATGCATGTGCACAAGGGCGCACACCGGGGCATGCACACACGCATAAGGGTACAACGTATAAGTAGCAGTATCACACATTAGCACATGTGCATACGAGCGAGACCTTTATTAAATCCTCATGACCCTCTCCAACCTATTTGCCATTTTTTCAAACACAGCACTCTCACACATTCCGACCACAATGTCTTGACAAATGGATAGCTGTCAGAGTCAGTCATTCCGATGATACATTTTCAAAAATAGCCTTCTCTAAGGATGCAAGTATGAATATGAAGAAATTCTTTATGGGTTGGCGGGTGTGTGGGTGGTGGTGGTGGGGTTAATGCATAGTGTTGGGTGTTGGTCATAGTGGTGGAGGTGGTGGTGTTGTAGGTGGTTGGTGTTGGTGATGATGATGGTGGTTGGTGGGGTGGGGAGTGTTTGCCGGCGCAATGACTAGACAAATGGATAGCCTGCAGTGCCAGTCATTCCAATGATTAATTTTCAAAAATAGTCTTCTCTTGTACCACAAATATGAATATGAAGAAAATGGACATTTTCTTGAAGAAATTCTAGGGTTAAAAGGGTTAATAGCATCCCTGTAATGACGTAACACGAGGTGGTCGCTTAGGGCAGGACTAAATTATATAGTAAAAAACATGGTTATAATGTATAACTGCTCTGTAGCCACAAGGATATATTTATATTTGTAGTAAATGGCCATCTATGAGTATGCTACTACGCTCACAATGTTTCTCTTAATTGTCATATCTTTAAGCGTCGGTAAACAGCAATAGCCGGTGAGCGGGTGCAGGCATTATTATCGATTTTTTTAAAAGTCTCGTCGAGGACATTGTAATATCCCATGCTTAGAACATGACGGGTGGTGTTTTAACATTCTTTCATTATTAACATGTGCCATGTTTGTAACTCGATTAAGGACCGATCTCACGGCAATTCCAGACGTATGGTTAAATCATATGCAACAAATAATCTTTTTAGCATAAGTACGCTCTACATACAATTCTATAAACGGAACCCTCAGAGATATAATGACCACGTTTTAACCATTGTATCTTAAACGATTGACGTTATTGCAAAGTATTTAAAAAACAATTTGTGCGTAATGACGGTTAAAAGTCAATCAAAATATTCGACAAAAATAGTTTTTCTAATAACGTTAGCAACGTCAAATTAATTTCAAAATAGTCAACAGTTTACCTGTATGGTATCGATAGAAAATGAACTATATATTCATCGGTATTAGGGTTAACTTCTTTTTAACCCATGATACAATCCATCACCACCAAGTCTTGGTTGCCATTCCAACCGTACATACCATTAATACGAGATTATTTTTAATATTTTGTTGCTAATCTGTCTGGTAGCTGTTGCTAAGACAGTAACAGCTTACAGACAGTCTCTAAATATTCTACAGTTTACTAATAACGTTAGCGACGAAACAGTCAAATTATTTTCTAACAGCAATACCGTAATTCCTCATACATCCTCCTCCTCCTACGACCTCCGTTATCAGACCACCTCTTAAAATCTATTTTGTTACTAATCTATCTGGTAGCTGTTGTTAAGACAATAACAGCTTACAGGCAGTCTCTAAATATTCTACAGTTTACTATCAGACCACCTCTTAAAACCTATTTTGTTACTAATCTGTCTGGTAGCTGTTGCTAAGACAGTAACAGCTTACAGGCAGTCTCTAAATATTCTACAGTTTACTAATGACGTTAGCGATGAAACAGTCAAATTATTTTCAAACATCAATATCCTACCGTAATTCCTCATACATCCTCAACCTCCTCCTCATACGACCTCCATTATTGGACCACCTCTTAAACTCTATTCTTTTACATTACTCTCTTATTATTTTTACAACGGTAGATAACCACAGAGGGGGGCGCGCCGCCACTACGTCTAAACGTAAAATACACAACTTTTAAACTTTTAAGGGTTAACTAATTCAAAATAATAGAACATTCTGGAGTGAATCTACATGTGCGGCTGTACGTCATTGTTATCGAGGAAACATGGCGTTATAGTCGTCATTGTTCTCTAGAATGCGTGTGCCCCTGAGCGCCATTGTTCTGAACATTCCATTCCGCAAGCTTTTCTATTGATCTCGTGATAAACCCATTGTTCTCGAAGACCCCCTGCTCTGAAGAACAATAATGACTAGACACATCCTATACTACTCATGTCTTCACACACATTTCCTACATGCGTTCAGCTGTGTAATATTGATGGCATTAATACACAGTCAACCGCTACGTATATGAACGATCAAGAAGTAGCATGCATTCTCTGCTAGTTCAGTTCATTCTCACTGATTTAGCTGGGTACCGTCATCATCAGATATCAAAACATTAGGTATTCTAATTACTGTAAGTAATGAACGCCCCAAGAAGACAGAAACATTATACTAAAACATTTCTAATCCGGCCTGTAGATACACAAATTTGACAATCACATATTTTACTGTGCTTGCTTAGAAAAGCTTAAGATGGCGTTCCACCAAAGCTTTCATTTATAAATAAACCCATCCTGATTAGGAATCCGTATGTAGTAGTAGGGTCGGAATTAAAATGATACCACCTCCCTCAACTGGCAGCCGCTCGGCGATCCGTGGCCCCCACCACCCTCTCAATCCCTGGGGCATAGGCTTGTTGAGACATGTGGTGGGTGTGGATGCCCCCAGGAATTGAAAGGGTGGTGGAGGCCACCACGGGTCGCCGAACGGCAGCCAGTTGAGGGAGGTGGTATCATTTTAATTCCGACCCTACTACTACCACACATAATAGGGTCTGAACGCCCATTTAGAGACAAGCCTCCACAGTGATATATTTCACTGTTTACATCATCATAATACATAGCGAGCTTTGAACCGGCGATTTTCAAGTGTAATTAAACATATAAACAAAACAGCGCATTAGCTATCTGGCCTATATGTGTATTTTATAAAAATGACCTAGATTTAGCTGATAACCGGTTATTTAAAATATTCTAATATGTACACACACACATCGGCTGGAATATATATGGGTCTATAATTATCTTTGTAATAGTATTGTCAGGTTAATGCCGATAATTGAACCTGCGATTTTAAAGTGTAATTCAACATAAAATATATTCAATTGACTATCTCAGCTGCATTATTCACGGTTTCACAGGGCAGAGGGAATAAGCCTACAGATTACCGTCAGTAAGTATACATATATTATAGACTGTTGTCAATAATTTTGTAGTTACCAGTGTGTTATCAGTCCAATTGATCTGTTTGCTATTATTGCACAACAATTCATAAAAGATAAGTATTAATTTTTGTAATCTAATTATTGGTTCCCCATTGGCTCAATTGATAACAGCGCTGAATTCTAAGTAAAAAAAATGGTTCAAATTTCTCAAAAGACCTCAGCTAGATGGTACCAAGTTCTAAACGGTACGCACTAGTGTAGGGGTACAATGACAAAAATAGGAGCAACGGGAACCACCTAAAAATCCTGCAGAGATAGAGAGAGAGAGAGAGGCTGGCCAGCCAGAGGCCAGCGATAATCCAAGGGTTCTCCCGGAGAGGTGGGGCACGAGAGTTTTATAGTCTTTTAAGCTTTTTTGTTTCATGACAGTTCACAAACTCCCTATAATAATCTAGTTTCGTCATTGATTCATTTTCTGAAACCCCTGTGGGAGGCGCTCTTTACCCGTTGCCCGAGAAGAATGACATCACATCAAGACCAACTCACAAACCCATGATTGCAGACCACAGACCCTCGACTGGGCCAAAGTCAAGAATAGTAGTTTATTTAGCCCACCTGCTATGTGTTAACACCCAATTAGACACTGCATCGATAATGGTATACCACGTGTGAACGCACAACCATACATTACGTGTACATACTCAAAACACTCAACTAAGTGTAAACGCTCATCTACAAACAATATTACACACAATGGGCCTGATCGCCTTGTGATCAACCCGACACATAAAACACATCTGAACGTCCATTTAGAGACAGGCATCCACTATCACATCGACACGACGGAAACCCCCCCCCCCCCCCGCCCCACAAGTTCCAGGTACTAATCACCTTATGAGCACCACACATAATAGAGTTTGAAGGCCCATTTAGAGACAGTTATCCACAGTGATATACACCATGATTACTGTTGCACAGGTTCACGCTATTGCAAAGCAATTCAGCCTTCGAGTAGCCTTTAAGGCCAAGAAAGCTGACCTGCATCCAGATGATCAGACAGGTCCGTGCCGAGGAGTGGCAGAAGTGACTCCCCCAAGCTATGAAGATGGGAAGGTTTCCAGTGCTTACCAAAGAGGATCCTTGGAATCCCACAAGAAAGCACAGCGGATACTTGAGCTTCATCAGTTGGACAAGGAGGTGACTACTAACTTGCGAGCAAAGACTGTAGCGAGGCAGATGGTGGACCATCCACTGGAGTGCTTACCTCCCTTATGCAGGATCACTAAGCGTGTGATGAGGGGGCCGAGGTCTGAACCCTTAGCCTGGGGCATAAGGTGAGAAGGCGAACACATTCTCGACCAGCATCTGGGGGAAAGGGAGACAGAGGATAGAGTCCACCGGTCAGTATGCTGGACATTCTTCAGCAGGCTAGAAGGAGACTCCACAGGCCAGATCATGAAAAAGAACCTTCTACCTCCGCTACACCCATAGCTATCGCATCCGTCATATCGAAGACAGTAGGGTGATGCTCTTCCACAAGAATGCTCCAGGGAGCCCGTGGCAGAACACGATTGACAGCTAGCTTTAAGGAGGTGCTCCTAGCAGACAGCTGGTTTCGGTTTGCTGAGGTGGATATAGAGGTCCCCAAGGCTCTGTGGGCAAAGTTCGAGGAAATGCCTCTCTCTCTCTCTCTTCTATAACCACAACATCCCGGTAGAGGCAATCTCTTCTGGGATGCAGGCATATCTAGGGCGAACAGGGAGAAAGTGACCCACCACCAGAAGCTGGTCGGTGCCCTCTCTGGCAAGAAGGGGCTGCTGTAAAACCGACACTCAAGTGGTATATAACCCATGACGTCGAGATCACTGCTGTATACCGCACCATAGACAATGAGGCCAAGCGCCCATTCGACTGGTTCGTGGAGAATGTTACGGAGGCCCGCCGCTCGGGAGATGTAAATAAGAGCAAACTCTCTTGGCAGATCTCTTCAAACTCCTTGGCAACAGTGCCTACGGGAAGCTCATCGAGGCCCTAGAACACCATAGCAACACCAGCTTCATGAAAGGATGAACGCGTGGTAGACAAGGCCTGCGTATTGCATGGTTTAAAGATGTCGAGGAGATCGCTGAGTTCCGGAGTCGCAAGCCGAGAATCACTATTCGAAGGCCATTCCAGGTGGGGATAGCTGTTTATGAGCTCGTGAAGCTGCGAATGCTGGAGTTCTACTACAACTTCCTCGATCGCTACGTATCTCGTGACAACTTTGAGTACCTGCAGATGGACACTGACTCTGCGTATATCGCAATAGCAGGCTTCAACATCGATGACGTCATTCGCCCTGCGATGCGAGCAGAGTACTGGGCTCATAAGCGGGACTGGCTAGTTTGGGACAAATGGTCTGGACGGACTCCGGGACTGTTCAAGCTCGAGTTCGAGGGCTCTCGTGGCATCGCTCTGTGCTCCAATTGCTACTACATGGAGAGCACAGCTGCAAGTAAGTGCTCGGCTACGGAAATGTCAAAGCGGCAAAATGAGGTCTCTTGGCAGAGGTTCTACAGCACCCTACATGGCTGGGTGGACAGAGCTAAAAACCGAGGCCTACGCATGCGCAACCAGGGTATGGTGATGTATGAGCAGGAAAAACTTACTATGATAAGCGCCATGTGCTGCCAGATCGTGTCCATACCGAGCCCATCGAGTATCATGTTAGCACCCAAGGTGGTGGTAGATGTGTGTCTGCAGGGACTAGGTGAATCGCTTCTATGACAAATGGTCGCTTAGGCACTCCGTGCTGGCATGCCAGGTAGTACAGTGTAGGCCTCCTCTCCGCCTCCACATACCTATCAAGCCTGTGAACATCTATCGACCAGTTAGGATCTATTGCACGCCATCGACCACCATCCAGCGCACCAGGCTCATACAGGTACCGAACCAGAGCATCAGGTGGTAGGCACCCCTCTCCTTTGTTCGCTCCTATAGAGCTGTGACTGGCAACAGCAGAGTGTCTGATAGCCTCTACCGGCTTCTTCACAATTAGACTAGTAACCTCGAAATTGGATCTCTCCACCACAGCAGGCAGCCCTCTCACCCATACTCTAGAATGTTCACTTGGTGCAGACATTTCCTGGGCGTATTGGTGTGGGAACAGTCTCTCTGCCAGTGGCCGATTCCACCACTCAACGATAGCCTCGGCACGGTGATGCCCTACCTCGCCTCACCTAACTGCCACACCGTGTTTCCGCATGAGGGCTGCAGTCTCACCTCTGAACTCCTTACCATCATCCACCAGCCACAATTCCGGGGGGGGGGGATTTTCCGAAGCCTTGTAAACACTCTGGAATGAATGGGCCACCTGACCAGCTGACTTGGCTGTGAGCGGTACTGCAGCCGTGTACCTGCTGGCGACATCGACGATGGTGAGGGCATACTTGTAGGTCTTACGACCAACCAAGCCATGTAGAGGGAATAGAACATCTGCCTGGTGAACTCTGTTCGGGACAGTTTCATCGAAATGGACATGCCTGATGTGCCATGGACGAGGTCTGTATATCTGCCCCTCGCCTGGTGGCTTAGCCACTGGCTAACTGTCTCCAATGTGAAGTTGTGGCCCTTACTAGCATGTGGGATTCATGCTCTACATCATCATACTCACCACCAACATCGTAGTCTGCATCATAAACCTCATCATCATAGTCCTGCTCATAGTCCTCGTCATCTATATCCTCGACTTGATCTTCATAAGCCTCTGTTTCATACATCGCTCTGGGGATCCGTCGCTGGAGGCAGCTATATAGAAGCTTTAAACTGTAGTCTATAGCATGGCATGCGCAATCTTTAATGCGGGCATGTTTGCCTTAGCGAACTGGTGACTCAGCTTCGCTGACAAGAAGGTGGCAGAGGTCGAGCATGAGTGTCATAACCAGGCGATGGAGATGCTGTCTATGGAGAAGTTTGAGTACAGCAAAGCACTCGAGCATATGCGCCAGAGGGAGGCACGCCGACGACAACTAAGAGCTCAGGCTAACCAGAGCATCAAAGAGGCAGATGAGAGTCTCGATGAATACTATGAGGCTGTAAAGATATATGAGCCAACGCTCGACTATGAAGCATCGACAGGTCAGAAGACAGCAGAGCTTATATTAGTGGTGTCACCTGCAGCTGTGATAACAGGAGGCGTGCTCTACGCATGCTCAAGCTGGATAGCTGATGTGTTCGACACGCATACCTTAGCATAGCCAAAGTAAAGTACCGTCACACCTAATGAGTGAGTCCCAGCTCTGAGGTTTCCGATGTTGAAGCTGAGCCAGTTGCCATGATTAGGTGTGATGTCCCTGCTCCCGAGCTGGTGACGGACCCCGAGTGTCGACTCGAGGTCGTCGCTTCGACTGGTTAGTCGCAGAAGCGCATATGACTTAGTTTTCTGTATGTAGAGTTGGCAATCAGCCAGCTCGCGCACGTCACCAAGAAGATTGAACATTGGTCCCAGCAACCACAAGCTTGAAGTCGTCTAGCGTATCCACCTGCTGGATGACTCCTCCCTTCTGAACCAGGACCGCCACAGAGACACAGTCCGATACACCACGATGCACTGTCTGCTCTACCGATAGGTTAGCTGTGGCTTGGACCTGCTGGTGTTCTCACTCCACATGCATGATCCATTGATTGGAATCCGTTTGCTTCAGCTCATGGTCATTCTCGTCATGCCAGACATATAGTTTTGGAACATTCATCATCACATCTGTGAGCCACTCAGTGTACACCTGGAGGAACAGCCTATCCTGCATGGCAGCCGGATTCACGTGTGTGTTCTCGAGGAGGGTTAAGAGTAGATCTGCCACGGGCATCTCGACACCTACCTGTAGTTCGAATTCCGTAAACCCATCATTGCACCCCACAGCATAGTATCCCTTCCCCTTGACATAGAAGGTTGGTCCACGAGCCAGCGGACATAGGACTCAGTACTCATCGTTCACATAGGTGGTGTCCACGGTGCTGTTGCTCTGCACGATCTCCCACCTGTTCAGAACCTGCGGGAGCTCTACCGTCTGTTCAATTGTGCTCTTAAACTTGAACTCGAGTGTCATGTTCTTGATCTCGTGGGTCTGTGCCGAGATTGCAAAGTCAATGTACCTCCCAGCAGTGGACAACGGGTTCTCATCGTGTATACTGGGTCGAATGACCGTCTGGCAGTCCTTCCGAGGATCAGTGTGGTGTGGTGTCGCGGGTTCAATGGCCCCATCTGGATGTTGCACATACTGCAGCATGTTTAAGGTTAGGGTATATAGAGGTTTTAAATGGCTGCCACGTTTGGTAAAGTTCTCCAGCACCCAGGGCAGGGCACTCAACCTACCTGTGGGCCCAACCAACAGTCATGTTATTCTAGCTCTCCAAAGGGCGAGGGTCGAACCCAAAGATCTACTAATGGTCGGGAAGTGGGATGCCGTATTTAGCCTCCATAGCCAGGAAGACGGAGAGATGCTGGATAGAATCCAGTCTGGAGCAAATCACTACTCCAGGGAGGAGGTCAGTGCTGCTGTAGCAGGGAGCCACGACACCGGTCATGCAGAAGGTACTCAGAGGGGTTCACTGTTGGCCCCAAGGAGGGGTTCACTGTTGGCCTCAAGGAGGGGGTCACTGTTGGCCGCATTGAGGCTGTTGAGGACATCTTTAAGGAAAGAGGGCGCAGGAGATTGGCCAGTAATCTGCCAGCATTTACGAAATTCCTAGATAACTACCAGGACTACCTCATCAAATCCCCTCCCAAGTCAGATGCTAAGCATGCATGGCTAAAGCGGGTCTTCCATGAGAAGTTCCAGAAAGAGTCCCAGATGATAACCCTCAGTGGGTAGAGTTTAAGCAACAGTATAAGCGACAGGCTTCTGGCGAAACTGACGTAGTTACTCAAGCTTCTGACGAAGTTCCTCAAGCTTCTGACGAAGGTCCTCAAGCTCCTGACGAGGTAGTGGAGACCACGGACGAAGCTCCTCAGCCTTCTGATGAATGAAAAGAAATTTGCAGCAGCTGTGACAGTCTGTCAGCGAGGACACGTAGAGCAGGCTAGTTTCCTGGCTGGATTCAGCTTGTAGGTGAAGCTCTGCATCTTTTCCATCCCTCTGTACACCTGCGATAAAGTCTTCTTTGGTCTCCTTGAGGGTTAGGCTGTCGTATATGGTCTCGAGCAGGGCACGTCCACACTTGCAGCTGAAGTATAGCAACCGGGCATAGTGGCGGATGTCCAGTGAGATCTCGCGGGTGTACTTCTGAAAGGGGATGAAACAGTTATCTGTGTGTGCCAGATGCGCCTGGTGATGTTGCTGAGGTAGGTGACTGTCTTCTAGTCCATTGCCGGGTCATCGATAACTAGAACAAGTGGTTCTGTCAGTCGGGATGCCAGCAGCTTCTCCATCAGTGCTTGCAGGTTCTGGCTCTTGGTGATTGGGCCATTGTACCATTGATCATTACTGTCAACCACGTTAGTGGCGAGTCAGACACCAGAAGGATATATTGAGAGTGTAAATGTTCGGCCAGGAGAGCCCGCAGCAAGAGGTTTTTCCCGTGTCCTGATGGGGCAATGATCAGCACCACCTGGCCAGCATCAGCCGGCCTACTGTACAGACATGCTTGGGGAGGATTGTTAGCACTTGGTCAGAGGTAGCCTCGTCTATATCTGGGAGACTAAACGGCAGTACTTCCTGCACCAGCTCTTTCGCCTACATCGCAAGGAATCCTGCACATCCGGCGGATACAAAGGATGCGATGAAGGCGTCAAGCATGAAATCCCAGCAGCAGCTGAGAAGATAGCGTAGAGGGTCTGTGTCAGCACCCGCAATGTCTAGTACATCCAGTATATGTATGATACATGCACGGGAAGCCATGACTATCCTGTGGTCTTAAATGGCAAACCAAAGAACCCTGACTTCTTCACCTCTGGTAGCTGGAGCCAGGTGGTAGCACCTTTTTTGCCATCGATAGTGATATTGCGCAGGCCGATGGTGCCTATCTTGAGATTCTCTCCACCCTGTTGGAATGAGCTCCGCGATTTCAGGAGATCCCTAACCAGCTCCTGTCCAAAGGACTCAGCCATAGCCTTGATGCCCCCAGCCTCATGGAATCCGAGCATAACTTGCATCGTCGCCCTCTCCTTGATGCCCATCCCCTTGTATACAGTCTTGGCCTTGTTAATGGCCGATTGTCCTACCATATCAGTGTTCCCGATGAGATCTTGGGCTGGGATGGTACCTCGGATCTTCCGCAGGTCTCCCTTCTCATCGAAATCTAGGAAGGAGATAGGGGCAACAGTGTCCTTTGAACCGAGGCGTGCCCCAACCCAAGTGAGCAAGATCGCCTAGCTCTTTGCTTTCTAGGTCTGTGAGTTACAGAGTCATAGTGCTATATACAGACGGCCTAAACCTATTAGTCATACTCCCAGTGAAATAGTTGGGCATAGGACAACGCAGTCGGCCAAGGGAATAAGTAACAGTGCTCAGGCTACTGGCCATCTCTGCAGGGGCACGCCTTGTGGGCGGTCCACCATTCCCAGGCATTGGCAATCCTCAGTCCACATGCTCGACTATGGGCTACACACCGCCCTCTGACATGCCATACCTCATATGCTGCAGGGGTCTCGTGATCCATCTCTCACTATTCAGAGGTTTTAACCGTGGACGACGATGGTCTCAGCCATTGCACTCGTTGCTAGCCCTAGAATTGCTGCCTCCATTAGTGTTCACCCATGATCTTGGTGGCAGCAGTGTATGAGGCACCACTGAGGATGATCTTTTGGATGGGGTGAGTTATGCCGAGACAGTGCCCAGCCACCCCACTCACCACTGTAGCGAGTACAGCCGCAGTGGCAACAGGAAGAACCTCATTTCCACCCGTCATCTTCACCATGGCCACATTCGCTGCCACGTTACTGGCGACATGGACTGGCAGAGGTTTTGCTTTGGTCAGTAACTTATGTGTCTTGGTTAGCAGCAGGTTCTCCACCTTCCAAAGACTCGCCTGGCTCTCGGGCAGTTGCTTCACGATCTGTACCATTCACGTCATTGTTTAAGCACTGAGTATACAACACGGTTAAACATCTGCGTCCCCTAACAAGAGAGCTAATAAGATCTTCCCCGTCTGCATCTGCCATGTGTCCGGGTTGATACTCAGGATATTCATCTCTCTATTGACACATCTTAAACATGTCCGGCTCATGCTATGCGAAAAGTACTATGATGTCTTCCGGAGTTAGTTGAAGGACTACAAGAGGAAGACACCAGATGAGCTCGCTCAGCTCTCTGGTGCTGAGCTGACAGAGGAGCTGACACCTGGCTCTCGGGCAGTTGCTTCACGATCTGTACCATTGACGTCATTGTTTTAGCACTGAGTATACAGTGCGGTTAAACGTCTGCATTCCCTGTCGAGAGAGCTAATAAGGTCTTCCCAGTCTGCATCTGTCAGGTGTCCAGGTTGGTACTCAGAAATATTCATCTCTCTATTGAGACATCTTAAACATGTCCAGGCTCACGCTATGTGAGAAGTCTATGAGCTCTTCCGGAGGGAGTTGAAGGACTACAAGAAGAAGACACCAGATGACCTCGCCCATCTCTCTGGTGCTGAGCTGACAGAGGAGCTAATAGCTGTGAAGCTCTATCTAGGATTTGGTAAGGGACAGATCTGCTTCCTCGAATACCTTATCATGGGCGGGAGTATCGGCGAGCAGCTTCTGCGAGCTAAAGGTTTCTACAAGGATCAGGAGTATCTGTCAGATGTGTCCCAGCAGTTGCAGACCGCCATGGCCTCACCTGACTCAGAGCTGAACAAGGCCCTGTGATACTACAAGCTGGAAAATGGATGCGCTGCCGAACCCTCCAGCCTTGGATATGCATGTTGCCAGCGGGGATATGTGCTGTAGGGCATGCCAAGCTGGTTCAGTGTCTCGCCGTGGTTCCCACTGTTACTGTAGAGAGTCAGGATAGTCTTATAGCTGATTTCCTAGCAGTGGAGTAGGCTGATCCCGAGCGCTACGATAGCTAGGCCTGACACCACACGTAGAGCTGCCACGGGAAGCGGTGTCGTGTCGACTGGCTGCAGTGTCGGGGTCAGAACACCTTTATGTGGAGCTGCCATGGGAAGCATCATGTTGACTGGCTGCAGTGTTAGAGTCAGAACGACTGTATGTGCTGCCATGCCCGTACTATGCGTAGGTGCGTTGACATCAGTGTTGAAGCTGAAGTGGAAACCGGGGAAACTCCCCTCGACTATCATGTTGTTATAGCCCCTGACTTGGAGGTCCTCGATGTTCACGATCATGTTGCTCGGAATCAACCGTAGGTGTGGTGAAATAGCAAAGTCAAGTTTGCGACGGGCCTTCTGAACCCCCTGCTGGAACTTAGCAATAAGACTACTGGGGTCTGCCACGATGATCATATCCTCAAGGAGACTGATGAACATGGCCTGAACCTCTGCTCCGCTGACACCATCTATGGAATGACGCAGCTAGGTCCGTGCTGTAAGGAGGCAGTAGCACAGTGCTTCCAGGGACTGGTTGATCCGAACGATCCCTGCTGTTGTGAGGCCTGAGTGTGTGGGACAAAGTACATCCACACATCTGGATAGTCCTGCCGCAAGCCAGTGACATGCGTATTTTGCACCAGCGCTCCAGGGTCGGAGCCTGGATCGAACGAGAAT
The DNA here is from genome assembly GCA_034401795.1 of Chaetoderma sp. LZ-2023a. Taxonomy (NCBI): domain Eukaryota; kingdom Metazoa; phylum Mollusca; class Caudofoveata; order Chaetodermatida; family Chaetodermatidae; genus Chaetoderma; species Chaetoderma sp. LZ-2023a. The sequence continues at coordinate 11,893,344 of CM067360.1, read as the reverse complement.
GTCGATGTCTTCCGACGGCCTACTCGTCAGGGTGATCGATAGGGGAATCCTGAGTAGTCATGTCTCGGGTCACCGTACATAACCCCTAGACCACTGTTGTCACCACCATGCCACCGATTGCCTGGGTGAGTGCTGAACTCTCTCTGTAGTCTGCTGGCCACTGAGATGCTATGACTGTTGAGCTGTGGGTCGAAGTCGTTTGTATCAGGGAGGCTTGCACCCAGCTCATGGAGGATTTATCACACCGTGAAGAACACGTGGAATCTAAGACAGCTGGCGATGAGCACAGCTTCAGGAGTACCAGAATAGGGGTGAAGCAGGGTGGAACTTACTCCATAGCGTGCCGTGGCACACCTCACGGCAAAGTTCAGCTGCTGATTCCAGTATGAGAGGCTTCGAGCAGCCATCCAAGTATGAGTTTGTTTCGCATCCTTGATGGTGATGGGTTGGTTGGTCAGCAGTCATGGGTTGATTGAGACGCTGGTTCGTGACCGTCCATCCACTGTGATAGAGAACAGTGTTAGCTCTGGTATATCAGACAACAGACCTCTCAGGCCAGTCAAAGGTGTACCCAGGAGGGGCGGTTGGCTCCGGATGACTGTCGTGAGGTTCAGTGGGAAGGCCATCTATACTGGTGTTCTTAAAGCTACCGTATAGGCAGCACACTATTTGTAGTCATCTCGACTCCAGAGACCCGCGAGGCAACCTCGCCGTAACATTTCGTTTTTAGCTCCTCCATATCAACCCACCCGCTGGAGCCTTTGAGGTATTGCTGTCGCACTTAAGGTTTCTCCGTGTGGTACAGGGCTTGGACCTTCAATATATGGTGGTACTCTTCATCGGTGACCTGTCCATCCTCGAGAGCTTTGCTGACAGCCTCGTCGATAGTCTGTAGCATACTCTGTGCCAATGTCACGTACTTAGCGTGCTTCTCCAGCCTCCTTGTTATCTGCCGCTGTTCCACCACCAAGCCAGTGGCCAAGATAGTGGTAGCTTTTGTCACGCCACCCAGCGGGATGGCGACGATGGCATCCATCCCTGTAGCGAAATTTGCCACAGCTGCCACACCAACACTGGCTCCAATCACACCTGCAGCTGTTGTTGTATGGGCGAGGACGTTGTAGGCAGTGTTATATCACCTAAACGTTCTGCTGTACTTTTATGCCTCATGGACGAGATTCTGCCTGATGGCATCTATCTTCTGGAGTCGCCAGCCGTGTACAGTACAACCCTCGTCCGTCTGGGTGGGGTATAGTTCTGGTTGCTTCCGCCACTCTGATTTTGCCATAGTATACCTGGGGATTAAACCAGCATCACCTGCAGAATCTGCTCATGAGTCTTAGAAGGGTTCACTTTGGAGAGCATGCCGAACCGTGCCAGCTTTTTAGTGTTGAGACAGACGTCTCTTAGAAAGAGGTCTTCCAGCACTATGTCGGGTGCCAGTAGCTTTCTGAGACGTGACATCTGGATCGTCACCTTATGACCAAGATAGTAGGTCCACCGCTGGATGCCTTTCGTGGTCTTACACTTCTGTGCCATCTCTTCCCACTGTATGACATCTGGCCCATCCTCATCTGTGAAGACACCTGGCCCATCATCGTACGTGAAGACATCTGGCTCATCGTCGTATGTGAAGACATCTGGCCCATCGTCGTCTGTCAAGACTCCTGCGTCCACCATACTCTCCTCCAGGGGGGCCTGCCAGTATCGGGAAGCTTCATGGTTCCTTCGCCCCCTTGCCTTGCTGGCAGCCTGTTGATACCAGCTCTCCCGCTATAGTCGCTCTCCTTCTTGTTGACAGATCTGTTGCTGTGCGAGCATCTGTGCAGCCTTTGGGCAACCCTCTATCGGGTTCATCATCTCGGCAATGGTCAGATATTCTTGGCGTGATATCATGTTGTCGTCAGGTCAATGAGTAATAAGAGTGTAAACTCTAAATGGGCATCCGATATCCCATCCGTGCTGGCATATGTGTTAATGGAGTGGCTGTCAAACATGTGATTTACAGGTGTGAGCAGGCTAAGACTGATAGCTTTCCATAGGTTGCTGTTGCCACCTGGGAGAACGTCCTGGCCGACTTCTACCAGTGAGCTGCTGTGTGCACTGCCCGGATGTTGATGTAGCACATCAGCGTATGTGTATATTGTGCCCCATGGGGGCACCTCGAAGAGGACCCATTCTACACGGTACTGTACCACCCGTCTCCCCTATAGAGGGTGAGAATACGTTCTCACCACCGGAGAGCAGCAGTCGGACAATCAGCATGGTTATATCTCCTGTTTAAACCCCTCCTATAGCGTGCTATGGAACTCATATTTGCTCACTCGACTGGTTTTGCTGACCTGGTGTATGTGTACGTAGTTGATGCTTCTAAGGTAGAAAAGAGCGCTGGCAAGTCATTCGCCCTACTGTACGAAGCAAACTCAAAGGCATTCTCCCTCCACCCCATTGGTGGTGATAGGGTGGAGCTGCTCACAGACCTCAAGGATGTGTCGAAGGAGCACCTGGCTCGCAACATAGATGTCCACAAGATCGTGTTTCGGTACGATTTCTCAAAGAGGAAGTACATCCTCGAGCCGTTGATTGAGGTCTCGGATACAGAGGTGGCAGACATCAACACCCTAAATGATGACATCGGCTTTCATCTGGTCAAACCCTATTCGAGCAATGCCTTGCCGATGACACATGAGGGTCTGCTGTTGACCCTGGCAAAAAGCCTGCTGTTCATGTTTGAGAAGAATGAGGTGTGGTACCGCGCTGGCCCTGGTGGTGATTGGCACACATGTTTGCCACTATATGGGCCTCCTGCAGTCATTGACATAGAGGTTACTCCACTCCCCACTGTTGTGACAAGGGATGGGACAGTTCGAAAGCTCTATAATCGGGGATCATCCTTCCTCACCTACATAGGTGAAGGTGTCTCCCTGACGAGGGTGGGTCACTGGATTGGGATTACAGGTGGAAAGCTCCTGCTGCATCGTCCATTCGATGGACCTGAAGAAGCTGTTAACCTCCAGGAGGGCATCCTATGGGTAGATGGTGTGTCACATGTCTCCAAAGCCATGGGTGCTGTTAAACTGCTTCAGCGAGTCGGACTCACTAGCCCGCAAACGACTCATATGGTCCTAGAGCTACGTTTCTTATCTGGTGGCAGAGTGAAGAAGCTAGCCCCTGCCCCTGAGGGGATGAAGATCACTATCGATCCGGATGGAACAGGGCTTGATCTGGCAGATATATTTCTCGAGGGGTTCACTCTGTTCAGTTTAACTCTTCATGTATAGCCATGATTCTCATCATACTGCTCATGCTGGCGTCTACGGCAGTGGCACAGGGCGCCGAGACTGCCATGATATTGGATGCCACGTGGGCCCACTTCCTGGATGACCTCCAGTACAATCCTTTGGTCGACCCCTTGTGGAGAAACATTTACGACCGCTTTCACCCACGTGAAGAGATCGAGTCTGTCTGCCACTTCTATAGTGTGGAGAGGGTAGGACGTGGCTGTCTGCTGGAGACACCTGCTCAGCACCAGATTCTCTGCATAACATGTGAACATGCTAGAGTCTAGCTAAAGCATGTCGAGGAAGTCCTGGATCTGGTCCTTGGTCACAGAGCCTGGCGGCGAGATCTTGCCGCATCGTTTCCGTTGCGCCAGGACACGCGTCTGACAAATGGCCTTGTAGGCAGCGCACGGGTTTGGCAACTCACGGATCTGCACAGCAAGTGTGGTGAGCTCGTCGATGCGGGGCTGGCTTTTGGCCAGGAACCCGGACTTGCATCCATGGGAACATAGTTGATCTCAAAGACCTTGCAGGAGATGACGCCTAGCAGGTAGTGGCAGTCGGGCGTGACTGCCGCCAGGGCATCTATGATGCAGTGGTCGAAGAGGTTGCCATGGCCATCCACGAAGGGCGGGTCAACATGCTGCATCAGCTACTTGCATCGGTCCACGAAGCCCATCATCTTGTTGAACGTCTTGGAGGGGCAGCTGCCGAAGTCCACCGGGTCGACTATCTTGGCGTCAGGCACCACCCCGAAGTAGCTGAACTGCATCAGCCAGGCCTCGTAGTCCGGCTCGCCGTCATGGTCGATGGACTTCGAGTCGTTGCCACTAGCCGAGCACCAGCCGAGCTGTGGCGCATAAACGGCGGTCATGCCCCAGGCCACAGGTCGGCCCCCAGTCCTTTTTGTCACAGTAGTGGTAGTCGTCGGTGTACTCGGGGCTGTCGCCGAGGTCTTCGAGCGCACAGATGTGATAGACCACATCGATGTAGAGTCCGAACTTGGCCACCGGCAACAGCTCGCGGCCCGACCAGACCTGCGGCAAGTAGTAGCGGGGTATGTCTCCCTTTGGGCGCCGGCTGTAGGGGCGCCTTGATCTCCAAAAGTTCCTCCACTGTTTGGGCTTCGTACTCCTTGTCGTTGACCTCCAGGTTGGTGTACAGGATTTGCCACCCCTCGTCTGAGTCGCATTGCCGCACCAAGTTGGGGAGACAGTGGCCGTCGGGGCTGTTGGCATGTCCCCGGTATGCCCAGCCACCCGCCATCGACGTGGATGTTGGTGCCCCGCGCACGCACCCCGCAGTTGATCTCGAGCAGGCGCTCGCTGATGACCTCAAAGAGAGTCCCCCACCAGCACGCCACGCTGCCGCTGCTCCAGGTCTTGACCCCGCACTTCTGGCCCGGAACCTCCTCGATGTTCGAGTAGGGGTTCCACCCCATGGTGGTGGCCAGTTCGGAGCCACCTACCGTTGTTGCCTTGTTCTGCAGCCATCCCAGGCTGCGCTGTCGTGGGCGTCCACAGACAGTTGGATGAACTGATCAAGGTTCTGTTCCATCTTGGTCTGGATGGCGTCTTTCTTCTGGTGTGGTTGATCACAAGGCGATCAGTGGTGTATATCACTGTGGAGGCTTGTCTCTAAATGGACGTTCAGACCCTATTATGTGTGGTAGTAGGAGAGTCGGAATTAAAATGATACTACCTCCCTCAACTGGCCGCCGTTCGGCGATCCGTGGTGGACCCCACCGCCCTCTCAATCCCTGGGGGCCTCTACACCAACCTCATGTCTCAACAGCCCTATGCCCCAGGGACTGAGAGGGGGGTGGGGGATCATGGATCACCGAACGGCTGCCAGTTGAGGGAGGTGGTATCATTTTAATGTTTGGTGTTAATTTCCCTTCCATGTATTATATTGTCTCTACTGACAGGATTTGATCAAGTTACATTTTATGACATAAAAATCCCCAGTAATATTGAATTACGTGTGAATGTCATCAGCGATCTGATTAAATCTGTACTAATAGAATTCCGATTTCTGAACGAATCAGGCGACGGAACAGAGATATTGCGAACCGCGTATTCATATCAGGGAGATGTCAAACAAGTGTAGCGTAGCCGCTCACAAATAGATTTTTTTGATGCCTTGTCAAGATTATAAAGTTCAACTTGAATAATACTGAAATAATTGTTTATTGAAAAGCAATTTCCGTTTTATAAGTGCATACACGTATGCGCGTACGTAAACGCATGCACACGTACATAAACACACATTCACACACTCACGCATGCACATGCCCACGCGCTCGCACATACATACACACACGCACGCACGCACGCACTCACGCACGCACGCACGCACGCACGCACGCACGCACGCACGCACGCACGCACTCACGCACTCACGCACGCACGCACGCACGCACGCACGCACGCACGCACGCACGCACGCACTCAAACACACATACACACACACACACACGCACACACACACACACACACACCACACGCACACTGCACACTACACACACGCACGCACGCACTCAAACACACATACACACACACACGCACACACACACACACACACACACACACACACACACACACACACAAACACACACACACACACCACACGCACACTGCACACTACACGCACGCACGCACGCACGCACGCACGCACGCACGCACGGGCGCGCGCGCACACACACACACACATTTTCGAAATCATTATTGCACTATTTGATTTTATAATTTCCCAGACGTACTACCTACTATAAATGTTGTCCAGCAGGCATCTGTTTTCTGCTGAGTAAATGAATCTGAGACTAATGGTGCCTGCCTGGAATAACAATCTTCTTATTATCTGATCACGGACCTATCTTTATAATGGAGAGCTGGTTGGTGTAAAAGCGGCGCTTAAATCATGATAGTCTATTTCCATTAAGCCACCCATGAAATGATCTTATCATGTTAGGGTACGAGGAAGTCTGATGAAATTCGCCTGACAGGGAACATTGGTGTACTACTTTGTGGTGACATTACATTACTAAATGAAATAAAATCTATTTAGACATAATACTTTCTACTTCAGTTGGAAATTGAGCGATGCGACGGAAATGGACACTTGAAGCTTACGTTAAACTCAAAGACAAAACTACAAGAGCACTTCAACCATTTGATGACGATTGGCTACTGCATATTAGAGATGCAAAGGCTGCAATACATGCTCTTGATGGACATGCGTATTGCTGGTCTGCTTCTCTTGCTCAGAGCTACATGAAAGGCAGAATGTGTGGATTTAAAAATGTTTATACCATAAAAGAAGTATTTCATAGATATGATAATCTTTGTCAGAAAAATCGTCGGGCAAACATTAGTAGCAGTAGGTTAGATTCATTGGAATACGGAATAATTGCTGGTCTCTCAATTCCTCAGTAGAAAACATGCTTGCATGCCCGATCAACGAAACATAAGTTGATTATATTTCTATGTGACTTTATGATTATAAATGTGTCACGCACTTGAAACTGAGGAGACTCAGACACTATGCAGTAATCATGCAGAAGTGGCCACGCATTGGCTGTTGCATGCAATATCTGCAGACGCATCATTCCAATCAGAAAATGCAGAACGCAGTATTGTGAACAGATATCAGACACAGCCATTTTAATTCTCTCTGTTTACCATTTCCATAAGTTGAATAATAATAAGGAGTTATGGATCCAGATTTGACAGCGAATCGAAACCACAACCGACGATAGCTCCACTCATCATAGCCCACAAATGCGAACAGAGCATGATGGCAAATTAAAATCTGGATGCGCTCCCATGTTACCATGCAAAACCTCGGGACTCCACTTGATCCCGGCTGACAAAGGACGAGACACATGTGGTGCCGATCTTTTATAAAGGTCTTGTCGTTTTTCAAGTACTAGATAATCTCATCTGCACACGTGGAGGAAGAAACCTGTGTGGAATAAAGTGTATGCTTTGTCGACACAACTTACCAATCGCAGCGCTGTGCTCATGTAGTGGAAGTGAAGCAGAAATAAGCACACACATTATAGTGACATTCCGGATGACGAGTATTGCTAAAATGTAGGTAGATATTTCTAACCGATGGCAAATGGAATCAAGAACTTCAAATATGTGTATGCATTATAAGGAGGCATCTCATGACATTTACATAAATGTATGCTGATATCATATTTCAGTACATTGAAAAAATGTGAATTCAAATTGACAGTAGCCCAGCTATATAATGCATAATACAGTCAAGCGTCTCTATAACAGACGGAGGTAATCACAATGGTCACCAAAACAGGTTCTCATGTAAAGCCATTCATGTGCTATAGTAAATAGTTTTGGACATTGCAAGAGTGTAGTTCTTTGCAATGGGTGGTATTACAACTACCAAACTAAAAGGCTGACACATTTGGAACAAAAGGCACATATCTTGAATAGACAGAATTGGCTGCTGGTAAGTTAAATGAATTTAGTTCCACCAATGACATCCTTTTTACCTAAACTTCAAGCCATACAGGAACAATGTTAAACATTGTGAAAAAATTGCCTGGAAGATGTTCCTGACGCAGGCAGCAATGACTTCAGGCGAATTAATTGCCCATTAAATTAAGTTTCTTTCTTGTGTTCTGGAATATGATTACGATATGGTTCCTTTGCCAATTTGAAACATTTACTGTCATGATATACGTAAGTTGCTGAATATTTTGAAACCAATTTGACTGGAAAGTATTGCTGCCTTAGACAGCTCCTGTTTTCTGCCAAATTTGCGGCAAAACATTAACCATAATTTTGACACATATTTGTCGAATTTATTATAAGTCCTAATTGCAAGTAGTAGTAGTAGTAGTAGTAGTAGTAGTAGTAGTAGTAGTAGTAGTAGTAGTAGTAGTAGTAGTAGTTGTAGTAGTAGTAGTAGTAGTAGTTGTAGTAGTAGTAGTAGTAGTAGTAGTAGTAGTAGTAGTAGTAGTAGTAGTAGTAGTAGTAGTAGTAGTAGTAGTAGTAGTAGTAGTAGTAGTAATTCCCTCCTTGTCACACTAGATAACGGATCCCATTATTATTGGCTCTGAACCCCAAATAGGTTAAATCTGTCTCTGCCGATTCAGCACAGGGTGAATGGAGGACAGGGCATTCTTAATACCTATGCTGGAAGACATTGCACTTATCGCCATTACCCATCCCTTTAAATGAGCATACGCTAGAGGCTAAATAGGCTAGCATATAGTAACGCATTCACACGAGGTCGATGAAGTGGTGACGTCAATGGCAAATCCCCTGGGACAGTTTGATAAAAATACTTCTGCGGGTCTTACACCAAAGATAGTATCAGGAGTAGATATGTAAATAAGTAGAAATTTGTCAATATTTTCCACACATTTGTTACATCGGCTTGTGCAAATCTCAATCTTTTGAGTAGGTAGAAGTTCTGTCATTCTACCTCGTCTTTGGCAATGGGCCATATGCATTATATGTCTTGTCGAGTACCAAGTTCGTTGATTTATTTTTTATAGTTCACCCTCATTGTGGAACATTATTTGTTATGGACAAAGCAAACCACTGCTAGGTGAACATTTTGTTCAGAGAAGCTGGAATTTCTTGTTGTTGTTGAGAGCCTTACCTTCATGACATCGACCTCAACATAATGACTATATTAATACATGGCCACAAATAAGTAATGAGCAGATGAAGTGGTCCTAACATGTCAAACGCAACATCTTGCTAGAGATAGCTGACCAACTAACTAACTGGCAACCAAATAATATTTCTTTAATTGTCTGCATCATGATCCATTCGAGGACACCAAACTTTACAGTACATCATAATTTATGCTTCATGCTTACAATTCCGACATTCACAAGTCAAATGCAACATATACCCGTCATACATTTTGACATACCAATCCCAGTGCCCATAAGTAGCATCGTTCTAATTTTACTAAGTTCATTTACTATATAAAGATATTGCTTCTATTTGACATCATTTAATTTCATTTCCCGATTCAAACTAAATTTTCTTTGCAGGAATGGCTCTGAGAGATGATTCCCTAATTACGAATACCATATGCTCTTCAGTAGAATTGACTTTGCTCTTTTCAGAAGACATTGCCAAATTGCTTCTGGACACAAATCAGCAATATTATTTTGACTGGGTATCTACTGTACTTTGTATGCCAAGGCTATACACGTAATACCCATCGTGCTATTCTAGAAGTCAGTCACAAGTTCTTATTCCTGGCTGTATCTAAAACAAACTATAGACCTAATTTAACTCAGCTTTTGATGAAGGGATATGGTGTTTAAGAGGATTTCCAGACTTTAGTCACGATCCAGATGAAAGAACCCACATCTGCTTGTAGATACTATTCTGATATCTCGGAAACTACTGGTTTGAGTCACGTTTATTTTATAGCAGAAGAGGATGTGACTATATAATAGAATTCCACGATTGAATGAGTTCCCAGAGCGCGAGAAAACGAGTCGAGACATGTAACGTGTCAATCATACTTACGCTATGCATTAACCCGAGGTATCTTACCGATGGCAGATTATCTCAATACTGATAAATGGATGGTTAGAGTCATCATAGTTTAGGCCTGTGTGGTGCCTACGCTATGGCATGCTTTGTCCATATATGTGGTTACAATCATCAGAGTGTAGACCAGTGTGGTATCTAACAGATGGTACATTGCTTTATTAGTGATATGCGCCAAGTTACCACCATATCAGCCCCAGAATTAGGGTTACTCTTAAACATTCATGCATCACATATTCCTCAAAATAACATCCACTAAATGGCAAATGTAGACAGAAATCTGAAACTTTAAGCTCAATTTGCTCACCTCCCAAATCGAATCAGTCTCGCTCATTCTGCTATTATTTAATTACGACACAGTATTAGCATGTCTACAAGGTTGTATGATTGCTGTCGCTCATTTGATAAATTGTTTACCTTCATTGCCAGTTCATGACATCAATTTGGTTACGTATTGCTCTAATGGGTTGTGAATTACACGCACATTGAGCAGAAAAATACCCAAATATCAACTAATGGCATACTCGACTAACATGAAGTAAGCGTGGAAGAGGTTTTAGTTATTCATTCATGGCCTAAGGTGACAGACATGGCCTTGTTCATTCATCGCACAAAATGCCGGGCATCACTAAGCAATGAAAGAAGGCAATTAGCATTCACACAAACTTGTCGAATACATATTTTGATAAATAAAAACTGTTTGCTTTAAAAAGATGATATTTGCTGGACATTAGTGTACTCCTCTCAGGCGCATACAGTGCGTATTTAGTTCACCGTCTATCCATCTATGGTTAACACACTTTATCTTGAATTTTCAAATCAACTAATGAAGCATTTTTGTGTAAAATGGGCACCATTCGAATGAATGCCAAAACTGTCTCAGCTAACACCATGGTACAGTTAATGTGCTATCTGCAAATAGAATAAGGCTCATATTAATGTAGCTTGAGAACATGGTCATTTGTACCTTAGGACATCCATACTAGCATGGTAATAAATCTACCAGAAGATAATAAAAGCAATATGCAAATAAGAACATAAATTAAATCTCCAAATAACCAAAAATAAACTAGAAAAGGCAGTGATGTAAAGAGATCAACACACTGGGAATGGTCATATTCTCTCATTCATTATATAAATATAGAAAAGCTGCTCGATTGCACACTGGAAATGATCATATTCTCTCGAACACGCTGTAAACAAAAAAAAGCTTTTCCAACCTAAGCCATCTTTAATCCAATATCCTTTTTAAGTTGCTCACATATCATAGAATAATATTCCGGAATGTATTGCTTCCCTTATAGCATACACCTCTTCATATGGTTCATGATCCAATTCTATTGTTGATCGTTAAAGCATCACAGGCATGCATCACGCACACCGCATGCTCCCAACAGATAGTCAGTATAAAAATGCTCGATTATCTCTGTGCAATGCACATCTAAACTCAATAAATAAAGCTTCTCAGTACCGCTCCATAGAATTTAAGTCAAATGTAAAACTTAACTGATAAGAGTTTTGGTATTAATAACATTTCTTGGTATTACAGAAATCCTAAGATATATAAATTAGGGAAATAATAGCATATATAAAAATGTATGCACATTTTATCTGCTGCTTTCAGACCACCTCAGCTACAAACAACTAGGAAGATAATGTTTAACCAGAAAGGTCGGATTCAAAAATTATTTTACAATGTATTAAATAGTATGTCTAAATTTTTTTAATTTGGTTGCCTCTGAGCTGGAGGTTCCTATAGCAGTTTAGCTGTAGGGTTATCTTGGAATTGATAGTCTGTGAACATAAGACCCAGCGGGTTATGCTCATGCTAGCTAAATATTCACTTTCAACTAACGATCTTATCTCAATTACAGACAAAGGACAGTCATTATAATTAAATTGGCAACGATTTCGAAATGGAATTATATATACATATAATTGTACACATAACTGCACGTTCGTTCCAGCCAATGGTCACACAATTTCTCTTATTAGCAGCAAGCAACATACAGCATTGGTCGCTTTCATGTCACACACTTTCTAGCTGCTCTTCACACTGTTGGTATCAAAATGTCCATGTTCAAAGCCGTCCATAACTATATGATTTCATCTAAGTAGTACCGGTAAAGGGATGTCATCTTATCTTATCACTTCCCCAATTGGTAACCAGTCAGCATCTCCAGAGTTATTCACAGTTACCTTCTAATTGGCATGTATTCATAACAGCAGTGGTATGAAATGACCATAGTTAACATAATGTCATTGTGCAGTTAATTAATTAATATGGATAGTGAAGTAGATCATTGTACCGGTGATGTGCTATACTTAAAGACGAAACCATTGCACCAGCTACACTACCTCACACGCCCTATGTACCACCAGCATGTAATGGCTAATCGTAGGAAAATGAAATATGACTTCAGCATCAATAATTAATAACTTGAAATACAACATCAACGTTCCTCTTGCTGATTAAAAAATCAAATCCTAGTTGCTTCTAACGCATAATTGCATTGAATACTAAAGTGCCATACGCTCTCATCTGCGTGATAGGAATGTAATACCGTGAATGACTTGAGTATACCAATGCTGATTGGTTGTACATCCTGTGGGATTGGATGTCAAGATAAAGCCTATTGGATTACTTTGTGACACGCAGTGTGATAGATGTCAATTCGGCTTAATTCCATGCATATTAACTTGCTGGGTTATGGAAAATGAAAGACATCATTACACTTATTATCTTTACAATTTTTATCTTTTCCTTATGTATTTGATTTTACATACATTAATAGCTTACAAATACAATCTTGATCTTGATCACAATAGTCCTGTTATTATGAAAAATGGTACTAATGTTTTCTTGGCCTATTTTACACCTGTTGGCGGTCAGGGAGTGTGAAAACTGAGTGATGCTGATCTTTGCGCATCGCTTTCTAGAATGGACAGCAGAATTAAACTGTTGCCATTTACATCCACCTAAATTACTTGATTAATGTTATGTACACTCCTCTTCCATAACATTGTCTGCATTGCAGTGATGTACGTCAGCGCGGCCTCCCCTTCTGCCACTGATGCCATCTTTGATAAGTTAAATAATGACTTAGCGAAATATTCAAAATTAGGCAGCTGTTTGTTTTGCGGAAACTTTAATGCCATCACCGCGCTAGAAGCTGACTAAAGATTTGATGCTAGCCTCCCTCTACCATATGGGGTATTGACAGATGTGAATAAGCCAAGAAATGTTCATATTTACAGAAATAACATTGAACTCGCCCCAGTAGATAGTCACAGAAATACACTCTGTTAGCCGTGTAAATCCACTGGCCTCAGCATTCTTAGTGGTAGGGCGACTAACTGGGTCAGTGGAAATGTTTTTCTCATATGGGCAAACAGAGTGCAATTCATTACATGTTGACTTCCACAACATTCATGAGGCACATACAATATTTTCATGTACACCAACTTAACACAAATTCTAGTCACTGTATGTCATCCTGTATACGTTCAACTTGCACTTTAAAGCCTTCAGACAAGGTTTCAACTGCTACCATTATTCCTGCATTCAGTTGGACATTGATGCTAAACAGAGAGTTGCATATGCATTAGAAAGCTCTACTACCAAATCTCACATCCAAATCCAAAAACTTGCTAGTATCAACATGCTCGATGATATTCCCAGTGACATGGCCGTCAACTCTCTTACTGATTTACATGTTACCACAACGAAACTCGCCGGAGTTAAACATAGGTCGTTACGCAGGCCAACAGCTAAAACAAACAAGAATAAGACTAATACATTTTTTGGACGAGACTATATTGACCTGAAGAGGAGACGCCCAAATTGATTAGTCCCAAACTCTGTGTGGAGCAATTCTGTCTGCAGCTTCTCAAGAACTCTTGTCAACTCGTTCCAAATACAAGAGGCTTATACATCGTAAAAATTCAATTTCAGCAAGGTATTTGAATGCGGTCGAAACCTTGCATGACTGTAACCCTCAGTCATTCTGGGAATTGAATATTAAACTAAACGGATTGGAAACAGCTCTTCAAAATCTGGTCCCGATGTCATCTTGGATTTCACAGCATACCCAACGTACCAACAATAGCAACAACAATAACAACAACAACAGCAACAGCAGCAACAACAACAACAACAACAACAACAACAACAACAACAACAACAAAAGCAACAGCGTTATAATAAATAATGATACTTATCAATGATGCTTTCCTCGAAGCCTGGCAATGTAACTTTTTAACGCCACAACACAAAAAGGGAGATACACATGTAGTTGGTAACTATAGAGATATTGTAGTCGACAGAAAATTATGCAAACTGTTTTGCACTAGTTTACATAGAAGGCTTTACGATTTTGCTACTGAACATAAATTGTCTGCAGATTCACAAATAGGATTTTAAACAAACAGCTGTACCGCTGACCATATTTATGCTTTTAGAAACTATATTGAAAAGTATGCCAACTGAGCTAAAGAGCATTTATTTTGGTGTTTCGTGGGTATTAAATCGGCATTTGACTCTGTCTCTAGAAACACTCTCTTATATAAATTATTGCTAACCGGTATAGGTGGCACCTTTTTAAGCACTCGACAGAGCATGTATTCCGGAGTTTCATATTCCATAAAACCTCAGAATTGTCACAGAAATCATTTTCTGTCAAGAGTTTAAACAGGGTGTGTGTTAAGCTCACTGTTATGTAATATGTATATTCGTGACATGCTCAGCATTTTATCTTACCAGTGTGATCCAATAGCATAGACAACACACTAGCAATTGTCTAATGTACGCTGGCGACCTTGTATTACTGTCTAATTCGCACACAGGGTGCCAAACTTCACTCAAGAATGTAACTGAATATTGCGATGAATGGGGTCTTGTGGTGAATTTGATACAAAAACAAGGTACTCTTTTCAACAAATGTGGTAAACTCTTAAATAAGTATATATTTACATACAATGGCAACATTATTGAAATAGTCCTAACTTATTGCTACCTGTGTATAACATTATTTGCTTCTGGTAACTTTAAAACAGCTTGCGAACACATTTGTGAGCAAGCAACTATAGCCATTTTGAAACTAAGGCAATTTACTGTTAGGACCAACATATTTACCGAACTTATTCTCTTCACGTGATTGATTTCCCCTATTTTTATATACGGTTGCGAGGTTTGGGGTCCGTATTTTCTTTAAAATTTCAGAACTCATGGCTTAAAAAACAATCTGTGATAATCTACCAGCAGAAAAGATTGGTATTCATACCAACCTATTCTGCTGGTAGATTATCACGAGCTCTGAGATCTTTTAGAAAATGAGTACCCTGGTGTTTTTTTATTATCAAATTCACCACTGGTGCCAGAATCCCACACACAAGCCATATTTGAAGAGGTCGATAATGGTTTATTTGATATGGACTGATGAAGGGTGGAGATATATGAAGAACTCAAGTTTGGGGTCAAGATCAGATCGAGGTGGTCTGAAAATACATAGATAAATATTGCTTAGATATACACCACAACTGATACATACATGGGTTAAACAAGTTTAAACAGTTCAAATCAGAATTGCGTAGGGAATTGGATTGGTAATATGATTAAAAAATGTAATAATTAAATATTAACACCGGAGATTATGGTATTGACCCTTTCAAGTTGGCCATCTACAATTTAGATGAAATAAATGACGAAAGAACATATGAATAGAAGGACGGATTTAACACAAAAGATGGACGTTGTAAATGGGATTTTCATATAATTGATCAATTAAAGAATAAACATGACCAATGGGCAGACAGGAGTGGGTAGATGGACATAATGCAATGGATGGATGGATGGATGGATGGATGGATGGACATAATGAATGGATGGGTGTAATGGTAAATATTCCTTCACAGATTGGGCATATCAACTGCAGTGCATCTACATGTGCAGATGCCATTGCAATATTGACAGACAATACACATCATTTGCAGGAGCTTCTCACCATCGTGGAAAGATATACAAAAGAAGAAAGATATACCATTAATCCGCAGAAATCAGCTATTATATCATTGAGCAAACATGTGAAAGAGTTGGACACGATATTACTAGTGGGAGATATCATCAAAGAATGAGTGAGTGAAACACACCTTGGAATTTAACGGTCAGTCTCGAATAAGGAGAATGTTGAAAAGCGTATTAACTCAACTCGCAGACCACTGTACTCAATGATGGGTGCTGGCTTACATGGACATGGCTGTCTCTCTCCTATTGTATCAAGTCACATTTGGACACTCTATTGCCTTCACAGACTCCTTTATGGCCTAGAAGTACTAAAGCTCACACAAGTAGCTATTAATGACCTTGAACAGTTCCAGCGATAAGTTCTTCGACAGCCACAATCACTTCCTTCAAACACAGCATCAGTCCCAGTTTTAAGCTTGCTTGGCATAAGACCAGTTCCAGCTGAACTTGATAACAGGAAACTAATCCTTCTTCGCAATATCCGTTCAGAAAAGAATACTATTGAGCATCAAATAGCGGCCCAGCAAATCACTATGAAAGACATCAAAAGCAACAGTTGGTTCGCTGAGTGTCGTAGTATCCTTCACAAATATGGGTTACCAAGTATATATAAGCTGATTCATAACACTTCTACAAAAGATAAATGGAAATCAGTGGTACAAGACGCAACTACTACTGCAGTCCAAATACAATGGCATGAAGAATCGTTAAGGAAGTTATCTCAGAAGTACTTGTGTATTAACTCATGTGCGGTGGGATCAGTTCACCATTGTTGGAGCCCAGTTGATAATAACGTTAAAGATGCTAGGCGTGCTGCCATAAAAGCGAAATTATTACCTGGATCATATACACTTCAATCAAATGAGCTCGCTTCAATCAGCATAACATGCTGGATACATGTCTGCTTTGTTGCGATGCTTCTGGGGATAGGATTCATTTTCTAGTAACCTGCAAAGCGACTGAAAAGTGCAGAAAATCATACATAAATAACATTCAAATCATACTGCAAGACGAAAATCACCCAGACATCACCAAGAAAATTATGCCGACTCCTTCACTTGTAGCACAGCTAATTTTAGATCATGAAAATATGAAGTCAGAGCACGGTCTTCAACTATCTCCAAAAAACTCCACACAAATTGCTAGGATCACCTGTTATGTGAGAAGTAATGTTATGGATCAGCTTGCATCTTCTTTCCCCTACTATCTAGCTTTAAATGGCTGCAATATACATGCAAAAATTAACAAACCGTTTATGCGTGAACACTATAATAGAACGATAATTAGTTGCGGTTTTAATTTAAATCTGACCATATTATACTTGATTGCCGACAACGAGCGCTAAGGTTGGTGCCTCGCAAAAGGGATGTCAGAAGAAAAAGAGGAATATTTACACGGCTTCAGGGGTGGTCCCACAGTGACTGGAATTACAGATGCAGTACAGTAATGGCTACTTTGGTGCGATTTAGAGCATGACACGAAAACACATATAACGATATAAATTAATATACAGAAATATACTTAGATTTCTAAATATATTTATTGTCACCAAAACACATTTCATCTTAAATTATCAAAGCAATCACATGAAACCTCGCTGAGCAAAATATATACTCTTTACTGAATAATGTCACTGACTCGGGAAATGTCAGTCAAGTTGCTGTCGGAATATAAAACATGTTACATATCAATGTAGTCTGAAAGCACAATCATCTGGAAGCGGGGACATCAGTATGACGATGGTTCTATTTCATCAGGAGGCTAGTGAATAACACAGTCAATACGTACATACAATTAATATCCAAATAGATAGATACGACAGTCATGCTCATGAGAAATATTGAACAGAGTGGAAATGATGAAAGAAATATTACTTACAACTTAAGAGCATAATAAATACATATTTCATGGCAATCACACCACGTTCAAGCACAAGACGCAAAAACGTCCATTCATTACATCAGAAATCTAACCTCTAGTATTATATATCATAATTTAGCGTGGCGATATTAGATAGCTAATGACACTTGACGAGGAATTTGACCAAATGTTAGACCGCAGAAGCAATTTCCTTTAATTTTTCGCTTGTGTTATTGAATTCTGAATTAATGCAGGATGATCAATCACTGGCATGTCTTATACAGTGATATTAAGATTTTGTACAAAGCATGGTGTAACACTACTCCATGTGCTTCACTCACTACTTCTACTAACAATACAGTCATGCCATCAGTGTGCAGGCCAATGTGATATCTAACTGACGGCAGGTTATCTCCATACTGATATATGGGTGGATAATCATAGTTTAGGCCTGTGTGGTGTCTACATTATGGCATGCTTTCTCATTATAGGTGGTTGCAATCCTAAGAGTGTAGGCATGTGTGGTGTCTAACTGATGGTGCATTGCATTGTTAGTGATGTGCGCATAATTATTATCATGTCAACCTCGGAATTAGGGTTACTCTTAAATATTCATGCATCACATATTCCTCAATGCATCATCCACTAAATGGCAAATGTAGACACAAATCTGGAGTCATAAACAAGTATTAAGCTCAATTTCCTCACCTCCCAAATCGAATTAGTCTCGCTCATTCTGCCATTATTTAATTGCGACGCGGAAGTAGTCAGTCTACAAGCTCGCATGATTGCTGTCGCTCATTTGATAAATTGTTTATCTTCATCACCGGTTCATGACATCAATTTCGTTAAGTATTGTTCTAAATGCGTTGTGAATTACACGCAGTTTGAACAGGAAAATACCCGAATATCAACTGATGTCATGCTCGACTGCCATGAAGTAAGAGTGGAAGAGGTTTCATTCATCTCCCAAAGTGCCGCACATCATTGAACCAATTTCCTTTGAATTAAGGGAATTAGCACTCCCACAAACTTGTTAAATAAGCCATCAAGTATTTTCATAAATAAAATCTGTTTGCTTTAGATTTCCTGGCCATTAGTGTGCTCCTCTCATGCGCATGGCAGTGTGTATTTAGTTCAGCATTTATCCATCTATGGTCAACAAATTTCTTCTTAAATTTCCAAATCAACTAATGAAGCATTGTTGAGTAAAATGTATACCATCCGAATGAATGCCAAAACTGTCTCAGCTATCAACATCGTAGAGTTAATGTGCTATCTGCAAATAGAATAAGGCTCATATTAATGTAGTTTGAGAACATGGTTATTTGCACTTTGTGACATCCTAAATCAAACAGAAGATAATAAATGCAATATGCAATAAGAACATGAACTAAATTTCCAGAATAAGTAGGAATAAGCTAAAAAAGCCAATGGTGTACGGGATAAGAATTCAACACACTAGAAATGATCATATTCTCTCATTCATTATATAAATCTAGAAACCCTGATCGATTACGAATTTGACACGAACATCTTTGGTGCCTATTGTGGAATTCGAAGTGTTTCATTCAAGGCCATAGCATCAGCCATTAACCTTTCATAATGCACTGATATATTGTAACAGAAACATGTTTAATGAATGTTTTATTAAAATGGATTCTAGCTCAAATATGCGTGCATCATAGAATTTCTTCAAACTGAATATTCTATAAATAATAAAGCTCTCCATACATACTCTTCTAAGAATCAATTCTCCTTCTAAGCCGAACCTGCTATAAGCCAATATCTTTTTTTAAACCGAAGCTACTATAAACCAAAACAATGCTTTTCTAATCTAAACCATCTCTAAATTATATCCCGATCTAAGCTGCTCACATGTCATAGAATACTATTCTAGTATGAATTTTCTTTCCTTAGAGCATAGACCCCTTCAAATTGTTCACATACTGTTGGGTGTGAAAAAGTTATATTGATTTAGTTAATTCCTCGCCAGGCATCGCGACGTCATCACGCTCATCATACGTTGATATGAGTTATTAAGATCAAAGTTGTCATTACATTTCACTCTGAGGGCTATCATTGGTGTAAAGGATAGAATGATGGTAACAGGAGAGATGATGATGAACCAATACTATAAAGCATCACATATAGTGACTGCTCCTAACAGATGGTCAGTATAACTATGTCGATTAGAAGTGTACAATAGACATCAAAACTCAATAAATACAGCTACACAGAGTGTTTGCATCGCAGTACTACTTCCATATAGTCCAGTCAATCTAGGCCAAAAATATTTTAACCCGGAACAAATTGCAACATAATTTTTTTACCTCGCCCAGTGTATAGGGGGCCATCATGTACAACATATCAAAAGTCCTCCAAAATTCCAATAGGGGAAAGGGTAAAATTTGCATAATTATTACCAGATTTGGGCCATTTCACCTGAAAAATCAATTTTTCTTTATTTCTTTAAAGCCGGTATGTAATATATGTGTGACTGGGTATTTTTGGACTTTTTTAGTAATAAATGAATACGATTGACATATTCTCCACAAATTAAATGTATTGTTTTATGCCACTTGCATGAATTTACCTAATACCATCATTGATATTGATACAATACATATTATATTTTATTATGTCACGGTATTGTGTGTTTCTAAGCTAAGCTAAGATGAAATAGTATGGCATAGGTACCTGGTTTCTACTAATTTCATCTTGCATCAATTATCCAACTCATCTTCCTCAATGAGCGTTATTGAATTCGAGCAACTGAGACCCTTACAGTCTTCGCAGGCGGATGTGCAGCTGAGCCCATGTTTTCTACAGGTGCATCTCTTTGATTCACAGCCAGTTTTGCAGCTGCATCTAAATGAATACAGTAAATCGTCAGGTGCTGCCAGCATGTCAGTCTTAACAGGCAGCATTTGGTGGTTGAGAACTTTCCAGCCCCATTCTGTTGAATCCATATCTCCAGCATCTCCTCTCCAAACTTGAATTTGGTAGTACACGCGAAGACTGTGAAACTTTGCGGGTGCGGGTCTTGGTGGTAAATCTCGTGCTTCAACATACTTGGAACTTTTTGCAACCTTCTCCCTGAATCGCTTGTACCGCAAAGCAACTAGACTATCCATTGAAGTGCCATTGTATAGAATAAGCATTGCCTTCTCACCTGATTTTATTACGTCATCTTTATTCGTATTACTCATTGTAAACACTTCAGCAATTTGAGAGAGTTCTTTGCAGCACTGGATTTTGCTAAGGGATGCAGATTTTCCAATTCCATAAAGCCTAGATGTTGAGTCACAGTCAAGGATAGCATGGATAAATAACAGCTGTGAGCACAAACAGAACCCGAGTTTTTCCTTTGCCATTTTGATATTCCACAGACGGGGTTTCTTTGCATTTTGCTTTGGCTCTGGTCTGCAAAATAGCTGACAGCCATTCATATCAGTATGGTATAGAAGCAACACCAGTAGGTCGGTATCGTCTCCAACAAGAGCAGTATTTGTTGACTTTGAAGCCAAGATAGCCGTTTGCGTAATTAAGACATCAGCATCACCGCTTGCCTTTATTGTTAAGCATCTAGCCTTTTCGAGAGATGAACTTAAGATTGATATGGACCGATGTTTGTTCTGCTTGTTACTAAGAAAATCAGGCTTACTCAGAGTTACAACTGTTTGCGGAGTCAGTACAACAGTTGCGCCTGATCCACGAGTTCGCCTCTTATGTGTTACATCTTTTATGTCTGGGCCTTGGTCATAACCATCAAAAACTACTGTAGCCTTTCCATATTTGCTTATGCAATATTTTACATATCTTTGACAAACATTTGCAAATGTCTCTCCACGCTGCCATGGAACACAGTGTAATAGAGCTCCTCCATAAGCACATAGTGTACAGAATCTGGAAGGACTGCATCTTCATTTTGAATTAATTTCCACAATGCATCAGCAAGTGCCGGCTTATTTGCTCCCTTGATGGATAGCTGTCAGATGATGTGCATGAATCAATTAACTTACTATCGTGTCTAAGCAGTTTGGCAGCTGTCTGGATGATTAGCATGCTCTCTGATTTGGAATCCTTTCTCTTCTGTTCCTTATAGAAGTCAGTCAAATTAGTAGATGCTTTAGAACGAAAGGTAACAACGTTTGGCTTACCATTCACAGTGCTAATAAATATTTCATCGCCATAATTATCTTTTATTTTATCCTGCATGTATTTTGTACTGTATGCTTTATTCTCTTTATCATCGAGATACTCTTGCATTTTACTAACGAGGTCGTGCCGGGTCAGCTGCTCATCATCATTATTTTCAAGAAATGCCATTGTCGCACTAAATGCTCTTACTCTGTCCAAGTCTTCTGGCCTTCCATGTTTTTGGGATGAGCAAGATGAGTGCAGCTGAGGGATATTTTTCATGGTTAGAAAATGTACGTTGCAGCTTTGATGGTATACCGCATTGACAACGCATAAATCCGGCGTGAAGGCAAGCCGCCCAGCTACAAGTTTTCCCCATTCGTCTTTTCTCTGCTCACAGGCCTCGGCGATACTACATTGAAAGTCATGAGTACTTACTGGAAAATATCATAGCCACGTTTCTTTCCATCTTGAATTTTTGCAGGGTATCCGCATAGCAAACAATGTTCACTAAAATTGAATGTTGGACTTTCTGAACGGAGTGTTCGCATGGGTGGCGGAGATTGTTAAATTTTCTCTGCGTCACGGGCAATCCGCTTGGGATCAATGAACTCCCGTCGACATTTTACATCAACCCTCTGTCCCACTTCAGCTATGACATCGCTTTCACGGGCTCTGCTAGCATTGTTAATACCGTCACAGCCTTTAACTCGAAGCTTAACAGTTTGTGAGCCATTTTCTAGGCTCTGGTTACAAATAACGCATGTATCTAAATCCATGTCCATATTCTGATTGAATTGTATAGAAATTTATTCAAATTGTGAGATAAAAGTGAAAATTAAAATGCAATTTATTTTAGATACAATTTTAAAAGCGAAAAACAAAATTAAACTTACTTTAAATATAATTTTTTTAAATTACCCCGGCCCTGTGCATACAACCATATTTAATCTGTGGTTTGGAGAATTTGTACAAGTGGTTCAAGGCAATATTGCCAATTGCTTACTGTCTTCCGTGACCATGAAATTCAGAGCTTAGACAACATTTCTACTTCGTTTATTTGCGGAATGAAGCAGGTAAGGGAAGTTTCATTATTCGGATAATGGCGGTAGCTAAATATTCGAATTTACCCACTTTCCCATCGAGGGATTTTGGAGGACTTTTGATATGTGACACCTGGCAGTCCCATGAATGCCGCAGAAAAGAAATAAATTCTGTTGCAATTTGTTCTAGGTTAATTTGTAGTTTTACTGGACTAATAGCATTTAAGGCTGGCAAATTAAAACATTAACTGATAAGACTTTTGGCATTACAGAAATCCTAAGATAATTAAAATAGAAAAATACTAGCATAGATAAAATGTATGTACATTTTATCTGCTTCTTTCAGACAACCTTAACTACAAACAACTAACGAGATCTTATTTAACCAGAAAGGCTGAATTAAAAAATTCATTTACAATGTATTAAATAGTATATCGAAAATTTTGTGAACATTTTGAAATTAATTTGTCGGGGAGCTGTTGCTGCCTATGCCAGTTGCAGGCTTCTCTCATATTTTCGTATGTATGATTACTGTATTAGTAGAAACATCCTACAGCTGCAATCAGTCTGTCTTTGCTTTTGTCCACTGTGTCTTGTCCTCAGCGGAAATCCGTAGCTTCCCCAGGCCCATTCTTGACTTGAGTGCACCGAGTCCTGCTTTCTTGAGCTCACCGTAGCACGCTTAGCAGATTTATGCAATGACGTCCTCTCCTGGCTTTGTATTTGCTGGCTCCGAGTAGGGAGAATTCCGAGGCTCTCTGTGCTGATGTCTCTTTTGCCATCCTTAGCACATGGCCAAACATCGACTATGTTTGTTGGGCGACTTTTACAGACAGCGACTACTTATTACACATCTTGTATAGTGCATCGTTGGAAATTATGCTCTCTGCCCATCGGTGTCCAGTAATGGTGCGTAGGTGTTTACGGTGGCATGCATCAAATGTGTGTATAGGTGCATTTGGGCGTGCCCAGCTGTTACAGTTATACATCATCAAGGATACGCAGCTTGCATTGCATAAACGTAGCCTTTTTATCAAAGGCATCATTGATCGCTACTGATGAGAGTGCCATTAGAAGTATATCTTTGATTGTTGAGCATATCACCAACCTACAAACCACCTGCAAAGCCATCCATAGCTAGTTCCATGGTTTCATCGGGATATAAGCTCAATAGAACCGGTAAAGGGAAGCTGTCTTATTTTAACCTTTCACTTTTCAACAATATACTTATTAATGGTGCTTTCCCCGATGCCTGGTGATGACACTTTTTTGTCACAGCAATTATTTTCTGTTAAGTGTTGGGTTTAAGCATGACTGTGTATTAAGCCCATTTTCATTTAATATGCATGTTCGTGACCGGCTCAACATGTGTACTCACTAGTGTGATAGGCTCTGCTTATACAAAGTGCATTGTGGCAATGTTGGAGTGGGGTACAGAAGGATATATGGATATTAGTTTGTATTACTAATCCGTGTAATGACAGCTGTCACTAGATTTATGGTAACTATGACTTGAAACACAAACATTGACTCATTTATTCTTAGGTAATACGACGAGTTTGCAAAGAATGACACCGCATAACACGTGATTTCAAACACATGCGCACAATGTCCGGGTCTGTCAATAGAAGGTATTGGAGTGTGATTCTTTTGCGATTCTTGTCAGCATATAATGTTATGGTCTAATTAGAGAAGCTATTAGAGTGTGATTCCAGGACTATGATTCCAGAGTTATTCTTGTTTTAAAGAAATAAAACAATAGCGAGCATTCTTGTAACACATCAGAAAGTTTTGACATTGCCTTGAGTTTCTGTGAATGGAAGATCCTTTAAAATTCCCCTACACTAAATGGTATTAAATATAAAACTGTGTTAAAGGACAGGTCTAGAATGCTGGAAATGAATGAATATGGCTATAAATTGTGTAGTTGTTTTTGCACCCTAAACGTGAATGTATAATCCATTCGTTGCTAGAAGTGGAAGACGCGATTACATCATACGCATGCTTTGAGCGATGATTATGATTTTGATCTATATTGTACAGTTCACTAAACGGATGCCAAATGCTGTAAATATATGCTAATATTGTGATAGGCGTACCATATATCACTCACTGACAATCATAGATTTATTGTTGGATTTTTTTAACTGGTTCAGTTTACAAAACGCATGCTGTTGTTGTTTGATTCTTGAGAGCTGCTTCAGCTTGCAAAGTGTCGGGCTCCTTGAACATGTACTCTTATCATTTGCTTGCCAGAAGCGTGATACACCGTTCTGGTGATAGAAAACTCTTCGATTTTAGGGTTGTTTCAGAATGGTGAGATTCTACAAGAGGTTGATGTACAGTACATATGTATGAATGAATGCATTAAGGATGGGTAGTTGCCTATGGAATAATCTCAGCTGGACACGTGAGACATGCGAGATGAAATAAAATAACATAAGATCTGTCAACTCTGGTGTTGATCTGCTATAATTATCGATATATAAACAGGCTAGACCTGAGCAAGATGAGATGCGACATCGGCCTAATTAATAATATTATAATATCGAACCAAACACTGCATTGTTGATGACAAACTAAATTCTTCTTAGCACTCTTAATTGTTGTGCGTTATACGAAATAGAAGCCATATGCTCTCATCTGCATCTACAGAATCTATGATATTTTTAATCAACAATATTCATTGCTTGTCACACACTAAGGATCGGCTTTCAGGAAACACCTATCTGGTTGCATCATCATAATAAGACCGATAGATGTCACCTTTACTTAATATCCTGAATATGAAGTATATGGATTAGCGACAGGGAAATATTTCATGGAATTCTTGATGAGCTGTTCTGATGAATTTGTCAGTGCTTACAACGATACTCACCACTAATAACACGTGGTAAGAGAATGGCTTCAGATGAATGTGCTGTTGTTATACTGCAAAGTCCAGGCAATAAGTACTCACGAGAGCTAGTTTATGTCAAACTTCTAAAAGACGACTATTGGAGCCAGCAGAAGCTATCACCTATGACATGTGGTACTTAAAGAATGGGTTCTGTTGAACGAAACGCTATCAAACTCCCGGGTCCAGGAAAACAGCCATCACGCAAGCTAGCGGCTGCCAAACATATCCTAAATGACCACTCTCCAGGGAACTGAGAAAGTTACCAACTTTCAGCCATAACAACTGACCACAGGTGGCATGCGGTAATTAATAGTGTCAAATAAGATGGCTGTTCGCATCATCAGATGGTGGTTCTTTAAGACATGTGGCTGGCACTCAGCAGCCACTCGGCTATTTTCCACAGTCCTATTTTAATTTACTGACCCGATAAACCTATTGATGAAAATTCATCATAGAATAATTGCATCATTTCTGGTGGGCCTTTACCCAGACTAAACTAGCAGAAGTAATTATCACCCATCGTTGTAATAAATGGCTCATATGTCAGCTCAGTTAGGTTAATGAGTAAAACCAGAGCACCTCGTGGACATAAAGGCTGGATATGGCTATTTGGCGATTGCTTGATGGCTGTCGATTACATCAATTGTTCTGTAATTGTTTGTGGATTCGTGTCAGGTATGTAGGTTAATGGGTGCAACCAGCATACACAATCAAATTACTAGTGTAAAAAGTGTCTAATATGTATTCGAAACTGTGAAAGGCTGCCGTTGAATGGACAGATGGACCCTAAGATCCCCATTTTGATCCCCATACAATTAGATCAATCAATATGATAGCGACAAGCGTATTACAATTTATCTATCAATCATATGACTTCATAATCAATTGTGTGAAGTGCATGATTGTGTTATGACCAATTACGCCACGACGGGCGTAGCTAAGTTCGTCACAAATGCTTAATTGATAACGGACTAAGCGTTGTTGCATTGAACATCTATAAGCAGCAACAACATTCTGTCAAATTAGTTTCAAAATACTCAACAGCTTACCTGCATAGTTTTCTGGAAATTGAAAGTCAGAGAATGCGGTGATCGACCAATCACAACACGGGATAAGCGTTGTTAGAGCTTAGCTAAAGATGGGCGGGGCATAGTTAAAACTGTATTCATCCATTATGTTCATATACGGTGTTACTTTCGCGCATATAATATATGTATGATATGGTTACAGGCAATGAATGGCACTATGTAGACCTCAACAGAGGAGAATGAAAACGGTTACCAGTGCAAACTTATTGAGAAAACAGAAGATTTGATTAATGGAATGCACGCTTTCTGTAGACGTGTGATATTTAGTGTTCATTAGTTTGCCGGTTTTCATGTGCATGACAAAGTTTATTAAAAAGCTCACTTCCTATTTATCATTAATTTACCAATCTCAGAGGTATCATCCAGGCTTTGACGGCGAAACACTGGCTGAGTAAATTGAGCATAAGTTGACTGGAAATGTTTGCTCTTACAGATACACGACTTGTAAAGAATTTGAAAAGTGGGATATTAAAGTAGTTTGAAAATCATTTGATTGTAACTTTGGCATGACAATGGTCCTACACAATCCTTGAAAATGAATTCGAAAATCAAAGCAGGAAACAAATGTCAAAACGACATCCTCATGACAGTCGCGTGCGTGACGAGAATGCAACCCCCTGTGAATAAGGTATCTTCTACAGACACATTGTAGCAGTAAAAGATTGGAAAGATAATCTTCCATGTTGTGGTTGTTGCTCTCATATTTGATAATTCGGAACAATATTATTAATCCTGGATAGAATGGTGAAGTGTAGTTCGGAATTTATACATTAACAAGCAGAAACGAGATCTCATTGTGTGTAAACAGGTGTAAAGTGGTGGAAGAATTATAATGCGTGCATTGATGTTAGGGCTGATGCGTGCCATCAGGGGTATACGGGAGCCGAGGATAGATAATGGTATATATACACCTGTGCAAAAGTTAAGCACCACCCTATTTTTACGCACATGCGAGGGTATATTCATGTGCTATGAAGAAAGCAATAGCATAAACATTTATGTACCCATCCATCTTAGTGCAAGAGGTAATAATGCAACTAGAGGAATGCTGATTATGATGGTGGGGAAACACTGTATGTTTTTGTTTGAACTTGAAAACGAGGCCTGAATATGGTTACGTTGACACAACTGACAACTATTGCCCTACAGTTGACACACGTGGCTAGATTGTCATTAATGGTGTCTGAAAACGAAGTTTAACATCTGTGCACGAGTTTGAGACTGTCATTATTAATACCGGGTATATCCACCTTGTGCATGGATGACGGCCTGAACACGACGTCTCATGCTGGTCACCAACCGACTTATACGCCATTGTGGTATTCGTTGCCATTCAACATGGAGTGCGTCTGTTAATTCCTGTAGGTTCTGCACAGGAGGATCCCTCCTTCTCACCATGTTTCCCAGAATGTCCCAGATATGCTCAATAGGGTTCATGTCAGGGCTCCTTGCTGGCCATGGTAGGGTTTCGATGGCATTCTGGCGGAGGTATTCATGCACAGCTCTAGCACGATGTGGTCTGGCGTTGTCATCCATGAATATAGGGTGGGTTCCAGGTGCATGATTTACAAAATGAGGGACCACAACTCTATCCAGTATGGAATCTTGATATCTTTGTCCATTTAGTGTTCCAGGTACAGTCAACAGATCCAGCTTACAATCAAATGAGATGCACCCCCATATCATAACGGAACGTCCACCAAATGGAACTTCTTCCATGATGTTACGTTGGTCGTACGCCGTGCGTCTGGACCTCCACACACGAGTTCGACCATCTGTGGCATGAAGCAGGAACCGACTTTCATCGGACCAGTGTACCCGTCTCCAGGATCTCATGTTCCAGTGTCTTCTTTCGTTGCACCACCTCAGACGCTCCTCTTTGTGGTGTGCAGTGAGGAGAGGACGTCTGACAGGTCTCCTAGCTTTTATGCCAGCAGCATACAGTCTCCTTTTGACGGTAGACATTGACACTCTATTGCGCATTTCCCATTGCTGGCTGAGCACTCTGCTGTTGGTGAATGGAGATCTCCTAACAAGGCGTACTAGGGCTCAATCATCACGGGCAGTAGTCTTCTTCGGTCTTCGAGATCTAGGCCTGTCTTTCACCTCGTTAGTTTGCCCATGTTTTGCAAACAAACGACTGATTACAGTATGGTTAATGTTCAGCTGTCTGCCAATCTCTCTGCATGACATACCAGTGGTATGCATGCCTATGATTTGCCATTTCACACGATCACTTAACCTTCGTCTTGCCATAGCGGTTCACAATCAAGAGCTAATTCTCTCTGTACAAATAAACCACGGTCATGAACACAACATTCCTAATCTTGTCGCCTAAATCTGTATGTAATGTTCTACACCTCAAACTGGACTTTTACATAACTGAACACGTGTGCTGTTTCCCGCCACGCACGGACATCAAGCGGCGTGAAGTCATGCATGCATGTGCATTTCGTACTTGGAATTATGTCAGCTAACGCGGGGGACAAAAAGTATGGCAGCCTAGTTGTACCATCATGTTTCTACGTTCTATTGTTTTTGCTGGTGCTTAACTTTTGCACAGGTGTATATATGGGACCCATCTTACAATAATAATGACGACTACGACGACGACGACGACGACGACGACGACTGACGATACCGACGATGACAGCACGACAACGACGGCGACGGTGACGGCGGCCGCAGCAACGATTGATCTAAGTGAAATATACGTAAGCTAGAGTATTGATAACCAGCAAGATCTGTACCTGTAGCTGCAGCATATATCCCCTACATCGAACAGTCTGGGATCTGTCAGTTCTAGGCAGACATGTGCGTAAATATAAACTTTAAAGTTCCATCTATCTAGCAACACTACCCTGCAATAAGGCAATCATTTTCTGCTCTTTGCCATTTCATCTCGTTAGAAGTGCAATGTAGAAAACACAGGAGCATTACTCAGTCTAAAATAGCTTAACGTTAACAGCATATGCGGTTCTTCTGCTTCCATATATTTCTATCTGCTGCTATGTATAGTGTTGGGTAATGTAGTCTTTTTGTTATTTTGGAAGCAAAATGACTTGTGTAAAGAACAGTTATGGGTTTCTGGCACATTCTTGCGAGAATGTACAACATGTTGAAGATTTTCGATCTTCGGGTTTAATTTAGAAATATATCTACTACACTTCTGATAAGAATATGATGTACCGGTTGCTGCGACAACCTCTTATCAAAGATGCAGTAGTACGATTATCTGCTCGCCTCGTCTAAGGTGATGGTGACGATATTTGTATTCGATAATCTGGGCCTGATCTGACTCGGGTAAAAGATGGTGGCTCGGGACGGTGGTCTTCCGTCGCTTCCAGACTGGACAATACACAACCCAAACTCTTGCTTCGAGAATATCGAAGTGATAATTTATTCTCTTCTTTTTGACTGTCTAATATGGCTACGGATATGTGTGACTTATGCTGTCACGATAGAAAACAAACTGTTAAATAAAACTCTAAGTAAATATGAGTGGCTTATACTACCACCAATCTCTATCAATTATGGGTGGCTTATACTACCACCAGATAATTTGAGTAACTTTTACTGTCACTCGCGTCTATAGAAATAACTGATTTTCATACAATACGAATACTGGTTATTCTATCATTACAAAGTTGCGTTTCACGATTCTCTAAATCATTTTCGTCAAAAACCGTTCTTGGCTACTTAAAACCATTCACCAAGAACTTGTTTGAATTTCGACAAATTCAGTTCCACAGAACTATACGGACTCGAGGCTAGGTTTTTCCTAAGCGCAATAATTTTCGGAACCAAGATCTTTCTAAAAAGTTAAAGTCCTATCTTATACTTCTTTGGAGCTCTTTACCATGTTCGTTTGGGTTCTTCTTTCCAGAGTTTGATTCGATGCTCATTGATTGTGACGTCATCCTGACTAATCAAACTCCGATTTTTCTCTCTTAGGAAAAGAACATCGAACAAGTTAAAGCGGCCTAATTGACTCATGAGTGTGGAATTCTATCCGATAACCTCCCCCAAACTTGACAGCGATGGATATTGTTTCGACAATTTTTGTCTGGTTTTCTAATCTTCTTGGCGCCAGACGCTATCATGCCCACGTCCAGCCCCTTGCTTATTAGGCCTACGCCTGCATTTCAGAAGGGTGTCATGACGTAGTGACCATGTACCACATCTGATTCACCAACATCTGGTGTCGTATCTGGTGTCGTGGGTCGCCTCTATAGAAATATAGAAACACCGTCACCTTATTGTAAGTCGGTCGTCGCCACGTTTACTACGTCATTTTATGAGTCATTCAGTCTGTGCTACGTACACTCTGTGCGTAGCATCCTACCGATGCTCTTGCTTGAATATTTAGAAAACTATTGGTCATAACTTCTGTTGAATACTATAAAAGGTTATGCCGCGCCTGCAGCAACAGCTTCCATCTTTCAATCACCGATAGATTCCATCAGCTCACTGCCCTAAGTCTTAGTCTATTCTATTCCAATTTCATATTCCAATTTCACTTATTGTATCAGCTATATTTTCGTGTCAGTTTTGCATCGACTTGATGCACACACTAGATCGCGCTAATACATTTTCGCTCATTGTGTTATCCGTTCCCTAGCTCGTCTGGTATTCAAAAATATAGTCATATTCTTCGCTGGGGGTCTTGGACTGCAAATATAAGACGTCCCCGGGGTCATGACCCCCAGAAGACAATCCCATATCTACAATGTGTTTAATTGGTAGCCATACATTATAGCTGTCACCGATCTCTGAATGAAATTGTAGGATTGGTATCGATCTCAGAACGGATATAAAGATATGGCTTGTATAAGTCAGAATGTATTTTTAGAACACATTTCCATACACCCGATTATTGAAATTGGCGCTTCCAATAAGCATTCACTTCCATTACGAATACCTACAGCTATGCATGTTTGTCCATCTGTTAAGGGTGCCAGAAGACACACCAGCACAGAGGCCCTTGGGAGTCAGTAAATAAAAAGTCAGGTGATGATGTCATTGCATAAACCTGTTAATCGTGCTGGGACGTGACCTAAATAAAACATGACTCGGTACTCTCAGATAAACATGGGCAAGACACATTGGACACATGCGAGGAAGGACTGATTGCAGCTGTAGGATGTTTCTACCATTATAATCACAGAACAGAGTGATCATACATACAAGACACGGCAACTGTGATCAAAAGGGAAAAAGGACTGATTGCAGCTGTAGGATGTTTCTACTACAGCCACAAAATATAATAATTATACATGCGGTTATGTAACACTATGTGACACCACTCTCTTCCTATGGTCATATAAAGACACATATGCATCAATTAGCTCAGACTGTATGGCCAAACATGAACTCAGAATCTATAATTATCAGTTAACCCGTACTATGTGATCTAACATGTGCTGGTCAAGCACTATAGCCTGAGAGAAACAACATCTTGCACTACGGGATGATGTATTACCACTTTCAGTCAAATATCTGTCAACAAAGAACCAACATATGTTGTGAATGATTGTTAAATAATATATCCCTACGTAGATGAGAAATCGACAAATTAGAATTACAGTGCTATAATCCGTTTAGAACATGGTGGCGAGGGAATCTGATGTTAAAGTTAGAAAACATGCTAATAATCAGCCCTCTTTGACAGAACCATATGCCCTCAAAATCATTATTATACAGCTTCAAGGAGTACATTATTTGAGATCGCTGAACCAGACTAAGGTAATTGCCAGATTTCATGGACAGTTATCTCAAGTGATATTACAATTTCAGCTTTATACCCTCTGTTTTCATTATTCTCACCTATATTTTGTATGATGTGTGATTACGGTATTCTGCGGCTGTAGTAGTAGAAACATCGTACAGCTGCAATCAGCCCATCTTCGCCTTTGTCCACTGTGTCTCGTCCCCAGCCGACATCCTTAGCTTCCTCAGGTCCATTGTTGATTTGAGTGTACCGAGTCCTGCTTTCTTGAGTTCACCTCGTTGCACGTTTAGCAGATTTATGCATAGCTTTATGTATAGTTGCTCTGTACATATGCGCGTGCCACTCTGGCTAATGCTACACGTGCACATGCACATGTAAATGCCATGGTCGATATTGAGAACTAAATATTATTGCTGATTGCATATCCATTGTTATGCCTTGTAAAATGTTTAGAATTCAATAACAGCAGCCTTGTCAAAACCAAGCGGATGGTAATTCATAACGCTGTGTTAGACTGATTGCTTATGAATAGCTTTCTGTCAGAAAATGAAGAAAAATGGATGATGTGGACAAGTGGCTAAACCATGATTAATGACACGCGAGATTTCTAGATCGAAGGTTTGGACCACTTTTCTCGAATAAAGCAATATGTTTTATTTACACACTATGTGCTCATGTTTGTCAACGGTATGAAGCTGAATAGTGACTCAGTAAACGTACTTTGTGGTTGGGATTTCATAGATATCGCCATAGATGAATACGGGATGCGACACAATGATATAATTAGAAAATGTGTTTAGTTGTTCATGATGCAATAAGGAAGATTGTTTTGTCAATGATTATTTAAATTACCTTGCACACAGGGCTCCGATGACGTAACCTGTTTTCACTTAGGATGCTCAGAGAGTATTGAATATCTTCAATGTTGTTAATACAGGGATCATAGGTTGTGTTATCTCTTAGATGGAAGTGATATCGATAAGCTGATTGCATTGATGTCATAATATTTGCCTAACATTATCAATTTATCTAAAACTCGTAAATCTAGGGCTTTAATACTGATGGCCAATAAAGACCATTATTATTCAATGGTTGTACCATACCCACGCTATTGACCATCTATCTCAAAATACAACTGCCATGCGACTCTACTACACACAACCTATTGAGTATCTAACTCAGAATCCAAACACAGTATGGTCGAATGCAAGCCAATTATTATCCATCTACCTGAAAATACCACAACTGTGGTTCTAATGCAAGCAGTATTTTGGCCATCACAAAATGACCCATATTATACGAGCAACAAATTTGCAATCGTTCGTTTATTCTGATATAGGCAACCACTCGATCATCTATCTCAAATTACCATGATTCAGAACTCGCAAATATCCCGCGATGTTAATGTCGCAATTGTATATGAAAGCTGAGAAAAAACCACATATTGATTTCATAAGCAAGAATTTGATTTCGCTTCCAGATAATATGACCTAAATTATAGTGCCACAGAGAAAAGGCGTTCAAGTGAAAATCCGAGTCTTAAATTAATAATATCCTTAATACACACACACACACACACACACACACACACACACACACACACACACACACACACACACACACACACACACACACAAACACACACACACACACACACACACACACACACACACACACACAAACACACACACACACACACACACACACACACACACACACACACACACACACACACACACTATATACCTTATGTTCATCAGTACATGCTAATCAGCCGGCACAGTGTGGGGGCAATATGGGCATCACACAGGAATATATAAAAATACATAGGTTGACATAAACAACTAGATTTACTTGTTGATGGCACGCCATCCCCAATTCACACGTGTGCCGTTTCTTCCTTTTATCCCGACTCCGGGGACAGAACCAAATGTACCTGTTGAAACAATGTCAGTGACACTGAAAAAGGTATCCATGATTCTCTATAAGAAATACAGGATTCGAAGTTAGTACCTTTTAAAACTAACTTAGTTTATTTTGACGAGATGTATCGCCTGTTGTGCTGGAGTTATAATGAGCTGTGATTGTCACAGCATATCATGTTATCAGAGCTACACTGCTGTAACGACGACCAGTGGTGGAATAGCATAGCATGTTAGCAGAGCTACACTGCTGTAACGACGACCAGTGGTGGAATAGCATAGCCAGATGTCAGAGCTACACTGCTGTAATGACGACCAGTGGTGGAATAGCATAGCATGTTATCAGAGCTACACTGCTGTAACGACGACCAGTGGTGGAATAGCATAGCCAGATGTCAGAGCTACACTGTTGTAACGACGACCAGTGGTGGGATAGCATAGCATGTTATCAGAGCTACACTGTTGTAACTATGAGCAGTGACTGTCACAGCATAACATGTTATGAGAGCTACACTGCTGTCACAATGACAAGTGATTGTGACAGCATAGCATTCTTATGTTCATCATTCGATCCTCTTCAACAGTTTCTCCAAAAATATGGGCTAATTTCGTATAAGTTAATTTATATACGTGTGCCTATTATTACCAATCATATTGATACACCAACCACTCTCTTACGTTGTGGCTTCCCCTCACAGCAGGGTTGAATTATTGAGTTTCTCGGCTACGCTTAAAAATCTTGATGTATGTTGATGTGTCCTTTCTTAGATATCCTGGGCTAAATCTGATGAACATATTATATGATGGATCAGTTATTATATCAATGTATCTGATCGATATGAAGTAATCAAGAATTTGCCAAAACACAAAACCTAATAATAGCGGAAGATATATGACACCCATATTACCCACGTTTTTAAGTTGTGCTTGATTACATGCTCCTCATTCACCTCATATTTAGTCACAATCGTAACTTGTTAACAACCGCTTAGAAGATAAACCGCTAGGGCACGTGTGACGAATATGTGCATTGGAGTGCGTGTGGAGTGATGGTAATATTTATATTTGGTACACAGATTATGTCCAATAGTTGTCATTCTCACTATGTACTGTTCTATTTTATTTTATAAGGACAATTTAACCAACATCACTGATAAAAATTAAAAACTAAAATAGCATGTACTTATTGGCAAACAAATTGTAGATATCGGATCGTCTTATGGGAAGTCATGACCCCGTTAGACGTCTTATATTTGCGAGTAAGACCTCAGTGAAATTCATATTTGAAAATACCAGGTGAGCTAGGGAACTGAGTGAATAATATTAGTAGCAGTTAGATACGCAGTAGGAAGATGCACTGGTTGACTTTGACCAGTGCTAGTGGTACAGTTTCGCGGAAATAGGATAGAAACTGTGTCGAAACTGTAGCAGTAAATTCATAATAATAAATTAGAAATTGGAATAGATTGAAATAGGAACAACGGTTCTGGGTTGGTGATATCTGTCAATAGTTGAAGATAAAAGTTGTTGCTGTGGGATCGGCACACCCTTTTATAATGTTCAGCAGTTGTTTCGGCCATTAGTTTAGTAAATAATAGAGTGATAAGAATAGATACGAATCGAGGGGAATCGAGAGAGATTATAGGAAATTATAGGTGACAGACTGACATGTAGTTGTTGACGGTCGGCATTCCGACTCCCCTAAGCAAGTACAACAACACCAGCTGGCAATGAGATCATACAGCTCATGTGCTTATTAACGTTCGTTTCCTACAGGCTTATCCACGATAGGCAAGGGACAGGACAGAGGCACTGTAGCGTCCTGTAGGAATTAATAACACAATCGAAATTTGTATATCAACTATATGTCATTCAAAGAGAGGCATGCTACAACAACACATTCCGTAATGTTGTTAGTTAGCTGACAGATCGCATCAAATCAGAACCAGCTAGAACCGCTTTGCTAGAGTTAGCGTGTAGATATATCGTGTTTAGTAATGAATCCCTAGAAGAGAAGCCCAGAGTTTGATTGGCCGAGATGACGTCATAATCAATGAGCATCTAGTCTAACTCTGTGGAAGAGAAACAAAAGAAACAAGGTTTCAAAGTAAAGTCGAGGGATAGGCGAGCAGGGATTGGTCAGGATGATCAACAAGAATAGGTGCAAAAGATAAGCAGGGGTTGATTGGAGGCAAGAATGATGCGGGCCAATCAAACGGTGGTTATATCTACCTAGAAGGATGAAAGGAACAGAAACTATATATTGCGATATATATAGATCTATATATCGTAATATGTATAGAAGTTAGGAAAATATGAAGAGTATTTAATAGGCACTGGGGCTATTGAAATATTAATCTTCACCATCTGTGATTCCAGAGCAGACGTTGCTTTGTCAGTAGTAAATTGAGAGTGGTTACGGTAGGCTAGCTAGATATCATATCGACCTTAGGGTTGAGAGTAATCAGTAGCCGTAAGTTAGGCAAAGTCAGAATTGAATAAGTTAGGTTAGGACCGTATTATGATAAGCAGTATTGTTAATATAAAGTATAAGCTATTTTCTGTGACAGTAAAAGTCACCATTGATAATTAAAAGTTATTGTACAGTTAGCTATAGAATACAATTATCCCCTTGTAAAATACAAGGCACGAGTTTGGTTGTTATTTAGAAGCTCCTAAACAGTACGGAGAAACACCGTACCTTACTCAGAATCTTCAGGAAGTCAGATCAGGCCCAGTTACCAAAAATATCTTTGTACCATCTTCGAAGAGGCGAGCGGTAACTATACGACTGCAGCGGCGAGAAGATTGATTGTCGCAGCAATCCTCAACATCATAAGTCTTCTCGAAGTTGTAGTCGCAAGCGTATAAGCAATTTAGTGAAGAAAGGAAATCGAAAATCTTCAAAATGTCCCCGGCCTTCCTTCTTCTAGCATCTACACACTCTTGTTATATTCCCATGCCGCTGCCCTTCCTTCTTATAGTGTCTACACACTCTTGTTATATTCCCATGCCGCTGACCTTCATTCTTATAACGTCTACACACTCTTGTTATATTCCCATGCCGCTGACCTTTCTTCTTATAGCGTCTACACACACTTGTTATATTTCCCTGTCGCCGGCCTTCCTTCTTCTAGCATCTACACACACTTGTTATATTTCCCTGGCGCCGGCCGGCCTTCCTTCTTCTAGCATCTACACACACACTTGTTATATTTCCCTGTCGCCGGCCTTCCTTCCTCTAGCATCTACACGCTCTTGTTATATTTCCTTGTCGCCGGCCTTCCTTCTT
The DNA here is from genome assembly GCA_034401795.1 of Chaetoderma sp. LZ-2023a. Lineage (NCBI taxonomy): Eukaryota > Metazoa > Mollusca > Caudofoveata > Chaetodermatida > Chaetodermatidae > Chaetoderma > Chaetoderma sp. LZ-2023a. The sequence goes on along the minus strand of CM067360.1, from coordinate 11,855,512 downwards.
CTAGCAGCTACACACACTTGTTATATTTCCCTGTCGCCGGCCTTCCTTCTTCTAGCATCTACACTCTCTTGTTATGTTCCTATGTCCCATATAGAACATGTACGCACGCGCGCACACACACACGCACGCACGCACGCACGCACGCACCTACCCACCCACCCACACACACACACACACACACACACACACCAATGATTGTTTATTTATTTTTTTTTGTATTGGCTCTAATAATCCATAGACACATTGCATCATACACTCAGGATATGTAGCGCACACTTGGGTGTTGCTGATTGTGTCTGATGACACAGTTTGGGAATATATAAGAGAGTAAGTAAATTTCAATAGTCATCCACTACCGGTATGGCATTACACATAGCCAGAGCCAATGCAATGGCACATGTGGCATCATTACGAGATTGGGTCTAGACAAAGTAAGACGCGATCAAACATAAAATGTGCGCCAGTTGTTGCTGATACACTATGCAATTCGGCTTTATGATGCTAGCACGTCTGCAAACAGGCAATACGGATTCAATATGCTGTCATAAATGTAGAGTAACGATAATATTACCAGATATGTTGCTGGTGGCAAGCTGGTATGGTGGTGAAAAACGGTGTAGAATCATAAGCGGTCGAACAAATACTTTCCCTCGTGCATATCAATATAATGTATTGAAGATATACAAATAATCATGGTTCTATGTACCTTTCCAAACTCATTTGATTGGGCTGTCCATTGTGGATTTTCTGTTTGTCTGTGTCATGAGTATATTTCTTAATAATCTTCCCCTATGGTTTCTGCGTTCTGGCCTGCCACAAGCAGTAAGCTAAGTCCCACACCGCGAGTGACAACTGATATGATATTACTGTTTGTGAATATATTGTATATTGCATGGATACAAAAGTAAGATCACCATATCACCTGTTAAGACCAAAATCGAGCTGGCCACAAATATAGATAACAACATGTGCAGATGGCCATGGCATAAAAGAAAACATTATTCTGTATAAAACATTTGCTTGGCATAGTGCCAAATCATCATTTATATCTGCTCAATCAGTGTGTCAGAGTGTCAGTTAAGTTTGTGAACCATATGTGGCATTGAGCCTGCGTCAAAATTTTGAGCCAGGCACTTCACCTTTCTAGAGTACCCACCCATCATATGACGTCATAATGAACTGCGTGATATGTACAATGACATCATGGTGAATGACGTCGATAAGCACGTCACGAACGCATATTTCTATGCGTTGTTGTACAAATTGCTTTGTTTTACTATTTATTCAATATTCTGTTGACTATTTTGAAACTAATTTGACAGCAGCAACAGCACCCAGTCAAATTAGTTACAAAATATTCAACAGCTTCCCTGTATAGTTTTCAGGAAATTAATAGCTAGAGCATTTGGGGATCGATCAATCCCAGCACGGCGAGGTGTGGGTGGAGCTTAGCTAGTGATGGGCGGGGCATAGCTAAAAATGGAAAGGTTCATTGTAGTAACATCCTATGAATACATGCACATGCACAGTCATTGAAGAGCAACAAAACTTTTTGTGATCGAGTAAAATAGAAGAATTGCGAATCATGTCTTTCGATCTCTCATCGTCTTATGGGAAGAAAATGAGTGAATGACCGTGAGCGATGGTTATGATAGGATGCTGTCGGAGACATCAGGTGATATTGCTCTCATAAAATCAATACACAAGGAGGCATGGTAGCTGGACCATGTAGCCAGCTCTCTGATACAATTGGCAATGTCTCACGAGCCACACATACACTCATAATTATACCACTGGTTTGAATTGGAGCAATAATTCCATGGTATTAATTATTCTAGATTCTTATTAATTTCTGGATAATTCTAAAAAAATTTAAATCTATGTTAAATGTATAAATTCATGCTGACGATCATAGAATAATATAAATAAGAAATGTTGCTAGCTTTCTAAATACAGTTCCTCTCCTGAATCTTTAAAAACAATATGATGTGTGCATCTTCAGCGTAATCACATCTACATGACAACCCTGTTTCATTGGTAAGAACATAAATCAAATAGCTTTCAGATTTGCAGACATACAGCAGCATGTTATTGACAAGTGTTCCTATATATAAATGAAGAAGCACAGCTATTTAAGAGGAACATTACTCGGTTTCTCCTACTATCCCACACGGCAATTGGAAGAATGGCAGGGTATGTGGCTAGCCGTGAGGTACGTCGCTATGTCTCTCGACATATGCTTGATGTATGAGAAGAAAATGAGATTGGACAATGGCCCTGGCCTGACCGCTATAGCATAATTTTGCTAAAGATATAAAGCCTATATTGCTTTTATAAAGAGGTTAATGCCTTAGGGCCACTGCTAACCAATCCATACACACGTGTCAATTCCCCAGAAGACATTGATACACTAATATCTAGAGCATGGTCAATAGATGTATATTAATATTAGATACCAGAGTATTTAGTAGGGGAGTCAGTATGCCAAAAAGCCATTATTTTATAAGCTTTTCTATCGGAAAGTAATAGTTGATAGCTATTCATTTTGTAAATCTCAAGTATGTTTCTTTTATGAAAATACCTGTTAGCAAGAATATCTGGATTGCAAAAATGAGATATTGCTATATTAAGGGCCACTCACACATTTCTGTTAGAAATTGCTATTGGGGAAACCATGGCTTAAAATTGAATGTCAACACTTACGAATATAGCATATCAGCATTTAATATTGAAGATTACATGACACAGTATGTTTTGAGAAAGTTTTGAAGTGATGCGTTCATTATTTCATGGAAAAAATGTATTTTCACTTTTGAAAGTTTGATTTTTTTCGTTTTCTTTGTTGTAAGCATGGTTAATTATAAAATATGCCCACACTTCTCTTTTCAATTAGTCTGTAAAATAATTTGTCAAAATAATACCATATATAACCCCTACCCTTTAAGATATTGCTTAATGTAATTTGTCGGAGCATTGCAGAGATATAGAGCCCCAATTACCGCTACAGCCATCTTTTCACACGAATTAAAATTGGGAAGTCAATAGAGCTGTCACCTCGTGAATTTATCGAATTATATTTTTAGCAAATTTACGTCATTATACCATTTTTACAGTAAAGAGAAGTACTTTTGTATTCAGTGATCTTGTGCAGATGGTCTATAGTGGTTACCTGGTTGTGGGACCACATTCGTGTGGTTCTCCTAAGGCATGTGGTTATAAGTTGGCTCGTTTCAAAATAACCAAAACATCAATCCCCCTTTAGTGACTAACATATTACATGGCCATACGCTTTATTGGTCACCATCAATGGTATTTAATGCCGTTTAAGATGGTTTTACTGTGTAAACGTTAAACCAACGGCTAGTCCCCGCTGACCAAAAAAACACAAGAACAAAACGAATCAGAACAGGTAAATGATAATACTGAAGTAAATGGGGTATTCACGCCAGAAAATATGCTGTCAGGTTTGTTTACACAATTTACTTTTGACAATTTAGATTTTCATGAAAATACTAAAGACAGAACAACCCTGCATGCTACTACACACATTCTATACCAATATAACCAAGACGCAAATGCAAAACATAAACAGAACTATTTGTTACAATGTTTCGAAAAAAGTAGGAAACCTTTTATAAAAAGAAGTACAATGTAGAGTCAACAATGATAGGATATGGACCACTATTCCCATAATCTCCAACTAAACCAGAATATGTTCAAGCATCACTGGCTTATTTTCTCTGGGCAGCAGAAGCACTTAACCGAGAAGATGTTGTTGTTACAGCACATCGATCGATATATGACATAGTCAAATGTCTGGCAGCAGAATTCCCAGATAAATATGGTTCTATTGTAAAGCGGTTAGGTGGATTCCACATTAGAATGAACTGCATGGGTGCTCTCGGCAAAATCATGACAGATATTGGAATTGTAGATGCAATGGAGAAGGCTGAGTTATGCAAGAAAGGAACAGCAAATAAAGTACTGGCTGGTAATGATTATTATAAGATGGTTCGGTGTCATTCTCTTGTAGCTGAAGCAATGTTTTCTTTGAAATGGGAAGCATTTGGACAGTGGATGGTGGAGAAAGGTGATATCGAAATACCATGTTGTCTACCTTCACTATTAGCAGAGATTGCAAAAGATCAAGGTGAAGAAAAATTGGATGATCTGGTAAGATTTTTGGAGGCTGATGAGTTCAGCTCGACACTCCATACAACAGCCAACTGCTGGGATGCATATATTGATGCGGTAACCATTGTTCCAGGATGCATTCAATCAGAAAAATCTGGTAATTGGCAGAAACACTTAGAGGAAGCTGAGAAAATGTTACCATTATTAGTGTACATGAGGCATCATAATTACATGGTATGTCTTCCACAGTATCTTCATGAAATGAATGAACCGCCAAATACACATCCGAACGTGCGCAATCAGTTTTGTTGAGGCAACTCCACAGTAAGACAGACAACAGCTTCATTCAATGGCATGTGAACAGACACAGGACTTGAACAGACATTTAACAAGGAGGAGAACACATATATGTTTAAGGGAGTCAATCATAATGAACCCGCACAGACACGTATGTTAAAGCAGTACCTTTCATGACTAAGGTTGGTGAACATGTTAAGGTAATGACCCACCTAAACAATGAAGAATATTTCCAGCTAGCTACAAACAGGAGGGCCGTTGAAGGAAAGGATATGGTCGTAAGGCTCATGAATGTTGTAAGCTTTGAGATGATAAATCCCTTTTCATGTGTTGACAAAGATGATTCTTTGATAAATATTGCTACCGGACAAAAAGCCAGAAACAGAGGTTTGGCTCTTGCGATTGAAAAAGGGAAAGAGGTGGTTAAAGAAGCAAAAGAAAGCAACTCAGATAAGATTCTACCACCCATTATAACACCATATGCAGAAACAACGACAACAAGGAAAGGCATGCAGATAAAGAAAATATATCAAGAGAAAACAACAGTGACTCGTTCCTTGTGTTTTTTATCCAATGAAAGCAGCACAGAAGTAAGAAATGAAGCATTCAGCCATGAATAGACACAATACCCATCTTCTCTTTTTGAACCTGATGTGCAACATGGCACACACAAAATGAGAAAAGGTTGTAAATCAGATTATTATAATGAAATGAAAACATATGCAACAATGGATGAGCATTCTTACCTATCGGTTTGTGATATGCAAACCCCATTTCTTGTAGATGCGATGTGTTTCATACAGAAATTGCAAAAGCTTGGCTCTAGAACATTTGAAGATTTCAAAGATGCATATCGTAACAAGATAAAACGTGATCGTTGTGACTTAATACATTTTGGTGGAGATAGATATGACTTTGGGCCGACAAAGAGGTGGGAACAAGAAGAACGACAGAACAGGGCTAACGTTGAAACCGCAGAATACATTCCTGCATCATGGGTATTACTTTCTGCATGGCCCAAGCTGATGGGGTATGAAAAAACGAAGACAAATATATTGGACTACCTCTCAGAAGAATCGATGACGCCATAGTCGAGACAATAGCTGAATGTTGTTACACTTGTTACAGTGACCATAAATGTTGTTATTGTCATTGATGAATTATCCTGCTTGGCCCATGAAGAGGCTGATATGCCCCTCATAGTGCATGGCAACAATGCAGTGAACAAACTGGGCTATCATCGTATAGTAATTTACTCAGATGACACTGACGTGATGATGATGGCCATATACCATATCACCGTGAGCATTTCGAAAGAAATGTGGATGTTATGCATGAGAAATTTCTTCCCATTCACGACTTGGTAGTTCGTCTGACAACTATACTGAATTACACAGCCAAATACGTCTCCTCCATCTTACTCGCCGTCTATGTCATCACAGGTTGCGACACCGTCGGCAACATATTTTCCAAAGGAGAAAAGAAGGCATTCAAGGCTGCCATTTCCTTGATGAAGGAAAATAAACTACAAGCATTAACAAGCTATGGCGAAAATAGTACGGATAAATCTGGGGACGCGACTGGATATGTTAGACTGATCGTAGCATCCTTATATAACAAACCCACCTTCTCATCATTGGACATTGAGAGAACACACGTTTGCGTCATTCAGGACACTTCCTCAAACAGAAGATGCTTTTTTGGTCTCTATCAAATTGCTATGTACAAAAATGCTCATAATCATATTCTTGGACTACATGATCCAACAGACGGATTTGGAAGGTCTGTATCAGATAGGGTTCTTACAACAATTAAAATGACAAAGCCTCCAGAACCAAACATAAAACAGTTACCAAAATCATATTGTGGCTACAAGAAATGTGAGGCCAAACCACTTTGTACAAAGGCCACCACTTCTGATAGAGCTGGTAAAATCTGTGTTGCGGCCTGGTGCTGGGGCTCGAAGGAGAATTTATGTGGACGGGATTAGGTCTCAAATATGGCCTATGTGAGCGACATGCAGGAATGTATGCACACACGCACACACAGATAATGTATACTCACAGATATACATACAGTCAACCCTGTCTATAGCGAACACCTACTTTTGGGACCAAAAGACGATGGTTCTTAAGGACGGGCGGTCGTAAAACAACCTATCTTTAGGACCAACGAGCATGTGGTCACAAAAGTTATTAACTGCTATAATAGCCATATTAAGTGAACAGATGTCTTCAGCAACCACTTATAATGGCCCATGAAGTGGTCGCTAAAGAAAGGTTTCACTGTGCATACAAGATGATCTGTTTTCTTAATACTACAATTACTTTGTCCTCCACATGATCTAAGACTACCTTGTTTCTCTGCCCGGCCTGTTTGCATCTATGCCTATTTTTCTGGATGAGTACTTCATTTAATTCTTAACTGCTATGTGTGCATATATGGACAATGGTAATATTGCGTTTTAATGTTAAAGGGTGATAATCTAAAATTTGAGATGTGTTTGCAATTTACAAAATACTGGTTTGAGACTTATGAAATGGTCTGTTTTGAGTCTATTTGCATACCTGATCCAAAATAATACAATTTGTTTGAATCTATCTGATTCCTGACTTTTGTGAAAACAGTGTAATTTACCTATACTGAGGCGCACAATGGGGGTATGGGTACGCAATGGCTAATAACGTTTCATCCCTGAGTCATATATAGATATATTATATCTCAAAACGAGGGGAAAACGTGTGTGTTGTTTTTTCGAAAGTGTTGTCCTTGTGAGTGCAACAGCTCGCCAATGGTTCATTATTTGGTAATTCTGCTTGTAGCAAAAAAATGACAAGATTTCACAATTATTTGAAATAAATTTCAATTTCGTAAGAATAAAATGGCCAATGGTCTTGATAGTGCTTGTACTTATGTAATGTATGTCCCGCGGAGCCTTTGAGATTATTACTTTATTCCACTGAAATACATATTCTGTCACAACCCAGAAATGCGGTTGCCAATAGAGTAGTCAATTGCCAAAATCTCGAATTTTCAAGACGGATATTCTTGCCAACAGGCATTTTCCAAAAACTTATGCTAAGAGGAAGACGAAAAAACACAGATATAAACTATTACTTTCAGGTAGGTGAAAAGTGATTATTTTCAACCGTGGCTCCCCTACTAATTCTTGATGTCAGATATGGTATGGATATGGCCGTGTGAAATGAATTACAATGTGTGGATTTGGGTGAGTTGGTCTGAGCAACTAACTCTGACACGTTCATTTATGTCCCACCAAATTGTTGCCATCAGAATCTCGAGGTGGGTAGCGCCTTGTCTCAAAATGTAGTAGCATCTTTTAGGGAACGATATTAGCCCCTGCGTACTATTAAATAGGGAATACTATGCGATTATGTATATGGTGTATTGTTTGCCTGGAAGTAAGCAATGGCCGAATGATAAGATATTCAGTAAAATATTCAGTAAAGTATTCAGTAAAATATTCAGTAAAATATTCAGTAGAATATTAAGTAAGCTAGTCAGTAAAGTATTCAATAAGATATTTCGCAGATATTCGGCAGGCATATTCAACAGTAGATAATACGATCAGATTATAATCAGTGGGAAATGATTTAGAACAAAGCAGTAGCAGATTCATCCAATTCATAAAATAGGACATGATATTATTATGTAATGTAGCGACATGGGCGGACGATACACATAGCATGAGCGAATCGATAATTGGAATTAGCCAGTTGCCATGGTAACGGAATTCCCCTCCATGGAGAATGATCTAAATTAGATTATAGTAGACACACGGGGTATAATTACATAATTACAAATCGTACATGATTATGGAATGATCCGTAGAAAACGGTGGTTGTTCCTATTCTATTAATATATCTGATGAAACCTCATCGGCTTCAAGCCGGAGTTTCTTGCCAATTGAGGAATGTGATCGGTGACAGACATGTTCAAGTCCGATTTTGGTGTGCTCAGAGTTCAACTAGTGTTGGCAGGTGGATTCCATTTTGCGTACTGACGCGCATGCACAGAACATACCTAGAATTGTGTGAAAAGAAGCGGATTGACTAAATGACGGTGTTGACCAATCGTAGTAGGAAATTGAACCAATCAGCTAGCTTAGATGATGAAGAAATCGATGATTGGACAACTAATTCCGGCCAATGAAACATAGATTCGGTTGCAGTTTCATAAGAAACGTGCACGACGAATGTATGATTACTGTAGTCTGCGGCTGTAATAGTAGAAACATCCTACAGCTGCAAGCAGTCCTTCGTCGCTTTTGCCCACTGTGACTTGTAATCAGCCAAAATCCTTAGTTCCTCAGGTTCATTCTTGACTTGAGTGTACCTAATCCTGCTTTCTTTCACCTCTTAGCACGCTTAGCAGATATATGCAATACCGTCTTCTCCTGGCTTTGTATTTGCTGGATCCGAGTAGGCCGAATTCCAAGGCTCTCTGCGCTGGTGTGTCTTCTGGCATCCTTAGCACATGGCCAAACATGGACCATCTTTGCTGGACGACTTTTGCAGACAGTGGCGGCGTATAATGCATCGTTGAAAATTATGCTCTCTGGCCATCGGTTTCCAGTGATGGTGCGTAGCTATTTGCGTTGGGAGGCGTCAAGTTGGTATAGAGCTGCCTTTGGAGCTGCCCAGCTGTTACAGTTATACATCATCAAGGATACGCATGTTGCATTGTATAAATGTAGTCTTTTTACCAAGTGCATCCATGATCTACGAATCCATAGCTTCCAGAAGGACTGGAAAGCTATGTTCCCCATGATACAGCGTGCAGCAATGTCAGCAGTACTGCAAGGAAGCGAGCCCAGGATTTTACCTTTCCTCCATGGTTCGCCGCCACAGGGTGGATCGTCATTTTCTTTAGTTTCATGCTTTGTAGATAGCTATATGTGGGTGAACTCTGTTTTGGATTCATTCATAAAGAGATTCTCAATTTTTAGTTTGCTTGCACCTATTGGGAGAAGTTCGTCAAGGGGTTTCTTTTCCTCATCATCAGCATATTCCATCACTAGTGGCATGCCCAGTATTGACACCAGGGGGTTTGTTCTTGTGGAAATTTCCCGCACCGATTTCAATGCAGTAGCCAGGTAACAGGTGAAGAGCACAGGGGATAGCCCATCTCTCGGTGGGGAGCCGTTTGATGTCTCAAACTCTACAGACTTCACTGACTTGACTCGTACTCTCAGTTTGGTGTCTGCAAGCAGTAGTCTCACTAGTCATACCTCATCTTCATTGCAACTGGCCTGGCCTAGTACATCAAGGATCTTTGAGCGCTTAATTGTGTCGAAGGCTCGTGACATGTCAATGCCCATTTTGTGGAAATCCCAGTGTTTGGACATGGCTACCGACACAAGCATGCATTGAGCCCATACCATGTCTGTGCAGCTGCGTTCATGTTTGGAGCCACTTTGACATGATCTGGTGAAGTCGTCGATCTTGTCTCGGATGCGGCATAGAGTAACATTGGATGGGATTTTCCCTATGCTGTTAAGGAGCACAATGAGCCGCACATTGGCTGGTGGCCAGTTGACTTCTTGGGCTTGGGTAATGCGATAAGGATGCCTTGGCCTACAGTGCCGATGGGAAGGTGGTGCAAAAAAGCTGAATTGATTATGTGCGTGATCGGTTTTGAGATAATGCCACTTGCATATTTAAATAGTGTATTGCTCATGCCATTAAAGTCCTGATGCACGTCCATTTTTCAGGGCTTTAAGTGCCTTCTCAACCTCTGCTGTATTAATTGGTGTTAGTAATGGCCTGGGGTCTCCTGAGAATTGGTGCAAGGGCTCATCATCGTGGTCAGTGAACTGTTCCTTGAACCATTCTCGAATTGTCTCGGCTTTGCCCTTGTCAGTCCCAATAAAGTGTCCTTCAGTGTTGTGTACAGTTAGTGGTGGTGTGTAGTCAGCAACTCTCAGAACTCGGGCTGCCAGAAACATTTTGTGGCAGTCATCCATGGCAGTGATTTCATCTGCTAGGGCGTCTGCTTGTTGAATAGCAAGATCTTTTAAGCATTCGGTAATGTGGCGCAGAATGTTATTGCGTTCCTGGTGTAGTTTGGTGCGATCTTCACTTTGGCCACTTTGATAGATGCGCAGACATGACGTTTTCTGTTCTGCTGACAGTTTCACTACGAGAGGGTGTCAGTATACCTAGTTCTGTTGGTTTTTAGAACACCTATGGTGCTAATAGCTGATGATTCCATAGATATCAGTATTTTGGTTAGGGCTTGGTTTGGATCGGAGCTGACGTCGATGTTAGTTATTTGCTCCATGAGAGCCTTTTTGTATGACATTTGAGTGTCAGTGTCGCTAATGAGCTTGGGTAAGTTGTAGGTGACTCTACCCTCTTGCCGGGTATGGCGGTTATACATTAGGTAGAGCTGGTTCAAATGGCGGTGTGTAATGACTGACCTATGGTCAGAAGTGAGGTCTGTGCCTCCATAGGAACGAGCATCCAGAAGTAGGGGTTTTGCTGCTGTCTTGCATAGCATAAAATCTATTTGGTTGAAGACAGCTTTTGTAGACTTAGAACCTTTTGGGGCTTTGCGATCAGCAATGTGTCCAGTTCATGTTGTCCAGCGGTGGCATGGGTGTTTGGAAGCCGTATTTGTGACAAATAGGTCATTGGACTAAGGAATGCCACCAGTGCATCTCCATTGCTGTTGCGTGCGCCCTCGATCCCGTGCATAAGCCAAGTCCTGAACTTGTGCCCGCAATGCCGAGATTACAGAGCTTGATGTTGAAATTGCACACACGAACAGTTGCCATCTAGCTGGGATAGCAATGGCGGAACTCAGTTCTGCATGAAAGGAATCTAATATAGCTGGATTCTCTTTGGCCCTTTCGGTAGTTGGCCCATATGCATTGACTATGCGACACTTAGTGGTGGTGCGCTTTCGCGTTGGTATAACCAGGTCGATAAATGCAATGTGATCACTGACATATCCAAAACTCATGACAATGGTCCTATTACGAAGCCTAATCTACGGTAAGTGGCCTGTTTTTGCTCTATGACTACTAGCTTATGGCCTATCTGAAGTTGCTGCTCTGAGTGTTTAGCTACTTTTGTCTCTTAAATGCATGTGATATCGATTTTATAGTGTTCACAGTCTGCACCTAAGGTTTGCCTCTTTGATATTGCAGTCGGACCACGTACATTCCACGTAGCTATGGTAAGCTCCTGGGAAGATCGCATCGTCTGAGGATGTCGAGCACAGTTTCTTGTTAGAAGGTTAGACATAGTCAGAGTTGCCTCTGTATGCGGATGTCAGTCTGCAATCCTTGATGACTTAGTTTCTCAACAAAGTTAGTACTTACGGAGGAGACCGGCATGGAGGTGTCATCTTTCTCCCCCGGCACGAAGAATAAAGTATATAAATTGCTGCAGAGCAGCACTTTGCATGATTGTACCACCGTTCATCCGCGACTACAGAGTTGGTAGCATCTGCGAGTACAGAGTTGGTAGCATCAGCGGGTACAGAGTTGGTTGCTCGTGTAGTAAGTTTGATAGATTGTTGGTTTGATTGTTTGAATATAATAACCTAAATAGTATCTGTACATCTTGTATAAAGTTTTATTTGTTGGCGATTTTGCATTGAAATTCATATCTATTGTATCATACTAAAGGTATATATATATATATATATATATATATATATATATATATACTCAAGTTAAGCATTGAATATTTTAGCTGTTATCAAAGGAATACTACAAATTCCCGTACCTGGATAATAAGATAGATTAGGCAGGCCCAGCTAGTCAATAAAAATATTCTTCAGCGCTACAACTCGAGGTAGACGAGTCGACTATCATCTTCGTTCACCATTAGAGGCAAGCGTAGATGCAGCCACACAACCAGTTTACATCTAGTAGCGACAGATCCATTTAACTTCAGTTGAGAATCGATACAGTCATAATCGATTGCATTTTCTTGTGAGAAGCGAACGACCGACGTCAGCCGGTTCCGAGAATTTCCAAATGCTAGGATACAACTATTCCAAGATGAAGAATATAAATCATCTAGCTATCAGCCTTATAGATACAGAGCAACGTGTTAGGAATATAAGGTAAGAACATAATGAGGATACAGACAGGATGTGTCCTATGATAGTCATGCTAACCTGATGAAATCAGCGCTGATAAAATCAGATTTGAAATGGTTTGCAAAAGCATTTTATCGTGTATCTTATACATTGTATTGTGTGCGGTTCACTTGGTTCAGCAATAAAAGGACTACTCTTAAGAGATACAATGCTTTGTATCAGCCTATTATTATAACTAGCCAATAGCACACCCAACATGATATAAGTTATTTTTACTTTCCAATACTACCTAACTAACATGCCTGGCATGCCATTTTATAAGCCGTGTCTGGTATTCCTTATTAACAAACTACCCAGGCTACCAAAACCTAAGCTACTTATGATGTTCATTATTAACAAACTAGTAGACCTAACCCATCATCTCATAAGGTATATTTCATGCTTATGTTCTCCTTGAGTACAGTATATATATATATATACAAATATTAAACAGCCATCAATCGCATCGGGCATCCTCTCTCCTATATAAGGTGGATTTAATCATTAGCACTTACACCTTTCTCTTCAACATGGAGTCGTTGAATATTGCATGTATAAAACCCAGGGGTTTGCTCTCTCTCTCTCTCCTCTCTCTCTCTCTCTCTCTCTTTCTGTCTCTCTGTCTCTCTGTCTCTCTCTATCTCTCTCTCTATCCCTCTCCCTCACGCACGCACGCACGCACGCACGCACGCACGCACGCACGCACGCACGCACGCACGCACGCACGCACGCACGCACGCACGCACGCACGCACGCACGCACGCACGCACGCACGCACGCACGTCCGCACGCACGCACGCACGCACGCACGCACGCACGCACGCACGCACGCACGCACGCACGCACGCACGCACTCACCCACCCACCCACCCACCCACCCACCCACCCACCCACCCACCCACCCACCCACCCACCCACCCACCCACCCACCCACCCACCCACCCACCCACCCACCCACCCACCCACCCACCCACCCACCCACCCACCCACCCACCCACCCACCCACCCACCCACCCACCCACCCACCCACCCACCCACCCACCCACCCACCCACCCACCCACCCACCCACCCACCCACCCACCCACCCACCCACCCACCCACTCACTGTGTGAAACACAACATGATACGCTCCCAGATACAGCTGGCCTACTATAGAATCAATGACTGTGACCAGTCGCTCTCTAGTAAAATCAAATGAATGCCAACAATGTATTCTAATTTGAATAATGTGTTATGAGTTGTATAATGGTTATTTACCGTCGGTATTTATGTATTGTCCGCTAACCCTAACCCTTCCTATCATATACACAACACCATTTGGTCTCAAAGTAATGATTTCTCGATTTACTTTATTTCATCAACATCATATGGCAGAACTAAATTCACCTTTCCAGAGTACCCACCCATCGTATGACGTCACAATCAACGACACGATGTGTAGAATGACATCATAATGAATGACGTCGATAGTACGTCACGAACGCATATTTGAAGACGGTCTATGCGTTGTTGTACAAATTATTTGCTTTTACTATTTAATAAATATTCTGTTGAATATTTTGAAACTAATTTGACTGGGCGCTGTTGCTGCCATAGGCAGCAACAGCACCCAGCCAAATTAGATACAAAATATTCATCAGCTTTCGTGTATAGTTTTCAGGAAATTGATAGCTAGGGCATTTGGGGAGCGATCAATCCCAACACGGCGAGGTGTGTCTGGAGCTTAGCTAGTGATGGGCGGGGCATAGCTAAAAATGGAAAGGTCCAATGAGGATTTATGATTGTCAGATTGCTTTTCATGGAAAGAATTAACTTGTCATTGTTATTCACATAGGACTCGGGAAAATTGTCTGACCTGTTAAATTCTGATTATGAATCTAAAGGTCCCTGCCCATCATATCGAGTGCTGATCAAACAGTCTGTACTTGATTGGCATTGACATAAGATAACACGTTTCACCGCATAGAAGAAGATGGGTGTGTGTATGTTCACCTTGGTGATATATCCATGGTTGCCAATTAATTCTCTATATGATCAGATTAGTATCAGTGTTCACACACAAATGATGGAAAATTCTAATCTTCACTAGGAATCAGGATGTCTTTGCGCTCCATAGCTATTGCTGCACTGACAGATTATATTTGATTGGCATTTGCCATAACATAACGCTTTCCTGCATATATTAGTGACACTAATATGGAAGGTATGTTCACTGTAACACTTCTCTGCCAAATCCGTATCTATACGATCACTATTTGCAAAAAATAATTTAGTTTTATTTAAAAAAGAACTAAACCAAACAGTTATGAGCAACGACTTGTCTTTTATGAAATATTAAAATGGTAGTCCTGGAATCAGCTGACCGTTTAAAGCTTGACTAGCAATATAGAGGTATGTGTGCACAACATCTATTGATGAACACACAGGCAGTGCTTGATTGGCATTGTTGATATTGGGGGTTGGGGGGGGGAGTGTCTGGTTCACTATATCCTATCCTGTCTCTCGGTTACTTATCTATATCTTGATGATGAATGATCGTTTTCAGAGGACATTTCTCCTCTTCTATGTGCTCTGCATAATCCGTATACTAAATCCCTAGTCGAAGATCCACTATAGCCAGTATGAAGCCAGTGCTACACTTGTCTCCAGTTCAGACAATGCATGCAGGATTCTCCGAGATGTTGCCATTTTACAGTTGTTGTATTGGTTGAGTCTATGATATCTCAGCATGCACTAATGCTCTGTACTTCGGACATGTCTCATTCCACTATATCCACCTGTCGTCTTCACGCATGTCTCCTTCAACTCTATCCACCTGCCGTCTTCAGTTATGTCTCCTGCCACGCTTTCCACATGTTCGTGTTCAGGCATGTACCCTTCCACTTTATCCACCAGGTAACACACCCACGTAGTTCGCTAAATAGGACACGGAAATAATACACCAGACCTCATCAGACTAGACATATAATCCGACATTCATTGTAAACATCGAAGTTGTATTTTCATAGTACATTTCAAGATGTCAGACTGCACCTTAATGATGCTCCTTAGACACATATACAGATATCATTCCATGGATCAACTATATAACTTTGCGCATCCTAAGAAAATTATACAATGCATGATTGATATTAAATTTGCAGTTTTCTTTTTCAGCTCAACTGCAGGCCCATGGCTTCACACGATAGTGTTACGTTTTTTAAGCCAGTTGGGCAGCATTGTGCAGCCTCTATCTACTATGCAGTAAGTGGATATATCAAGTGGATATATCTTACCTCCAAGGTTTTCAGCCATCTACTATTGATAGTAACAACATATGAGCAATCACTGCACAAATGAGCAACCAGGAACTTGGGTTCAATTTAGTTCAGTTCATTCTCAAATCGTTCATCAGAGCACCAGCATCACTACATATCAAAACATTAGGTATTTTTAATTTTGCAGGAAAAGAACATCACAAAAGAAAGAAACAAAATATTGAATAATTTCTAATACTTTGTGTCGATCCACATATTTGACAATCACGTGTTTTGCTGTGTTCGTTTTGATAAGTTTAACACGTGCTTCCACTAAAGCTTTCATTTAGAAATCGACCCCATCATGACAAAGAATTCACACGTATATCCGTGGTGTAAATTTGGTTTACATGTATTATAATGTCTCTAGCGACAGAATTTGATCAAGTTATATGTCATGATATCGATATCCCCAGTAATATGGAATTCCGTATGAATAGCATCAGCTATCTGATTAAATCTGTATAAATAAAAGACAGATTTCTGGATGAAGCATCCCACGGAATTGTGATACTGCGAACGACGGAGCATTCATATCAGGAAGATGTCAATCAAGTGTAGCATAGACGCTCACAAATCGATTGGGGGTAAAGAGTCCGCTAGATTTCTTGTCAAGATTATACAATTCAACTGCATTCAGCTTGAATAATAAGAATATAAGGGTCTTCTTGACGAAAAGCAATTTGCTTCTTATAAATGCAGTGTTTATTTTGCATTTTGTAATCATATCACATATCACACGCAAACGTACGCGCACGCACGCACGCACGCGCGAGTGCTCTCATATATATATATATATATATATATATATATATATATATATATATATATATATATATATATATATATATATATATATATATATATATACTTTTTGACAAATTAATTCTCCGAATTGACCTCTCCGCTCTCTATCTGTCAATGCTGTCAGATTTACGAATTAACCCTTTAATACTCAAGCCTGCCAAAAAGACGGCTCCTCCAGGGGTCTCGAGAAATGCTAATTTGTAGACTAAGAGGGGACAGGTTTTGTTTTTAAATGTTAGAACTGCCAGTCATTGTCATGGTAAATTTTCAAAATCAATTATCTTTTGTTCTCCTCAGGGAGATTTTTATGCGAAAATTGCTGAGATTTGCGTGACCGACGTTGAGAGTCAACGTGGTTAACTAATATACGCATGTATTCCTTTGAATACCCAACATCCCTTGCCAGATCACATAGGTGTGAACTACTGCTGCGTGTCAAAGCACGAGCTTATCAACATAGATTATCACTATCAATACTGTGGCATGTGGCACTTATCTAAACACACAGTGAACTAACTGATCGCCGGCAGACTTTGGTCAACTCATTAATGACAAAGTCGTTCAAAACGGTCTCTATAGTGGTATTGGGGACTAATATCGTTATTGAACCTCTATTTGCATTTCGAGAGAAGACTAATTTTTGTAAATGCATCTTTGCAATGACTGACTCACCGTGCGAGCCAGTAATTCCAGTGTTAAATTTTCAAATGTATGTTTATATTGTCTTTGCCCGCAAATGGACATTCAGTAATGACAGATTTAGATTTTTCTTAGCCAATTTAGACCATCAAAAAGTGAATCAATATTCCTTGATATTAATCTGTCCCAGACAAATCGGAATTTTGTGGAAAAGCCGGTAAACAAAATGCACAATCTTGTATCAAATTAAACCTATTATGGCCATGTCGGACAGAGTGGCCTCTGCAATACTCTCTATGAATTTCCATTTGCAGGCAAAGAGATGAGTTTTGTAAATTTACCAGTGCAATGAGTGGCTCTGTAACAAAGTCTTTCATTTCAGTTGCAATGTTTAAAATACTTTTCGCTTGGCATGCAAATGGACCGTGATCAAGCAAAAGTATGATTTGCATTTTCATTTTAATGTTAGAGCCAGTCTAAACATCATCTACAGTGATCTTGAGAAATATCCATTTAAATGACGTCATCATGCCCTTTTAGGAAATTCCACTGATAATTTTACAAAATGATCAAAAATCTTTATATCTAGTAATCGGTTAATCAAAATGAGAAGCACTTTGAGCGTTTTGAGGCGCTGTTGACACACAGGTGGTGGGGTGGCCGTGTAAATACATTGTCATTTTATTTTTCAAGCACATTCCACCTTCTACACTTAATAATAGGCTAAATGGAGATAGAGAATCCGGAACGAGGTCACTTTTCATATCACGGTTATGGATCGAGTTAAAAATTATCAATTTGCACGAGCTTTAGCGAGGTTCATAATAGTGATATGAAAAGTGACCGAGTTTGAGATTTTATTTATCATATAAACTGTAATTTTGAAATATTTACCAATAGTTGCTGATTTCTCATTGTTGATTTTCGTGAAATTGATACTGCCGCTGTGACGCACCACTACTTGATAACAGATCCTGAATGCGCAGCAAAATATAGTGACAAACACAAAATCTGGCGATGTCAGCCGTTAAATAGTATTTCAACTGGTCATTGCAAATTATAGTCACGGCCATCAATCGCTACTTTAAAGACTGATAAACTGTCAAACGATGACATTTTGCGATGACGTTTCATGAATGACAAATCGTAGTAAACAAATCGTAGTAAAATAGTACCGCGTAGTAATCCCTACGCATCACGCTCACATCAATCGATGAATTAAATGGGTTGTGCACCCAACAGCCAATGAAAATACTCCGTTGAATTTGGCATGTGTGCTCATATCGAAAAATATGGAACGGGCTAGCAGGCTTGTTTATATGATAAATCATATTATTGTTTCATTTCTACAGCAGAATGGCACATACGTGTACATGACACGTTCGCTAGAACTAACGTGTAAACGTGTACTGGTATTGCTCCAAATTTACACCTCTAATATATATAATATCTAACCATAGCACACATGCATTAATATTAACCACGTTCTCATTTTCCAATTCATTATTTGATCTATATAATTCCACATGTTACCATCTAATGGAAACACGTCTTGAACCATAGCATATGCACATTAATATTATCTATAATGCAGATGGGTTGCTATTTTCTAGCTCCTTTGCAATAGCAGACCCACATCACTAGTATCTGGCTTCTCATTTCCGAAGCTATTATTGAACCATTTAATTTTAATATTCTACAGGGTTAGCACTTACTCTAGTTTAGCTTAAGCACGTGACTGCTTTTCAGCTTGGTAAATGATGCCGAGATTCTCTTGAACTACTAATAGTGCCTGCCAGGAATGTCAATTATTTTATTATCTAATCACTTGACTCGGTTTTCGATTGAGAGCTAGTTGGTGTATAAACTGTGCTTAATGCAAATCATGATCCATCTATTTCCATTACGCAGTCCAGTAAATGCGCCTCTGATGCTAGGGTATGAGTGAGCACGATGACAGTCATCTGATAGGGAATATTGATGCACTCTGTGTAGAAAATCAATTCGTAAATTAAATCAAATCTATTTAAACATGATATTTTCCACTTTAGAGCAAAACTAAATTGAGCGATACCACCAACAAACGTACTTTTGAGCATATGGTAATCAGCAAAATACCAGTACTTCTAATGGTCTCAGGAACATAAATGTCTATTGACCTGATTCATTATGAAGTGAGTTTGATCTTTATGTCATGATTACATGTACTAATGCTCTATTACATTCACTTGTATTACAACTTTCTGAGCTACAATATTCATGGTGTTATTCAGCCGGCCCTGGACTGAGCTTAAAATGGGCATATGCTAGCGGGTAAATGAGACAGTATATATAGTAATCCACTCACAAAGCACGCTGAGAAAGGTTGGTAATAAACATTCTGCTGTTCTTACACAAATTATAGTATCATGAGTAAATGTGTATATATGTAGAAAGTTGCTTAATATTATTCATCCAATATTTAGCCAAAGGTAAGTGTGCGATATAACGTCAGTACCACGCTCCGATTGGAGAGTGATACTGACGTAATATCTCAACCTTGGCCATAACGGTGGTATATGATTTGACAAACAGCAAGCTCATTGATTTATCATTTATAGTAGTGACTTTTACATTGTTAACTATTATCGGACGTGAGGGACACATTTTGTACAGACTTGCTGGAATTCACTAAATTGTAATGTTCTATATGATATTGACCTCACAATAATGACTATACTAGTCAAAAACTAAAAATATGTAATGACCAGAAGGAAGTTGTCCTAACTGATCAGTCCCAAGATCTACCCACTGGCCATTTGGTAAGTCAATTATCTCAATTGGTTCAGCGCGTGATGGCTAACTAACTGGCATCTGGCAAACATACCAAGCTTTTCAAACTTTTTCTGCATCTCGCTCTATTCCAGGCCACGGCATCTTACATCCTAATGGCTGCTTCATGCTTAGAAATCCAGGATGAAAAAAACCTAAATGTAAATCCAATATTTTGTCGTCCCTATTACATTTTCGGTACATTTCTGGTGCATATGATACTCCAAAATTAGTCTTTTGTAATGATAAAGTGCATCATGAGTTACTAATGTGGTACTATCGCGTGCATCTGGATACAGCTCAATCTGATGATAAGCCTTGTGACTATCAAATTTGCTCAAAACCTTACGTTCGGTCATGTCGTATAGAACATCATTGGCCATCGTGATTGTATGTCTTACTCTAATAATGCAAACATACCATGCTTTATGTCAATGTACAGACTTATCTCATTATTGTCCTTCGGAACAACAACACGAGATGATGCTCAATGGGTAGGTCCGTCAACCATCTCAATTATTTCAAGATTCTCCTTTTCTTCCAGTTTCTCTTACAGACTTCCACGCAGTATAATTCACCTTTCCAGAGTACCCACCCATCATATGATGTCATAATGAACTGCGTGATGCGTTGAATGACATCATAATGAATGACGTCATGAATAACGTTGATAAGTGCGTCACGAACGCATATTTGAAGACGGTCTATGTGTTGTTGTACAAATTGTTTGCTTTTACTATTTAATACATATTATGTTGAATATTTTGAAACTAATTTGACTGTGCGCTGTTGCTGCCATAGGCAGCAACAGCACCCAGTCAAATTAGTTACAAAATATTCTACACCTTCCCTGTATAGTTTTCAGGAAATTGATAGCTTGGGCATTCGGGGATCGATCAATCCCAATACGGCGAAGTGTAGGTGGAGTTTATCTAGTGATGGGCGGGGCATAGCTAAAAATAGAAAGGTCCATTGTGATCCATGCACTTGTTGCATGAGAAAAGTGATTGAATCATCAGTCAGAATATTTAGTCTACCATCCATTAGCTACACCTTCAAAATAATCAGACAATTCAGTGAAAATATATGGTTTCGAATTCATCTGTTTCTACTCTTAATACACCCATCAGTGTCTTTGCCTAGAAGTGGCTGCCAACCTCTTACAATAACGAAAAAGTCTACTATTTCAAGATTCTAAATTTGATACCCAATGTAAACTGAACGCATACACTACTCACTCAAAAGTTTCTCCAGTCTCCAGGATAAAATGCTGAATATTTGAGAAAAGATTTAGCTTTGGTTGCTATTAATGACTTTCCGTTAATGTGTTGGCATCTCACCTGTAAAATTGGAAAATATAAGTTTGTCAGCAGATTTTTTAAAATGTCCGATATTTTCTAAACCCTTTATTACTAGCACAAGGTTTATCTTTACTAGAATGCCATGTCTTCCACAACGATAACCAGATTTAATAGAGACACATTTAACGAAACAATGGAAAACCATTTAATTGTTTTTGAAAATAAATATGCGTAATTTAAGGAAACCTGCAGTGAAAATAAGATGAAATTCTACTTAAATATGCACGCTGGAGAGATTTAGTATCCGAGACCCGTGAATATTGTAAATCTATATGACGACTTGGCTGCTCTTTGTGCAGGTAGAATGTGCTGTTATGAGGACAAGCAGGCACAACTTGGCTGCTCTTTGTACAGGTAGACTGTGCTTTTATGAGGACAAGCAGGCACAACTTGGCTGCTCTTTGTACAGGTAGAATGTGCTGTTATGGGAACAAACAGGCACAACTTGCCTGCTCTTTGTGCAGGTAGAATGTGCTGTTATGAGGACAAGCAGGCACAACTAGGCTGCTCCGTGTACAGGTAGAATGTGCTGTTATGAGGACAAGCAGGTACAAATTGGTTGCTCTTTGTACAGGTAGAATGTGCTTTAATGAGGACAAGCAGGCACAACTTGGCTGCTCTTTGTACAGGTGGAATGTGCTTTCATGAGGACAAACAGGCACAACTTGGCTGCTCTTTGTACAGGTGGAATGTGCTTTCATGAGGACAAACAGGCACAACTTGGCTGCTCTTTGTACAGGTGGAATGTGCCGTTATGAGAACAAGCAGGCACAACTTGGCTGCTCTTTGTGCAGGTAGAATGTGCTGTTATGAGGACAAACAGGCACAACTTGGCTGCTCTTTGTACAGGTAGAATGTGCTGTTATGAGGACAAGCAGGCACAAGTTGGCTGCTCTTTGTACAGGTAGAATGTGCTGTTATGAGGACAAACAGGCACAACTTGGCTGCTCTTTGTACAGGTAGAATGTGCTGTTATGAGGACAAACAGGCACAACTTGGCTGCTCTTTGTACAGGTAGAATGTGCTTTCGTGAGGACAAACAGGCACAACTTGGCTGCTCTGTGTACAGGTAGAATGTACTGTTATGAGGACAAACAGGCACAACTTGGCTGCTCTTTGTACAGGTAGAATATGCTTTCATGAGGACAAACAGGCACAACTTGGCTGCTCTTTGTACAGGTAGAATGTGCTTTCATGACGACAAACAGGCACAACTTGGCTGCTCTTTGTACAGGTAGAATGTACTGTTATGAGGACAAGCAGGCACAACTTGGCTGCTCTTTGTACAGGTAGAATATGCTTTCATGAGGACAAGCAGGCACAACTTGGCTGCTCTTTGTACAGGTAGAATGTGCTGCTATGAGGACAAGCAGGCACAACTTGGCTGCTCTTTGTACAGGTAGAATGTTCTGTCATGACGACAAACAGGCACAACTTGGCTGCTCTTTGTACAGGTAGAATGTTGCGTTATGAGGACAAACAGGCCCAACTTGGCTGCTCTTTGTACAGGTAGAATGTGATGTTATGAGGACAAGCAGGCACAACTTGGCTGCTCTTTGTATAGGTAGAATGTGCTGCTATGAGGACAAGCAGGCACAACTTGGCTGCTCTTTGTACAGGTAGAATGTGCCGTTATGAGGCCAAGTAGGCACAACTTGGCTGCTCTTTGTGCAGGGAGGATGTGCTGTTATGAGGACAAGTATGAACAACTTGGCTGCTCTTTGTGCAGGTAGAATGTTCTGTTATGAGGACAAACAGGCACAACTTGGCTGCTCTCTGTGCAGGTAGAATGTGCTGTTATGAGGACAAGCAGGCACACATGAAATCTATGTTTGATTTAAAGAGAAACACCAGAGCCTCTATACTACTTTGTATAAAATGAATCTCCAGACCGGAACGTTTTCAAAAATATAATTGTAAGTGCTGTGCTAAAATTATAAATATATCTTCGTTATTTAAATATGTGATACGTTAGTTAAATTTCTATTCCCAGGTATGACGTCATAAGCTGACCGTTTTTCTTGCTGTCATCCAACGCTATCGCAACAAAATTGTGAATTACGTTTGATGAGGGGGTTCTCTTCAGCGGTATTAGGAATATATAAACTATATTTGCGTAAATGTTGAAGAATATAAAATAACAGTCCTTTGTCTGATTTCTCTGATGGTGCCGATTTTGACATCATGTTTTTATCTTTTGATAAATAAATGACGTGATAGTATAGGTATATCAGTACAATTGCCACTTTTGAATAAACACTCTTACTGGCGCGACGGCAGATAACGTTATTAAAGTTCTATCTATTAATGTGAGAGTTTAACAGTTTTTACGTACATCCCAATACATCTTTAGGTGCTTATGTTTTCATATTAGCCTCAAAACGCGCTGAGATATTATAATATTCATGTGATTGACAATGATCATCTTAAGGTTCGGCAACTAATGTATGAAAATAACAAATATAGTCCATAAATTTGCGATAGTATGATGAACGTCTTAATCCCTTCAATCTGTACATATATAAATGATGTCGATAGCATTATCACCGATAGAGATATCACCATCCAAATACATACACTCCTGTCTTCATAGTGCCGCTATCGTGGTTCTTGTTGGATGGGATTCAACGTATGGCGTCATAGTGTACTTAACTCGCAGACAATTTTAGTAACATAGCGTTTTTAACACCATTTTAATCGGATTTATATATAAATGTCGCAAGAAAGTTTTACACAGTAGGTTAAGTATGGGCTCTACGATAGAACTGCGTGTTTTATGAAAACTATGGTGACCCTTCATGTGTTCCCCTTTGGATCAGATTTGCTGGCCATTAGTTTGCTTATTCGTCTTAAATTCTACAATCAACTACATGAAACATTACTGAGTAAACTGTGTACTGTTACTGAAAGACGTCATTGACTCAGGCTATACAATTTTTCAGTCAAATTGTTGCCGGAATATACAACATACGTCATATTAACGTAGTTAGAAGGAATGCCCATGTGGACCTTGGGACATCGATATGAGGAATGGATAGTCATAATTCATCCAGAAGTTAATGAAATGTTCTGTAAATAAAAATATGAAATAACTATCAACACACTAGAAATGGCAATAGTGTACAAATATGATAGACGAATTTGAGATAATGTTGACAGCATAGGAAATAACAATTTCACAGCGCAAATATCATTCTGTATCATGGATCATGCCAAAGTGGCTTTGCATGTAGACGAAGCTGCGTCATAACCTAGGTATATGAAAGTCGCATTCAAAATATCTATAGAATTATAAGTCGACCTCATTATTCAACTGTAGAACCAGTGTTGATTATGCGTACATGATGTGCTGACGCATATTTAGAATGTACGATACCACACAGACACCACACGTTTATCCAGCCATGTTACCAACAGAATATAGGTAGGATTGTGATAATAGAGAGAATTTTGAGTAATGAAAATATATGTCAATGTGGTATGTAACTTATGGACCATTGTCTCCATTGTGTCTGCAGTCATGCCAGCGTCAGAAATATCATTACTCTTAAACCCCCATGTATCACATACTCCTGAATACATCGTCTGGTAAATTCCTAATGTAAACACACATCTGGAGTCATTCAGAAACATTAATCTCATGACCCCAACCCCATCCCCCCACCCCATCCCCAAATTAAATCAGTCCTGCTCCTTGTGATATTATTTAATTACTGCAAGGAAGTAGTCACTCTACAATGTCACCCGATTGTTGTCACTTATTTGATAAATTGTTTGTCCAGATCGACAGTCCATGGCATCAATTTTGTTAAGTATGGTTCTAAATGCTCGGTGAATGCCACACAAATTGGGCAGGAAAATACCACAATATCAACTAGCAGCATGCCCGACTGCCATGCAGGGAGTCTAGACTAGGCTTTAGCTATCTATTCATCAAGTGCCAGACACCACTGAGCTCAGAGAGAAGGAATGATATTTTCAGTCACACAAACATGCTGTATAAGCCATGAAGTATTTTGATAAATGAAATATTTATTTGCTTTAGAAAAGATGGTATTTTCTGGCCATTTGTTTGCTCCTGTAAGGCGCATGGCAGTGTTTATTAAGTAGTTTGCTCCCTACCCTTCTCTGAATCACACATTTCATCTTAAATTGATGAACAAACTACTGAAGCAATGATGGGTAAAATAGCTACCGTTCGAATGAATACCAAAACTGTATCAGTCAGGAAAGTTGTTCAGTCAATGTGTATTGAGCATATAAAATGTGTGCCATGTTAAAGTATTTTGAAAGCAAGAACATCTGCACGTTGGAGGATCGATAGGAGAATGGTCCAACGTCATCCGGAAGATAATAAAAGCAGAATACAAATGTGAATATGAATTAAATATCTAAACACGCTAGAAATGTCAGCCATGTACGTGATGAGAATTCAACACATTGGAAATGATCATCTTCTCACATTCATTATATAAAATTTGAGACTGCATAGAATACTAAATTGACAAGAAAACTTTTGATGACTATTGTAGAATTTAAAATACTTCATCTGGTGCCATATCGGCAACCAATAACTAGTTTACCCTTTCATAATACACTATTCTATTGTTGAAGAAAGTGTTTTTATTCTATTCAAACCAAATCTTCGATAAACAAGACACCTTTCCATACTGACACCTTTAAAAACTAAAATATTATCTCTAAACAGAACCCTGTATACACGAAGAACGTCTGTAATCGGAACTCGCTGTTAACAGAAAACCTTCACCTTCACAGAAATGCCTCACATTAGCGCCTCCATAGAATCTTGGGCTAATTTTTAAAATTAACTGATAACAGTTTTTGTATACTAGAACAGACGAGATCATGTTTACGTAGATTCTCCCAATGAACGATCTCAATAATTATTAGAGATCACATCTCAACTACAGGCACATGAGCAAGGAAGATTATGATTAGATTCGTACTAGTTAACGAACCTGTATCAACTACAGACAAGGAGCTAGAAAGATCATGTTTAAGTCTATGCTTCTTGGAGATCCAGTCTCAATTACAGAAAACGGAGGGGAGGGGGGATGGGCGGCGGGTGGATAAACATCATGTTTACATTCATACTCCTTACTAATATCTCTGCCCCAATGATCCAAATCAAGTTAACATTGATCACAGAAAGCTATAGACATTTGAGCATGTCAACAATTAAAGGGCTCCTGATGAACTATTAAATTAAGTGTGCTGTTAGCCAAACGGAATATGATATTCAATATACTTTTAACTTATGTTTAAGCCAGATGATTTATTAAAATTCCGACTATGGAGTACATGTATCTTGTAAGATATATTCCTAGATGAAAGCAAGACACTGTGCAATGAATGCTTTGGTTTTTCAATCTCTAATTGAATGATCACACTTTTAACTTGCAAGACTATCTCTACTCTAGATAAACAAAATGCACCAAAATATCTATTACAACAGGTTGTCTGAGATTCATGCTTTCTTGGGAGCCATATCATACGTTTTAAGCGTGCACGCTATTTGAGATTGATGAACCAGAATACAGTAATAGTCAGATTTTATGGTGAGTTATTTCAGGTCTTATTCCACCTTTCTAACATCTGCTTTTACTATTCTCATCTGTATTTTACAGTTTACCCAGCGGATGACAAGCACAGGGTACACATGTGGTAATGGTGTGATAGGTGTGGCATATATCACTCACTGACAATCATTAATTGCTTGTTAGATTCTTGAAAGCAGGTTCAGATGGTAAGATACTTGACTCCATGAACACAGTTGATTTGTCAGTCGCTTGTCAAAGGTCTATCACACGGTTCTGCTGCTAGGGAACTCTTGGGGTTTAGTGACGTTTTAGAATGGATAGATACACAGAGCATAATAAGATTACATAAGATCTATCACCTTGTGGTGCAGATCCAGTATGATCTATCAGCTTCTGGAGCAGACCCATTATGATCTATCAGCTTATGGAGCAGATCCAGTATGGTCTATCAGCTACTGGAGGAGATCCACTATGATCTATCAGCTACTGGAGCAGATCCAGTATGACCTATCAGCTTCTGGAGTAGATCCATCCAGTGTGGTCTATCAGCTTGTGGTGCAGATCCCGTATGATCTATCAGCTTCTGGGGCTGATCCAGTATAATCTATCAGCTTCTGGTGCAGATCCCGTATGATCTATCAGCTTCTGGAGCTGATCCAGTATGATCTATCAGCTTCTGGTGCAGATTCAGTATGGCCTATCAGCTTCTGGTGCTGATCGAATATGATCTATCAGCTGCTGGTGCAGATCCTATAAACGGGTTAGACATGAGCAATACGAGACATGACATCGACCTAATCATTTAATAATACCATAATAACGTAGCAACTAACTGTATTTTTTACAACAATCGTAATTATTCTTATCATCCGTTATAAGCGCCATATGATATCGTAACCATAAGCTCTTATTCTCTTCTACAGCATCTTTGATGAGAACATGATTTGAACTCGCTAATACATACTGTCTGTCACACACTGGGGACTGGATCTCATGAAAAAGCCTGCCAGATTGCTTCATCATGATAAGCGCAATCGATGGCACATCTGCTTAACTTCCTGAATATAAAGGTATATTGATTAGAGCATGGGTAAGTTGCCGGGAATTTCTTGACGAGCTGCCTGAAGAATTTCAATTATGTACAACAATATTTATCCTTCAAAGTCTATGCGAAATGATCAACATTCAGGTGGATGAACTGCAGTCAAACTTCTTCTAATCAACGGCACCAGGGGCCAGATGAAATGACCACTAATGGCATGGCATAATTAATGTTGACCAAGAGAATAGCTTCGGTTGAACAAGCAGCTGTCAGACTTCAGGGTCCAGAAAATACACTCACATGAGCTAGCTTATCCTAGGCAACGACTCCAAAAAGTGATAAACTTTCAGCAAGGACACGTGACCACATGTGGCATGTGGTAATTAAGTGGCATGCGACCTGTGGTAATTAACACTGGCAAAGAGAATGGCTGGTCGCACCATCAGTTGATCATTCTTTAACCCGATGAACCTATTGGGAAAGATTCGTTATAACATAATTGCATCATTTCTGGTGTGGCTTACGAACCCAGAAATGAAATACCAGAAGTAATTATTACCAACTTTTGTAATAGAGCATGTGCCAGCACATTTATGTATATGGTAGAAACCCGAGCACTATGTGGGAATAAAGACTCGACATATGTATTGGGCTATTGCTTGATGTCATCGTAGACCCGAGCACTATGTGGTCATAACGGCTCGACATATGTATTGGGCTATTGCTTGATGACATCGTAGACCCGATCACTATGCCGTCATAAAGACTCGACGTATGTATTGGGCTGTTGCTTGATATTATCGTAAAGTACATGTTTGTCGATGGAATACAGCTTTCTTTAATTGATTTTGCGCCTCAATTCGCGGCTTCTTTGGATATTGTGAGAATAAACTAGCATGGTGTATGTGTAGCAGGACGTTAATGAGGTGAGAGACACTGCTTTGCACGAGAGTATATGCAAGTACTATGGCTAAATAAGTGGTTAATCATCAGCCAGTCTCCAAATTTGTATTTGAAGAGCTTAGAAAGTGAACTGAGAAATTTGTGATCAACTCAGTAACTACCACCTAATGACTGCTTACCAAAATTAATAACGGCGGTTGCATTGCAAGTTTCTGTCGATTTTGGATGCAACTCTTCCCTTTACTGTACAATACGACACGCAATGTGGTATCCGTTAATCATTTGTGATGCATCGAGCGAGATCAGTTCTAGTCTTTCCTTTATGGCGACCAGCGGTGATTCAGCCACTTAAAATAATTCCAGGATAAATGCCATATCGTTTGCTATAGAGAAAATTCACATTAAATAGGTGCACTCATATAACACACATTCTTCAGTTTGTCCTGTGAGCGGACGGATGACAATTGTTAGGATATATGATTTGGGAAGCGAGATTTACATCAAGATTTACAAAATTTGATGTCGCTGACTATGTGAATTCACACATATTACACGTAAAACTTTGTCTCTCATTAGCTAAGACAATTGGTGGTCTATGGAGAACTTAATACTTGCTTCCTCTGGCTAGTCGACTCTACGATTGTCCTGGAAATGATTGATTTCTGCATGTATACTACTTTTATTAGGTATCGTTTTCCTGTAACTAATTGAATTTACGAGGGTCGTAATAAGCCTGTATTTAAATAGACTTTATTGATTTTCAGAGATTTCCTTAGTTTACCATAATACAAGGGATTAACTGTTCATTTATTCCTTAACCATATCTTCATATATAAATCAAATCCGCTTTACCGTGGTAAGGCATACTGCATGGTAAAAGTGGACAGCTCATTCTCTCTAAATGTATTATTCAATAGTTATGTCGAAAACATCTAAGCCATCAGCTGCGGCCACCTTGGTGTGGTATATAGATGTGGTCAATGGACAAGAAGGATGCACTTTCGTGAGCAATACCATGCCAGTTATGTTTACTTTAACATTGTCCCACATAAATATAGTGCTCACCGACTGTGGTTCTGTTCTACAAGATGACATACGTTTATATTTCAAAAGCTATCTATTGACAATTTACCTAAAGTACCACTATTGCGGTTGTATTGGTCATCCACCTCAAAATACTGCAACATTTTTTCTATTGCAAGTATTATATTTGTCATGACAATATCGTTTTAATGCAAGCAGTGTATTCACAGTCACTCCGTTCTTCTAATACAAGTAACCCTCCGGTCCTCTAATACAAGTAGCCTACAGGTCATCGATTTTATAATACCGACTTTGAGTCCGCAAAAATCCTGGGATGTTGATGTCGTAAGCGGATATGATAGCTGAGAAAAAGATACATATTGTTTTCATAAGCAAGAATTGGATTTCGCGTCCATATTAATATGAAATCAATGACCGTACCAGATAAGGTGTTCAAATGTAATCCGAGTCTTCCTTTAATAATATCCTCAATAAATATTCTGAGTAGAAATCCCCTAAGCACGTCAGCCCAATTACTTGATCTATGTAAATTGACAGAATTCCCTTAAGTACCATTACTACTCCTTTTGTTATTAAATATGAATAACAATGTCTGACCTATAAGAGCTGCTTAGCTCTTGCCCATGTCACATATTCACAGTCTTATCGTTTAGTGGTAGAGATGTTAATCTCTGCTCAGCAGCATATGCCAATCGGTCGTTTCTGACATTCGTGTAGATTGAGGTTGGGTGGGTGGGTGTATATGTGGGGGCGGTAGTTGGGGGTAGGCTGGTGGACGTCTGGTAGTGCAGAGGATTACTATTGTAACTATGGTAAACGATTCCTACAGGACATTGACTAGCGATTGTCACAGCATAGTGTGCTATCAGACTAACACTGGTGCAACTATGACTACCGATTGTGACACAGCAGGATGTTATCAGAACTACACAGTTGTAACCATGATTAGCGATTGTAACATCATGCCATCATAGCTATATTGCTATAATTATGACTACCGATAGTCACAGCAAGTCATTAGAGCTGCATTGATGTAACTATGAGCAGTGAGTGTCACAACAAGCGTGTTATCAGAGCTGCATTGCTGTAACTGTGAGCAGTAATTGTCACAGTATAGCATGTTGTCAGAGTTACACTGTTGTACTATGAGCAGTGATTGTTGTAGCTCAGCATCTTATCAGAGCTATACGGCTGTACCTAGATAGCCACAGTAGAGAATGCTATCAGAGCCACACTGATTAACTATGACCAGTGATTGTCACAGCAGAGAATGTTACCTATAGGCCCACCATATATGCTCAACTATGAAACTTTCCCAATAGAAATTACTAAGAGCATTATTCGTCACACACTTTGAAGAGATTATTATTTAAACAAGGGGAAAGAAATGCACAACTGTGAATCACTGCAACATTTTACTACCATTTGACAAACTTATCAGGAATACAAAAACTGTTATGGCTGCCAGTCTAGAAGAGCGTAAATCTTCAGATGAAAAAAAATATTATTCCCAAATGACATAAAATAAATGGTAATCACTTTCACGATATTGACATGTATTATATGCCATGTTGTTTAACAGGGATGATTAGCCTACACATACCTAGACAAAGCATGGACCAGTATTTGTGACTATATGAAGAGACATAAGATACTGATTCTGCAAGCGATCTACGCTCATGTCTCTTCATGTTACCACAACCATGTGGGGGTGGAATGCAGAAACATATCTATCGGTACTTGGAATCGCTACCGAGCATGTTCTTGCCCAACCACAGTCTGTCTACTACAAGACCAGTCCACTGTATTGCCAGAAATTCAGTAACACTACATATAGCATGTTCAGTCACAGTCAAATGGTCTTTCTTTGAAGCCGATATCTAGTTTCTTCTTGAATAATTTGACTGTTATTGTTCGACTAAAAATAATTGTAGATTGCAGTGAATTCCACCGTGGCACCACTCTACTAGCGAAAAAGTGCTTGCGAATATCTGTGTGGCTGCGTTTTATGTTGCGCTGGACTGTATAATGCTGGATGGTTTGAAAAAGTAGTCTTTTTCAATAGTATATAGATCCTTTTGTATATTATTAATGATACCAGTTTCTTATTGATGTCACATATGGTATTTACTTTAGGTCTTTGTTAATATTATATTGTCGATTGCAATATCTTAACATTGTAATACATCTGAGGCAAAGAAAGATGGCGTTCTCTCGAGGGTTGATGCTTTTACTGATATTGCTTTTAAGAACGACGAGGCTTTCTCAGACATTGATCGTTAGAACGACGATGATTTCCCAATATTGTTCTATCGAATTTTTGATAGTAGCTTTCTCTGCAAAATGCAGTGTGGCATGACATACAGATGCATGCTACCGGTATTTCACTATGAAGACCATAAATGAATTAGTTTTCAGACAAATATAAAGTAAGAATATAAGGAGGACCCACTCCGAATGTGTCTTTTGTAGTTGTGCTAGTCTAATCATATTTGTGCCGGGAAAATCAGATTTAGCATTGCTTTGCAAAAGTAGTTTAGCATGTGTGTTAATGGTGCCATGCAAGGAGATAACCTTATAATATTTGATTTACCTTATACATGGCATTGTGTGAGATTTATTTGCTTCAGAAATAAGAACAACTAATCTTAAAAGATAGTATTTTGCATCATCCTATCAGTATTAACAAACTAGCAGGACACGCATAACCTGAACAGTGTTATGTCCAATATTAGTAAACCACCCGATTAACCACAACATTTTCTAAGCTATATCTGGTGTACATTATTAGCAAGCCAATAGGACTAACACTATATGCTATAAGCTATATTTGTTCAGAGTCGCTGTGGGCGAGTGATTAGAGAATTGTGACCATAATTCTAGGTTATGTTATGTTCATTTTCGTGTCATCATCCTCTTGATAGAAGCAGTCACCGCAGTGGGCGGAGCTAACAGCAAATAATAGCCAAGGGAAAGTAAAATAACCAAAATCAAATAATAACCAATGAAAGGTAAAATAAACAAATACAGAATAAAACAACACACTAAGACTAGGCAGAGTATTTAAAGAAGTACAATCTAAAATGTTATACATTCCCTCTGACCGGGCATCCTAAGCGCGTAGGGACTGTGTCAAATGGTTAGAACAATTCGGTACCACACCTGCAGATTAATTGGTGGATTAATTGTGGGAACACTTGTAAACTGCATGATTAGACATAGGAGACTCATCCTGATTTAGTGTTGAGAATATGGACTCCGCCACATGGTATGCTGTAGCAAAGTTTCCCGTTGAGTATTTCGTCTTAGTTGCGCGATTGATGCCCAAAGGGGTAGCGTAAGATGATTCTGAAAGGTCAACATTTCCAAACTTCCAGGTTTACCACATGACATCCACTTAAATTGCACTGCAGATTTTCAGCAGCCATGAGCTCTCTGACCTTTGGATATGCTTTCCATTTTGATCCAGATAATTGTATCTGCTTAGCAGGGACTACCGCAACTGCTGCTTGCTTTACTACAGACTGTAAGGATTTCCGATGGTCATGTAGGATTAAGTAAGTTAACTGTCCTTGAAAACAGTGTGAGAATATTTTGATATGCAGCTATGTTGAACTGATACTACACCAGCCTATGTATTGGTATAGCCCTGGGCTTCATTCTAACTTCGCAGGTTTAATATTCCTCCACCCCCACCGCCCCCCCCCCTGGATAGTCGTGGTGTGGCTTATAACCATCTGTTTTGGTGATTAGATCTTTGACCGACTCCCTGATTGTCTTATTAGAACATTTAAACTGTTCATCAGAAGTATGTGCTGCCAGAGTGTGCTGTTGTTCATCGATTTTTAAGGTGTGTCAGTTCTAAATTTGTTACAACACCTGTCGGTATTGATTTCATTTTGACTATTAAGAATATGCGTTGTCTTAATTGCTCCTATTGATTTGTCACAAATGGATCATCAACCTAGGATCTGATTTGCTTGGTGTCCTAGTTGCACTGATATATTTCTTAGCTGACTTCTGTATACAATGCTTAGAGTATGGGTTAGTAATTTCCACAGACCATCCATCGTGCAATGACTCCACAATGACGTTTAGCTCAAGCATATCAGGTCTGCCTCTCGATGTTGTACTGTTCACACCTCGTGCAAAGCTTTGGTATCCATGTTTGACATTGCCTTGTAATTCCGTTTCATCATTCACCACGCTAGTATTTATAGAGACAATGAAGTTGATAAACATATGACGTCACTTAGTGTTGTCCAATCAATAAGTAGGTGATGTGGAATTGATCAATATTGATAAAAACAGATGCTGTGATGTCCATCTTGAGGTGTACATCTAATATAACGAATGCTTTCTGATAATGAGTTAATAGCTCTGTATATCAGCAAGTTGCGAGCTGATGGAAGTCAAAGTACCCTAATAATGGGTGCAGCCTTCGACAACAACATCACACAGCACAACTTTTGTTATCTAATGACGACGTGAATAATGATGGTGGCGACGAGGGCGATGATAGTATGAAAATATCCTGTGGCTACAATCGTACCTTCTACTTCAGATGACTGCCTCTTTCGCGCCGTTCCATCAGGTTCCTCTTGGTCCACAATCCACCCGATCATTCATCCTTTAAGTCCATGCATAACATGGTTAGCAGCTTTGTGCAATGGTGCCTTCCGCGAGCTTTGTATGCATTAGCACCGAGCATAGTGAATTCGAAGGCTCATTGCTCAGTCTCTTGTGGCAGACAATTGCGGAACATCGCCAACAACCCCTTCACCGATAAGGGGACAATATTGCACATACTATATAGTGCGTTATTGTTGGAGACTGCTCTGTCTGACCAGTGATTTTTCGATGATAGTATAAAGATGTTTGGAAAGACTGGCATCACGATTATCTAGAAGAAACTTTGGAGCTGCCCAGCTATTACACTTGTACATCAGCAGTGATACACTGCATCATATAAACACACTCGTTTGACTAAGTGGATCCTTGATCTGC
This sequence comes from Chaetoderma sp. LZ-2023a, assembly GCA_034401795.1. Taxonomy (NCBI): domain Eukaryota; kingdom Metazoa; phylum Mollusca; class Caudofoveata; order Chaetodermatida; family Chaetodermatidae; genus Chaetoderma; species Chaetoderma sp. LZ-2023a. The sequence goes on along the minus strand of CM067360.1, from coordinate 11,820,494 downwards.
GTTTCCACAGCTTCTTAAATGATTGGCGAGTCGAGCTTCCTGTGGGTGCAATGTGCCACAATGACAGCGTGAGCTTATCACGCGTTGCTAATTGACCCACATGGACAAGCTTGGGCCTCTCGTTCATGAAGATATTCTCATTCATGCGCTGATCTAAACTTATCGAGAGAGTTGTTGTAGTTGTTGAGACTATTATATTTCTAGATGCATCTTGTCACTAATTCGCTGAAATATAATGGCGTGCTTTAGCAGACAAACTCTCTGCGAATACTTCAAGAAATGCACAATGGCATATGATCGTCCTCGGGCATGTCTCATGCCACTTTATCCACCAGTTCGCCCAGATATTAACCTCTAAATAACACACCGAAATAATGCACCCGGCTTTATATGTTTAGACATATAATCAGATTTCCATTGTAAACAACGAATGTGCATTTTCATGGCACAGTTCCATACGTCAATTTGATGCATTCTAAGAATATTACACATTGTTTGATTGCCGTAAAGGTTACAGTGTGCAATATCAGGTCATCTGCAGACCGATCTGTATTCACACAGTATTGTTATGCTGATGAAGCAAGCGGGCCAGTATCGCACAGCCTCTAACTACTGCGCAGCTAGTGTACATATCTCATCTCCCAAAGCTTTAAGCCATCTACTCTTGATAACAATGACATATGATTAATATCTACTATTGATAACCAGTAGCATATGATTAATATATATTCTTGATAAACAATGGCATGTGATTAATATCTACTCTTGATAACAATGGCATATGATTAATATATATTCTTGATAAATAGTGGGATAGGATTAATATCTACGCTTGATAACAATGGAATATGGTTAATATCCACTCTTGATAACAATGACATATGATTAATATCTACTCTTGATAAACAATGGCATATGATTAATATGAGTAATATCTACTGTTGATAAGAATGGAACATGATTAATATCTACTCTTGATAACAATGTCATACGATTAATATCTACTCTTGATATCAATGGAATATGATTAATATCTACTCTTGATAACAATGCCATATGATTACTATCTACTCTTGATAACAATGGAATATGATTAATGTCTACTCTTGATAACAATAGCATATGATTAATATCTACACTTTATAGCAATGCCATATGATTAATATCTACTCTTGATAGCAATGGCATATGATTAATATCTACTCTTGATAAACAATGGAATATAATTAATATCTACTCTTGATAACAAGGGAATATGATTAATATCTATTTTGATATATAATGGGATAGGATTAATATCTACTGTTGATAAGAATGGAACATGATTAATATTTACTCTTGATAACAATGGAATATGATTAATATCTACTCTTGATAACAATGGAATATGATTAATATCTACTCTTGATAACAATGGCATATGATTAATATCTACTCTTGATAACAATGGCATATGCTTAATATGATTAATATCTACTCTTGATAACAATGGAACATGAGTAATATCTACTTTTGATAACAATGGAATATGATTAATATCTACTATTGATAACAATGACATATGATTAAAATCTACTCTTGATAACAATGGAATATGATTAATAGCTACATATATTCGCTCTCAAAAGCAATTCATTCCCACTAGTTCATCATGGCACCCTATCCGAACATTAAGTATTCTAATTTCAGCAAAAAAGGACATCACAAAAAAACCCAGAATCACAATACTAAACAATTAGTAACCACGCTTGTCGATATACACATTTAACAATCACGTGTTTTGAAGTGTCTGTTTTGATAAGTTTAACAACGTGTTCTAGCAAAGCCCTCATTTAGGAACCAACCCCATCCTGATCAGGAGCTACCATGTATCTGCTTGGTGCTAATTTACCTTCCATGTTTTATAATGTCAATAGCGATAGAATTTGAGCAGGTTATATTTTATGACCAGTAATATTAAATCCCTTACGAATAGAATCGGCGATTTGATCAACGCTCTATGAATTGAAGGCAGATATCTGGGTAAAACAACCCATTGAATAGTGATAATATGAACACCGCATTCAAATCAGCATGCTGTCAATCAACTGTAGCTCACTCGCTCACAAATCGATTGGGGGTAAAGAGGCCGCTAGATTCCTTGTCAAGATTATAAAGTTCAACTACATTCAGATTGAATAATAATGATATTAATGTCTTCTTGGCGAAAAGCAATTTGCGTCTTGGGAATGCAGCGTTTATTTTTCAGCTTGCAATCATATAGCAGACACGCGCACGCATGCATGCGCACAAGCACGTACAGGTAACGCACATGCGCACACGCACGCACGTACGCATGCACGCACGCACAAATACACGCGCATGAACACGCACATGCACACACGCCGCGGCAGGATTAAGGTGAAACATATAATATTAATCTGCCGGAACCGGTTTCCATGTCTCGAATATTGAGGCCATGATATGAAGTTCATAATTGTTCTATTTGCATAATGTACATGCTCAATAATGGCAAAGGCGACGAATGTATACAACAACTGAGCGGAATATACTGAACAGGCTCTCATAATCGGTACGTCTCCAACGCCAAATGTGTATTCAATTAATAGGTAAACAACATGTCTGGCAACCAGCTGAAAACTCTCTGAGGTACATATAGATGTGGTTCATCAGGCTTTACCTACAAGGGATGAACTGCATCTGGATGTGAAGTATGATAACAATTAATTAAGCTGGCTATATGCATATACTGACTTAACCCTGTTACATGTTTGCACGTTAATGTAATTCTAAAGCATCTTAACCCAACTCGTCTTTTCTTCTTATCCACATATATTAATATACATTCCATACTTAACCATAGAACACATACATTAATATAAACTGCATACTTAACCACAGCACACATACATTAATATAAACTGCATACTTAACCACAGCACTCACACATTACTATAAACTGCATACTTAACCACAGAACACATACATTAATATAAACTGCATAATTAACCACAGCACACATACATTAATATAAACTGCATACTTAACCACAGAACACATACATTAATATAAACTGCATACTTAACCACAGAACACATACATTAATATAAACTGCATACTTAACCACAGAACACATACATTAATAAAAAACTGCATACTTAACCACAGCACTCACACATTACTATAAACTGCATACTTAACCACAGAACACATACATTAATATGAACTGCATACTTAACCACAGAACACATACATTAATATAAACTGCATATATAACCACAGAACTCATACATTAATATCAACTGCATACTTAACCACCGCACTCACACATTACTATAAACTGCATACTTAACCACAGCACTCACACATTACTATAAACTGCATACTTAACCACAGAACATATACATTAATATAAACTGCATACCTAACTACAGCACACATACATTAATATAAACTGCATACTTATCCACGGCACTCACACATTACTATAAACTGCATACTTAAACACAGAACACATACATTACTATAAACTGCATACCTAACCACAGAACACATACATTAATATAAACTGCATACTTAACCACAGCACACATACATTAATATAAACTGCATACTTAACCACAGAACACATACATTACTATAAACTGCATACTTAACCACAGAACACATACATTAATATAAACTGCATATATAACCACAGCACTCACACATAACTATAAACTGCATACTTAACCACAGCACACATACATTAATATAAACTGCATACTTAACCACAGAACACATACATTAATATAAACTGCATACTTAACCACAGCACTCACACATTACTATAAACTGCATACTTAACCACAGAACACATACATTAATATAAACCGCATATATAACCACAGCACCCACACATTACTATAAACTGCATACTTAACCATGGAACACATACATTAATATAAACTGCATACTTAACCACACCACTCACACATTACTATAAACTGCATACTTAACCACAGAACACATACATTAATATAAACTGCATATATAACCACATCACTCACACATTACTATAAACTGCATACTTAACCACAGAACACATACATTAATATAAACTGCATATATAACCACCGCATCAAACATTACTATAAACTGCATACTTAACCATAGAACACATACATTAATATAAACTACATACTTAACAACAGCACACATACATTAATATAAACTGCATACTTAACCACAGAACACATACATTAATATAAACTGCATATATTACCACACTACTCACACATTACTATAAACTGCATACTTAACCATAGAACACATACATTAATATAAACTGCATACTTAACCACAGCACTCATACATTAATATAAACTGCATATATAACCACAGCACTCACACATTACTATAAACTGCATACTTAACCACAGAACACATACATTAATATAAACTGCATACTTAACCACAGAACACATACATTAATATAAACTGCATATATAACCACAGCACTCACACATTACTATAAACTGCATACTTAACCACAGAACACATACATTAATATAAACTGCATACTTAACCACAGAACACATACATTACTATAAACTGCATACTTAACCATGGAACACATACATTAATATAAACTGCATACTTAACGACAGAACACATACATTACTATAAACTGCCTACTTAACCACAGCACACATACATTAATATAAATTGCATACTTAACCACAGAACACATACCTTAATACAAACTGCATACTTAACCACAGAACACATACATTAATATAAACTGCATACTTAACCACAGAACACATACATTAATATAAACTGCATACTTAACCACAGCACTCATACATTAATATAAACTGCATACTTAACCACATCACCCAAACCTTATTATAAGCTGCATACCACAGAACACCAACATTACTATAAACTGCATGCTTAACCACAGCACTCAAACATTACTATAAGCTGCATACCACAGAACACCAACATTACTATAAACTGCATGCTTAACCACAGCACTCAAACCTTACTATAAACTGCATACTTAACCACCGCACTCACACATTACTATAAACTGCATACTTAACCACAGCACTCACACATTACTATAAACTGCATACTTAACCACAGAACATATACATTAATATAAACTGCATACCTAACCACAGCACACATACATTAATATAATCTGCATACTTATCCACGGCACTCACGCATTACTATAAACTGCATACTTAAACACAGAACACATACAGTACCATAAACTGCATACCTAACCACAGAACACATACATTAATATAAACTGCATACTTAACCACAGCACACATACATTACTATAAACTGCATACTTAACCACAGGACACATACATTAATATAAACTGCATATATAACCACAGCACTCACACATAACTATAAACTGCATACTTAACCACAGCACACATACATTAATATAAACTGCATACTTAACCACAGAACACATACATTAATATAAACTGCATACTTAACCACAGAACACATACATTAATATAAACTGCATACTTAACCACAGCACTCACACATTACTATAAACTGCATACTTAACCACAGAACACATACATTAATATAAACTGCATATATAACCACAGCACCCACACATTACTATAAACTGCATACTTAACCATGGAACACATACATTAATATAAACTGCATGCTTAACCACAGAACACATACATTAATATAAACTGCATACTTAACCACAGCACACATACATTAATATAAACTGCATACTTAACCACACCACTCACACATTACTATAAACTGCATACTTAACCACAGAACACATACATTAATATAAACTGCATATATAAACACATCACTCACACATTACTATAAACTGCATACTTAACCACAGAACACATACATTAATATAAACTGCATATATAACCACAGCATCACACATTACTATAAACTGCATACTTAACCATAGAACACATACATTAATATAAACTACATACTTAACAACAGCACACATACATTAATATAAACTGCATACTTAACCACAGAACACATACATTAATATAAACTGCATATATAACCACATCACTCACACATTACTATAAACTGCATACTTAACCACAGAACACATACATTAATATAAACTGCATATATAACCACAGCATCAAACATTACTATAAACTGCATACTTAACCATAGAACACATACATTAATATAAACTACATACTTAACAACAGCACACATACATTAATATAAACTGCATACTTAACCACAGAACACATACATTAATATAAACTGCATATATTACCACACTACTCACACATTACTATAAACTGCATACTTAACCATAGAACACATACATTAATATAAACTGCATACTTAACCACAGCACTCATACATTAATATAAACTGCATATATAACCACAGCACTCACACATTACTATAAACTGCATACTTAACCACAGAACACATACATTAATATAAACTGCATACTTAACCACAGAACACATACATTAATATAAACTGCATATATAACCACAGCACTCACACATTACTATAAACTGCATACTTAACCACAGAACACATACATTAATATAAACTGCATACTTAACCACAGAACACATACATTACTATAAACTGCATACTTAACCATGGAACACATACATTAATATAAACTGCATACTTAACGACAGAACACATACATTACTATAAACTGCCTACTTAACCACAGCACACATACATTAATATAAATTGCATACTTAACCACAGAACACATACCTTAATACAAACTGCATACTTAACCACAGAACACATACATTAATATAAACTGCATACTTAACCACAGAACACATACATTAATATAAACTGCATACTTAACCACAGCACTCATACATTAATATAAACTGCATACTTAACCACATCACCCAAACCTTATTATAAGCTGCATACCACAGAACACCAACATTACTATAAACTGCATGCTTAACCACAGCACTCAAACATTACTATAAGCTGCATACCACAGAACACCAACATTACTATAAACTGCATGCTTAACCACAGCACTCAAACCTTACTATAAACTGCATACTTAACCACCGCACTCACACATTACTATAAACTGCATACTTAACCACAGCACTCACACATTACTATAAACTGCATACTTAACCACAGAACATATACATTAATATAAACTGCATACCTAACCACAGCACACATACATTAATATAATCTGCATACTTATCCACGGCACTCACGCATTACTATAAACTGCATACTTAAACACAGAACACATACAGTACCATAAACTGCATACCTAACCACAGAACACATACATTAATATAAACTGCATACTTAACCACAGCACACATACATTACTATAAACTGCATACTTAACCACAGGACACATACATTAATATAAACTGCATATATAACCACAGCACTCACACATAACTATAAACTGCATACTTAACCACAGCACACATACATTAATATAAACTGCATACTTAACCACAGAACACATACATTAATATAAACTGCATACTTAACCACAGAACACATACATTAATATAAACTGCATACTTAACCACAGCACTCACACATTACTATAAACTGCATACTTAACCACAGAACACATACATTAATATAAACTGCATATATAACCACAGCACCCACACATTACTATAAACTGCATACTTAACCATGGAACACATACATTAATATAAACTGCATACTTAACCACAGAACACATACATTAATATAAACTGCATACTTAACCACAGCACACATACATTAATATAAACTGCATACTTAACCACACCACTCACACATTACTATAAACTGCATACTTAACCACAGAACACATACATTAATATAAACTGCATATATAACCACATCACTCACACATTACTATAAACTGCATACTTAACCACAGAACACATACATTAATATAAACTGCATATATAACCACAGCATCACACATTACTATAAACTGCATACTTAACCATAGAACACATACATTAATATAAACTACATACTTAACAACAGCACACATACATTAATATAAACTGCATACTTAACCACAGAACACATACATTAATATAAACTGCATATATTACCACACTACTCACACATTACTATAAACTGCATACTTAACCATAGAACACATACATTAATATAAACTGCATACTTAACCACAGCACTCATACATTAATATAAACTGCATATATAACCACAGCACTCACACATTACTATAAACTGCATACTTAACCACAGAACACATACATTAATATAAACTGCATACTTAACCACAGAACACATACATTAATATAAACTGCATATATAACCACAGCACTCACACATTACTATAAACTGCATACTTAACCATAGAACACATACATTAATATAAACTACATACTTAACAACAGCACACATACATTAATATAAACTGCATACTTAACCACAGAACACATACATTAATATAAACTGCATATATTACCACACTACTCACACATTACTATAAACTGCATACTTAACCATAGAACACATACATTAATATAAACTGCATACTTAACCACAGCACTCATACATTAATATAAACTGCATATATAACCACAGCACTCACACATTACTATAAACTGCATACTTAACCACAGAACACATACATTAATATAAACTGCATACTTAACCACAGAACACATACATTAATATAAACTGCATATATAACCACAGCACTCACACATTACTATAAACTGCATACTTAACCACAGAACACATACATTAATATAAACTGCATACTTAACCACAGAACACATACATTACTATAAACTGCATACTTAACCATGGAACACATACATTAATATAAACTGCATACTTAACGACAGAACACATACATTACTATAAACTGCCTACTTAACCACAGCACACATACATTAATATAAATTGCATACTTAACCACAGAACACATACCTTAATACAAACTGCATACTTAACCACAGAACACATACATTAATATAAACTGCATACTTAACCACAGAACACATACATTAATATAAACTGCATACTTAACCACAGCACTCATACATTAATATAAACTGCATACTTAACCACATCACCCAAACCTTATTATAAGCTGCATACCACAGAACACCAACATTACTATAAACTGCATGCTTAACCACAGCACTCAAACATTACTATAAGCTGCATACCACAGAACACCAACATTACTATAAACTGCATACTTAACCACAGCACTCAAACATTACTATAAACTGCATACTTAACCACAGAACACATACATTAATATAAACTGCATACTTAACCACAGCATACATACATTAATAAGAAATGCATACTTAATCACGGCACACATACATTAATATGAAATGCATACTTAACCACAGCGCACATACATTAAAATAAACTGCATACTTAACCACAGCACACATACACCAATATATACTGCATACTTAGGCACAGCACACACACACACACACGCACGCACGCACGCACGCACGCACGCACGCACGCACGCACGCACGCACGCACGCACGCACGCACGCACGCACGCACGCACGCACGCACGCACGCACGCACGCACGCACGCACACATTAATATAAACCGCATACTTAACCACAGCACACATACATTAAATAATAAACTGTCTACTCAAAAATGGAACACCTACATTAATCGTATCTGCCTTCTCATTTTGGCCACCCAATGGTTACCGTACATTAGTGCAAGCTCTTGATTGCTTTTCCGCAGAGTAGCTGAAGATGAGATTCTTATGAACGACTAATGAGGCTTGCCAGGAATCCCAATTCATATTTACCTCCTAACATTCATATTATTACCTTCTTAACCTTAGCCTCCATACTTTAATATTAACTGCCTTATTAGTATATGGCTTTATAAACATGGTACACTTTCATTTATTTTATCTGCCTTCACATTATGGAATTCGTTATTGAGGCATTTTACTTTATAATTCACAAGTTTATCACCTAATGTTAGATTAGTGAAAGTACGTCTGCTTTTCAACTGGGTAAACGAAGCTGAGATTCTTTTAGACTACTAATGGTGTCTGCCAGGAATGCCAATCATTTTATTATCTAATCACGTGTCTGCCCCTTCAATTGAGAGATAATAATTTCGTAAATGACATTAAAACTTTTTGAACATGATACGGTAAAGTAAATTTAGTTACTTCCGCGTGAGTGTGCGCGCGCGCGAGCGTGTGTGCGTTCTCAAAGACAGGAGTAGTCAATGTATTAAAGCAATCAATTATTTGCCAGGTCGAGCAATGTTACTATGGCGACCCTAGAACTAGTTCCTTTAGCTGATGCAAGATATGAGAACAAGTCGATGCTGTAGGCTACAAATTGAAGCTGAGAATAAATACATATAATATGTGGAACCTTGTAGAGAAAAAAAGAGGAAAATCGACTTAAATATACATGTAAGAAAAATTAATGATCAAGAATGTAACTGATGATATAGTGTGTCTCCATACTGATATATGGGTGGTTACTTTCATGGGAGTGTAGGCCAATGTGGTATGTAACTGATGATATAGTGTGTCTCCATACTGATATATGGGTGGTTACTTTCATGGGAGTGTAGGCCAATGTGGTACCTATCTAATGATATAGTGTCTCTCCAGACTGATATTTGGGTGGTTACTTTCAGGGGAGTGAGGCCAATGTGTATCTAACTGATGGTATGTTGTCTCCCCCTGGTCTATGTGTAGCTTCTGTTATACATGTTAGGCTGATGTGGATGTCTAACTGATGTAGCATCGTTCCCTTAGTGATCAATGGGTGATTACACTCATGGCAGCAGAGGAAGTATCTTTACTCTTAAACACGCATTTATCATATATTTCTGCCTACATTATCCACTAATATTGCCGTGTAGTCCTGGCTCCACCATACACTTCCGCAAAAAATATATGTACGCTAAATTGTATTCTTTCTATATGTTTTTGGACCAAATAGATACAAAACTATCTTGGGTAGACATCTCAACGCCTGAACCACATTTTTTTAGCCACCATTTTCCAAGATGGACGCCATTTTTGTCTATTTACTATATATCTCTGGAACTAGAGCATGTATCGGGCTAATTCTGGTGACAAAATATAGGTTGTTTTGGGTCGAGAAACTGAATAAATGCATTGATTTGGTGATCTGAGTAGCCATTCTCAGATTTCAACATGGCGAACAAAAATAGTTGAAAATATCCTCAATTTTCCAAAATGGCGGACATATCCATTTTGCATATTGTATATATCTGTGGAACTAGAGCATGTATCAAACCAATTCTGATGGCAAAGCATAAGATTTTGAGCAGTAATCATCACATTTCTAAAATGTCTATAATTAAATATAGAGAAATATGTATTAGAGGTCGCCTGGGTGTAGGTAGAAGATTCCTTTTTTAAATATTAAAGTTATTTCACATTTCACATAGATGTGTTTTGAGAAATCGTTGCCATATACTTGTCCAAAACTTGGAATTTCTCCCAAAGATCGTTTTATTTAGTTCAGCAATAAACCACACCATTTAGCATACGCTGGACAATAAGACAAAACCTGGACTAAGATATGTATAGTCATATTAATTGTTTCGTTTTTCATCCTAATTATAGTTACATATTATATACTATCTATAGTATCAAGCTCTTTTATTCACGGTCATTAAATGTCTGTTCTGTAGATAAGCTCTTGTTATTAAACTCAGTATGTCTTACGAGCTAAAATCACATGTCGTTCAACTGCAATATTGGCACTGTTTATCGCACTTGCAGAGAACAGAACATTTTACAGATTGTTTACATTTGCACTGTGCTGCGAGTTTTACACCAACATAGAGTAAGCAAAACCATCTGGTAACAAACTGAGACACTTAAGAGGGCGAAAATTCCCATCCACCTCAGCACAGCCATATACCTTGGGACTTAATGTCGTATTGCCATGGTTCAAAAGGGTTAGCAATTCCCTGATAACGAGGAATGCTCGTTGGGTGTGTTCTCGGATTGAACTTGGTGGTAGCTGGGAGCTATATCTTTTCGACGTTCTGTATTCAAGTTGGCTGAGGTCATTAAAGGTATTTACTGTTGTGTTACGTGACCAAACTCTTACAAGATACTATTCGATGTTCTCAATGTCGCCTTTGATCATGTCATCGGTCTCTCCATATTCTGCTAGGAAATACTCCGGTTATGCCTTCAATGCTCAAAGTGTGGTCCCAATCTTGCTCAATGCAACGTTACCAGTTAAAATGTGTGACTTCACCGAAACATTACACAATGCAGATCCAAGCTTGCTCAATAGGTTGTTCAGTAGGATAAATCGACGTTTGGCTTCTGTCCCAAAATGAACCTCAAATTCTTATAACCCCTTGATTTTGATGGCGGCTGCATATCTCAGCAGGAGGGCTACCACGTCTGTGCCATTTGTCAAGACGACAGCACGCTTGGCACCATGTGCGACTGCCCAGTTCACATGTGATACAATGCGGCTATCAGCCTGCTCACTTCTGCTAGTTAATTCTTGAACTTCAGTTCTCTCACCATCTAAGTACATCACTGAGGGAACAACATCATCATCGAGGACCATCCTACTTGCAATGAATGTAGTGGTTGCCGGAAGTGATTCATCAACTAATTGTCTTTAGACAAGTAGCTCCAAGTTGATTTTGTTTGAGGATGAGGTCCAGAATTTATCTATTTGAACAGAAAAGGGCACGTCTGGATCAATTTAAATTCGATGCTACCAGAATTGGATGCTCCTTACGCCCTTTCTGATTCTTTTACATACAACTCAAGGTAACTATCAAAGACGACGTGCAACTCTTGCACAGTGCGAACTACCTGTGAACTTTGGAACACTATATTGACTGCTTGTCTTAAGAGTTGCTAGCTTTAGCATTGGAAAAGACACCAAAGCTGAACCGCTTGCCGTTTTATGCTGTTGTTCTGATCAGAGTTACTATCGTCATGTATAGCACGTGAGCAATCATTTTCATTACCGAGCTGCACTGTTTCAATTTGCAACATATGTGACTCACTGATATTGAACAAAGATGAACAGAATGTTACCAGTAAGTCCAAGATTCTGGTGGTCTCCAATGGCTGGAGCAGCTCGGTAGCATCACAAAATATATCCCGAAGTTTTAAATCAATCTTTTGTATTGCTTGCGTCAAACAGATTGTCTGCTGATTTGATGATATCGTGCGATCTTATCTTTGCAGCGAGATCTTCCGAGCTTACATTTGATGAAACACCAGCAATGGGTAATTTTTGTGGTGGGATTGGCAAAATTGTATTTTGTTTTTATATGTCCTCCACAAGAAATACTTCCACCTCGTTGATACGGATTATAACATTATCGTCAATGTTGTTCATTAGTTCTCTAATCTCACTAGGTGTGACACAATATCCTTTGTCTAAAAGCGGGTCCAGCAGTTCTGCCCCTGTTGAAACACCTGCAGCTTTCTTGATGGAAATCATTCGTTTCAAAGTCTCATGTTCCTATTTTATTATGTAACCATTGATGCATTTTTATGGGCAAATAGATGTGGAAAATCCATAATAAAGAACTGGTTACCTGTCTTGGTCCTTGAATTTAACTTACACACACTGCTGTCACATGAAACCACCACAGCTGATCTGATGTGACATTGACTGTCAGTTCGCGGTGAAGAAGTGGCCGAGAATGCCACGAAAAATAAGCAAGGAGAAGCTGAGCTCAATTTCCTAGAGCGGTGACTAGTTCTTTATTATGTCTGTCTGTCTGTCTCATAAATCCATGTCCACCGCTTTGGTTAATGTAAATTGTTTCCTAAAAGTAATTACTGAAATGTGTCCACATGTAAGAAGACGATCTAACTTTCTGCCAAAGTTTTTCAGTAGTTCTGCAGCATTTACTGTAATAAGTAAGCTATGCCCTTAACCCTTTAATGGTCAAGTCAGCCAAAAACATGATTTGTAGTCATCTTAACATACCGTTATGTCTACTTACACACCAAGAAAACAATATTTTGGAAAAGTTCAACTGGATTTACTGACTCAGTTGGACAATTTAAAAGTTTCTCCTTTTAGTATGAAAATGGTCATTCAAGACAAGACAATTTAAATTTTCCTGTCAAATTTTGGCCATTACAAATTTAGGACCTACAGAATAGGTACAACAATTGCATTTAATAACTGTTTTGTTGACTATTTTTGAAATTAATTTGAATGACAGGTTGCAAGAGCAACAGTAGATCCCAGTCAAATAAATGTTCACAAGTATGATGCACTATAGTTACGACCACGGCAGCTTTGTCAAAAATGTCAAAGATTTTTCAGACAGACACATAGAAAAAATAGGTTGAATGCAGAAACGATTGCTCTGAGCATTAAGATAATGTATTTAGTGAATTCCTTGATCTCGAAAACCTATACTTTGGCACCAGAATTAGTCTGATACACGTTCAAGTTCCAGAGATAGCGAATCTGTGCACAACTGTACAGTGAAGCGTCCGTTATTTTGGAAAATTGTGATTTTCTTCAATTATTTTTGCTCACCGTGTTGAAAATCCATGACTGGCTACTCCAAGCATTAAGATACCATATTTAGTGAATTCCTTGATCTCGAAAATCTAAGTAGTATATCCGGAGTCAAAATGATACCACCTCCCTCAACTGGCCGCCGTTCGGCGATCCGCGGCCCCCACTGCCATCTTAATCCCTGTGACTTAGGGTTGTTGAGACATGAGGTTGGTATTTGCCTTCATTCCGGTCCTGATCGCCGACACGAGAATGAAGTGATTTAATCCCAGTCAGGGTCAAATTGATACCACCTCCCTCAACTGGCCGCCGTTCGGCGATCCGCGGCGGCCACCGCCCTCTCAATCTCTGGGGCATAGAAATTTGAGACATGTGATCATTTCTCCCGGACATCGATGGACCCCACCTGTCCGGGAGAACCTCCTCAGGATACCGGCCAGTGGTCGGCCTCTCTCTATTCTGTGTAGGCTCAGACAAACACGTAGTCTCTGCCAGAGTCGCATCAGCATGATGAGACCACCCATAGAGGCTTCCATTTACCTTGACAACGCTCACCTGGGAGGAGGCTAAAGTGGTTAGCATGTGAACCAAGCAAAACGTTATCCACGTCGGCGGGCGTTCGGGTAGACGCACAATTTGATCTCATTTCCGTGGCTGCGATTGATGTGAATTTCCATTTAGAGACAAGCATACTCAGTGGTATACGAGCTGACCAAGCACACATAACAGGTCTGAACGTATATTTAGAGACAAGCATACTCAGTGGGATAGCTGGTGATCAAGCACTCATAAAAGGTCTGAACGTCCATTTAGAGACAAGCATACTCAGTGGTATAGCGTGTGATCAAGCACGCATTACAGGGTCTGAACGTCCATTTAGAGACAAGCGTCCACAGTGATATACACCATGATTACTGTTGCACAGCTTCGCAAGGTTGCACAACAATCCGGCCTTAGAGGCTACTCTAAGGCCAAATAAGCCGACCTGCTCCAGATGATCGGACAGGCCCGTGCTGAGGCATTCATTGCTCGACTGAGACGATCAGTGAAGACGGGGAGGTTTCCAGCGCTTACCAAAGACGATCCTTTGAATCCCCACAAGAAAGCGCAGCAGCTCCGTGAGCTTCGTCAGGTGGACAAAGAGGTGACTGCTAGCTTGTGAGCCAAGACTGTAGCGAGGCGGATGGTGGACCATCCACTGGAGCGCTTACCTCCCCTATGCAGGATCGCTAAGCGAATGATGAGGGGGCCGAAGTCTGAACCCTTAGCCCGGAGCATGAGGCGAGAAGCCGAACCCATTCTCGACCACCGTCTCGGCCAAAGGGAGACAGAGGATGGAGGACACAGGTCAGTACGCTGGACGTTCTTCCAAGGCCTCAATGGAGACCTCACAGGCCATATCATGCAAAAAATCCAGCAGACTGTCCAGAATGCCTACTACCTCCGCTATACCCAGACCTATTGCATCAGACACATCAAGGACGGTAGGGTGATGCTCTTCCAGAAGAACTCTCCAGGGAGTCCGTGGCTGAACACGATGGGAGCAGCTCAGGACTGGGTGGCGGCAAGAGAGCAAGCCCGACTCGACCCCGACAACATCGATCGACCCAACACCAAGTGGGCTTTCGTGCGATCAATCAACGTTGAGGTCAAGGCTGTCATCGACCGCCAACCTTTGCTTGGGATAGGACTGCTCCAAGACTGGCTACGACGGAATAAGAGTATGACTGCCCTCGTCACCTACAGGGAGAACATGTGTCTCTGGAGATGTCTAGCAGTCCAGCGGGGAGCGACAGCTGATAGAAGTACAGCGCCTGCATAATAGCTTCCCACACAGTTCTGCGGCAAGACAGTACCTGATGTTCCAAAAACCTCTATGGATCAGTTGGATAAGATAGAGTTCTTCGCCAAGATCGGGATTCGCGTGTATGAACCAACCGAAGAGGGCACCTGGCACTTGATCAGGCAAGCGGCTCACGACCTTGACACCATGACCATCGGAGTGTGGGACCACCACGCCTTCTACATCAAGAACATCTCCAAGCTGGCACATACAGTAGTCTGCAGTCACTGTCACCAGAGGTTCACAAAGGCCCCGAATCTTCAGCGTCATGCTGACCATTGTACAGGCGGCAAAACAACCATAGAGTGCCCCTGGGGAGAAGGTTGATGCACGACCGTCTGCATATGAGAAAGCCTTCTATCCGCCCCAACCACCCAGTTCAGCGGCTACTCGTTGGGTCGAGTATGAGTCGAGAAACAGAGGTGTACACATACACCATGTGGAGTGTGGGCACGGTGGCGAGCGTTGAATCGACGGTGCTCCCGTAGATGGTTATGATCCGACCACCAACACCGTTTACCAGTTCCATGGCTGTTTCTGGCACGGGTGTCCAAAACACCAGCGAGATGAGGATGCCGAACAAAGATACCGCAAGACAGTCCTGTGAGAGGAGAAGCTGAGAGCGTCTGGATGCACGCTTGTGGTACAGTGGGAGTGCTGTATAAAACGCTGTCCAAGCGTCCCTAAACGAGTTCGGACTGTCCCATACCCACACCTCATAGGTTACGACTTCGAAGAACACGTAGATGGTATCAAGACTCATCCTACAGAGACTCTCAAGATTGAGAGTACCCACATACCTATCTCTGTGTCAGTTGGCTGCTCCTTAGAGGGCACCACCAGTGAGCCCACTCACCTCTGCAATCCTGACCCCAAAGAACTGATCAGAGAGTTCATGCTGGTGATCCAGGGGCGAGCATCTCTAATGCGGAAAAGGGTTAGGGCATGGTACATACCGACAGACCGTGACAAGCTCCCAAATCGACAGCAGCGACTGATCAATGAGTGGTGTGACCAAGTGCCGGTTCTTGGGTTCAACTCTGGGCAGTATGACCTGAACCTCATCAAGAAGTACTTTATCGATGAGCTGACTGACAGTACAGGTACAGTGAAAGTCGACAAGAAGGCTAGTCAGACCATGTTCCTCATAACACCTGAGCTACGGTTTCTCGATGTGCTGAACTACCTCAGCCCATGAGTCTCGTACGAGGTATGAGGCAAAGCTTGCGGGTGTACACAGCAGTAGAGCTGGCTCCCATATGAATGGTTTGATAGACATGAGAAGCTCAACTATCCAGGGCTTCCTGCCTACTCAGCATGGACATCTAAGCTCAAGGGTGGCTACCTCTTGACGCGAACAGAGTGGGAACAATGTAACCAGACATTTAGCGAGCACGGAATGCGGACATTCGCCGACTGGCTGCGATACTACAACAACCTGGACGTCAGTCCATTCATCGAAGCCCTCTAGCGGATGCGGTAGTTCTACACAGAACGAGAAATAGACATCCTCAAAGATGCGGTGTCTCTCCCCGGTGTGTCACTGCAGTACCTCCTATGTGGAACCGCTCAACACATGCCAGATATTAGCCTCTACTCTCCGGACAATGAGGCCTACGAGATGCTGAAGGACGCGGTTGTTGGTGGGTCCAGCATCGTCTTCATCAGATACCACGAGGCAGGTGTGAAACGCCTCCGCCAGAGTGAGCGTGTCTGCCAACGTCTACTCGGCTATAACGCAAATGCTCTGTACCTGATGGCCAAAGAGATGCCATGTGGCAAGGAGACAGTGCGCTGTTGGTCCGGTGCTAGCGATGTAGCACGATTTAAGAAGGATCTGCTGGCTGACCACTGGCTTGGATTTGCTGAGGTGGATATAGAGGCTGTCTCTTCTGAGATGCAGGCATAGCTGGAGAAAACAGGTAGGAAATGTCCCACAACCCAGAAGCTAGTCGGCTCACTCTCAGCCAAGAGGAAGCTCTTGCACGCACCGACAGTCAAGTGGTATATGACCCATGGCCTGGAGATCACTGCTGTATACCGCACTATAGACTATGAGGCCAAGCGCCCATTCGAGTGGTTCATGGAGAATGTTATGGAGGCCCACCGCTCGGGAGATGTAGATAAGAGCAAAGCGCTCTTGGCAGATCTCTTCAAACTCCTCGGCAACAGTGCCTATGGGAAGCTCATCGATGCCCTAGAATGCCATAGCAACACCAGCTTCATGAAGGATGAACGAGTGGTGGACAAGGCACTGCGTAGTGCATGGTTCGAGGATCTTGAGGAGATCGGTGAGTCATACGAGCTCCAGGGTCGCACGCCGAGAATCACTATTCGAAGGCCCTTCCAGGTGGGGCTAGCCGTTTATGAGCTAGCGAAGCTGCGAATGGTGGAGTTATACTACGACTTCCTGGATCACTATGTGCCTCGTGACAGCTATGAGTACCTGCAGATGGACACTGACTCCGCGTATATCGCTATAGCAGGCTCCAACCTCGTCGACGTCATTGGCCCTGAGATGCGAGCAGAGTACCAGACACAGAAGCCGGACTGGCTAGCTTGGGACACATGGTCTGGATGGACTCCAGGACTGTTCAAGCACGAGTTCGAAGGCTCTCGTGCCATCGCTCTCTGCTCCAAATGCTACTACGTAAAGAGCGCAACTGCAAGTAAGTGCTCGACTAAGGGAATGTCAAAGCGGCATAATGAGGTCTCTTGGCAGAGGTTCAACAGTGCCCTATATGGCGGGATGGACAGAGCTAAAAACCGAGGCCTACGCATGCGCAACCAGTGTATGGTGACATATGAGCAGGTAAAACTCGGACTCTCAGCTTACTATAATAAGCACCATGTGCTGCCAGATGGGGTCCATACCGAGCCCATCGAGTATCATGTTAGCACCCTAGGGGGTGGTACATGTGTGTCTTCAGGAACTAGCTGAAGCTCTTCTACGACAAATGGTCGCCTATGCACTCCGCCGCCCCTCCGCCTCCACATACCTGTCAAGCCTGTGAACATCTATCGACCAGTTAGGATCTGTTGCATGACGTCGACCGCCTTCCCGCTCACCAGGCTCATACAGGTACTGAACCAGGGCATCAGGTGGTAGGCACTCCTCTCCCTTGTTCGCTCCTCTAGAGCTGTGACTGGTAACAGCAGAGTGTCTGATAGCCTCTACTGGCTTCTTCCCGATTAGCCTGGTAACCTCGGCATTGGATCTCTCCACCACAGCAGGCAGCCCTCTCACCAATACTCTAGAACGTTCACTCGGTGCGGCCATTTCCTGGGCGTATTGGTGTGGGAACAGCTCTCTGCCAGTGTCCGATTCCACCGCTCAACAAAAGGCAGAGCACGGTGATGCCCTACCTCGCCTCGCCTAACTGCCACACTGTGTTTCCGCATGCGTGCTGCAGTCTCCCCTCTGAACACCTTACCCTTATCCACCTGCAACAATTCCGGCCACTGGAGGGGATTTACCGAAGCCTCGTAGACACCCTGGAATGCCTGGACCACCTGGCCAGCTGACTTGTCTGTGAGAGGTACTGCAGCTTTGCACCTGCTGGCGACATCGACGATGGTGAGGGCATTCTTGTAGGTCTTACGACCAACCAAGCCATGTAGAGAGGAATAGAACATCTGCCTGGTGAACTCTGTTCGGGACAGTTTCATCGAAATGGACATGCCTGATGTGCCATGGACGAGGTCTGTATATCTGCCACATCGCCTGGTGGCTGAGCCACTGGCTAACTGTCTCCAATGTGAAGTGCTATGGCAACATACGGTAGCCAAGGGACTGCAACTCCGAAGACTGTACCTACTCCTGAGGCGATGGCTGGCATTGCTTCAGAAATCTTCTCCACACCATGGAGAGCATTGATGGCGATCTTGTGGCCATCTCGCCCGCCTTCATTGTGAACAGAGCGATCAGAGCCCCAACTGCTGCCAGCGGACCGATAGATTCCCTTTGCTCTGTGTATTAGCTTGCGGGAGCGGGGCGCTACATCATCATACTCACCCGCGGTCTCCACTACATCGTAGTCATCTGCATCATCCTCATCATCATAGTCCTCCTCATCTATATCCTCGACTGGATCTTCATAAGCCTCTGGTTCATACATATCCGTCGCTGGGGACAGCTATATGGTAGCTTTAAACTGTAGTCTATAGCATGGCCTCCGCAATCATGAATGCGGGCGTGTTTGCCTTAGTGAACTGGGGACTCAGCTTCGCCGAGAAGAAGGTGGCAGAGGTCGAGCGCACGCGTCATAACCAGGCGATGGAGAAGCTATCTAAGGAGAAGTTTTAGGACAGCAAAGCACTCGAGCATATGCGCCAGAGGGAGGCACGCCGACGACAACTCCGAGCTCAGGCCAACCAGTGCCTCAAAGAGGCAGATGAGAGTCTTGATGAGTACTACGAGGCTGGAAAGACGGCTCAGCCAACGCTAGACTATGAAGCATCGACAGGTCAGATGACAGCAGAGCTTATAGTAGTGGTGGCAGCTGCAGCTGTGACGACAGGAGTCGTGCTCTGCGCACGCTCAAGCTGAATACCTGATGTGTTCAACACGCATACCTTAGCATAGTCAAAGTAAAGTACCGTCACACCTAATGAGCGAGTCCCAGCTATGAGGTTTCCGATGTTGAAGCTGAGCCAGTTGCCCCGATTAGGTGGGATGTTCCTGCCCCTGATGTGGTGACGGCCCTTGAGTGCCGACTCGAGGTCATCGCTTCAATTGGTTAGTTGCAGAAGTGCATATGACTTAGTTTTCTGTCTGTAGAGTTGGCAGTCAGCCAGCTCTCGTACCTCACCAAAAACATTGGTCCCAGCAACCACAAGCTTGAAGTCGTCTAGCTTATCCACCTTCTGAACCAGGACCGCAACAGTGACACAGTCCGATGCACCACGATGCAATGTCAGCCCTACCCATTGGTTAGCTGTGGCTTGGACCTGCTGGTGTTCTCGCTCCACAAGCACGATCCACTGTTTGGAACCCGTATGCTTCAGTTCCTGGTCATTCTCGTCATGCCAGACATGAAGTCTTGGAGCATTCATCGTCGCATCTGCGAGCTGCTCAGTGTACACCCGGAGGAACAGCCTATTCTGCATGGCAGCCGGATTCACGTGTGTGTTCTCGAGGAGGGTGAAGAGTGGAACTGCCACAGGCTTCTCGACACCTGCCCGTAGTTCAAATTCCGTGAACCCGTCATTGCATCCCACATCATAGTACCCCTTTCCCTTTGCATAAAAGGTTGGTCCACGAGCCAGCAGACCTAGGACTCGGTACTCATCGTTCACATAGGTGGTGTCCATGGTGCTGTTGCTCTGCGCGATCTCCCACCTGTTCAGAACCTGCGGGAGCTCTACTGTCTGTGCTCTGAAGCTTGAACTCAAGTGTCATGCTCTTGATCTCGTGGATCTGTGCTGAGATTGCAAAGTCAATGTACTTTCCAGCAGCGGACAACGGGTTCTCATCGTGTATACTGGGTCGAATGACCGTCAGGCAGTCCTACCGAGGATCAGTGCGTTGTGATGTCGCAGGTTCAATGGCCCCATCTGGATGTTGCACATACTGCAGCATGTTTAAGGTCTGGGTATATAGAGGGTTTAAACGGCTGCCATGTTTGGTAAAGTTCTCCAGCAGATTGTCTATAGGCAGCAGGACATCACGGCACGACAGTCGGCACGACAGCCACGGCGTGCACTGTCTAACTGTGACAGGGTCCGAGGCCTGCTTCGTGACATCAACATTATCCACGAGCGAGTCAAGGTTACACCGCCGACGGATGCGGAGATACTGGCCGCCATAGAGGAAGGAGCGCCAGCTCGTAGTACAAAATAACTCCTGACTCGGATACTCTACCGGAAGTTTGACAGCACCCAGGGCAGAACACTCTACCTACCTGTGGCCCAAACCAACAGTGCTGTGATTCTAGGTCTCCAAACGGCGAGGGTCAACCCCAAAGATCTACCAACGGTCGGGAAATGGGCTGCCGTATTTATCCTCCATAGCCAGGAAGAGCGGCATATGCTGGATAGCCTCCAGTCTGGAGCAACTAACTACTTCAGGGATGAGGTCAGTGCCACTTTAGCGGAGAGCCATGACACTGGTCATGCAAAAGGTACTCAGGAGGGGTTCCCTGTTGGTCGGACGCTGTTGAGCATATCTTCAATGATAGAAGGCATAGGAGATTGGACATGAATCTGCCAGCATTTCTGAAATTCCCAGATAACTACCAGGACTACCTCATCAAAACCGCTCACAAGTCAGATGCTCATTGCGCATGGAAGAAGTAGGTCTTCCATGAGAAGTTCCAGAAGAAGAGAGTCCTACCATCTGACCCTCAGTGGATAGAGTTTCAGCAACAGGCTACCCTCTGTACACCTGCGATAAAGTCCCCTTTGTGACTGTCTTCTGGTCCATTGCAGGGTCATCGATAACTAGAACAAGTGGTTCTGTCAGTCGGGCTGCCAGCAGCGTCTCCACCATGGCGTGCAGGTTCTGCATCTTGGTGATTGGACCATTGTACCATTGATCATTACTGTCAACCACCTCAGCGGCGGAGTCAGACACCAGAAGGATGTATTGAGAGTGTAGATGTTCGGCCAGAAGTGCCCGCAGCAAGATGTTTTTCCTGAGGCCTGACGGGGCAATGATCGAATTGTACATACATGCACGCGGAGGATGGTTAGCAGTTGGTCGGCGGTAGCCTCGTCTATATCTGGGAGACTAAACGGCAGTACTTCCTGCACCAGCTTTTGCGCCTGCAGAGCGGAGACTCCTGCACCTCCGGCGGATACGAAGGATGCGATGGAGGCGTCAAGCATGAAATCCCAGCAGCAGCTTAAAAGATAGCGCAGAGGGCCTGTGTCAGCACCCACAATGTCTAGTACATCCAGTGATACACCTCCGGGAAGCCATGACTATTATGTGGTCTTAAACGGCAAACCAAAGAACCCTGACTTTTTCACCTCTGGTAGCTGGAGGCTTGCGGTAGCACCTTTTTTGCCATCGACAGTGATATTGCTCAGGCCGATGGTGCCTACCCTGAGAGTCTCTCCGTCTTGTTGGAAAGAGCTCCGTGGTTTCAGGAGATTCTTAACCAGGTCTTATGCATAGGACTCTGCCATAACCTTGATGGCACCAGCTTCGTCGACTCCGAGCATACCTCGCATCGTTGCCCTGTCTTTGATGCCCATCCCCTTGTATACAGTCTTGGCCTTGTTAATGGCCTATTGTCCTACTGTATCAGTGTTCCCGATGAGATCTCGGGCTGGGATGGTACCTCTGATCTCCCGCGGGTCTCCCTTCTCATCGAAGTCTAGGAAGGAGATAGGGGCAACAGTGTCCTCTGAACCGAGGCGTACCTCGCCCCGGTGAGCAAGATCGCCTAGCTCTTTGCTTTCTAGGTCTGTGAGTGACAGAGTCATAGTGCTATATACACGGCTTAACCCCACTAGATATACCCCCAGTGAAATAGTTGGGCATAGGAGGACCACACAGTCGGCCAAGGGAATAGGTAGCAGTGCTCAGGGTACTGGCCCTCTCTGCATGGGCATGCCTTATGGGCGGTCCACCATTCCGTGGCATTGGCAATCGTCAGGCTCATGCTCGACTATGGGCTACACACCACCCTCCGGCACGCCATGCCTCATATGCTGCAGGGGTCTCGTCATCCATCTCTCACTATTCAGAGTGGTTAAACGTAGGCGACGATGATCTCAGCCATTGCACTCGTTGCTAGCCCTAGAACCGCGGCCTCCATTAGTGTAACACGTTCACCCATGATCTTGGCGGCGGAAGTGTAGACGGCACCACTGAGGGCGATCTTTGGGATGGGGTGAGTTATTCCGAAGACAGTGCCTGGCCACCCCACTCACCACTGTAGTGAGGACAGCCGCAGTGGCGGCAGGAAGAACCTCATTCCCCCTGTCATCTTCACCAGGGCCACATTCGCCAGCACGTTCCTGGCGACATGGACTGCCAGAGACGTAGCCTGTGTCAGTACCTTCTGTGTCTTGGTTCGCAGCAAGTTCTCCACCTTCTGAAGACTCGCCTGTCTCTCGGGCAGTTGCTTCACGATCTGTACCGTTGACGTCATTGTTTAAACCCTGAGTATACAATGCAGTTAACCGCCTGTGTTCTGCCTCGAGTGCACTAATAAGAGCTTCCCAGTCTGCATCTGCCAGGTGCGGTTGGTACTCAGGAATATTCATCTCTCTATTGAAGGTTTCTTAAACATGTCCGGGCCCACGCTATGTGAGAAGTACTATGAGGTCTTCTGGAGGGAGCTGAAGGTCTACAAGAAGAAGATGCCAGATGAGCCCGCTCAGCTCTCCGGTGCTGAGCTGCCAGAGGAGCTGACAGCTGTGAAGCTCTATCTAGGATTCGGTAAGTGGCAGATCTGCTTCCTTGAATACCTTATCATGGGCGGGAGTATCGTCGAGCAGCTCCTGCGAGCCAAAGGTTTCTACAAGGATCGGGAGTATCTGTCAGATGTGTTCCAGCAGTTGCAGACCTCCATGGCCTCACCTGAATCAGAGCTGAACAAGGCTCTGCGATACTACAAGCTGGAAAAAGGATGCACTGTGGAACCGTCCAGCCCTTGGATGTGCATGTTGGCAGCGTGTATAGGGGCTGTAGAGCATGCCAAGCTTGTTCAGTGTCTCACCGTTGTCCCCACTGCCACTGTAGAGAGTCAGGATAGTTGTATAGCTGATTTGCTAGCCGACGGAGTAGGCTGATCCAGAGCACCAAGATAGCTAGGCTTGACACTACTCGTAGAGCTGCCATGGAAAGTGGTGTCGTGTCGACTGGCTGCAGTGGCCGGATTGGCGCTGCCATGGGAAGCGTCGTGTCGACTGGCTGCAGTGTCAGGATCGGAACGACTGTATGGCCCGTACTACGCATAGGTGTGTTGATATCCGTGTTGAAACGGGGGAACTCCCCTCGACTATCATGTTGTTATAGCCCCTGACTTGTAGGTCCTCGATGTTCACGATCACGTTGCTCGGAATCAACCGTAGGTGTGGTGAAATAGCAAAGTCAACTTTGCGATGGGCCTTTTGCAACCCCTGCTGGAACTTAACAATAAGACTACTGGGATCTGCCACGATGATCATATCTTCAACGAGACTGAGGAACATGGCCTGGATCTCTGCTCCGCTGACACCATCTATGGAATGACGCAGCTTGGTCTGTGCTGTAAGGAGGCAGTAGCACAGTGCTTCCAGGGACTGGTTGATCCGAACAATCCCTGCTGGTGTGAGGCCTGAGGCGGTGTGTGGGACAAAGTACTTCCACACATCTGGATAGTCCTGCCGCACGCCAGTGATGTGCATATTTTTCACCAGCGCTCCAGTGTTGGAGTCTGGATCGAACGAGAATGTCGCTGTCTTCCGATGGCCTACTCGTCGGGGTGTTCGATAGGGGAATCCTGACTAGTCACGTCTCGGGTCCCTGTATATAACACCCTAGACCGCTGTTGTTACCCCCATGCCACTGATAGTCTGGGTGAGCACTGAACTCTCTCTGTTATCTGCTTACCACTGAGACGCTATGACTGTTGAGCTGTGAGTCGAAGGCAGTTGTATCAGGGAGGCTTGCACGCAGCTCATGGAGTATTCGTCACAGCGTGAAGTACACATGGAATCTGAGACAGCTGGCGATGAGCACAGCTTCAGGAGTACCAGAATAGGAGTGAAGCAGGGGAGAACTTACTCCACATCCTGCCGTGACACACCACACTGCAAAGTTCAGCAGCTGATTCCAGTATGAGAGGCTTGGAGCAGCCATCCAAGTATGAGCTTGCTTCGCACCCTTGATGGTGATGGGGCGGTTGGTCAGCGGTCGTGGGTTGACGGAGAAGCTGGTTTGGGCCCGTCCATCCACTGTGATAGAGAACGGTGTTAGCTCCGGTATATCATCCAGTAGGCCTCTCAGGCCAGTCAAGGGTGTACCGAGTAGGGGCGGTAGAGTCCGGATGACTGTCGTGAGGTTCAGTGGGAAGGCCATCTATGCTGGTGTTCTTAAAGCTACTGAAGAGGCAGCACATTATTTGTAGTCAACTTTCTGCCAGAGACTGGCGAGGTGACCTCGCCGTAACATCTCGTTTTTTAGCTCCTCCATTCCGACCCGCCTGCTGCAGCCTTTGAGGTATTGCCGTCACACTCTGGGTTTCTCCGTGCGGTACAGGGCTTGTACCTTCAATATATGGTGGTACTCTTCATCGGTGACCTGGCCATCCTCGAGAGCTTTGCTGACAGTCTCGTCGATAGTCCGTAGCATACTCTGTGCCAGTGTCACATACTTAGCATGCTTCTCCAGCCTCCTTGTGATCTGCTGCTGCCCCACCCCCATGCCCGTGTCCAAGACAGTGGCAGCTAGTGTAACGCCACCCAGCGGGATGGCGACGAGGTCACCCACCCCTGTAGCGAGAGTGGCCACAGCTGCCACACCGGCACTGGCTCCAATCACACCCGCAGCAGTGGTTGTACGCGCGAGGACATTGTATGCTGTCTTATATCGCCTGCGCGTTCTGCTGTACTTTTCTGCCTCATGGACGAGATTCTGCCTGATGGTATCTGTCTGCTGGAGTCGCCAGCCGTGGATGGTACCGCCCTCATCAACAGTCAAGGAGGGGTATAGTTCTGGTTGCTTCCGCTTCTCTGATTTTGCCATAGTATACCTGGAGATTAAACCCTCATCACCTGCATCACCTGCTTATGAGTCATAAAAGGGTTAATTTTGGAGAGCCTGGTGAACCGTACCAGCTTGCAGGTGTAGAGACAGACGTCTCTTAGACAGTGGTCATCCAGCACTATGCCAGGTACCAGTAGCTTGCTGAGATGTGACATCTGGAACTTCACCTTATCACCAAGATAGTAGTTCTGCCGCTTGAGGGCTTTCTTGGTCTTACACTTCTGCGCCATCTCCTCTTCCCACTGTATGACCTTTGGCTCATCCTCGTCTGAGACGACACCTGGCTCATCGTCGTCTGTGAAGACACCTGCCCATCGTCGTATGTGAAGACATCTGCATCCCGCTTACTCTTTTCCAGGAGGGCCTGCCAGTATCGGAAATTTTCCCTGTCCCTTCGCCTCCTTGCCCTGTACGCGCCCTGTTGATACCAGTTCTCCCGCTGTAGGCGCTCTCCTTCTTGTTGACAGATCCGTTGCTGTGCGGGCATCTGTTCGTTTTGTGCAGGGGTCATGAAGGGGTCACCCTGTTTCATCATCTTGGCAAAGGTCAGATATTCCTGGTATGTCGTCATGTTGTCGTCAAGTCGATCTGCAATAAGGGTGTAAACTCTAAATGGGCGTCCGATATCCCATCTGTGCTGGCATATATGTTAATGGAGGGGCTGTCAAACAGGTGATTTACAGGTGTGAACAGGCTAGGACTGATAGCGTTCCATAGGTTGCTGTTGGCACCTGGGAGATACTCTATCACATCCCGGCCGACTTCTACCAGTGAGCTGCTGTGTGCACTGGCCGGAGGTTGATGTAGCACATCGGCGTGTATGTATGTTGTGCCCTGCTGGGGCACCTCGAAGAGGACCCATTCTACACGGTACTGTATCACCCGTCTCCCCTCTAGAGAGGGCGAGATTAAGTTCTCACCACCGGAGAGCAGCAGTCGGACAATCGGCATGGTTATATGTCTCGGTTATTCCCCTCCTATAGCGTGCTATGGAACCCATATTTGCTCACTCGACTGGTCTTGCTGACCTCGCAGATGTGTAGGCAGTTGATGCTGCCAAGGTAGAAGAGAGTGATGGCAAGTCATTCGCCCTACAGTACGAAATAGGCTCAAAGGCATTCTCCCTCCACCCCATTGGTGGTGATGAGGTGGAGCTGCTCACAGACCTCAAGGATGTGTCGAAGGCACGTCTGGGTCACAACATAGATGGCCACAAGATCGTGTTTCGGTACGATTTCCCGAAGAGGAAGTACATCCTCGAGCCGTTGATTGAGCTCTCGGATACAGAAGTGGCAGACATCAACACCCTGAATAGCGACCTCAGCTTCCATCTGGTCAAACCCTATTCGAGCGGTGCCCCGCCGATGGCCCGTGATGGCCTCCTATTGACCCTGGCAAAAAACCTGCAGTTCATATTTGAGAAGGATGAAGTGTGGTACCTCGCTGGACCTGGGTGGTGACTCGCAAACATGGCTGCCCCTATATAGACCGACCGCACACATTGACATAGAGGTTACTCCTCTCTCCACTGTTGTGAAAAAGGATGGGACAGTCCGAAACCTCTACAATATGGGATCATTCTTCTCACCTACATAGGTGAAGGTGTCTCCCTGACGATGGTGGGTCACAGGATCGGGGTTACAGGTGGAAAGCTCCTGCTGCGTCGTCCATTCGATGGACCAGAAGAAGCTGTTAACTTCCAAGAGGCCACCCTACAGGTAGATGGGGTGTCACATGTCTCCAAAGTCAAGGGTGTTGTTAAACTGCTTCAGCAAGTCGGACTCACTAGCCCGCAACCGACTCATATAGTCCTAGAGCTACGTTTCTTAACCGGCGGCAGAGTGAAAGGGGACGAAGGTCACTATCGATCCGGATGGAACAGGGCTCGATCTGGGACAGAAATTTCTCGAGGGGTTCACTCTGTTCAGTTTAACTCTTCATATATAGCCATCATTCTCATCATACTGCTCGTGCTGGCGTCTACAGCAGTGGCACCGGGCGCTGAAACTGCCATGATATTGGATTCCAAGTGGGCCCATTTCCGGGATGACCCCCAGTACAATCCTTGGGTCGACCACTTGCGGAGAAACATTTACGACCGCTTTCACCCACGTAAAGAGAGCGAGTCTCTCTGCCACTTCTATGAGGTGGAGAGGGTAGGCGTGGTTGTCTGCTGGAGACCCCTGCTCTGCACCAGATTCTCTGCGTACCATGTGAACATACCAGAGTCTGCCCGTCTTCCCATGCTAACCACTTTGGCCTCCTCCCAGGTGAGCGTTGTCAAGGTAGATGGAAGCCTCTATCGGTGGTCCCATCATGACTCTGGCCGAGACTACGTGTTTGTCTGAGCCTACACAGAATAGAGAGAGGCCGACCACTGGCCGGTATCCTGAGGAGGTCCTCCCGGACAGGTGGGGTCCATCGATGTCCTGGAGAAATGATCACATGTCTCAAATTCCTATGCCCCAGGTATTGAAATGGCGGTGGGGGTCGCGGATCGCCGAACATCGGCCAGTTCAGGGAGGTGATATCATTTTGACCCTGACTGGGATTAAATCACTTCATTTTCGTGTCGGCGATCAGGACTGGAATGAAAGGCAAACACCAACCACATGTCTCAACAACCCTAAGTCCCGAGGGATTAAGAGGGCGGTGGGAGCCACGGATTGCCGAACGGCAGCCAGTTGAGGGAGGTGGTAGCATTTTGACTCCGGCTATACCACTCATGCGCTAGTTCCAGGGATATATAATAAATAGATAAAATCAACTGGCATCTTGGAAAATGGCAGCTATAAAGTGTAGGTTCGGGTGTTGAGATGGTTAACCACGATAATTTTGTATCTATTTGGTCCAGCAACATATACAATCATTAACATTTAGGGCACATGAATTTGTTTGCGGGACTATTGGCCAGAGCCTGGACTAGTAGCTGAACCCAAACACCTAGCCTGCTATCAAGCTGGTTTTGGTGTCATTAGAACCGGAATTCCATCCTCTATAACATATCCAAAATTCCCAAAAATCCGTTACGTGAAAATCTTACAATATGGAAATTAGTTAATTAATATGCGTATAATGAGCTTTGGTATATCATGAATGTATTTGTTACCTAACTTGTTTTATATTACCTGATTCATATACCATATATGATAAAATTAAAATAAAACAATCAGCTAATTAACTTTGAATAAATTAAAATAACTAATATGCAAATAGGTTAATTAAAAGTGCATATTCACACTATAAAATAAAATAAAATTGCTAAATTTGTGTACTTTTAGAGGCTTAAATTATGTATCTAAATGTAATGAAACGAAATAAATCTTAGGATAAGATGATTTCATATCATATAAATTAATATAATCTTTATATGTGTTAAGTTGAATTACCGACTGTGTCTCTAATTCAATTTCACAATTAAAAAAAGTATGTTAATTAGTATGGAATGAAATTATTGTATGTTAAGATTTATTTGGTATCCTTACAACTAGGCACATAATTTAAACCTCTCAAAGTATATAATGTAACAATTTTATTTTCAAGAATTTTGGTGTGAATATGGACCTGTAACAGATATGAACCGAGAAACTAAATATGATATATTATTTATAAGCTAATTACTATGTTCAGAATTCCATAAAATTATAGACCTGTGCTATATCATATTGAATAATTTTAAAATCTAGTTTGAAGCAACAGCTGCCAGTCAAATTAGTTTCAACATCCTCAAGACATTTATGAATGGCTATTTCGAAATTGAGACAGTGATATTCCAGTGATAAAAGCACATAACATATGGTAATACATCGTTTGAGATGTATCCTTGAATACGTAAAAGTGAGACTGTTGCTTATGTTTTGCTTGAGATTTTAATGGTAGTGTAGATTTGATAATTAGATACATATTGAATTTAGGGGAGTTACTCAGGAATCATATGCACTTATCTTTATCCAATTATCAATGTATCGTATTCACTTTCATTATCATCATGAAAAACAATAAGTTCTACCATGCTCATACATCCATCACCATAGCAATTAACACATGCCGAAACACACTTGAGGCAATTTCTACAACATGATCATACCATTGCTACACATGGATTTTTAAAGAGGATTTGTACTTACACTGAACAACTTTGAGGATGTCTTGTGGTCGCCGTTCTCAGTCGCCACAGTTGTTAATTTCTGATTTTTAAGCTTCCATCCCCATTCTGTAGGATCAAGTATGCTTAGCATTAGCTTTTTCCATTGTCCAATTTTGATGTGTACTCTTAGACAATGGTAGGCAGCTGCTCGCTTTGTTGCTGTCATCCGCATGTACAAAACGTACGTGAGGCCATTCCATTTATCAGTTGGCTTCCCTTCTTCTCGCATTTCCAATAGCTTCAGCCCAGCCTTGCTAACCTTCTCTTCTGTAATGTCATATGTATCGAACTCATCACTCGGTTTCCGGATCGCTTCTGAATATTTAACCATCTTTAGAATAGCAGTTTTACCTTGACCGAACAAAGTTAAAGATGTGTCGTAGCTACCCCATGTATGAATGAATAGCAGCCGATGAGCGATCTCATCTTCCAGATGTACACATACATCCAGGATACGGCAGAGCTTCTGGCTTTTCCTTTGACGTTACTTTCCCTCTGATCTCAGAAATATGTCTGATTATTCAGGTCTAAAATTGTACAAGAGGAGCACAACAATGTCAGTGTGCCAATGTCACCAGCTACTACTGTCACAGGCTGGTTATTTACAGATGCAAGTTCTATGATCGATGACACTATCAATGTGTATGCATCATCTAGTGCTTGGCGTACATTATGATTTTCAGCGGTAAGGTAACGTGCAAGTAACGATATGAATTGATTCTTATTTTCCTCATTTGCTAGAAAGACATTCTAGCATGCATGCACCGCAGCAGACTCATTGATCTTCACGTATGCAGCTGATTTTCCTGATCTCCATTGATGCCCATGGTCTTTAGGTGATGGCCCATCACAATAGCCATCAAAGACTAACACAGATTGCTTGTCTCAAGATGAACTGCATGTTGACCTACTGTGATGCTTTTTTGCAGACTAACTAGCGTCTTTACTTGATCAGCTTACTTTAGCAAAACGTCACAAACTTCTTTTGTATGTTGGCTTTAACCTCTTCAGCTTGATCCCAGTTAATTCCATCATGATAACCGTCAGTTAGGCTAGAGGCCAGTGATTGCAATCGTTCTTCATCTATGTCAAATGGTCCATAGGTATCAAACCAGTCAATAACACTGAGAAGGTTTTGGAAGTCATGGTTGACTCTTGATCTTCCCAGCTCAACATGTTGCGTGCGTGCTATGTGTTGAAGTTTAGTCAGAGAAGTCATAGCATTATGAACACTGGCACACATGTGCATGCTGTTGACCCAGGTGACACGAACAGACTCTGTACTTCCTCGTCCTCATGCCAAACGTCCTCGACTTGTTGTGCTCCACATCATTACTTGCTCAATAACAAGATCTGTCTGATTCCAGAGTCCAGGCCAATATCTGTCAGATCTGCGTACTGTGTGGTATCCACGAATCATGAACTTATCATATAACCATGTGTGGGTGTTCGACAATTCAAGCATAAGTTGAAGACACAGACGAGTGGACTTAATTGTTATGGGCAGTCGTTGCAAACCAGATGATCATTTTTCTAACTGAAACAAGATGCAAATGCCAACTACCTGTCCTTTCGGCTCTTATAAAAAGTTTGAGCGTGTCAATGTATCCCATGGATTGAAGACACAACTTAACAGTTCTTGAATTGGTTGCAAGCATGTTTTTGTACTTATCTATTGCCTCTTGTAATTTCTACAGCGCTTTAGATACGCGACATCCTCTATAGTGTCTTGTTTTTGCACAACACCCTCATATAGATCGCACAACTGTATGTATTCCTCATCAACTAGACCTAATTCATCATTCAAAATATTATCAATATGGGCACTTGCAACATCTACACTATTTAACAAATTAGCACGAGCTTCGCTTCTCACATTTTTAACATACACATTATCAACAGCTTCATATGCAAGATATATCTCCAATATCACACCAACAGCATTTAATTTTGAAAATCTGTCTCAACCAGAACATTAACAACAGTTTAACGTTTAAGATACAGCTTAAACGGCACATTCCCATCAGTTTCACCGTGACGATCCGTCTCAACTAGAATCTTACCATCATCTTGACTTTGAGGATATCTATCAAATGACTCATTATTAAAATCTGACTCAACCCACTCTCTGTGACAATCTGTCTGAAAGAAAATGATGTTAACGGAATCACTTTGTGGATCCATCAATATGTACAATTCTGCAGCTGCTCCGTACTCCAGCTATTGACACAGTTCAGTAAATGATTTCATCATCTCCTGCAGGCCGAACAATTGGTTAGGCTTGGCTATGTGTAGTAGGTAATACCTTTGCTGACATGACCGTTGACTGGCAAGATCCCTGATAGACTGCTTCAGTATCAACGAAGTCGAAACACTGTTGCAGTTTTCCCTCAGCTTCACGACCCCATGCACCATTCCTGTATTTGCACACGTCAAGAATCTGGCCACGAAATGGCAAGGTACACGTTGATGAGATCTGAATACTATGACTCTCTCCCTCCTTTACTCCATCCCATCTCACACCGCACCCGAGTGCTAGGACACCCAGTCGCTAACACACCACCAGAATTGATCTTGCTCTGTTAAGAGATGATCACAAAATCGTATTTTACCCTCGGGGATTCAGATACACTCACTACGCCACTGTAGCCCACCACCCCATCCCCACATCCCTCATCAGATGCTCTGCTAATAATATCAAATGTCATGAATTATTTATTAATCACATGGCATGCCGCTGATTTGCAAGTAACACCCCTCACCCCACCCCACCCACACAGCCTTCCACACTGCTAAATCATTAAATTAACGCAATTACTGTGGGATATTAACATGTTTTGTTGACGAGTTAGGTTAAATGTTCACAGAGTACAGTATATCATGCCGGCATAATAGCTTGCAGCGATCATATCACAAGACATCAGCGTTACAAGTTACGCATGATCCCGGAAACAGATTACACATGCATATGGTTGGTATATGAGCAGTTTTGGAGAATGACTGGCTCCACCAATTAATTTGTCACGTACTCAAATCAATTGCTAGAATGTAAATAATGGACAGGAAATAGCATACTCCATACATTTTCAGAAAATCCCAAATATTATTATTGCGGTACACCACAAATATTACGAAAATCGGGTGTGTACTCATGTATTTTGTAAGATTTCCCCAAAAGGGATTTTGTGGATTTTGGATATGATATAGAGCAACAAATTCCGCTTCGAACGACACCAAAACTGGCTTGATAGCTATTTTTCTGGGTCCGACCCTAATTCTACTGCACTATAAATGATGAAAGTAAACACAAATCAGGAGTCATGAATAAGTTTTAAGATCAATTTCATGCTCTCAAAAATCGAATTAATCTTGCTCATTATGACATTCCTTAAATACGGCATTGCAGTAGGCTGTCTCCTAGGTCACGGGATTGTTGTCGCTCATTTGAATAATAGTTTGCACACATCGCTACACCATGGCATCAATTTTGTTAAGTATGGCTCTAAGTGCGTTGTGAATTGCGCACAAATTGGGGAGGAAAATACCAGAATATCAACTAGCGGCATGTGCGACCACCATGTAGTAAGACAGGAACTGGCTTTAGTCAGCCATTCGTCACCCAAAGTGCCAGACATTGTTAAGCACAGAGAAAACGAATGAAATTGTCGTTCACACCAATTTGCTGGTTAAGCCGTGAAGTATTTTGATAAATGAAATATATGTTTGCTTTAGAAAAAAATATGGTTTCCTGGCCATTTGTATGCCCCGTCATGCGCATGACGGTGTTTATTAAGTAGTTCATTCTGTCTATCCATCTTTGATTAACATCGTAAAAAGTCGATATCGATACAAGAATGGTTCTAAATCATCTGGAAGCTAATAAAAAGCTAAATGTGAATAATAACATGAAATACATGTCCAAATAAACGAGAAATGCCAGACGTATACGTGATGAGCATTCAACATACTGGAACTGCTTTTTCTCTCCAATTTATTATATAAATCAAGAGATCTAGAGTGAGTTCAGGAAGGAAAATGTTCGGCGAACGTTCGCCTATTTATGTTTACTGTTCATCACGAACTATACTCGCCTTCCTGAACGAGTTGTCACGCGTAACTTCGACGAGCATTCTTTTACGACGTCACGTGATAGTTATGAGGGTTAACTTGTTGTCAGATCTAATGCATTATGATGTCATCTTTATTAGGTCATAATGAATATCAGGGTCTCAGAAACAATCCACAAGCATACACATATTGGTGGAAGACTAACATAATACTAAGATTGCTAGGAACGCATTGGTATACATTATTTATGGTTAAATTGACAATCAATCTGTCTCAATTGACGATGCTGTATATTTGCCACCATCTTGGTTTTCACGGCAAATCATGGCCAGTTACCTATAAAGTTGGTCGCCTCGCCACAAAACGTTCGCCGCAAACGTTCGGCGAACAAGTCGTTCAGGAGGGCGAACGTACCATGTGACCTAAGAATTGTTCCGCGAGCGAAAAATATTCACTCTCCTGAAATGAACATAAACTTGTTGGTGACTGTTATAGAATTCAAAGGGTTTCATTCGAAGTCATGGCGTGTTAACCATTCACCATTGCTAGCCTTTCATAATACACTGTTCGATTGTTGAGGCAAGGGAGTCAATGACTGTTATATTCACAGGGATTCAGTTCAAATTTCCGTGCATAGTAAAGTTTATCCAACCGATTAATCTATGGCAAAAGAAAACCTCTCTAAAACAGCAAAATCTCTCCAAATAGAAGCCACTATAAACCAAAATCCTCTCTACACCGAACCCGCCATAAATCAAAAGTTTTCTCTATCGTCAACCATCTAATAAACCACATTCCCTTCTGAGCTGCCCCTATGTCATAGAGCACAGGCAATATTCCTATATCAATCAGTCATTAAAACATAGACATTTTCAATTCACCTTTCCAGAGTAGTCATCCATCATCTGACCTCGTATGACGTCGTAATCAGATAATACATGCCGTCACAAAGGGTTCCATATAGACCGTCATCAAATCTCAAATACTTTGACACGTTGTATAAATTGTATGTCTTTGTAATTCTTTGCTATTTAATGAACATGCTTTTGAACACCACCCAGTCAAATTAGTTTCAAAATATTTAAAATACTTACCTGTAAAGTTTAAAAAAAATTGATGGTCAAGGTGTTCAGAGATCGATCGATCACAACACGAGCGAGGTGTGGGTGGAGCTTAGTGAGAGATGGGCGGGGCATAGCTAAACCCGGAAAGGTCCATTGAGTCGCGTTGTCGTTATCTGACTTATGAAGACCACAGGTGTCGTTACCAATCACTCGGCCACGCATCGCCACGTCACCAATCTAGCCGTGCACTTATATGAGTACATCTGAGTTAAGAAGACCACAATCACTCGGCCACGCATCGCCACGTCACCAAGCTGACCGTACATTTATATGAGTACATCTGACTTATGGAGACCACAGGCGTCGTTACCAATCACTCGGCCAAGCATCGCCACGTCACCAAGCTGACCGTGCACTTATATGAGTACATCTCACTTATGAATACCACAAGTGTCGTTACCAATCACTCGGCCAAGCATCGCCACGTCACCAAGCTGACCGTGCACTTATATGAGTACATCTGCCTTATGAGGACCACAGGTGTCGTTACCAATCACTCGGCCAAGCATTACCATGTCACCAAGCTGACCGTGTACTGATATGAGTACATCTGACTTTTGAAGACCACAGGCGTCGTTACCAATCACTCGGCCACGCATCGCCACGTCACCAAGCTGACCGTACATTTATATGAGTACATCTGACTTATGAAGACCACAGGCGTCGTTACCAATCACTCGGCCAAGCATCGCCACGTCACCAAGCTGACCGTGCACTTATATGAGTACATCTGGCTTATGAAGACCACAGGTGTTCTTACCAATCACTCGGCCAAGCATCGCCACGTCACCAAGCTGACCGTACACGTATATGAGTACATCTGACATGATTATGATTCAACAAGATCGTTGGTTCTTAAAGCATTAATCATACCGCCCACTCCAAACAGCGCGTCAGTATAACTGTCGTCAGTCGACGTCTAAACTCAATAAATTAACTCGAGCGTGTTGTTGGCGTACTGTCGTACCGCTATAGTGTTTGAGGTTGACAAACGTAAGATTATCTTAACAAATGCCATGATAACCAAGAGGAAAATAAGAACATAGATGCATGATTTCTGTAGACTTTATTTTCTTATTTCAGACCATCGCATCTACAGTCAGGGGAGCTCGGGATATCATGTTTAAGTCAATACTCCTTAATAACCATTTCTCAACTACAGTCAAAGGAGGGAGTGAGTCATACTTACTTTCGTTCTCCTTAACTTTAGGAGTTTGAAAGGGAGAGAGAGAGAGAGAGAGAGAGAGAGAGAGAGAGATAGAGAGAGAGAGAGAGAGAGAGAGAGAGAGAGAGATAGAGAGGGAGAGAGAGGGAGATAGAGAGGGGGAGAGAGAGAGAGTGAGAGAGAGAAAGAGAGAAAGAGAGAGAGAGAGAGAGAGGGAGGGAGAGAGAGAGAGAGAGAGAGAGAGAGGAGAGTGAACGAGAGCATGTTTATGTCCATACTCCATAGCGATGTCACGTTAACTCCAGAAGAGAACGAGAGAGAAAGAAGGGGGGGCGGCGGTTGGTGAGTGAGTGAGTGAGTGAGTGAGTGAGTGAGTGAGTGAGTGAGTGAGTGAGTGAGTGAGTGAGTGAGTGAGTGAGTGAGTGAGTGAGTTAGTTAGTGAGTGAGTGAGTGGGTGGGTGGGTGGGTGGGTGGGTGAGTGAGTGAGTGAGTGAGTGAGTGAGTGAGTGAGTGAGTGAGTGAGTGAGTGAGTGAGTGAGTGAGTGAGTGAGAGTGAGTGAGTGTGTGAGAGTGAGTGAGTGAGTGAGTGAGTGAGTGAGTGAGTGAGTGAGTGAGTGAGTGAGTGAGTGAGTGAGTGAGTGAGTGAGTGAGTGAGTGAGTGAGTGAGTGAGTGAGTGAGTGAGTGAGTGAGTGAGTGAGTGAGTGAGTGAGTGAGTGAGTGAGTGAGTGAGTGAGTGAGTGAGTGAGTGAGTGAGTGAGTGAGTGAGTGAGTGAGTGAGTGAGTGAGTGAGTGAGTGAGTGAGTGAGTGAGTGAGTGAGTGAGTGAGTGAGTGAGTGAGTGAGTGAGTGAGTGAGTGAGTGAGTGAGTGAGTGAGTGAGTGAGTGAGTGAGTGAGTGAGTGCGAGTGAGTGAGTGAGTGCGAGTGAGTAAGTGAGTAAGTGAGCGAGCGAGCGAGCGAGCGAGCGAGTGAGTGAGTGAGTGAGTGAGTGAGTGAGTGAGTGAGTGAGTGAGTGAGTGAGTGAGTGAGTGAGTGAGCGAGCGTGGGTGGGTGGGTGGGTGGGTGGGTGGGTGGGTGGGTTGGTGGATAGGTGGATGGGTGGGTGGGTGGGTGGGTGGGTCGGTGGGTGGGTAGGTAGGTGGGTGGGTAGGTGGGTGGGTGGGTTGGTGGATGGGTGGATGGGTGGGTGGGTGGGTGGGTGAGTGAGTGAGTGAGTGATTGAGTGAGTGAGTGAGTGAGTGAGTGAGTGAGTGAGTGAGTGAGTGAGTGAGTGAGTGAGTGAGTGAGTGATTGAGTGAGTGATCGAGCGAGCGAGCGAGTGAATGAGTGAGAGCATGTTTATGTTCATACTTTTAACAATCCACTCATAACTACAGACAAAGGAGATAGATAGATCACGTTTACGCTCATCCTCCATAATAAGCCGACCTCAAATATTAGATAAAGGAGCGAGAGAGATCATGTTTATGTCCATACTCATTAGCGATCCAGTTACGTCACCATGCAAATCACATTAATAGCGAGCATAGAAAGATAAATTCAAGATGCAACAATGGAATACTAAAATAGGTTGACAATGATCTGAATGCAATATCATATTCATTGTACTGTTAACCCATTCTTATGTCGGATTCACAATTATTTCCATTATGGCATGTATGCGCTTCACTGCTGTAGCGTGTTTGAAACGTGTAAAACATATTCCTAGATGAAAGCATTAAGACACTGTAGCGCGAGTGTTCTGCATTCTTAATTGGTAATCGAATGATGGAATTTGTAACTTGCAACACTATGGCTATCCTACACCAATGCATCTATTACAATAGGCTCATGCTTTCTAGGGAGCCATTTACGTACATAAAATCGTTAAACTGTCTTTATTCCAGGAGCTCTATGTTGTAAAAGGCTATATCAATTTTCTGTTCGCTATTTTATGAGCTAAAAGAGCACTTTCGAAGATCCCGCAGAAGCATAAATCAGTATGTATCGAGCTAGCCGTAAGAGCATACGATGAATCTCGCATGGTGTCACACATTTCCTTCTGCTTAGAGGCTGAAAATCTTGCACGGGTCCATATACTGTTGATTACATTGACAGATATGTAAGTGGAATTCATTGCGTTCATGTGGTACATCATAATCAGCCACATTACCTCATGCCTCGTCGCTCATATCTGAGGCGGATACTTGAGACATGTGAAATGACAATTCACTTAGAGAATCACACAATTAATGATCCTTACCGAGTACGGTCGTCAGCATATAATGGTTAACTTTGAGCAAAATGAAATATAGCACATTATCAACAGTCGTCTTACTGATGAAAAGACAAGTCCTTCTAATCACTTCTAACTCATGATCGTATCAAATACTGGAGTGCCATAAGCTCTCATCCGCGTGACGGGAATATGCTGCGTACATGATTTTAATACACCAATACTGATCGTGTGTCCAGCCTGTGCGATTGGATCTCGAGATAAAGCCTATTGGCTTACTGCGTGCCACCCATTGTTATGCACGTAGCTTCGGCTTAATTTCGTGCATATTAAATCGAGAAAAGATCGTGTTATGAGGAATGAAAGACATTGTTTCACTTGTTAATTTACAGATTCAAGGGTGTTTCTTGTAATCATCCACTGCGGCTATAAGATAATATTCACCGAAGGGAGACGCTATTGACAATCCATGACTACATTAAAAAGTATGTTTCAAAGAATCCACATTTTGTGTCAAACAGCGAGATATGTTCTGCTTAGACAAAGCGAACTGTGATAAAGAGTGGCGGTTAGGATGAGGAGCCGAAAGATATAGGGATATTGGGTTGTAATACCAAGCTATATAATGGCTGATATGATTAGATTTATGATAGGGATGAATTGACACACTATCACTTATTAATTTTTATCCGGCAATATAACCGCTTTGCAATGAATGATCTAAAATAATGCATGATTTTACATATATAGGTAGACTGTAATGAGAAGATACCAGATTGTTATTCTTGTCAGATAGACTGGCATGGTCTGACAGGGAATGATACTGGAGTGTGAGTCTTGTTAGGATCGAATGTCATGGTCTGACAGGAGATGGTACTGGAGTGTGAATCTTGTCAGGATAGAATGTCATGGTCTGATATGAGATGGTATTGGAGTGTGATTCTTGTCCGATAGAATGTCATGGTCTGACAGGAAATGGTATTCGAGTGTGATTCTTGTTATGATAGAAGGGCATGGCCTGATAGGAGATGATTCTGCAGTGTGATTCTCATTAGGATAGAATGTCATGGTTTGACAGGAAATGGTATTGGAGTGTGATTCTTGTCCGATAGAATGTCATTGTCTGACATGAGATGATATTCGAGTGTGATTCTCGTTAGGATCGAATGTCATGGTCTGACAGGAGATGGTACTGGAGTGTGAATCTTGTCAGGATAGAATGTCATGGTCTGACACGAGATGGTAGTCGAGTGTGATTCTCGTTAGGATAGAATGTCATGGTCTGAGATGAGATGGTATTCGAGTGTGATTCTTGTTAAGATAGAATTTCATGACCTGAAAGGAGATGGTACTGTAGTGTGATTCTCGTTAGGATAGAATGTCATGGTCTGACAGGAAATGGTATTGGAGTGTGATTCTTGTCCGATAGAATGTCATTGTCTGACCTGAGATGGTATTCGAGTGTGATTCTTGTTATGATAGAATGTCAAGGTCTGACACGAGATGGTAGTCGATGTATTTTTATTTTATTGACGCACTGGCAACGTGTGGCTTCAATTTCCATGTGCTAACTTAGCCGACAGTGATGCACCCGTTAGTTTAATTTGTTGATCACCATCTCCCGGTCGGGGGATCGAACCGCCATCCTGCAACTCCGCATAGCATCAGCAACCAGGCATCTTTCCACTGGACCACCGCACCAAGACTAAAAGTCAAGGATTGGCCGACCAGCTTTCACATGTCTGATATACTGACACACTGACGATTCATATGGGACTATCTGTGGATGCATCTGTCACAATCAATCCTAGGCTTTTACGCCTATTGTACTCTGACTCCAGCACGGCTCGGGCAGTATATGTATTTTTATTTTATTGACGCACTGGCACGTGCGGCTTCAATTTCCATGTGCTAACTTAGCCGACAGTGCTGCCCCCGTTAGTTTAATTTGTTGATCACCATCTCCCGGTCGGGGGATCGAACCGCCATCCTGCAACTCCGCATAGCATCAGCAACCAGGCATCTTTCCACTGGACCACCGCACCAAGACTAAAAGTCAAGGATTGGCCGACCAGCTTTCACATGTCTGATATACTGACACACTGACGATTCATATGGGACTATCTGTGGATGCATCTGTCACAATCAATCCTAGGCTTTTACGCCTATTGTACTCTGACTCCAGCACGGCTCGGGCAGTATATGTATTTTTATTTTATTGACGCACTGGCACGTGCGGCTTCAATTTCCATGTGCTAACTTAGCCGACAGTGCTGCCCCCGTTAGTTTAATTTGTTGATCACCATCTCCCGGTCGGGGGATCGAACCGCCATCCTGCAACTCCGCATAGCATCAGCAACCAGGCATCTTTCCACTGGACCACCGCACCAAGACTAAAAGTCAAGGATTGGCCGACCAGCTTTCACATGTCTGATATACTGACACACTGACGATTCATATGGGACTATCTGTGGATGCATCTGTCACAATCAATCCTAGGCTTTTACGCCTATTGTACTCTGACTCCAGCACGGCTCTGGCAGTATATGTATTTTTATTTTATTGACGCACTGGCAACGTGCGGCTTCAATTTCCATGTGCTAACTTAGCCGACAGTGCTGCACCCGTTAGTTTAATTTGTTGATCACCATCTCGCGGTCGGGGGATCGAACCGCCATCCTGCAACTCCGCATAGCATCAGCAACCAGGCATCTTTCCACTGGACCACCGCACCAAGACTAAAAGTCAAGGATTGGCCGACCAGCTTTCACATGTCTGATATACTGACACACTGACGATTCATATGGGACTATCTGTGGATGCATCTGTCACAATCAATCCTAGGCTTTTACGCCTATTGTACTCTGACTCCAGCACGGCTCTGGCAGTATATGTATTTTCATTTTATTGACGCACTGGCAACGTGCGGCTTCAATTTCCATGTGCTAACTTAGCCGACAGTGCTGCACCCGTTAGTTTAATTTGTTGATCACCATCTCC
Source organism: Chaetoderma sp. LZ-2023a (assembly GCA_034401795.1). Classification (NCBI taxonomy): domain Eukaryota; kingdom Metazoa; phylum Mollusca; class Caudofoveata; order Chaetodermatida; family Chaetodermatidae; genus Chaetoderma; species Chaetoderma sp. LZ-2023a. The sequence goes on along the minus strand of CM067360.1, from coordinate 11,777,673 downwards.
CGGTCGGGGGATCGAACCGCCATCCTGCAACTCCGCATAGCATCAGCAACCAGGCATCTTTCCACTGGACCACCGCACCAAGACTAAAAGTCAAGGATCGGCCGACCAGCTTTCACATGTCTGATATACTGACACACTGACGATTCATATGGGACTATCTGTGGATGCATCTGTCACAATCAATCCTAGGCTTTTACGCCTATTGTACTCTGACTCCAGCACGGCTCTGGCAGTATATGTATTTTTATTTTATTGACGCACTGGCAACGTGCGGCTTCAATTTCCATGTGCTAACTTAGCCGACAGTGCTGCACCCGTTAGTTTAATTTGTCGATCACCATCTCCCGGTCGGGGGATCGAACCGCCATCCTGCAACTCCGCATAGCATCAGCAACCAGGCATCTTTCCACCAGACCACCGCACCAAGACTAAAAGTCAAGGATTGGCCGACCAGCTTTCACATGTCTGATATACTGACACACTGACGATTCATATGGGACTATCTGTGGATGCATCTGTCACAATCAATCCTAGGCTTTTACGCCTATTGTACTCTGACTCCAGCACGGCTCTGGCAGTATATGTATTTTTATCACTTATTAATTTTTATCCGGCAATATAACCGCTTTGCAATGAATGACCTAAAATAATGCATGATTTTACATATATAGGTAGACTGTAATGAGAAGATACCAGAGTGTTATTCTTGTCAGATAGACTGGCATGGTCTGACAGGGAATGATACTGGAGTATGAGTCTTGTTAGGATAGAATGTTATGGTCTGACAGGAGATAGTATGGGAGTGTGATTCTCGTTAGGATCGAATGTCATGGTCTGACAGGAGATGGTACTGGAGTGTGACTCTTGTCAGGATAGAATGTCATGGTCTGACATGAGATGGTATTGGAGTGTGATTCTTGTCCGATAGAATGTCATGGTCTGACAGGAAATGGTATTCGAGTGTGATTCTTGTTATGATAGAAGGGCATGGCCTGATAGTAGATGATTCTGCAGTGTGATTCTCATTAGGATAGAATGTCATGGTTTGACAGGAAATGGTATTGGAGTGTGATTCTTGTCCGATATAATGTCATTGTCTGACATGAGATGATATTCGAGTGTGATTCTAGTTAGGATCGAATGTCATGGTCTGACAGGAGATGGTACTGGAGTGTGAATCTTGTCAGGATAGAATGTCATGGTCTGACACGAGATGGTAGTCGAGTGTGATTCTCGTTAGGATAGAATGTCATGGTCTGAGATGAGATGGTATTCGAGTGTGATTCTTGTTAAGATAGAATTTCATGACCTGACAGGAGATGGTACTGTAGTGTGATTCTCGTTAGGATAGAATGTCATGGTCTGACAGGAAATGGTATTGGAGTGTGATTCTTGTCCGATAGAATGTCATTGTCTGGCCTGAGATGGTATTCGAGTGTGATTCTTGTTATGATAGAATGTCAAGGTCTGACACGAGATGGTAGTCGAGTGTGATTCTTGTTATGTATGTATTTTTATTTTATTGACGCACTGGCAACGTGCGGCTTCAATTTCCATGTGCTAACTTAGCCGACAGTGTCTTATGTATGTATGTATGTATGTATGTATGTATGTATTTTATTTTATTGACGCACTGGCAACGTGCGGCTTCAATTTCGATGTGCTAACCAGCCGACAGTCATGCACCCATTAGTTTAATTTGTTGATCACCATCTCCCGGTCGGGGGATCGAACCGCCATACTGCAACTCCGCATAGCATCAGCAACCAGACATCTTTCCACTGGACCACCGCGCCAAGACAAAGTCTCAGGTTAGCAGACCAGCTTTCACATGTCTGATATACTGACACACTGACGATTCATATGGGACTATCTGTGGATGCACCTGCCACGATTCAATCCTTGGCATTTAAGCCTATTGTACTCTGACTCCATCACGGCTCTGGCAGTATATGTATTTTATTTTATTGACGCACTGGCAACGTGCGGCTTCAATTTCGATGTGCTAACCAGCCGACAGTCATGCACCCATTAGTTTAATTTGTTGATCACCATCTCCCGGTCGGGGGATCGAACCGCCATACTGCAACTCCGCATAGCATCAGCAACCAGACATCTTTCCACTGGACCACCGCGCCAAGACAAAGTCTCAGGTTAGCAGACCAGCTTTCACATGTCTGATATACTGACACACTGACGATTCATATGGGACTATCTGTGGATGCACCTGCCACGATTCAATCCTTGGCATTTAAGCCTATTGTACTCTGACTCCATCACGGCTCTGGCAGTATATGTATTTTATTTTATTGACGCACTGGCAACGTGCAGCTTCAATTTCGATGTGCTAACCAGCCGACAGTCATGCACCCATTAGTTTAATTTGTTGATCACCATCTCCCGGTCGGGGGATCGAACCGCCATACTGCAACTCCGCATAGCATCAGCAACCAGACATCTTTCCACTGGACCACCGCGCCAAGACAAAGTCTCAGGTTAGCAGACCAGCTTTCACATGTCTGATATACTGACACACTGACGATTCATATGGGACTATCTGTGGATGCACCTGCCACGATTCAATCCTTGGCATTTAAGCCTATTGTACTCTGACTCCATCACGGCTCTGGCAGTATATGTATTTTATTTTATTGACGCACTGGCAACGTGCGGCTTCAATTTCGATGTGCTAACCAGCCGACAGTCATGCACCCATTAGTTTAATTTGTTGATCACCATCTCCCGGTCGGGGGATCGAACCGCCATACTGCAACTCCGCATAGCATCAGCAACCAGACATCTTTCCACTGGACCACCGCGCCAAGACAAAGTCTCAGGTTAGCAGACCAGCTTTCACATGTCTGATATACTGACACACTGACGATTCATATGGGACTATCTGTGGATGCACCTGCCACGATTCAATCCTTGGCATTTAAGCCTATTGTACTCTGACTCCATCACGGCTCTGGCAGTATATGTATTTTATTTTATTGACGCACTGGCAACGTGCGGCTTCAATTTCGATGTGCTAACCAGCCGACAGTCATGCACCCATTAGTTTAATTTGTTGATCACCATCTCCCGGTCGGGGGATCGAACCGCCATACTGCAACTCCGCATAGCATCAGCAACCAGACATCTTTCCACTGGACCACCGCGCCAAGACAAAGTCTCAGGTTAGCAGACCAGCTTTCACATGTCTGATATACTGACACACTGACGATTCATATGGGACTATCTGTGGATGCACCTGCCACGATTCAATCCTTGGCATTTAAGCCTATTGTACTCTGACTCCATCACGGCTCTGGCAGTATATGTATTTTATTTTATTGAGGCACTGGCAACGTGCGGCTTCAATTTCGATGTGCTAACCAGCCGACAGTCATGCACCCATTAGTTTAATTTGTTGATCACCATCTCCCGGTCGGGGGATCGAACCGCCATACTGCAACTCCGCATAGCATCAGCAACCAGACATCTTTCCACTGGACCACCGCGCCAAGACAAAGTCTCAGGTTAGCAGACCAGCTTTCACATGTCTAATATACTGACACACTGACGATTCATATGGGACTATCTGTGGATGCACCTGCCACGATTCAATCCTTGGCATTTAAGCCTATTGTACTCTGACTCCATCACGGCTCTGGCAGTATATGTATTTTATTTTATTGACGCACTGGCAACGTGCGGCTTCAATTTCGATGTGCTAACCAGCCGACAGTCATGCACCCATTAGTTTAATTTGTTGATCACCATCTCCCGGTCGGGGGATCGAACCGCCATACTGCAACTCCGCATAGCATCAGCAACCAGACATCTTTCCACTGGACCACCGCGCCAAGACAAAGTCTCCGGTTAGCAGACCAGCTTTCACATGTCTGATATACTGACACACTGACGATTCATATGGGACTATCTGTGGATGCACCTGCCACGATTCAATCCTTGGCATTTAAGCCTATTGTACTCTGACTCCATCACGGCTCTGGCAGTATATGTATTTTATTTTATTGACGCACTGGCAACGTGTGGCTTCAATTTCGATGTGCTAACCAGCCGACAGTCATGCACCCATTAGTTTAATTTGTTGATCACCATCTCCCGGTCGGGGGATCGAACCGCCATACTGCAACTCCGCATAGCATCAGCAACCAGACATCTTTCCACTGGACCACCGCGCCAAGACAAAGTCTCAGGTTAGCAGACCAGCTTTCACATGTCTGATATACTGACACACTGACGATTCATATGGGACTATCTGTGGATGCATCTGTCACAATCAATACTAGGCTTTTACGCCTATTGTACTCTGACTCCAGCACGGCTCGGGCAGTATATGTATTTTTATTTTATTGACGCACTGGCACGTGCGGCTTCAATTTCCATGTGCTAACTTAGCCGACAGTGCTGCCCCCGTTAGTTTAATTTGTTGATCACCATCTCCCGGTCGGAGGATCGAACCGCCATCCTGCAACTCCGCATAGCATCAGCAACCAGGCATCTTTCCACTGGACCACCGCACCAAGACTAAAAGTCAAGGATTGGCCGACCAGCTTTCACATGTCTGATAAACTGACACACTGACGATTCATATGGGACTATCTGTGGATGCATCTGTCACAATCAATCCTAGGCTTTTACGCCTATTGTACTCTGACTCCAGCACGGCTCTGGCAGTATATGTATTTTTATTTTATTGACGCACTGGCAACGTGCGGCTTCAATTTCCATGTGCTAACTTAGCCGACAGTGCTGCACCCGTTAGTTTAATTTGTTGATCACCATCTCCCGGTCGGGGGATCGAACCGCCATCCTGCAACTCCGCATAGCATCAGCAACCAGGCATCTTTCCACTGGACCACCGCACCAAGACTAAAAGTCAAGGATTGGCCGACCAGCTTTCACATGTCTGATATACTGACACACTGACGATTCATATGGGACTATCTGTGGATGCATCTGTCACAATCAATCCTAGGCTTTTACGCCTATTGTACTCTGACTCCAGCACGGCTCTGGCAGTATATGTATTTTTATTTTATTGACGCACTGGCAACGTGCGGCTTCAATTTCCATGTGCTAACTTAGCCGACAGTGCTGCACCCGTTAGTTTAATTTGTTGATCACCATCTCGCGGTCGGGGGATCGAACCGCCATCCTGCAACTCCGCATAGCATCAGCAACCAGGCATCTTTCCACTGGACCACCGCACCAAGACTAAAAGTCAAGGATTGGCCGACCAGCTTTCACATGTCTGATATACTGACACACTGACGATTCATATGGGACTATCTGTGGATGCATCTGTCACAATCAATCCTAGGCTTTTACGCCTATTGTACTCTGACTCCAGCACGGCTCTGGCAGTATATGTATTTTTATTTTATTGACGCACTGGCAACGTGCGGCTTCAATTTCCATGTGCTAACTTAGCCGACAGTGCTGCACCCGTTAGTTTAATTTGTTGATCACCATCTCCCGGTCGGGGGATCGAACCGCCATCCTGCAACTCCGCATAGCATCAGCAACCAGGCATCTTTCCACTGGACCACCGCACCAAGACTAAAAGTCAAGGATCGGCCGACCAGCTTTCACATGTCTGATATACTGACACACTGACGATTCATATGGGACTATCTGTGGATGCATCTGTCACAATCAATCCTAGGCTTTTACGCCTATTGTACTCTGACTCCAGCACGGCTCTGGCAGTATATGTATTTTTATTTTATTGACGCACTGGCAACGTGCGGCGTCAATTTCCATGTGCTAACTTAGCCGACAGTGCTGCACCCGTTAGTTTAATTTGTCGATCACCATCTCCCGGTCGGGGGATCGAACCGCCATCCTGCAACTCCGCATAGCATCAGCAACCAGGCATCTTTCCACTGGACCACCGCACCAAGACTAAAAGTCAAGGATTGGCCGACCAGCTTTCACATGTCTGATATACTGACACACTGACGATTCATATGGGACTATCTGTGGATGCATCTGTCACAATCAATCCTAGGCTTTTACGCCTATTGTACTCTGACTCCAGCACGGCTCTGGCAGTATATGTATTTTTATCACTTATTAATTTTTATCCGGCAATATAACCGCTTTGCAATGAATGACCTAAAATAATGCATGATTTTACATATATAGGTAGACTGTAATGAGAACATACCAGAGTGTTATTCTTGTCAGATAGACTGGCATGGTCTGACAGGGAATGATACTGGAGTATGAGTCTTGTTAGGATAGAATGTTATGGTCTGACAGGAGATAGTATGGGAGTGTGATTCTCGTTAGGATCGAATGTCATGGTCTGACAGGAGATGGTACTGGAGTGCGACTCTTGTCAGGATAGAATGTCATGGTCTGACATGAGATGGTATTGGAGTGTGATTCTTGTCCGATAGAATGTCATGGTCTGACAGGAAATGGTATTCGAGTGTGATTCTTGTTATGATAGAAGGGCATGGCCTGATAGTAGATGATTCTGCAGTGTGATTCTCATTAGGATAGAATGTCATGGTTTGACAGGAAATGGTATAGGAGTGTGATTCTTGTCCGATATAATGTCATTGTCTGACATGAGATGATATTCGAGTGTGATTCTCGTTAGGATCGAATGTCATGGTCTGACAGGAGATGGTACTGGAGTGTGAATCTTGTCAGGATAGAATGTCATGGTCTGACACGAGATGGTAGTCGAGTGTGATTCTCGTTAGGATAGAATGTCATGGTCTGAGATGAGATGGTATTCGAGTGTGATTCTTGTTAAGATAGAATTTCATGACCTGATAGGAGATGGTACTGTAGTGTGATTCTCGTTAGGATAGAATGTCATGGTCTGACAGGAAATGGTATTGGAGTGTGATTCTTGTCCGATAGAATGTCATTGTCTGGCCTGAGATGGTATTCGAGTGTGATTCTTGTTATGATAGAATGTCAAGGTCTGACACGAGATGGTAGTCGAGTGTGATTCTTGTTATGTATGTATTTTTATTTTATTGACGCACTGGCAACGTGCGGCTTCAATTTCCATGTGCTAACTTAGCCGACAGTGTCTTATGTATGTATGTATGTATGTATGTATTTTATTTTATTGACGCACTGGCAATGTGCGGCTTCAATTTCGATGTGCTAACCAGCCGACAGTCATGCACCCATTAGTTTAATTTGTTGATCACCATCTCCCGGTCGGGGGATCGAACCGCCATACTGCAACTCCGCATAGCATCAGCAACCAGACATCTTTCCACTGGACCACCGCGCCAAGACAAAGTCTCAGGTTAGCAGACCAGCTTTCACATGTCTGATATACTGACACACTGACGATTCATATGGGACTATCTGTGGATGCACCTGCCACGATTCAATCCTTGGCATTTACGCCTATTGTACTCTGACTCCATCACGGCTCTGGCAGTATATGTATTTTATTTTATTGACGCACTGGCAACGTGCGGCTTCAATTTCGATGTGCTAACCAGCTGACAGTCATGCACCCATTAGTTTAATTTGTTGATCACCATCTCCCGGTCGGGGGATCGAACCGCCATACTGCAACTCCGCATAGCATCAGCAACCAGACATCTTTCCACTGGACCACCGCGCCAAGACAAAGTCTCAGGTTAGCAGACCAGCTTTCACATGTCTGATATACTGACACACTGCCGATTCATATGGGACTATCTGTGGATGCATCTGCCACGATTCAATCCTTGGCATTTAAGCCTATTGTACCCTGACTCCATCACGGCTCTGGCAGTATATGTATTTTATTTTATTGACGCACTGGCAACGTGCGGCTTCAATTTCGATGTGCTAACCAGCCGACAGTCATGCACCCATTAGTTTAATTTGTTGATCACCATCTCCCGGTCGGGGGATCGAACCGCCATACTGCAACTCCGCATAGCATCAGCAACCAGACATCTTTCCACTGGACCACCGCGCCAAGACAAAGTCTCAGGTTAGCAGACCAGCTTTCACATGTCTGATATACTGACACACTGCCGATTCATATGGGACTATCTGTGGATGCACCTGCCACGATTCAATCCTTGGCATTTACGCCTATTGTACTCTGACTCCATCACGGCTCTGGCAGTATATGTATTTTATTTTATTGACGCACTGGCAACGTGCGGCTTCAATTTCGATGTGCTAACCAGCCGACAGTCATGCACCCATTAGTTTAATTTGTTGATCACCATCTCCCGGTCGGGGGATCGAACCGCCATACTGCAACTCCGCATAGCATCAGCAACCAGACATCTTTCCACTGGACCACCGCGCCAAGACAAAGTCTCAGGTTAGCAGACCAGCTTTCACATGACTGATATACTGACACACTGACGATTCATATGGGACTATCTGTGGATGCACCTGCCACGATTCAATCCTTGGCATTTAAGCCTATTGTACTCTGACTCCATCACGGCTCTGGCAGTATATGTATTTTATTTTATTGACGCACTGGCAACGTGCGGCTTCAATTTCGATGTGCTAACCAGCCGACAGTCATGCACCCATTAGTTTAATTTGTTGATCACCATCTCCCGGTCGGGGGATCGAACCGCCATACTGCAACTCCGCATAGCATCAGCAACCAGACATCTTTCCACTGGACCACCGCGCCAAGACAAAGTCTCAGGTTAGCAGACCAGCTTTCACATGTCTGATATACTGACACACTGACGATTCATATGGGACTCTCTGTGGATGCACCTGCCACGATTCAATCCTTGGCATTTAAGCCTATTGTACTCTGACTCCATCACGGCTCTGGCAGTATATGTATTTTATTTTATTGACGCACTGGCAACGTGCGGCTTCAATTTCGATGTGCTAACCAGCCGACAGTCATGCACCCATTAGTTTAATTTGTTGATCACCATCTCCCGGTCGGGGGATCGAACCGCCATACAGCAACTCCGCATAGCATCAGCAACCAGACATCTTTCCACTGGACCACCGCGCCAAGACAAAGTCTCAGGTTAGCAGACCAGCTTTCACATGTCTGATATACTGACACACTGACGATTCATATGGGACTCTCTGTGGATGCACCTGCCACGATTCAATCCTTGGCATTTAAGCCTATTGTACTCTGACTCCATCACGGCTCTGGCAGTATATGTATTTTATTTTATTGACGCACTGGCAACGTGCGGCTTCAATTTCGATGTGCTAACCAGCCGACAGTCATGCACCCATTAGTTTAATTTGTTGATCACCATCTCCCGGTCGGGGGATCGAACCGCCATACTGCAACTCCGCATAGCATCAGCAACCAGACATCTTTCCACTGGACCACCGCGCCAAGACAAAGTCTCAGGTTAGCAGACCAGCTTTCACATGACTGATATACTGACACACTGACGATTCATATGGGACTATCTGTGGATGCACCAGCCACGATTCAATCCTTGGCATTTAAGCCTATTGTACTCTGACTCCATCACGGCTCTGGCAGTATATGTATTTTATTTTATTGACGCACTGGCAACGTGCGGCTTCAATTTCGATGTGCTAACCAGCCGACAGTCATGCACCCATTAGTTTAATTTGTTGATCACCATCTCCCGGTCGGGGGATCGAACCGCCATACTGCAACTCCGCATAGCATCAGCAACCAGACATCTTTCCACTGGACCACCGCGCCAAGACAATGTCTCAGGTTAGCAGACCAGCTTTCACATGTCTGATATACTGACACACTGACGATTCATATGGGACTATCTGTGGATGCACCTGCCACGATTCAATCCTTGGCATTTAAGCCTATTGTACTCTGACTCCATCACGGCTCTGGCAGTATATGTATTTTATTTTATTGACGCACTGGCAACGTGCGGCTTCAATTTCGATGTGCTAACCAGCCGACATTCATGCACCCATTAGTTTAATTTGTTGATCACCATCTCCCGGTCGGGGGATCGAACCGCCATACTGCAACTCCGCATAGCATCAGCAACCAGACATCTTTCCACTGGACCACCGCGCCAAGACAAAGTCTCAGGTTAGCAGACCAGCTTTCACATGTCTGATATACTGACACACTGACGATTCATATGGGACTATCTGTGGATGCACCTGCCACGATTCAATCCTTGGCATTTAAGCCTATTGTACTCTGACTCCATCACGGCTCTGGCAGTATATGTATTTTATTTTATTGACGCACTGGCAACGTGCGGCTTCAATTTCGATGTGCTAACCAGCCGACAGTCATGCACCCATTAGTTTAATTTGTTGATCACCATCTCCCGGTCGGGGGATCGAACCGCCATACTGCAACTCCGCATAGCATCAGCAACCAGACATCTTTCCACTGGACCACCGGGCCCAAGACAAAGTCTCAACATCGTCGTGTCGT